>CM023098.1:41029762-41503128 GCA_013103745.1 Gardenia jasminoides
GGAGGAAAATGAGGGTTAAAATTGATGTTTTTCCTTTGATTTTCGTGGCTGCATTTTGTGTTTAAGGGGCTGATTCTAATGCTTAAATGATGAACTTAAGTTGTTAATTTCTCTGCAAAAGCCCTCAAATGATATATAGTAAGAATGGCAAGGGAAAATCTGTTTTGAAGCTTTAGTGTTGGCTGAAAATCTTGCTATGTTTCCGCTTCGTATTATGCTGCAAGCTTGAAGACTAAATGTATACTTAAATGTTGAGGTTTAAGTTAATGTTTCCCACAAAAGCCTCTAAAAAATTGTGGTAATGATGGTTGTTGAATTGGAGTCAAAAAATCTGAATGTAGGAGGACATGTCCTAATTCTTTAGAACCGACTGCTTTATTTCAATTGTTATTCAAATTTCACTGCTGATCTAAAAGATGCAAACATTCTTTCAGCTCTAACTTTAAATATTCAAACTAAAAATACAAAATTTATAGAAGATTCAAAATCTTTAGCAATTATATATAGAATAGCTTATAAAGTTATGAAAACTACCATAAATCCAAAGGCTTTAATTATGCCAATTAAGGAGAAACTATGTTATTAGAAGCCAATTTAGAGCATTCAAATGTTTTTATTCTAAAAAGATTAACTTGGGATAGTATTACAAATAGTACAAAATGGAATTTAGAAAAAATAATAACTCTTAAAGTAGTTAAAAGAGAAAATAGTAATATAATTAATATTATAGAATTACCAGATGGATCTATAGAAATAGAATTTTCAAAACAAAAATTATTTACAACTTCTAGACCTTCAACTTCTTCAATTAATACTAAATTAAATTTAGAAGAAGCAGATTTTAGACCAAATATTCCAAAAACTAGATATAAACAAGAAGACGAGGAATCAGAATATTCACCTACTCAATCACAAATGAATGTAAAAATAGATAATCAGTTAAATGTTATAACCAAAGAATTTTTAATAAATAAAAATTATCTTCAAAAATTATTTTCTTTAGAAGAAAATAAAGAAAAAAGAGAATGGTATTTCAAAACCTTTTCAAAAGAACAAGTTACTGATTTTAAAGAAAAATATTTCAAAGAACTTAATAGAATAGAAGCTCATATTGATTTTTTAAATGGTTTGAATTATATTGTTCTAAAAACGATATTCAAAATCCTTTTAATAACTATATAATTAATCCTATATTTCAAAAGTCATGGCAAACCACCAATGGCACTAATATTGTTTCAATCTATCCACCTTTAGAAGAAATAAAAATTCAACATAGAAGCCAGACTATTACAGCCTCACCTTTTAAAGCAAATACTGAAGAAAAATTAATAACTACAAAAGAAATAAATAAAATTCTTCAACAAAATAATTATACAAATCAAACATTAAATATAATAGCTAATCAATTAGATGAGTTATCTAATATGAAGCCAGTACTATCTATGACTACTCTACCAAAAGTAGAGTCTTCTAAACCAATATTTCAACCATTTGATTTACCCAAAAATATTCAATTAACCAAAAATACCGATTCTAGTCGTATAAAACAGATTTTAGATAAGCTAGCTAAACTAAGTCTTGAGAACAAACATATTCAAGTAATTTCTAACAGATCGATCGATAATGAAGATTTACTACAACAATTTCAAGAATCAGAAGAAGCTAGAATTAACAAAATTAGATCTTCCCGATCTAATTCTTTTTTGCCCCGGGTATATCATGGTAGAAACTTTTATCCTAGACCCTCTTTTCCAGACATGCAGTTTGAAGAAACTCATTTACATCAAAGTACTATTATTCAGGAGAGTCAATATATGAATGGAATATAGATGGTTTAACTGAACATCAAATTTTGCAAATAATTCAAAATATGAGTATGGCTGTTAGTTCTTTAAAGGAAAAGGTCATAATGATAGAGAATGTGCCCAACTCTTATATCGATTTTCTGAATGTTAAAAAATTGGTGGGATAATTACTTAAGTCAAGAAGAAAGAAATTACATATTGACAGCAACTAAACAAATGATTCCGTGAGCATCGCAAGTAGTAGTATAACTCAAATAGATCAAGAAATGACTATTACCACTAGAGAACTCGATTCGCCCAACTTTAATATTTGCAATATGTAAACATTTCATGGGGATCCAAATAAATTACAAGAAAGAAGTTCGAGATATTAATTAATTTAACCTACCCAAAACTACATGACTTTGGTGGTTCAAAGATATGTTTCTACTAAAGTATTTCTAAGAAGTGATTGTAATCATTCTTATTGAAAGAAAGATTTTTAGCAGGACTCCCAAAATTATTTGTCAGTGAAAAAGTAAGACAAAAAATTAGAAGTATCCATAATGGTGAAATTCCTTATTCAAACCTCACCTATGGAGATTTAATAAACTATATTAATGCTCGAAAGATTAAGTTTGTGTAATCGACCTAAATTTAAAATAAAAATTAAAAAAGAAGGACTTGAAGCAAGAAAGGAGTTAGGATCATTTTGTCAACAATATGGATATGAAAAAATAGAAACTCCATCTACTAAAAGAATCAAAAGATCAAGGTCTACTAAATCTAGGACAATGTCAAGAAGTCGATCAAATTCTTATTATTCAAGACCAAATAAAAGTAATAGAAACTCTAGTACAAGAATGTGTAAAAGTTAGTTTTTCAAGGAATACCCTTCCAAGAAAAAACAAGTTCGGAAAATCTATACCCCAAGTCTCTCAAAACTCTACGGTCAAGATGTTTTAAATGTGGAAAACCTGGACATATAGCAAGATATTGCAAGGTCATAGAGAAAATATAAATGCAATAGAATTAAAGATCAAATTAAAAATCAAATAATAAATATATTAGATTATAATTCAAACGAATCAAGAAGATGAAATATATGAAATACAAGAAGAATCAAATAATGAATCTCCACTAATAGTTGTGAATGTAGGAATATGTGACTGTGGTTATTCAAGCATTAATGTTATTTCAAGAGATGATAAACAATTCTTTTTGAGTTAATAGATAAAATAAATGATAATGATGTAAAAAAGGAATATTTGTTAAAAGTAAAAGATATTGTTATTAAAGAAGAAAACTTTAAAATACTGAACCTTTTAATTTAAAATAAGTTTATAGTAGATTTAAGCAACCACAAATAAGTATTTCTACTCAAGATCTTCAAAAAGAAATAAAACAGTTAAAGGAAGAATTGAGACTCATTAAACTGAAAATTGTGATATAAAATATCAACTTTAGCTTTACAAACAGAAGTACAATTACTCAAAGAAACCAAATAAAAGGGAAAAGAAAAATTAGAAGAAAAAATAGAAATTAATAATAATGAATATTTAATTGTTATGATTCGTTAAGTAAGATTTCAAAGATGGCATATCTCCTAAAATAGTAATTAATAAAGAAGTTTTTTAGACATAGTAGTTTTACTAGATTCGAGCAGATTTCAATTGTATAAGAGAAGGTTTAGTTCCAACTATATATTTTGAAAAAACAACTGAAAAATTAAAGGGAGTTAATGGACAAAAATTGAATGTTAATTACAAAATATCAAATGTACATGTTTGTAGAAATAAAATTTGTTTTCAAAATACTTTTATACTAGTTAAAGATTTACATCAAGAGGTTATATTAGGACCACCATTTATAACTCAATTATTCCCAATAATTATAAGTGAAGAAGGAATTACTACAAAAGTACTTGATCAAGAAGTTTATTTTCCATTCAGAGAACCACCCTTGATAAAGAAGTAAACACATCAAACCCCTTTAAAATAAAAAGAGAAGATTATATGTAATATTTCTAAACAAATAGAATTCTTAAAAGAAGAAGTAAAAATAAACAAAATTGAAGAAAAACTACAAGATAAAAATATTCAAAACAGAATAATTGAAATACAAAATAAATTTGAAAAGGAAATTTGTTCAAATCTACCCAATGCCTTTGGGATAGAAAAAGGCACATGGTAAAATTATCATATATTCCAGATTTTAATGAAAATAATATTACTACTAAAGCTAGACCTATTCAAATGAACCCGATTTATTAGAATATTGTAAAAAAGAAATACAAACTTTACTTGAAAAGGATTTAATAGAACCTCAAAATCTCCTTGAGTTGCTCAGCCTTTATGTAAATAATAGCACTAAAATAGAAAGGAGCACCTAGATTAGTTATAAATTACAAGCCTTTGAACAAAGTTTTGTTATGGATTAGATATCCCCAAATAAAAGAGATTTGTTAAAAGAATTTATGGATCAATTATCTATTCAAAATTTGATATGAAATCGATTTTGGCAAATACAAATTGCTATAGAAGATAGATATAAAATAGCTTTCAATGTTCCGCTTGGTCAATATCAATGGAAAGTTATGCCTTTGGGTTAAAAAATGCCCCATCAAAATCAAAAAATTGTGAATGATATATTTAATTCTTATTCAACATTCATTATAGTTTATATAGATGATGTTTTAATATTTTCGATTCAATTGAAAAGCATTTCAAGCACTTAGAAATTTTTTATAAAATAATTAAGCAAAATGGATTGGTTTTATCTGAATCAAAAAATGAGTTTATTCCAAACGAAAATTAGATTCCTTGGACATGATATTAATGAAGGATAGTTTAAACCAATAGGTAGATCTTTAGAATTTGCCAAGAATTTTCGATGAAATGAAGGATAAAACTCAATTACAAAGATTCTTAGGATGTCTTAATTATGTTTGATTTCATAAAAGATTTAAGAATAATATGTGAACCATTATATTCAAGATTAAGAAAACCCTAAACCTTGGACTCAACAACATACCAAAATTGTTCAAAAATAAAACAGATAATTAAAATTTACCATTTTAGGCATTCCTCATCCTAATGCATTTATGATTGTAGAAACGATGCATCTCAATTAGATATGGAGATATTCTTAAACAAAATAATCATATCACATCATATCAAAGATATGCATGACTCCAAGAATTATTCCGGAGATAAAGAGCAGCTAGTCCGATATCATTCTGGTATTTGGATTGGAGGTCAAAAGAATTATTCAACAATAAAAAAGGAGATATTATCTATAGTTTTATGTATTTCAAAATTTCAAGATGATTTGATAAATAAAAGTTTTTTACTAAGAATAGATTGCAAAGCAGCAAAAGATGTTTTACAAAAGGATGTGAAAAATATAGTTTCAAAACAAATTTTTGCATGGCAAATATATTATCTAATTTTGATTTCAACATAGAGTATATCCAAGGAGAGCAAAATTCACCTTCCGTGATTGACTAGAGAATTCTTGTAGGAAATGTCTAAAAGACCAGATTATAGGCGAATTTAAGCCTACTCACCTCGCTACCCCCCCCCAAAACCCTACTCAGTATGCCTAGTCCTCCTCCTTCTCCTCAAGCTTTAATACCAACTCAAACTCTTATTCCAAGAAATCCTTCTCCAGCCACTTATATTGGTGCCATTAAAACACCGTCTCCCCTTATTCCAAAAATTAATCCTAGACTTGAAATGTCAAATAAACCTATTCCAAGGCCCAATATTTTCCCATCTTCAAGCAAATAACCGACAAGCAAATAAATCAAGATATTGCCAAAACTATTTTTCCAAGATCGATGAAAATATTCTCGGAGAAATAGAACCAGCCTTTTATAATAAATCCTATCCTGAACTTATTCAAATTTTCTTTCATCCCAATTTATTCCACTTTTCTGAAACTCCTTTAAACCAGAAAATTCTATGAAAAAGTTCTCATAGAAACACACTCCATAAAAATTCCCAAATGGTCTCCTAATAATGTTCCCGAAGAACAAGCCAATTATCACAAAATCAAGTTCAAACGATACTCAAACCAACCAATGGCCAACCTCTCGATATCAAACCCAAGTCCAATTCAAATCTCCTTTAAGCCTTCTTACCTTATTATGACTATATCAAAGCTGGGGCAATCCTTATTTCAAGCCATTTTCCCATTCTTGGTTTATCCAATTATTACCATCAATTACTCATGATATTCCAATGTGGTTCTACAATGGTGGCATGATTTTGAGGAAACCGAGATAATGCTAGTCAACTTTCAAGAAGATTTCAAAATATTTGCAAAGGAAGAAATTTTTAAAGATTACACCTAAAGAGCAAGTCTTACTCCATTATTATATTAAGAATAGAATTCCATGGATTTTTCATGTTGGAATTTTAACAAAAATTATTTCCAAGGTATTTATACATTTACCGACAATTCAAGGTTAAGTGGTGGGATTCGTTAAAGAAATAACAAATAAGTATAGGTATTTACATATAGGAATGGTTCAAGTTGTCTGTTAAACCATTACATAGACTTGGATTAGATTCTCCCATATTACTTTGTCTACGTGATGCTAGACATACTTCATTTCAGAATTCTTTGCTTGGCCTAATTGAATCAAATTTAGAAACTGGACCGCTTATTTCAATTGTTATCCAAATTTCACCGTTGATCTAAAAGATACAAACATTCTTTCAGCTCTAATTTTAAATATTCAAACTAAAAAAATACAGAATTTATAGAAGATTCAAAATCTTTAGCAATTATATATAGAATAGGGTATAAAGTTATGAAAACTACCATAAATCCAAAGGCTTTAATTATGCTAGTTAAAGGAGAAACTATGTTATTAGAAGCCAATTTAGAACATTCAAATGTTTTATTCCAAAAGATTAACTTGGGATAGTATTACAAATAGTACAAAATGGAATTTAGTTGCCTACATTATTATAGTTAAAATGAAATCATGTTCAAGTTAACTTGTTGAGTACACTCAAGATGCTCTATCATGAGGAATTTTAACTATGAAATGAGATCTCGGAATTACATTTATTTAACTACTATCACTTAGGATAAATGAATGACAAAGAAAGATATGCTTCTATACTACCCACCCTACTCTAATGCAACCAATATATTATTCCTATGAATCTAAAATAGAAAATGAAAGAAAGGGAGCTCATGCTAAGCAAGCAACCAAATCCCCGACTAGTCGACGTAGTATACATATACCCTTCATTTGGTACATCAAAAAAGTTTAGAATGGAAAGATCTTTTCAACTTATTCATTTTGTTCCAAGATTTGGTGTGGACATTTTATGTCGAAAAGCCCTTCCCCAAAAAAAACCTATTCCAACTTTTTCTCTAATCCCATTCCTCACCAAAATTTAGAGAAAACCCATTTCCACTCTATTCAGGAAATATCTAAATTATAGGAGTCAAGATCATCCTTCTATATTTTATATCTCTATTTCCTGTATATGATTTAGTTTTCATATATTAGGTCAATTTTGTCATTTTCTATGTCAAATATTAGGTCAATTTTGTGAGTTTGGTTAATAAGTCTATTACTTTTTTACTTAGGAAAAATTCTAATTTTATTTAATAACTTTTCTTTCTTTTTATTTTGAAATAAAATTTTTAGTTGACATTTTTAATATATTTTTATTCACAATATTGGATTATACGATAATATTTGTTAATTCAAATAAACAATAACATGCCAAAATACAATCAAATGAAGTTAAAAATAAAAAAAAAAAGAAAAAATTAAACCCACTAGACCATTTGCTAAGATACAATTACATTTTCCTATTTAGAAATAGTTCTTAAAACCCTTCAAAAACAAATCAAGGGTGCATGAATGACGGGTTTAATGTTCATGAGAAATACATTGGATTCAATATGCATGTAATTTAAAAATTTAATTCAGTTACAACTGATATCCTCCTATTACAATTGTATTACAGTTATTATTCACCTATTGTAATTGTACGCTATTAAAAAATTATGTTCTTACTTAATAAGTTATTGTGATTTTATACTATTAAAAAGTTTCTTATTAATTAATAACTCATTTGTCTCTAAATCAAAATATATATAGAATGTTATATATATGGGCAATTAAGTCAATATAATAGTTTTTTCATTCCATTCTAACTTCTTAACATGATTATACTAGACATGGGAAAAGAAATTAACATTTCATTCTCACTTGATTACCAAACACTAGAATAACAAATAGTTTCCTGTCCATTCTGGTAGGAAAAGAATTCCGGATGAAAAGGTTTTTTTATTTTAAACATTTCCAATTTACCAAACAAGGAGATAGTGTAGTAAAATAGTACATAGAACAAAATTACAATTTAACAAACAAAATCCACATTATTAAGTAAACACAAGACAAAAGTCCATCCAACAACTTATTCGACAACAACTACGGGCAACCTGACTCACAAGTCAAGCTAACCCCTTGACTTGGGTCACGGGTTGAACTTCACCCTCCAACCTGGGTCACGGCTACACACTTCATCTCTGATTTATCTCGGTTGCCACACTCAATTTTGGAAAGGCCCAACTCAACTTCGCCCACACATATACAGCACATAGCCATCAATTTATCTATGAATCGTAAAAATATAGGTTACAACTAAAATCATGAGTATTAACGCTACCAAACAAGTCACACCATCAACAATTGCATGATCCATTTTCACGAAAACATAGGCAAAATATACTTTTAAAGTATATAGATATTTAGAATTCCTCAAGAACACCTTTAGTTAAAAAAATAATTTAGACATTTAAGAAAACACTGGTTAGGAATAGGGGCTACCCACCTCGAATTCTGTGCACAAGAAAAACCACGAAGTCATCCCAACGAAAAATTGGAACCTACGTTTAGATAAGAGGATGACATTAGTTAATTAACTCACCGGAACGAATCACCACCGTTATGGTATAAAGTACTGACCACCCTATGTTAACCTATTCACCTTAACAAATGTATATTAATGTTGCTAAGTCTCTAACTTATGTAAGGTGACTAATCCGCCTGAATCATGTTGGCGTACATGCAACGCAAATTCGTTTCTTCCGGCAATAACATTCGTATACCTTTGGCAGAAGCTTCCAAAAAGGAGCCAACATGCATGTCCAGTGACTCTCTAATAAGACTTCCAACCTAACTAAGCACGTGAAGACCACAATCCAACCTCAGAATCATAATTTTTACTATCCACGAATTTCAACCATAAATTAGTTTCCTAAATTTCTTTATGATCAATTGAATGATAATTTAGCAGGTACTATGAAACTCAAGCAATGCTACTCTAAATAATTGTAACCGTGGATGCCTAACGCATGAATCACCTTAACTATCAGAGATTCGCTAATAACTTTTGACCCAAGAACTGATCACTTCATGGCATGAAACATTAAAGCCATTATAATATTGTGATTTGATTCATCAGGAACTCAAGAGTCACCACAATAAAAGTATGAAATGCTTTCTTGAAGAATTTATCAGTGCAACCCACTCCTTTCTTCTTGACAGTCCACTCTCTTGCCAATTCCCTTTCCTTCTTCATCACTTTGAAATAAAAGAATTAGGCGTGTTTTATGTTTTCTTTCATTCGATAAAGAGAAAAGATGGAATGTAGATTTATCCTTCTCTTCTAATTAGGGCTTGATCAATATTATCACATAATCCTCACCCTACTATTAAAAATTTATGCTTAAGTCCCTTAGGTAAATTTTCTTCATTTACTTGCTTGACCTCCCTTCATCTAATTTATACACAAGACCCTGGTCGACTAACACATATATATATATATATATATATATATATATATATATATATATATATATATATACACACACACATATACATATATATATATATATGTATGTATGTATGCACGCATCGTTAATGTATATATGTATAGTATATGTATGTGTGTATATATAGGCAACCATCACACAATATATGTATATATTCAGTCTTACACACACGTACGCGAAGGCGATACATATATACATATATATATATATATATATATGTATGTATGTATGTATGTATATACACATACATACATATAACATATATATATATATATATATATATATATATATATAGGATAATTTCAAAAAATCTCTCCTGAGCGATAGACATGAGAGCTGGAGCTCAGCTTTAGACGGTGCTTTAAGAGTCGGAAGAGACTATCCACCCTAATCCTCATTGCTAGAAAGATGAGGCTCGAAGTGCTAGAAGAAAAATACTTTTACCTGAGTCTGGCTTCTTCTGATAGTTCTGGCGGCTTCAGTTAATAAGAGCCTTTGTCTCTTCTTAATTTACCGCCTTTCCTTATATTTACCAAGTCCTCTACTTCGTTTTTGCATTCCGCTTGCCCTTTCCCACTAGGTTTGTGCTTTGCTGAAATATGCAGCTCGTTTCTCCTGTAGCTTAGTTCCTCAATCTTGACACTATGCATCCTCGCAATACTTTGCCAATGTCCCACAGCACCTATGATCAAGCAATTAATTGACAACCACTCTGCAACCACAGGCACCCAATTCCTCGCCTCGTGCGGAACTGTGTCCTAGTACTAATTATGTAGAAAACTGCTTTAATACCTTCTACATATAAGCAATTTGGTGAACAAAAATTTGATTTTTCAAATATTTAATTTGTAAATCGAGAAAAATTTTGTTCTTTCCAAAATCTTTGATCTCAAATTCCACTGCCTTTTGAAATTCTTTAGGAGTTCCAAGTATATTCTGATCATCAATATACGCAGCAGCAATTATAAAATTGGACCCATCTCTCTTTATGAAGACACATGAACATATTGGATCATTTGTATAATCTTGCTTAAGAAAACACCTACTTGGGTGATTATATTACATATATGTCCAAATTGGTTGAACCTATACAAAGATCTTTATAATTTGATGGAATAAATTTCTTTAAATTGGGTGCAAGGAGTGAAGCTTTTGGAGCTTTTGGGTAATTTTCTCTCTCCACTCTCAAGGTATTTAACCACTTATCTATGCTTTAATGATCTTCAAATTCAAAGTGGATGCATGATTAGTGAGTTTAAAGTGTTTGTGGTTGCTTGGAAGGAAAAGTTATGGAAGGAAATTTTGTGTTTGAGAACTAGAGCTTAGGTTTTTATTTTAGGCTTCCATGTGTTTGATGAATTGTTTGATGATTGGTGATGTTTTGTTGATGGAATTAATTGATGTTTTAGCATGTTAAATACCTTATTAAGTGATGGAAATAGCCTTAAGGGGGTTAATTGAAGAGTTTGCACCAAGGTTGGAATTTAACAAAAATCAGAAATGGAAATCGCTGAACTTTCCTCGAACGTCGTTGATTGTAGAAATTGAATTAGAGCCTGAATTTTATACCGTTAGAAAGGTCTATGAACCTATTTTAAATGCCACTGACGGAGCTTGATTTTGATTTTTCTACATTGAGTTATGGCGTTCTTCGAGACTGTTCAACCAGCCTGGTTCATGCCCCAGTTTTTTTTTGGTGTCTCTGAGATTTGCTATTTCAACCTTGATTTAGTGTGATTTGATGTTCGACCTCTTCATAAAAGTTGTAAGACTATGTCTTAGCTTCAAACGCCATAAAATAAGTCCAATCCGATAAGTGTGGCCATAGTTATGATTAAATTACGAGGCACGCAAACCTGTCAATTGTTAGTCTCACTTCCACAAATGCTATTCTCATTCCTTTGATTCTTGTGCATTCTTGCCGTGTCCCACCCACTCATTCATGATTTTAATATGTTGATAAGACTTTCATTTGATCACTCTTATAAATTGATTGGTCATTTTGTGGTTTGTGCATCCAAGTGTGAGTTTATCAAGTAAAAGAATAACTAGCATATACATTTGGTCTTTCATGTTTGGGATGGTTAAAACTAAATGATTTTCATTTCACTTGCTATTAGACTTGAAGGTGGGAACAAAGGAGATTTGGCGAACGCTTGGAGTTATTTTACTTAAATCGTGAGTGTTCCTTGCATGTGTATGAATAAATTGCTTAAGTGTGAAATACTTCATGACTAATTGCTCATTTGACATGTTAACTGCTTTTAAATGCTATTCAATGATTATGTAGTGTGTACTTTATCACACTCGCCTACCTTTCATTTTACTATTCAACTGTACCTCTTTTCCACTATGTGTATGTTATTTGTGCATGATCAGTAGGCCATGTACAACATAGGTCAACAAGGCCTTTCCCCTACTCGCTAACGGCCTATTCTGCCGTAAGTCGATTCGCCGAAGTAGGTTGGTAATTTAGGCACCACGGTATACTCAGTATTACCACCGGAGTTATAAGGGAGTAGGGGTTGAGTGTTGACAAGACGGACCAACCGCCTTCCTGGAACTTGTATCCTTTCACCGAGAGTTTTCTCACTTTATATGTTTTACACATTTTATGCTTCCAAACTGAATTATATTGATCTATTGAGTACTTAACTGATATATATATTGGTCAACTATTACTATGAGATTTGCATGATATTAGGATCACTCACTGGGCTTTTAGCTCATTCCTTCCAACTTTGTTTTTCCTTAATAGGGTTTGAGATCGAGGACCTCCAAGGGTTGTACTAGGTCGATTGGTTTGGAGACTTACGTTTGTACTTTGATGTAAGCCTTGTGTTTTGAATTGTACTTATGAAAATTTGAATGGATAAGCTTTTGTATCTGTAATTATAGTTTGGGATGGTTATGGTCTGTTAAGGAAACTTTGGGGTTTAAACGTTACATTTGACCGAGGATATTAAAGTTTTATTATTCGCAAATTGAATTGACGAACCGTAGTGAGTCCCGACGAGAATGCTATGCCACCACCTGGTTCTAGAGAAGTGGGTCAGCCACATAGTCTATTTGCAGCCATGTTAGCCTCTCGATAGCTTCATAACAAATAATTTTGCAACCATGTTATCAACTCTTGTTATGGTTAAAATTGATTGCCACCTTAGCCCTTTATTAAGTATTTGACTAATATTGATAATATTAATTGGTTAAAATTGATTTTCACCTTAGCCCTTTATTAATTATTTGACTGATATTGATAATATTAATTAGCATAAAATCAATTGCCACATTAGACATTTCTAATAGTTTGGCTAATATTGCCAATATGAATTATATATGCTTAAAGTTGATTTTGCACTGAGCCTTTCTAATTGTTTGACCATTATGCTAATACAAATTAATTACCCTTAAAGCTTATTATCACTTTAGGCTTTTGTAATTGATTCACTAATATCACCAATAGTATTTATTTGCAAAATTGATAGTCAACATGGGGCTTTATAAGCACTTGTAAACTTGTCAATACTATTTTGGCCAAAGAATAATTGCCACTCTTGGACTTTAAATCAATAACTAAACTTGCTAAGTCTAATTAGTGTTATACATGATTGTCACCAGCTGACACCTTTGTATTTTTTAAAATAAAAACATTGTCATTCACTAAATTAGAAATAATGGCAAAAGTTACATCAACTATACATACATACCAATAGATCTGAAGAATAAAACTAAATATTGCATATCTAAAAATCCAAGAGAATATCACATTGTGAAACTCAAAAAATACTCAAAAGATAAAACGCTTATAGTTATAGTCCCATGGTCATCTATGTATGTTTCTGTGTATACCGCTTGCTTTCTCCCAAATCTACTAATAAACTAATTCAAACCTAGACGTTAGTATGAAATCTAACAAGATATAACTAAAGATTTCCAATACGACGATCAAATCTAAGAAAACTTAGATCAATAAAAAAATATAAATCAAATGGGAAATATAATTAGTTACTTACTAAATAGATTAGTATGAGTAATATGATAAAAGTAGGAAAATCAATTATGTTATTATGAAATTGTTAAGATTTTAAATGTCATGAATATAATCAATCTAGAAGTAGAGATATAGAAGGACATGAGTATATGTAAAATTCTTCATCATGGATATGAAAAGAAATCTGGTGTGAACATGTTTTCGAGAGACCGCGGAGAAGGAATATTATGGGTTGATTGATTAAAAAATTAAAAATAGTAATATTTAATACGAATGTATAAAAAAGGTAGTAAAATGACAAATTAATTAAAATTACTGAAAAAAGTATGTAAAAGAGAAATGGGTTTGATTACTATAAAAAAGAATAAATAAAATGAAAATATACAGACACCAATGATGTAGTGTGATAACAACTGGAATATACAATTGACATTGCACGAACTATCTAACCTAAAACTTACCAATTAGTTTTGAATTGGTTGTCACTATAGGACTTTATAATTACTAACAAAAGTTGAAATTGGGCTGCAGTTAGTACCTTTTAATAATAATTATTATCTAATGTCAATTTTAATTAGACATATAATTGGATGTTACCATAGAACCTTATCGAACATATACTATAAAAAAGGACTTTGCTTCAACAGTGGGAAGCTTTTCATCCGCCCTTTCAGGGTTTTTAGTACTTTCACCTGATATGTGAATCATTCATGGAGTTTGTGGTACAACCTTTAAAGTGGGAGTTGCTAGTTTAGGTTACTGATTTGCCCTTTTCCAACTAATTCTATCTGTCCAGTTGTATGAATTTCGGCTTCGGACTGATTCCGCTCAAATTCTTTGGGGTGCTTAGCTCCGGCGTAATTGCTTTGGTTAGCCTTTTGCCTATAGTGGCGCGCCAATAGCCCATGTGCCCTCTGGTACTTGTCCTGATCTATTAACCTTTTTGTTTAGGGTAGGTGTACTACGAATTCATTGTGGAAACAAAGGTTCGGGAACGCCCTTGCAATACAGATGCTGTGTGTGGGCTATTTTCTTTTACGACGTGGATGCGAGAGTCATTTCAGTTGGGATGGCAGGGTGAAATTTAGCCATTTGCACCTTTAAATTTGTTTTATAGCCGTTGAGTCATGGAGTTGCAAAGCTGATTTTCTGCTTCTTTCGCGCGGTTTTCTTGCTTTACGCTATACCTGTCAATTCGATCGAATGATGCGTCATGCATTGGTATGGTTTATGTTTTCCTTTCCGTCACTTTCTTTAGGCAAATTTCCTCTAGCGATTACCACTCTCTGCTGTTTACTTTGATGAGGAGATGCTTTACCCTTCTGTTCTCTTAAATTCTTTTTTCCGCTCTAATCCGATTTTTGCTTTGTTTTTGGTTCTTTGTAGGAATCCCTCTTTCCTTTCTGTATCCATTTGGTGCTGTCCCACTTGTTTTTTGAGGTCAGTGAGTGCTTATTTTTGGTTACCTTTTATTTTCGATTTCAGCTTCTTTATGTCTTGCTCCTGGTTCGCCATCTGTTTGTGTGTTTTTGTTGGAGTTTCTCTCTTAATTTGTCTACTGTGGCGTTGTTGTCTGTTATCCAGGTTTCACCGTTTGCTTGCATCTTTGATGAGCTTCTGTTTTGCTATTGTTTGATCTCGTCTTTATTTTCCCCCCTTTGTACTTGGCCTCGTGCATTGGATGACTTTTGCCTCTGCTTCTATGGATATAGTTTATGTAATTAGGATGCTACGGTGTGTATAGTATGCCTACTATTAGGAAATTTGATAATGAGGATAAGAGGAGGATTAATCATATCCAAAGAGGTAAGGAGAGATATGAAAACATGCCTGCTGAAAAAAGAGATTTGATGTCAGCGAAAAGATGAGAAGCCTATCGTAGGGAAAAACAAGACACAAGTTAATTTTCTGGTTGTTATTAATTCTGTATACTCTTTGATGAGAAGCCTATCGTAGGGAAAAAGAGATTTGATGTTACACTTTCTAATGAAGGTAATTTTCTGGTTGTTATTAATTCTATGTACTCGTTGATGAGTTAGCAGCTTTATGATGCCCACTGTGCTTATAGACCTTTTTTGCCAGCTGTTCCATGCCCCGTATCCCAAGAAGGGAGGCTTAAGTAGCGTGTCTCTGAATTTCAGTTTATGAAGGAGGTTTAACAGGCTACGTGCCTCTTTTTGTTTCAGTGTTTCACCCCCTCCCAAAAAGAAACGCACCTAACTAAACATATGCTGCTATCATGCTAATAGGCAGGATAGGTGCCTGAATGCATGTCATTATTTCTCTCTTATGTGTTCTCCCCTGCTCTCTTGCTCTAGATCAGCCCCAATCTGTAGAGAGTGCTACCTTAGTGATGCCTTGGAAGACGTAACAGGTTTAGTGTAGATTTAGTCTTTAGCCTTGTTAACCTTGTCCTGTTTGTGTTTCCCCTATTTGAGAGTGACAATATTGGTTTTAGGTTTCCCTTGTCATTTGTCTCACCAACGTGAACCTTGCCAATCTCCTCACCCTCAGAAAAAGAAGAGAGGTTTAGGTTTAGCCTATGGGATCCTTATTGCATATTACTTTGACTTAATAAATAGTAAGGAAAAGAATTGGATGTAGCTTATATTCGTTGTCAAATGTGTGTTTGATAGCTAAATGCTCTTCACAGCAGCAATATAAAGGTGTGACATTGTAGTTATCTCATGTCAGTGTTTATTTTGTTTAGAAATTGGAAAATTTTCAGTCCTGAAAATTTCAATTTTGGCTGCCTTGCTCTATTTCCTCTACCATGGGTCGCTATTGTGACAACAAGAGAATAAAGATGACTCGTTTTTTTCCCCCTTTTTATTCTAAAAGACAGGGTACTGAAGCTTTGTATAATAACCCACATTTCTATTGGTCTCTTTATTAATTTAAGCGTGACAACAAGAGAATAAAAATGAGTTTTTTTTCCCCTTTTTCTTCCAGAAGACAAGGTACTGAAGCTTTGTATAATAACCCGCATTTCTATTGGTCTCTTTATTAATTTAAGATTGAATTTATTTATTTCGTATAGACTTAGATTATGGACCAAAATAAAATTTAGGAAAAAATTAAGAAAAGGTAAAAGGATCTGAATCCCACTTTAGGTGCAAGTCAACCAAAAAGGGTTTATGGCATAGATATTCAGGAAAAAAGAAAACACAAAGATTTTCGATAATATTTGAATATTCTAGAAGACCATTGCTACAAATAAACTCTTTTGTCCAACATGGGAAGAATCAAATGAGTTCACCCCAATTTATGCCTAAGTACCTTAAACTAGACAAAACCCCACTATTATTTCTTCTTTCTAGAAATTGAGAAACAAGAGAGAGAGAGAGAGATTGTGAGGGGGAATCAACCAAAGAAGAAAAAAAGTAGGGATAATTCAACTACTAAAGTGGTGGAGTAGGACAAAGGAAACCTAATCTAAAGGTATGGGGTTTTTATAGGTTAAGAATTTTAATTCATGTGTTATTGTATTGCATTCAATTATGAGTCTAAGCATCCCTACGATCTTGCTTAGGATTTTTCTAATGTATTTTCCATAAACACATCATAGAATATAGGAACACATCATAGAATATAGGATCAACATGCATGTTTTGTTAAGAACACATAAACTAGTGTCTCATTGTATATGATACTGATATTCGGTGACTTACTGGGAGCACAAGAGTAACACGTTTTATGTGAAATTTTGCAAGATTATAGTACCATATGTCTACAATAAGGATATAAATTTTCATGGAAAAATCCAAAGTCTAACCCCACTTTTTATAGTTTGTTGTAGATCTGGTCTACTTTGATAGAATACTGTGTTAAATGAATTTTATCTAGAAAATGAATTTGGATGATTTTTTCCAACAAACTTTACAGTAAAATTTTAAAAGCGAATCAGAATCTGAAGATTTTCAGATTTTATAGATGTTGTAAACCTGGTATTTTTAATTAGTTAACCCCTAATCTGTCAAAATCTAAACAAATCTGTGTGTGATTTTGTTAAATTTACTTGAATAATGAGGGCTTTTGTTTTCATGAAAATTTACTGGGCTTTGTGTCAAGAACATCCGTTAAAATTTGAGACGAAAATATGAAGTAGAACTTAGGTTTTTATTCAAAGTTTTCAAGTTTGCATAAACAATCATGGAATATTATCTATCACATCATCTACGAAACTTCCCAATGAAGCAGAGGATGATCCTCCTTATTGAGAGTCAACGCTCTTTTCTTTCATTTCCTTCACCTTCTTTCTGATTTGATTCTCAGGATCCATCAGATGTTTGATCGCCTTTTCAATCACATCTGAGGCCACAATCTCAGCACTTGCTCGCGGAAATTAATTTTGAAATCCATTTTGACCTCCACAGCCATCCCTAATTCTTTCAGCATGAGGAAGGCATTCACCTGCTGCTCAGCGTAAAGCGGCCACGCTGCCACTGGAACACCGTACCAAACGCTTTCCAGTGTTGAGTTCCAGCCACAGAGAAAGCCTCCCACAGCAGGACAAACTGCGGCTGTGGTGCCCATCCAATGACTTTTCCGACCTCTGCAGTTCGCTCCAAGAACCCTTCTGGCAAGACTTCTTCCAGGCTCTCATACTCACCTGGATACTCAAACTTTCCTGCAGGTGGAGGCCTCCTCAATGACCACAGAAAACGGTATCCGCTCAGCTCAAGTGCATAGGCAATTTCCTTCACTTGTTCACCATTGAAACAACCTCCACTGCCAAAGCAAAGGAACACAACAGAACAGTCTGTTTGATCAAGCCAATCCATATTACCTCAGTTTCTTGATTTTGATCATTGCTTCCCTTGAGATTCAATACAGCCCCACTGCATACACTGGTGGAATGGTTTTATCATTGGATAAAGCCTCTATTGCATGGGATTCTAACTCAAGGAACGTGTTAATTACGATCCCTTTGGTCTCCCTGTATCTTATGGCCAGATTGAGGAACATGTTGCCTCCTTCCTTGTCAAACAGTCCAGATGGCAAAAGTTTAACTGGAACATGATTGATGTAAGTCGGGACAGCTAATTCAACTTTAGAATTCTCGAAATCAGTGATATCTTCTTTAAAATCATCTCTCAGACTTTGCAAATGGAATACAAGACCAAGCATTGCAGCACCTGATGTATAAAATACATAAGAGGGAACCCCAAATTCGTTGGCTACATCAATCATGGAGGTGCAAAACATGTCTACAACAATTCCAGTGAGATCAGAGGACGCCGAATTAGATATTTCAGCTAGGACATCTCTCACACTGCTTTTATGATCTTCAATAAACTGATACATAAACAAACTAGAAGATGCCGTTCGTGAAGCAAGCTCATCTTTTTTTAGATCAAGAAATCTTATGCCAGAATCCGAAGCTTCTATCTGCAAATCTGTGTTGCTACTCACCTTTCGAAGGGACTTCATAATCAGAACTGTGATTGATAAGTGTTCATTGCGATCAATAAGAAGCTTTGCCAGTTCAACAGTTGATGCTAAGTGACCCATCCCTGCTGAAGGAATGAAAACCAGCTCTGGTTTCTTCATTTCTCGTCTTTTCTGATTTTACTCCAGGAAATTATTTGATTGAAGATGGAAATCAAAACTATATAGGCTTTCAATTGTCTACCTCGATACAAGCTGTGTTGAGTACTTTATCCTTGTACATCAAGGCTTTGGGGTTTTATAGTTCTACCAGTCCACAGTAGTCCAAGGGAACACTATATTTTGACCTGGTAATGAGCAAGTGAAGTCATGGCTCACATCACCTGTAACCATATACAAAACTGAAATGATTCCATCTCAGAAAACAAAATCGGATTTGAACCATGCATAAGGTCCATCCATTCTCATCAATCACGAAAGGGAAAGGTCAAAATAAAAAAAAGATAAAATTGCCTGTTTTTTTTTGCAAGGTTTGACCAAGATTCCATCAAAACTTGCACATACCTCTTTAGTGGGACCGGGCTTTCGGGTGCAAGGATAATAGACGGTCGTTAGACTAGGTCTCCCTGAGCAGTCTCTCTATAACCTGCGCAAGAGGTCCAAAAGAGCCACGTCGCCCACCACATGAGGCTATGTTGCTCTATTTTAAAAAAGAGTACGCGTGGGAGTTGTTTCTTGCCTTCATTTTGAATCTGTTTGACACTGTTTTCGAGATCGATTTGAAAATTATTTTATACACCAACAAGATACACCAATTGAAACAAAAAATAACCAATCCAAACAAACATTTCAAAACAACTTATATATACAAAATAAAAAATTATCCATTCTTCGTCTCCTGCCCTAACCCCACCACCCACCTCCTCCCCTTTCGCTTTCTCCCTCCCCCCCTCCCTCCCCCTCCATCCCTCCCCTTCCAATTAAAATTAAAAATTTTTGAGGTATTTTAAAAAAAAAAAAATTTATTTGAAATATTTTTCGAGACATTTTAAAATTAAAATTTATTTTGAGTAATTTTGTACATTTTAAAATTAAAATTTATTTGAATAATTTTTGGGGCATTTTAAAATTAAAATTTATTTGAGTATTTTTTTGGGCATTTTAAAATTAAAATTTATTTTGAGTAATTTTTTTAACATTTTAAAATTAAAATTTATTTGAGTAACTGGGGCATTTTAAAATAAAATTTATTTGAGTAATTCTTGAGTATTTTAAAATTAAACATTTATTTAGGGTATTTTTTTGGGCATTTTAAAATTAAAAATTTATTTGAGTATTTTGGGGCATTTTTAAAATTTAAAATTTATTTGGAATAATTTTTTTAGTATTTTAAAATTAAAAATTTATTTGGAGTAATTTTTATGGTATTTTTAAAATTAAAAATTTATTTGGGGCATTTTTAAAATTAAAATTTTATTTAGTGTATTTTTGGGGCATTTTTAAATTTAAAAATTTATTTGTGGTAATTTTTTGGAACATTTTAAAATTAAAATTTATTTGGGATAATTTTTAGGTTATTTTTTTAAATTAAATACTAAGGAGCCAAAAAATTTATTTGGGGTAATTTATGGATATCTTTCATCTTATATGTAGTGTTTTGAAAACAACCCCAACTCTCAAAAAAGTTTTGAAAGATAGCTACGTTTTGAAGACACACGTTAGCCACATCCCAATGCTATAAAGCTTTGTTAAAACAACCCAAAAACAACTAATCCAAACCAACCTTTGTATAGGCAGGATGTCAATGGTGGATTTGCCCAGCTTTAATCTAGATCCAAACTCATTAAATTTAATTAGATCAAATTGAGATCTCAATATATAGTAAAAGTAAATCTAAATTTAGATCCTCAAGGATTTGATATCCAATGGAAATTCATATTTTTCTAAACATACAATAAAGAACTAAAGTAAAAATAGTTTAAAATATATAGAGTTCAAAAATAACATAAATGCCATCCAATTTTATTTTCAAATAATAAAATTAACATTCATGAAATTGAACGAAATAGAAAGGCCAGATTAGGTGATTTTCTTAGGTTAAGCGTATATCCTTTAATCTAACTATATTCATAGTTGTTAGAATCGCGATTCGGATCGTGGGATCTTACGATCTTATGATCCAGATCATGACTTTTGATTTGATCCGATCTTGATACCATTCTATCATTTAAAATATTACAATGAAAATTCTAATAATTTGACCATAACTTTATATAGAAAATTCAAAATGCTATTTCTTACATTAGAAACTAGATTTAAAGAACTTTAAATCCTCATAATTATCTTACACTAATTCCTTACCTATAAAAATTGGTGAATCTTTAAAAATTGGTATTTAATTATCTCATTAGTAAAAACTTAAATGACACACACACACACATATATATATATATATATATAGTCAATTTTTCAACTATCTTGTTCAGTAATTGTATCTAGATTCAAAATAAGAAAGAACAATATTTTTAATTTAATCAAATTCATTTACAATATGTCACATATAGTTTCAAAATTTTTATTTAATTTTTAAACTACCCCAAATATTTTAGATAGTACTTTTTAATCTTAATTAATACTATTATATTGATTATACATGAGTTACATTATTTGTTTATATTGAATTACAAATTTCAAAATTATTAGTAAACTATTTTTTACATTTTGTATAAGATCGATCAATCCTATGATTCGACTTATGATCCATCCCAAAGAAAAAAAATAATCCAAAATAGAATTCTGACTTAAAAAACCTTGACTGTATTTGATCCAATGGCCATAGAATATTCAATTTTTTTTTATAAATTTACTGATATATAAATATGTGCGTGTGTGTGCGCACATATGTATAATGTATGTATTTATACATGGGTATGGATAGTCTGGATATAAATATGGTATGGATCATGGAACCAATCCTACCCAAACCCATGACTCTTCTTGTGGTTTAGATTTGAATAGATTTAATTTAAGAAATTAAATCCAAACCCTACATAAGTATATTAGATTTGCGATGAATTTGGATAAGATCTAATTCATTGATATGTCTCTGGTACCACTCTAATGATCCAAATTGATAATCAGACATAAACCCATAGAAAATTCATAAAACTTGGCATATGATAAAAGGGATTCCTTCTCATTTCGCATCGGTAGCAGCTCTTCGATCATCATTAACATTAACATATATATAAAGCAGGAACGATTGGCAAAATTGAGTGGTCGTCCGCTGACGTGCGTGCTGCCGTTGGTCAGTCGTCACTCACGTGATAGGCAGGTGAGTTTTTTTTTGTCCCCGCTCCATGTCTTCTGGTTTCTTCCGTTGTCTCCCTCCAGATAAGATAGCCGGAGTATTTTACGTCATCCTCATCTGCCCGAGGTTTGTCTGTTGTGGTTTGTTTTTCTTTTCTTCTTTTCAGATCCGATCTATTTCTGCTTTCTAATAGCTTGTATTTTTTTTGTAGTTCAGAGATCACAGCATCATCTGCTCCACCCATTTCTCTCGTATTCTGTTTTCTCTCTGTCTTCGTTTTTTCCAGATCTAACGTTTTCTTCAAAATTTTTCCTTTTCCCTTCGTTGCGCTTTTTTTTCTCTATAATAACTTGTATACTCTTTTTTTCCGGGTTGACATATTGTCTTATCGATTAAAGCGAGAAGAAATGAGGACATTACTTTTCCTTTTTCCTCCTTCCTTGTAAAGGTCAGTGTTTTAGGGTTTTCTTGCTCTTTTTGTTCTTTTTCTCCACAAATTGTTATTAGGTTTTTTTGGTTTTAAAATTCTTCTTGTGTTAAATCTTACTTGATCAGTTTTTTCCCATTTACGTTGCCCTCTGTCGTGGCTTGTTTTTTCCTCCTTTTCTGTTTGTTCTTTGAGATCCGATCTATTTCCGCTTTGTAATACCTTGTATGTTTTTTTGGCAGGTTGGAGATCACAGCATCATCTGCTCCAGCCTTGTCCCTTGTGGTTTCCTTTTCTTCAATTTTTTTTTGTTCCTTTTTCCCTTCATACACTTGTTTTGCTTTCTCTAATAACTTGTATATTTTTTTAAACAGGTTGGCAGATCGGTATCAATTAAAGCGGAAGAAATGGAGGTTCTTTTTTTATTTTTTCCTTCTTCCCTTGTAAAGGTCAGCGCTTTTAGGGCTTTCCTTGTTCTTTCCTTCTTTTCCTAGAAATTCGTTAGCTCTGAGGGTTTTTTTGGGAGGATTTTTAAATTTCTTCTTGGTAAATGTTACTTGATTAGTTTTTTCCTCATTTATGATGTCTGTTGGACGAATGAACAAACGGGAAAAATGATGTATTTATTTGAGATGCTTGTCTTTGGTGGCTGTGATTTTGTTTGATGTTAAAAAAATGGAGGATGAATAATTTAGAGCATGTTTTTTCCCAGCTTTTGTGTTATTGTGTCGTGCTATATGGATTGATTCTTTTTACCCTGAATCAAAAGGGACCGAAGTGTTTTACTTCATCCTGATTGTCATGCTTTCTCCCTGAAGGTCTTTCAGTCTATTTTCCTTCCCATCTTTCTCCCCTGGAAATTATTTGCCTTCGGACTGCATATATTGTTTTGTTTTGTACTTTCTGTTGGACCTAAAAAGCTAGATGAAAAGGTTTAAAGTATCTCATTTTTCTCCAGCTTTTGTGTTGCAGTCCCTTACTATGTTATCACTTTGCCTGCTTCTTTTTATGATCTCTCTATTTTCCCTCTCTCTGCAGAATTAGAACGAGCAAGCCACACGAGCAGCCACCATGCTTCTTTTTTTTTAAAATTTTTCCGGTCTCCACATGTATTGTTCCTTTCAATATTCCTTTTTGAAAAAAAATGCCCTCTCTATTAACTGAAGTTGTCAATAAGATATTAACAAATGTTCTTGGTTAATTTTGTTCTCTATATTTTTTTAGAGTCGATCTTCTCACTGCATTTTTTTTTTTGGTTGAATTGGTGCTTTGCATGATAATCAAATGTTTTCTGAGGCTTTCTTTTGTTGTGGTTCTGCTCCAAATATCACTTGATGGTTATTTTGTTTCTCCTGATTGTTTTCCTCATTATGATGAATAAAGAAAGAAAAGGGTCATAAGAAACAAAAGAACTTAAATCTCTTTATATTTTTTTGATTCAGTGCATCTTGGT
This sequence comes from Gardenia jasminoides, assembly GCA_013103745.1. Taxonomy (NCBI): domain Eukaryota; kingdom Viridiplantae; phylum Streptophyta; class Magnoliopsida; order Gentianales; family Rubiaceae; genus Gardenia; species Gardenia jasminoides. Next base: position 41,053,991 of record CM023098.1, read on the forward strand.
AAACTGTTGTGGAATCGCGGTATTTTGCCTCGAACAAAACAAATTTCTCTGCAAAATTGCTTTGTGAGGGAAGCTTTGAAAGCAATTGGAATATGTTTATTTGAATCTTCTGCTGTTTCCTCAGATGTATTATTGATTATTTATTCTAATTTTATGATCATCTTTCAGGCTGCTCTGTGGTAGTTGTATTCTTTCACGGATCTTGTTAGCTACGAACTTGTGCGGTACTCTGTCTACTTGTAAGTTCCACGCTTTCTTACTATTCCTTGATCAATATGTCTTCTTATTTGTGCAATAACGGTCACTGCTCTATTAACAATTTTTCCCTGTTTTAATAATGCTGATGGAGAATTTATACTATCAAATTTTGAATCTTTTGTGTGGACTGACCAAGAATACTGGCCAGGAGTCAAGATTTCCCGTCATTCGAGATTCCTATCCGAGCTTGAAGAAGAAATGGGTCGCTATCGGAGAGGGCGTATTTATCCGATGGAAGGTCCATGTCAGAATCGCCCAGCTGAACCAATTGCTCGTGCGAATGCAAATTATCTCTTGTTAAAAAATGAAATATATGATCTGTTTAGAGAATTCTATAAGCGAGATGGATGGAATTTTGTGCTTAATAGTGCTTTGGATGGTGGAATGAAATTCCCGATTCTGAATCTAATAGCTGGAAAAGTAAGATTTGATCTTGCAGAAGATAGGTATTACATGCCTTCTCCATCGACATTTGACAGCTTGGAGGGTTACAGCGATTGAAAGGTGGTTTTAATATATAATTTTCCACATTTTTTAGCCTGTAAATATTTGTGTTACTTGTGGTTTTTCTTTTTCTATGGATTTCCAAAAAAGGTCCAGCTTCGCTGTAGACTTGACATACTTTAGTATTTCTCAGAGAATGCTGACCTTCGTATTGGATTTATTCATGGATGGCTCAAACCAAAGAGTTTTTTTGTGCACACCAAGTTTATACAAATGTAGCTGGTGGATTCAAGGTGATGTTACACACTGAAATATTATTTTCAAGCTGACACATTGTTGTTCTTGTGTAGGCAACAAGCAAAGTAAAAAATAACCTTGACATAAAAGCTGTGGAGTTGAAATTGTAGGATTAGATCCAGGTATATAAACAATCACTGATGTATGGATGTGGGTTTTGCTAAAAGCAAATTACATGGTACAGAAAAAATTTTCACTATGAGAAAACTCATGATTGCAGGAGAAAATAGTGGTTCTTTGAAGCTTTGCTGTTCGCTCAGTTTAAAGTTTTGATGATGGAGATAGCAAATTATACGGATAGCTGCTCCTCCAAGAAAACAAGATTAGGTTGCATTAGTACTGTTCAACGTTTGTATAAGAACTACTTGATAGTTTTGCCTTACTGGACTCTTGCTTTGAGCTTGACAAGTTGTTTAGATCCTTTTTAAAGGATTATTGCTATTTCAATTAATATAGTTCTTCTGTCTGCTGTGTTCTAGGTAGTTTAGTGGTTGAGGATGAAGTATGCTTGTTTTCAGCTGTGTATCGATTTTAAATCTCTGTTTGGGAGGCTTTTCTCCGTGGGCCGTGCCTTGTACTGTCTTATCTTCTAATTTGTAATACTGATGTTTTTATCCAAGAGGATTCATTCTTTTAGATGTACCTATATTTTATGTTTCAGTAGAGATTTCTTTACTCGAATCTTTTTTTACGCATTCCAGGTTTGTGCTTTTAAAATCTTTTGCTCCTAAAGAAAACCTAGTACTTTTTCTTTTTTCTCCTTTTCTCTATTTAATCTCTGTAGGAAATAAGTGTCAAGAAAGGTTTTCAAAGATTTGAATGTTTATGCGATAGGCCCATCGAGAAAAGAGAACGTTGAGAGGAGCCAGATTGAAGAGAGCCATTAAGGAGCCATGCAGTTTTTTAGCATGCTCAATCAATTTCTTAATTTATCGCTCATTCAATAATTATATCTATTCATGTAGATGTCAGCTTTGTTCAGTGTTTATACAAGAATCAACATTGTCCGGTATTGTCTAAATAATTTTAATCGATTTTTATAGCATCTATTGATTGCTCAATACAACAAAAAATTTTTCCCTCCATTTTCTTCTCTTTATTTCCTTATATTTTCTCATTTCTGATTTCTTTTATACATGATTATATAGCTCGATCAAATTAATGTTTACAATCATAACTACTGGTTCGTTGCATTTATCAATTTTTTTTATCCTGTCTTCATTCTGTGTTAATACAACGAGCATATTAATGATCTCACTAACATGTTCGTCATGTTTATTTGTACTTTCCTAATAAATCGGTTTTTATTTTCACTGCTTAATAAAATCATAAAAGTATAGCAGCAAATCTTTTGTTGCCCCTTTACATAAGTATTTATTTTTAGCATTTTAATTTTAAATTTCAGCATTTTTTTGTGATGCTAAGAATTACATTGCGCACTGCATCGTGTTGTTCTCCTACCATTTAGGCAAACCGTGGTTCTTCAATTAAATGGTTCCATTAATGACGTCACCTATTATGATTGGTTAACAAGTGGCTATCGAAAAAAATCCCATTTTCCTCTTTGCTTTTTCCCTTATTAATTGGTTTATTGTGCTGCTCTCTATCTGATGTGTCCAGTTGTGCTTATTGTTGCTGATGTTTGATGTAAGGAGAGCCGGAGAAGATTAGACAAATAGTTGACTGAGGTAGTAGATTTTGTGATTAGTCAGGTCAACGATAGGTGGCTAGTGCTGGGTTCAATGATGGATACTTGGAATTACAATTTTACCCTTACCTTTTAATTCATATTGCCACATTTTCCCACAGCATTTTGCTCTGCATGGACTTTTAATGTAAAATTGACTCCCTCGTCACTTTGGAAGCCTTACAAACTACAGCTTTCTGCTGCGTATTTGATTGAAGAGACTTCTGAATTTTTGTTTGTCCGATGTTTGCACAAGTGTCCATGTATTACCTTGTGGATTTTTTAGACTTTCTCATTATGATTCGTGCTATTTGTACCTTTATTGGTTTTCATTTCTTTCTCATTGTTTGTTTGTTTGTTCTCAGCAAAATGAATTAACCTGTTCTTTTATTTCTTCCGCTTTTGCCTCTTATTTTCCTTTTCTTTTATGTCTTGTATACAAGTTTCTTTGCAGCTCTGTTATTCCGATTATTTCCTGGTGAGTATCATCTGCTACATGTAATGTTTTTCACCCTATTTTCTTGCGTTATTTGTTTCTTTTTTATCTCCTGTCTTTCCCCATTCTTATCTTTTTTGATGATTTTATACAAGTCTCACTTAGTTTTCAGGTATTTCCTCGCTTTTAGAAAACAATTTTTTTTTAAATGACTCTTACATCATTATGTATTTTAGTAGTTTTTGTTCTGTCCGATTCTCCTGTTGTTAGTTCTTTATAGCTGCAGCTCAACTTCTTTGTTATTTTACGTTCTTTGTTAGCTTTAAGTAGTTTCCCTATTTGTTCTGATCTCTTGATGTTTTCTGTTTTGTGTTATTTTGTACCACATTCACTCTGCTCTTGTTTGACTTTTTTTTTTGTTTTTCCTTTTCTGTTTCCACTGTTTTTAAAAGGGATTCTGCCTTGACTCCTGTTACCTTCTTGTTGGCTGAAGACTTGGGATCTTTATATCGACCTAGGTCCCTCTTTCACAATCTCTGCATTGCTTTTACATTCTGCTCACCTACTACCAGCCTTCTGTCGTCCCGTTCATTTCTTCTGTACTATTTATTCTCAGGTCTTCGCCCTAACAAATATTTCTATTTTCCATTTGCTTTCCTATATCTTTTTTGCTTCTATTACATGATATTAAACCAAAATTACTTTATGCTTAATGTTAATTTACTTCATTTATCGTTGTCAGTTTTCTGTTACCCAGCTTTGGCATCTATTTTTGTACTTTTTTGTTTTTTTACCTTTCATACCTTAGTCTTTGCCTTTTTATTTTTTTGTATGCTATACCACGTTCTGTAATGCTCTTTCGCCTGCTCTGGATTTATTAGTTGCTGAGAGTTTATATTTTTTGTTTTGTAAAGTGAGTTGTTGGGTTATTAGTTTTTTTTTTTAGGTACATTGCATGCTCCAAGATAATTGGATATTCTAGCACTTCACTTTGATTATTTAGTGCATGAAATTAGATGGATAGGAATGCAATACGCCTCAAAAAATATGCAGAAATGCCAGCTCTGAAGAAGGCTGAACTTTTGCGTTCTCGACGGGAAGCTAGAGCTATAAAGAAAAAACAGAATTTCCCTCTTCCTCGCATGCGCAGGGTTCCACTTGGTTATGTAGAGTCCGGTGTCTCTTTTCCGAATAGTGATGATAGGTCTCCTAGCATTAACCATGAAACGTGTACAGTTTCTCATGCTTCGGAAAATAGAAGCCTTGTGCTTCCTGCTGATAATGCTATTGCAATTAGTGAGGGACTAGAGTATATGTACCGTCGTTCGCCTATTTCCTCTGCTAATCTTCCTTCCTCTTCATCTGGAAAAGGACACTTTGGCTCAGTTGCACCTATTAGTGAAGGTATATGTGTTTTCTATGTTATCCTGATTTAGTATCACCTATACTCCTTCGTCTTTCTTTGCTTGCTGCGTCCTTAAGTGCTGCAAATTAGCTTCATTTTATTTGGAAACTGCAGAACCTATGCTGAGTGATAGTCTCCCCCCTAGAAGGCGTCAAAAAGCATCCGCTCCTCCAAAAAGAAAACATCCTAACAGTTGCTGTTCTGATATTAAATCTATTGTTCAATCATCTGGGAAAAAACATAAAAATATACAAAGCTTTTCGGATCAAAATGAGGCTTTGATAATAGATCATCAGCTTGAAAATTTTGGCTGTTTTCCTTTTCTGGAAAATGCTACCACCCATCCTGAACAGCCACATGTTGCTTCATGTTCAAAATCAAGCAATGAATTCTCCTGAAGGCATACCTCTAATGAACCATGCTCTTTTTCAGAATGTTAGTAGTTTTCCTTGTATGGAAAACATTTCTATCCATCCTGAACAATCAAATCCTTCACTTTGGTCTCACAATGTTGATTCTCATTCTGAAAATATTGGTATAGCCGCTCCAACTATAGGCTCAGCATCAGCAGATGCTTCTGAAGGTATAGATTTTTTTTAAAAAAAATATTCGCTTTAGTTAGCAATAGTGCAACTTCTTTTCCTAGGTTACAATTTATGAAACAGATTTTTTTGTCCTCTTGCTATTCTTTGACTTTTAGTATAAGCTAGATGTGCACATGGAAATTTGCTTGGTCTATACCAATCATTTTATTTAGCTTTTTTATCCACAAAACACTCTTCTACTTCCAGAAGAGGACTTAATCGGTTGGAGAGAATGGGTCATCTAGAATGGGGAAAAGCAGGGAACAATTGTATGTGCGAGTTCATCTAAAATTTCTTCTCGTGCCAATAATCATAGTGATGCTACTTCTGTTACGTCATATGAAACAAAACAAAACTCAGGTTTAGTATTTCTTTTCGTTAAAAATTTCAGTTTAGGATGCGCTCTTGTTTATTTATATAGCAATTTAGTTTTAGATGTCTATCATGACATTATAGGAGATTTTACAGGTGGAGGAGAAGTCGCAAGCAAAAGTTTCTGCTTGACAACATTTTTTGATTAGTGTTAGTTCTTCCCTGATGCTCCTAAGCTTGTGGAGCCAAAAAGGTTTCATTTGGAACCACCTAATTTTTGCTGCTCTGGAGGACAGATTTCTATTGTTGCCCCTCCGATGCCTTATGATTTAAGACGTTTATTCACTGATAACGATGAGGAGAGCTCTCATTTTAGAAATAATGTTCGTACTTATAACAATAATATGGGCTTTACATCATTTGCTTCAAAGTATGATTCTGAACTGATAAGAAACACAAAGGGTGTTTACACCTTTCATGTTCAAGGTCAAGTTTATCATTTTCTTAATGGCCTGATTCAATCTGATGATAAACCATCTGGAATTCAGTTATATTTTTTTGATACTAATGAGGAATTAAGAAGGAGAGTTAATACCTGTGATAAGCTGCGAGAAAGAACTTTAAGACTCCTTATGCGTATTCTAGCTGACAATCCTTACACTAAGTTCTTTAAGAGTCTTAGGCACATTCCAGACATTGAGAATCTAAACATTGTACTTAATTGTAACCCTCTGCTTGACCAGCGACTTTATAATCTTCCTTCTACGTCCCAAGTTGCAGCAATATGGACTGAGAATGAAGGTGAATCAGTCAATAGAGGAGCTCATATTCAAGTTTATACTCATTTAAACAGCAGCCATAGGATTAGGCATTATTACGGCTGCTATGACCCATTGCAGTACCCTATTCTTTTCCCTCGTGGCGAGTGTGGATGGCATCCTGGAATTAAGAGAGCAAAGAAAAGGAAGAGAAAAGGAGATGCTTGTGAGGAGGATCTCAGTATTGATCTAAATTCATTAAATTCTCCATTAGAATTAATGGATTTAGAACAAAGAGGCAAGTGTATTTGTTACTAATTATAAATCATTAGGTTCAACCGCTATTTAAACACTATAAAATATCATCTGATTAGGTAGTTGCTTATTTTTCTTTCCTGTAGCTGCTGATCGTGGAAAAAAGAAAGAAGACACTGTATCTGCTAGAGAGTACTATTGTTACAGGTTTCAAATCAGAGATGACGATGAGTCAATGTTGTTGCACTCTCTTAGATTGTTGCAACAATATGCGGTTGATGGTTATGTCAAGATCGAAACATCCAGACTTGAATTCCATAGAAATCGACAAATAACATCCACTCTGAGATTCTTCAAGGAGTACTTGACAGCATTTCCATAGGCCAAACTGATGCTTCTAAGGTTGGACGTAGAACGATTTTGCCAGCTTCTTTTATAGGTGGTCCAAGAGACATGAGACGACGCTACCTTGATGCAATGGCCCTTGTGCAGAAATATGGAAAGTCGGACATTTTCCTCACTATGACATGCAACCCGGCATGGAAAGAAATTCAAGATAATTTAAAGTATCATGAGAAACCTCAGGATAGGCCAGATCTTCTAGCTAGGGTCTTTAGAGCAAAATTTGAACTGCTTAAATCAGAGCTTGTCAATAAACAAATATTTGGTGAGGTTGCAGCTTGCGTTTATGTGATTGAATTCCAAAAACAAGGTTTTCCCCATGCACATCTGTCACTAATCTTGAAGCCTGGATACAAGCTGCTCAATCCGGAGTCATATGATAGAGTCGTATGTGCTGAGATACCTGATCGACATCAGTATCCTCATCTATATTCTCTTGTTATAAAGCACATGATCCACGGCCCTTGCGGTGACATGGATAACACTTGTCCTTGTATGAAAGATGGTCATTGCAAAAATCGTTATCCAAAGAAGTTCTGCCCTCAGACAACCCATGCTGAAGATAGTTATCCATACTCTAGGAGAAGAGATGACGGCAAAAAAATAAAAGTTCGTAGACATGTTCTTGATAATAGGTGGGTCGTCCCTTATAATCGCTATCTGCTTGCTTTGTTTGACTACCACATTAATGTGGAAATTTGTTCGACTGTTAAGTTGGTGAAGTACATATATAAGTATGTCTTTAAAGGACATGATTTGGTAAGTTTTAGGATTGTTTCAAATACTACTTCTGATGATACGGATGAAATAAGAGAGTTCCAACAAGGTAGATGGATTTCACCTCCTGAAGCATTTTGGCGTATCTATGAATTCCGTCTTAGTGAAATGATCCCAGCAGTTTACACTCTGCAGATCCACCTTCCAGACCAGCAGTTTATTTCTTTTCCCAAAGATTCTGACCTGCTGCAATTGTTGAGTAAGGTTGACTTTTCAAAAACAATGCTGACCGAGTTTTTCCAGATGAACAGAACAAATGTGATTGCACAAAAGCTTAAACTTTTATACAAAGATTTTCCTCAACATTTTGTTTGGTCTAACAAATATAAAGAATGGACTGAGAGGAAAAGTCGAAGAGTAATAGGCAGAATGGTTGCTGTTAGTCCGAGGGATGGACAAAAATATTACTTAAGGCTTCTCTTAACTCATGTTCATGGACCAACTTCATTTGATGATCTTTTAACCGTTGATGGTCAAAAGCTAAATTCATTTAGAGAAGCTGCTTTGGCATTTGGACTTTTGCAATCTGATACGTACATAGAAGACACGCTTGAGGAAGCTGTGGCATTTCAAATGCCATCTTCCTTAAGGTTATTATTTGCCACTCTTCTTGTGCATTGTTCTCCAACTAATCCGTGCCACCTATGGGAAAAATTTGAAGCTGACCTCCATCGACTACAAGAGGCAGCAACGTTCGCTCTTCTCCTTCTGACATCAGGAAAGAGTCTTGCAGGACATTAATAAATCATTGGAACATATGGGAAAAAGAATTACTGATTACCAATTAGTTTCTGATGAAGAACTCACTGCTCCATACCATGAACAGCTAACGAAGGAGATTGACAATGAGAGGAACATACAAGTAACTACAGAGGACTCATTGGCATATCTAAAATTGAACTCTCAGCAAAAGCATGCTTATGAGCTAATTTTGGCAGCATGCTTTGCTTCACAGGGTGAACCTTTTTTTATCGATGGTCCAGGTGGCACCGGTAAAACATTTTTGTATCGTTCACTACTTGCTACTTTAAGGTCACAGGTGGTCATATAGCAATTGCAGTCGCATACATCCGAATTGCAGCATCTATTCTTCCAGGAGGAAGAACTGCTCATTCAAGATTCAAGATACCGTTAGATTTTTCAAAAAGTAAAACTTGCCAGCTTAGCAAACAAAGTAGCACTGCAAAGTTGCTTTTTGAGTGTAAACTTATCTTGTGGGATGAAGCCTCAATGGCTAAGCGGGAAACTATTGAAGTATTCGATGATCTGCTTAGAGACATAATGGATTCTGATTTACCTTTTGGAGGGAAAGTTGTCGTTTTTGGTGGAGATTTCCAACAAACTTTACCAGTTATTGAACAAGCAACAAAAGAAATTCTCATGCAATCAAGCTTTCCTAATTCTCCTCTGTGGTCTACATTGCGCAAGTTGAAGTTAACACAAAATATGAGAGCTATATTAGATCCTTCCTTTTCAGAATTCTTATTAAGAATAGGTGAGGGAAGAGAAATTGTGGATGCAAATGGCGAAATAACTTTATCACCAAACATAGTTATTCCCTACTATGATAAACAGGAGTCTTTAAACAGGTTCAAAACTTAGACAATATTACATCTTTTTTATTTAGTCTTCCTTTTATTATTCTCCTTTCTAGACTATAACAGATTATCTTTGCAAGCAGGTTAATTGAGAGCATTTTTCCAGACCTGCAGCTTTATTCACAAGACCCTTATACCATGATAAATAGGTGCATTCTTGCTCCTAAAAATAGCTCTGTTGACGAGCTTAATGATATAATGATAAACAGATTTCCTGGAAATCTTCAAGTTTACATTAGCTCAGATAGGACCGTTGATCAGCGACACCAAGGAGATTATGAGGATTTCCTTAATTCCCAGAATCCAAAAGGCCTGCCTCCTCATAAATTACTGTTAAAGGAGAATTGTCCGATTATGCTCTTGAGGAACTTAAATCCTAATGAAGGTCTCTGTAACGGGACGAGGCTGATATGTAGAGAGCTTAGTCATAACATTATTTCTGCTGAAATTGTGTTTGGACATCATCAAGGAAAGATTGTCTTCATTCCAAAGATACCTCTTCAAACATCCGACAATGAAAAGAATGAGATTCCATTCATAAGGACACAGTTCCCTGTCCGGCTTTGTTTTGCATTGACTATCAATAAGTCCCAAGGACAAACTCTCGACTATGTTGGCGTTTACTTACGTGAACCTGTTTTTTCACATGAACAATTGTATGTTGCGCTCTCTAGAGGTAAGACCTGTGCCGCCCTTAAAGTTCTCCTTGTTCCTGGAACTTTTGATGACACAAAGATAGACTGCAAAACTAGGAATGTTGTGTTTAAAGAAATCTTTAAATTAACTGAGCACTGAGGTATTTATGCAGTTCATTTACACAACAAAATAAGATACTTATGAAAGTTAATTGTTATTAGATTAAGCTTTTACTATTTTGAAAGTTTATTTCAATTGCTTTATGCACATTTTTATCTTCTTGTGTACAAGATGGCTAAATTGCTACCGATCAGAGAAATCATGCCTTTTATGAAAAATTGGAGTTGCATCATCACCGTTCAAGAAAAGCAGCAGGTTACTGATTCAAAGGGTACACCAACCAAAAAACAGAAGCTAATATTCTATGATTTAGAGGTTAGTGATATCTGGTTGTATCTCTTTTCAAATAACCATTTTACTAAACATTCAGTTTCTTTTCTGCCTATATGTGAGTCGTACCTTTGTTTAGCAGGGATCAAAGGTAGAAGGAATAATCTTCAATGCTGATATTCCTATGATGAGTCCAACCTTGCAAGTTTATCAAAAATACAAGATTACAAATGCTGAAGTCAAGCCTATACCACCAAAATTTCAGACCGCTGATCTAACAATTCAATGGGTCATCAGTAGCAAAACAATCATTGAGCAGATCAGTGATGCTAATAATGAGATCATGCCTGTGAAATTTAGCTATACAAGGTTCACTGATTTGGCGCAGTACATGGATGACAGGAACAAATCAGTTGGTCAGTCTTTCAAGAAATTATTATTACTGTTGTTACAATCTCACCATTCCTTTTTTAGGAAGCATATTCTGATATTTACAGATGTACTGGGAGTGGTGATTACCACACTAGAAAAAAGGACAGTCAACAGAAACTCAAAGGAATCAGTTGTTCAGAAATTTGTACTTCTTGATGAGGAGTGAGGCCTTTATTTCCTATTAACGATTATTTTATACTGGCATTATTCACCTTTCTTACGCTTATAATAATTACAGATCACAGACTGTCCTGTTATCGTTGTGGGATGATTTCCTTACCAATGAAGGACAGCAAATGATATCCGGCCTTCACAGTTATCCTGTGATTGTTGCACGAAGAATAAGAGTGAATAATTATAATGGTTAAGTTTTGTTTTATATTTGAATATTATTCTGATATAGCATTCTATATTCACCTACCACACCATTGATGGATGCCAGTTTATGTTTTACTCTGCAGGAGTTGCATTGGGTACTTGGTTCGATTCTGTGATACTTGTCGATCCACCTATACAGGAAGCAAGAAAGTTAAAGAACTGGTGCAGCCGAATTACAGTGATTATTATTTATAGTGTGCAATGCTAAACTTTTGTTATCTAATTTCATCAGATTATTTGTTCATTTATTCTTATGTAGGGCACTTCGAAACACTAAGTTAATTGCTGACATTGTTGATAAAAAGGATTACATTAAGGATAATCCTAAAATTTCCCTCAGAGCAGGCCAGAAGACCACTTTAATCTGTAATGTTGATCCGTCACAGAAGGTAACCAAAAAGCCTTTTTTTTTTAAAGATCATATTTTAATAGCATCTTTTAACGTTTTTTTGTTTGTTACTGTTTATACTTTAGACAACTTGGGTGAAAGTACAGTTCCATTTTGAACACATATTCCAGAAATACTAGTATATGAGTTGTAAAAATTGCTATAGAGCTACAGCAGCAGATTATCAAGTTGAATTTACTTGTAACTCGTGCAAAGAGAAACACGTTGCTATGCCTAGGTGCTTGCTGCCAAGTCATTCCTATATAATTCTGTATAAATTTTATCTCCTCATAATGTTGTCAATTACTGATGAACTCTATAATAACTCTATTTTCAGATGTCGCTTTGATGTTGATTTGGTTGATGAAACTGGAGTCATACCAGCTTCTATATTTGGAGAACTTGCAGAGAAACTTTTAACATTCAACTCCGTTGAAGCGATGCAGCATTTTAATGAGTTTCTCTTTTGTATAATAACACCATTAATGCAAATATTTTGCAATTATTAATCTTTATTTCTTTGCTTCCTCGTAGAATGTTGAACTCCCTCTTGAAGCTGTTCATGAACAACTCAAATTAAAAACCTTTCTCATTCACATCAAGCCTGTGCAGACGCAGCTAGCAGATACTAGGCAATGCTATACAGTGATATATTACTCTGAGATTAATCATGATACTGATTCTACCCAGCAAACAAATGAACCAAAAAATGATTCTCCATTGCTTGGCAACATAGCTGGAGGCACACAACTGATAACTCCAGGTAATTGAATGCATGCTTTAAGTTCCAAATCACAAATATTCTTTATTAGGAACAAATAATACAGTGTCCCAAACCTGCTGATTGCAGAAGAGAGTACTGGTACTTCAAAAGCCTGCCTCCGACTCTCTCAAAGGTTTGATGAAGTTGAGAAAGTTCATAAAGATGATTGCCATGATGATAAAGGCAGCTCTAAGAGAAGGCAAAATTAACTTGAATCAGAGGTAATTATTTTTTTGTGCTGTCGGGACAGCTACATTTTATCAGCAGCTACTCTTCTATATTTTGTCAAGTAGTTAAATCCACTAAGATGGGTCATTAATATGTTCATGAACCCTGGCCTTTTGTCTTTTGATATTATTTAAACATCTTTGTGTAGGATTTGTGCTGTCCTGTTGGTTACCTTCATTTTGTATCAGTTGTTGATCAAATAGAATCTTTATTGGCTATCTTTGGTGGCTGTTCTTTACTAGAATGAGCTTTTTAGTCGCTTATCACATTGCCTTGCTCTCTTATCAGGATACTATCTGTTTTGAACAGAGCCTGAAAACAAACTATATCAACAATTAGTTAAAATTTGCACTTATGCATACACACAATCTCTTATCTTTTACACCAGCTCATCTCGAATCCACCTACTATATACACCAGTTAAAAATGTACAAATTTACTGCCTACACATTCACTGCCCGATTATGTTAGTTGAGTAAGAATTCATGACTATTGTTTTACACTCCCTCGCTTCCAGTTAAAAAATGCTAGCTTGCTTTATTGTAAATACACTGGCTGCAATAAATATATATTAGTTTACATACAATCATTTAAATGTTTGCTGTCCAATTAATTTCTACATTAAACGCTTCCAGCTTTCTCATACTGCAGCTTATTAACTACTGCACTAATATTGAACAAGCAAAAAAACTATCCCAACCATTAATGGCACTAAAAAACTTTATTATTTTAGTTTTTGGCTCTTCTGTATGATTGTTACTTTACTCAAGAAATGATGCATTGCAACTAACAAATACACAAGTAGACAAAAAAAGGCTGCAAATAAGCCTTTCTGAACAAATAGCCTTTGCCATTTATTTTTTTCAACTCATGCATACATTGAATAAGTTCTCGTGTATATATACTGCTAGCACCATATCACTTTTCCATTCTGTTGCCTTCTCCTATCAGTTTAATGGCAGAAGGTGCATCTACCACTCAACCATCTTCTAATTTTGCAAGCAACGACTTCCAGCCTTCTTGTTTTGTCTTCAAATGCAGTCACAGAGGACAGGTTCACCTTTCATTTTGTTCCATGTAGCAACTTTAATCTTGTAGTATATAGCATCTTTATATTTATCCATTCAACTTTAATTACTAAATTCAAACATTCTAGATTTTCCCTTTTCAATTTAAGCTGTTGCTTAACCACCATCAGCGCAGCACCATCATTTTCAGACATGGAATCCAAAAATGGCCCATCACAATTAGCAACGATTCATTTGAAGATGGATGGGATGGATTTTGTCATGATAATATCGTTAAGAGACACGATATACTGATGGTTCGACATGCAGGTAATCTAACCTTGGATGTTATCCATTTCTCTGAGCTCTAGAAACAAGTTTCCCTTTCTTGGACAGTTCCATTCCCAAATCTTTTGCAGATTAACACTGAACAACCATAAGGTTAGTATATATTATGCTTTGCTCTGTACAATTATTTCCATCTTAACTTTTTTTAAAATGCTATTTTGTTCAATGACTTTAGATGATGCACACTCAACAACTAATCGCCACAGAGTGGTTTCATCATTAAAACCTGATTTCTCACAAGATATAACTGATTCAGTTTGCTTTTACCAGTTTTTTAGTGCAGCAACTCCAAACATACTGGTAACCTATTCTCACCCTCTAACTTTTACCTCTTCTTTAAACTCCATTTATATATTTGCTTCATCATTCTAACTGTTGCTTGTCCTTACCAGAAAATTCCAAGATTCGTCGATTACTTCTTGAATGGCGAAAAGACTCCTACTTTATTTATCAAAACTGGCCATAAGATCACAGAAATTGGTGTTAAAGGCGAACAGCTAAGAACTAATTGGAGAGATTTCGTTATGGAGCACCAGCTGGAACATAATGATATCCTTGTGTTTGTTCCAGAATCTCAGGCTGTGTTTACAGTGTTAATTTTTGATTATAATGGAGTTGAGAAGACTTTTCCATGGTCTCACACCTTTGATGTTTACTCGGATGCTTAGATTTAGTGTATGTAACCTTTTTCAGCCACGAACTGGACAGTATCCTATCAAACATTTGCATTAAATTTCTTTCACCCTCCTGTTTCCAATGACAATGTTCATTCTTATTAAATGTCATTATGCACCAAGCTGAATGACATTTGTGTAAGCGCCACTGTTGACAGGTTCATGCTGTACACTAGCTTTTCATTTTCCCCTTGAGACTTATCTTCTTACTGGTTCCCATCAATTATCTGCACACAAAAAGAGAAAAACTTTTCATCCAGCGAAATGCCAATTAAATAAATAAAAAGCCCTTCTTATTTTGAAACTACAAAACAACACTTGTCTTGAATTCTGCATAAAGACTCAACGGCTATAATTATATTATAAAGATATTACTCTATTCACCTTTCTCAACTTTTTTTTGTCTGCAGAATGATAGACGCACACTGTACCTTCATCTTGCAACTACTTTATCAGGAATATTTACCTTTGATGCACATTTTTTCTCTTTTTACTTTTAAATATATCAGCAATAAATTCTACAGTGTCAATCAAATAAAGTGTGGACCAAATGTATATCCACTAGATAAAAGTCCAAGTAAAATCATAAAGATGAGCAGCAAACAGATATTTTGAAAAGTAACAGTGTTTTGTATTTTAGCTTCTTCTTAGCCATTATATAATACATTCAAATGATCCTTTTACTTTTTGTATGCGTTTTACTAATCTGTTTCACAGTGGAATACAATCTCAGTCCATTGTCAATGAGACCATAAGCATAAAACCACGGACTTATTTCTCTCTCAGTCCATTTCACCTATTTTCCATCACATTTCTTGCTTTGCATTTCACTTTGCAATGCTCCCACACGGAATCAGCTATCACCTCTTTTGCAAAAGGTGGTTCATGTATTGTCCCATGTATTAAGGCTTTCCTAACTCCTATATATGTAATCACCTGTTTCTTTGTTGCAGTCCGCAGCTAGCAGTATGAATTTTAACAGGTTTCTTGATGAACAATTTGAAAAAATGGAAAAATATGATCTGCATCCTTGCAGCAACCTCTATTGCGATCAGTGTGGATGTTATAAGCATGAGCCACCAACTTCTGAATTTAACAGCTTCAAACAGAGCTAAGAAGATCAAAACTTCTGCACCGACCACACCACGCTGAAACAGGAAATAAAAGACTTTATCAAGATTTGTCTAGATAAGCCTTCATCTTCTGCTCTGCTCAAAGATATTTTGTCAGAAAACATTCATTTGTTAACTTTCAAATCTATCTATGAAAAGATCACACAGCAAGAAAATCATCGAAGCAGACAAAAAACAAGAAGCAATGCATTGCTTGAAGATACTGCATCGAGCTCGGCCCTGCCATAGGATCCTTCTCCAGTTATTACTTCTTTACATATTTTACTCTGTCTACAAATTCCATTATGTATCACTTGTTTAGCCTAGAAAAATTATCAGCCTTAGTTCCTAGCATTCCGTTTATTTAATCTCGTCCCTCATATAGCATTAGCCACTTCAAAGAAACTCTTATTTTGCACAGACCTACTTGCCACTCTTCTATTATATTTGTGTTTTCTTTGCTTTTTTTCATTTTAAATACTAATAAACTAAAAACATCTCCACAACCTGCATGCTGACTTTCTCAGAAAACTTTCATTACTTAGCAAGTTACTCGCCACATCAACTTTTGGTATTGAAAACAATGAATGTTAAATGCCAGCCTATTAACAAATTAGTTTATATTAAAAACATTAATCTTTTTTATAACACTAGCATATCTCATTTAATTCTAAACAATTGTCACATCTAACTGATGTAACCAAACAAGCTTTCCTTTCAGTCCAACAGGATTCTCACCTATTAATTTAAACTTCTAAGTACAGGCAATAAAAAGGAACCTTTGAACCTTTGTATTTCCTCTCTTTGCCTAATGTATAACTCTTGTATGCATTCAATAGCTTTGTCTTATATCCCAACGTACAATTTTCATTACCTTTATAGCCAGCTCGCTATAGTACAAATTAGTCAGCTTTTTGTTTAATCGTACCCTGCTTCTTATTAGAACTGCATCTTTCACAACATTTCCTGATGATATTACCCTTTCATACATTACATACCTTTTTTCCTTTGTGTTATGCTATCCTTATTAAAGATTTAAAGGCTATATTTTTCCAAATAATCATTCAGTTGCGTGTTTTCTAGAATCAATTTCTTCACCCAATTCTCACAGCTTTTTACTCCATTGCTACGAAATAATTAAGAATTTTGTTCCGATAAAAAATTTGCTTGTTTAAAATTAATCTGCAACATTGACTTCTCATGCAAAAAACTCACAGATCCAACTTCATTTTGCTAACCAAACTATTAGATATGGCCAATAAAGGAAAGCATATTTTTATTAATAGCTGTCCCAAATTTATATTTAAATATCAAACTATTTGTACTATAATGACATTTTGATGAAGAATGGCATGAATACTATAATGACAATATTACTAAAGAACATGATATACTATTACTTCACTATAATTACCATTATCTTATTTTTTTCTCCTATTGCTATCGCATTATCTGAACAATTATACACATTCCTCAAATTAATATATACTTAAAAATTTTTGCAAAAAAAATAGACACTTAGCCATTCACCTCCAGAAATTCCCTTTCGCTACACTTGCACTGCCCTTCATTTTGCTTACTGACTTTCCTTTTGCTTTCAAATTAGCTTTTTCTTTCTCCGCAATTATCAGCCAATAGATGCTATCCTTCCATTTAATATTGCCTTGTTCCATTCTTTCCAGCTATCATTTTATTCTTTAGTCACTGTACAATGATAGGAGCCACATCTTCACAGTTCACACTATAACTTCTGCTCAATCACTTTTCATTATCACTGATCAATTTAACAAGAAAAATATCACCAAAGAAACCTCTGATGCATTATCACATCTCCTCAGGAATATAACATCTTTTCCATGCACATGACACAACAAAAATATTTTCACTATCCGTTATTTTCCTCCTATATCCACCAAACAACGTCATAGCCCAATATGTTCATCACTGGATCAAATCTGCAATAGCTTACCTTTCACAGTCTTTCTTAAAGCATATGTTCATTCAACAGAGGAATATATTCTATAGCAAGCACCATGATATCACATTTTAGCTTTTCTTTCCTTGTATACTTCTGCAGCACATGAACTCTAACTCAATCTCTCCACTTCAGTATCTCCCTCACCTATTTAACTTCCCTACAAACGATCAAAGATGCATAACAATCATTGCATTTCCTACTTCCCTTTTCACCCTTCATTCTCCTTAACTGAATTCCTTACTATGGAACCTACTACTGTTTCCTTGTCAACTATTCATACATCTACATCAAATTGGAGTATAATTCTTCAAGTTATCGAAGCTACGCATATTAAAACTCTTCCCCATTCCAATCAAAGATTCCGCCAATTTGTTCTATCCGATTCTCAGGTGTTATATTTATTCTAACCTTCCAACACTTTGAATATTCAATTAGAACAAACTAAACATAATTTATCTCAGGGACTTAAAGTTACTATGCATGTTCCTGGAAGCATGATTAGCCGCCTTGCTGGGTTACTTATCCCCTTCAAAAAATATATCATCAATGGAGCTGCTGTCCGTGCCTGCCATGGTCATGCCTTTCTCTCAGAATATAACTTTGATTGGATTGCAACAAAGAACACTATAATCCAAGAAGTTCCTGAAGCAGACCCCCCTTCACTTCCATTCTTTTTCCAATTACACCCTTTTACTATGTTGGACACACTTGCTGACAAGGATGAATTCATAAGTATATACATACCTACTGTTTAAACCTTTAAATTAATGCAGCTAAATATTCACTAATATATTTGCTGTGCGTCATTTGCTTTAGATATCATGGGGATTATCTTGCATGCTTTCCCTATCGTAGAAATATACCCTCAAGGCACACAGTCCATATCCAGAGACTACGTTATTATCAACCAAAAGTAAACTGTCTATCTATTAGCTACGTTTCTCCTTTACATTTTTTTGTTATATATTTAAAATATACTTACCAGGTCCATTAAAAATCTCTTCACCAGTATGAAGCCAATGATTCTCACATTGTCGAACGAGTTTGAGAGGCTTGATGGAGTTGCCATCAGAGCTGCAGCTAACCCTTTTCCTGTTATCATTGCCATTCGTGTCAAAGTCACAACAAACAACTGTGATTACACTACAGCCATTCCCTTGCTTATACACTGTATCTCTATTTCCCTGTACAAATATTGTATACGCATAATAACTTTTTCCTTTTTCTCTAAATAACAGATATAAGTTTCTCAACTCAACCATCATCTGTGATTCTTGTGACACCACACATTCAGGAAACTATGAATCTAGCCCACTGGTTTGTCCATTTTACTATTCTATACACCAAAATGCATATTTTTCTTTCTTCCTAATCTACTTTGCTGATTTAAAGTAGGTATCATCAAAATTCCACTCAGTTAAATCAAATGGTTAGCACCCTCAGTTATGCCAATCCATGCATCCTGCTTCCGCTTGTGGATGATAGCCGTATCTTGCCAATTGCTTCTTTATCCCATCAAGTAAAGTTCATATATTACAACCTATTTTTAGAACTTATATTGCTTGTTCTAACTCATTACATTTTCCTGGTTCATGTCAATATTATTAACTCTTCCAAGACAACACCAACTGCATGGATTAGAGGACGTGTTGAAATGAACTTTATAAATCGAAGAATGTTTTACATGAGCTGTCCAATTTGTGATAAACCTAATGATTTTCGGTGCACATCAATGCTTAGCTGCAAACGCTGTCAATCTAACGTTCACCTGCTACCCAGGTATTGCTAAATGTTTCTTTTCTTCTGTGCTTACTTCGTACATAAATAAATTTCAATTCCTCTTAACACAATTGTTTCCCCTTGATTGTAGTGCTTGCATTACATTTTCTGTCAATGATTCCAGCGGATACTTATATCTTACCGCTACTGGCTTTGAAACTGAGAAACTAATTGGATTTTCAGCTGATGACCTGCATCGCGCCGAAGAAGAAGTGATTATATACATTTCTTTGTCATAACAGTTTTTGCACTCTATATAATTATTCATCCTGTTACCAATTATTCTAACGGTCCTTCAATTTAAACAGGCATTGGATCTAAGCAGCTTTATCAGCTCTTAATGTAAAAATGATTCTATGCTACATTAAGCCTTCTCCGTCTGCAGCAAGACTTGTTAGATATGCCACTCACACCATTGTCACCTCATATCTTTTGGATGAAGAACTGAACATTAATCCTTTAAGCATCAGCAGCTAAAAGACTCCTGCTTTTATTTATTCAATCATTGTTCGTTACTAGCATTATTTCGCTCTTGCCATCTTTGTATCATTCCAACCTCATATTGTAACCTCGCTCTACCATCATAGGCCTTCTGGTCGTCAATTTCCTTATGCTTCTGTTTAATGTTAATAAAGTTATGCATATACAATATTACTCTACCCATATTATTACACCTTTTTATTAATCTCTCCAGCACCGCTCTAACATCATGCTCATATTTCCTAACTTGTACTGACATTTCCTTACCGCATTACTTATTTCAATTACCTAAACAGATTATAAATACATAACCATGCACATATTGTTATGATTAACTGCAATGCATACTATTCCAACTTAACTATTTGGGCATTTTCTGCTCAAGCTTGACAATCACACCGCACGTCGCGCGGTGTTCTTCTCCTAGTTATACCACAATGTTTTGAGGACAAATTAATTTTGCTTCAAATCCCCACCCCTTCACGTTCTGGCGCGATGTAAGTCCATCAACCCCACTTCATTTCTCAACCACAAACCAATCCAAATTTCACATCATCCTGCGTGTCCATTCCTTGTTCTGGCACGTACTCTTTTAATCAACAGTATGTGGTCTGTTATGACCTGATGCATGCTCACATTGCTAAGGGAATAATGCACGTGACTAAGGGAATAAATCTGGAAGGAAGTTAGTTAACAAGTACTAACTAACCGACTGGAATGCTGACTTAGCAGGGGAGGATCCACTTGCGCATAGATATTCTGCATAAATAGGAGTTCTTTTGTACAGAATTGATCATCTGACTATACTCAACTGTACAATCATTTTTTTCTCAATACAATTCCCTCTCTTCTCTCATCTTTCTGGTCTCGCCTCTCTCCCTCTCTTCCCTTTTTCCTCTTTTCATTTCTTCTGAGATCAGAACAATTGGTATCAGAGCTGGTGGTCTTCGGACTATCAGCTCAAGTATCAACCATGGCGGAAGGAACCAGGATGAAAAATTTTGAGGAACAGCTACGCAAACAAGAAGCTAAGATTCAAGGCATTCTTGAATCTGCCGCCACCGAGAGGCAAGAAATGGAACAAAAAATTGCGGACAATCACGCGGAAGTAAAGGCAATGTTGGAGGCAAGCAGTGCAGAAATGAGGGCTTTCATGGCTTCCGTGAACTGTCAGCTCAGTGCTCACTTGAAGAATATGCAAGGAGATAGGGGAATTCTGGGCAACTCCCCCACTTCAGGTGAGAGGCATTCTTCGCAATTAACCCATAAAAACATGAATCTTGGCCAGCAGAATCATGGGGAAAGAACTCACCATTTTCCGGTTGGGTTACCTAAGTTGGATTTCCCTAATTTCAGTGGTAATAATCCTAGAGAATGGCTGAGAAAATGTGAGAAATTTTTCTATTTATATCAGATTGATGATTCTTTACACATGGATCTAGCCGAATTACACCTGGAAGGGAAGGCTAACTTGTGGTATCAAAGTTTTAGGAAGGATAAAGGGGTGGTTAGTTGGGTTGATTTTGGCAAGGAATTATGCAGAAGATTTGGAGGGCTGGAAGAAGACAATGTAGTGGAGGAATTTAATAAATTACAGCAGAACACCACGGTTATGGCTTATCAAGAGAAATTTGAAGAATTAAGGGCAATGGTGATGATCAGGGTGCTAGAATTGTCTGAATCCTACTACATATCCAGCTTCTTGAGTGGGTTGAAGGAAGGAATTAAGACGGCTATCAAGATGCATAAACCAGCTACCTTACAAGCCGCATTTGAGATGGCCAGATGGCAATAACATAATCTGGAAATCACCTCCAAATTCTCCAGATTGGGGGTCAAGAATGCACTGCCTACATCCATAGGTAACTGATAGGTTGCATTTTAGTTGATTGGTTGTGTTGATATTTGTGAGGGCCCTAAATTCAGATTTTTATTTTAAAAAAAATGTAAAATATTATTTATATTGTGTTTATTAATTGAAATATGAGTGAATATATGTTTAAAGTGATTATTTCTCAATTTAGAGAATTTTATACGAAAATTTGCCGATGTGAGGTTTTGGCCAAAATTTAGCGTTAAAAATTGTTCCGACGCGTGAATAGTGACTTGGACTTGAAATCGAGCATATGTAGTGATATTTTGGAAATATTATTTTGGTGAGACAGTGTCGTGATGAAAGAAACCAGTGCAAGTTAGACTGTCGCGTGTGACGCGACATAAAGTGCCAAAAAGCACTTTTTCCCTTAAAATAAGGAGATGCACTTTTTGGGTCATAAAAGCCTTGACTTTCCAGCCCTTTGAGCTTCATTTTTCAGCAGAAAATTTTGAGAGATAGAGAGAGAAAGAGCCGAGAAGGAGAGCAAGGAATAGAGAGAGAAAGTTGTCTTCCAATTTCTTCCATTCTTGATCCACTCTTCTTGGAGCTTCAAACACCATCAACCACCATCACCTTCTTCACTTCTTGCAGCCGAGAAAGAGGAGAGAGAGGGGGCTTTGGACCGGCTCTTGGAGGAAGAAAAGAAGGGGGTAAGTCTTGAAGTTGATCTTTCATTTCTTTCTTAACTAGTACCATGAAATTTGTGGAAGTTTTGGGCTTGATTTCTTTCCTTCCATGGCAGCCGAACCCAGGGAGAGAGAAGAGAGTGAGGTCCGAAACTTTTGGAGGAAAAAGAGAGGAAAGAAAAGTTAGAGTGATTGTTTTAAGCTTGAGATCGAGCTTGGGCTTGCGCTTGGAGACGAAATCATCAACAAATCTTGAAGATCTTGGGCTAGGATCGAAGTTCTTGGAAGTCATCAAGCTTGTAAGCAACCTTCTTGAAGAAGAGCTCGAGAGATCTCGTTGGATCTTGCCGGATCTTGTTGGATCTTGATAGATCTGGAGGTATAAACCTCGAAACTCGTAGATCTAGCTTTATAAGTGTTGAATAGTGTAGATCTATGGTTGATATTGATAAAAATGATCTCATCTGAAAAGATAAAGTTGGGCTCTTGAAATCCCAACCTAGGTAGCGGACTTGAGGTGGCCTATAGGTAGCAGACTTGAGGACCTGATTGGGAATTTGATTGTTAATTGTGAACTTGCCTTGATATGGTTAGAAATTAGGATTTTTAGTTGTTGAAAAGTTGAAGGAAAATGTATGTTATGGCCAAACCCATGCTTGGTGATTTAATGTTTGATTTTGAAGTGTTGTGAATGTTCTTGAAGAGTTTCTTTTAAGAAAAACATGTATATTGTTCAAATTGTGAGTGTATGTGTATGTGAGGGAATGTTTGAAATGTAAAGGGTTAAAAGTGAAGTTTTCATGAAATTTGAGTGAAAAGTGGCATTTGAATGAATTTGAGGGTTTCGCTGTATTTTGGCCAAATTCTGGGGATTTTTGAATATAATGGCTTGATATGAAGTGTTTTATGTTAATATGAAAGTTTTAGCCAAAAGTGAATGTCGAACGTATCGTGCAAAAAGTGATTTCAAGGTATAAGACCTCACTTAAATGTTTTGTGAAAGAGATTGTGCTTGTAGTGCCAATGGGTATATCAGTGAGATGTTTTCTTTTGAAATGATAAAGTGATTTTTCAAGGGAATCTATTTGGAACATTGAGTTATGTGAAATGAAAGCTTTTCCTCGAGAAAGTTTTGGAAAAATTGCCGTTTGAAACAAAAAAATGAAAGTGAACTGTGTTAGTAAATGAAAATGAATGAATTGAATCTCATTGACTGTTTTAAATTATTTTAGGGAATGTGCAAGGCGGTAATTGTGAGCCATACGTAGAGGCTGAGCCTTATTACTTTGGTGAGTTTCCATAATTGTTATATGATTATGTGAAAATGATCGCAATGGTGTTTAGTGAAGTGATTTTGAAGTGAAACCTAGTTCTCGAACTCTCTGATGGGGTAGTGTATTTTATCACACTTACCCTTATCGTAAATAAAAGAAATTGTGGAAGGGTTTTTGCAATGTCTCACATGTGTGAGTGTTCTAACCTGTTTTCAAACTAGTTCTAACTTGTTTTCAAAGGAAATGTTTTACTACTATTCTTTACCAATGAAATGTTTTCCTACTTTTGTGAGTATTTGGACTATGTTTCAAACTATTTACAAATGAGCGGCTTTACTAGCGATTTCAAAGGAAATAATTTACTCGTGCTTGCTAAATGATTTATTAGTGTTTATAAGTGAAATAATTTACTATTGAAATGGTTTCTAAGTAAAGACAATTTCAAGTGCGTGACTTGCTTGACTTGAAATGTGTATTTAACTTGAAATGTGAATTAATGTGAAAAATAGGTTTTGATCCATCAAATGGAGTAGTGTGTACTTTATCGCATTTACTCCCATTTGAATGGTACTACTTGCAAAAGTGTTTTCCTGATATTATGAGTATACTTGAATCTCTTGTCTTGTGCCATGAATCCTGTTTTGAATTGCATGAAGTGATGTGATGTGTCCTGTATTCCCTGTTCTTAAGAACTTAATCCCCTTGGTATGATAACCTTGGGTTACGTGATGAATTTAATCCCCTTGGTATGACAACCTTGGACTACGTGATGAACTTAATCCCCTTGGTATGACAACCTTGGGCTACGTGATGAATTTAATCCCCTTGGTATGACAACCTCCTTGGTATGACAACCTTGGGCTACGTGATGAACTTAATCCTACTCTTGTGTGATTACTGGCTTTCCTTATTTGTTTATATCCGAGTATGAATTTTGAATTGAAAAATCATATGTGATATGTGCTTTGCATATTTTTGGGAACTCACGGGTTTTTTAGCTCACCCTTTTAAATTTGTTTTCCTTAACAGGTAATGAGTACCCGAGTGGAGAAGCCAACCGTTAGAAGTAGGGTTTATTATGTTGAACAGGTTGAGAACTTTGGAGTTTGATTGTTGCAAGTTTTTGTAATTTGAATTTTGAATGTAAGGTTGGAAGACTTATGGATCCAAAGTTTGTAATTTGATGTTATGGATTGTAAACTATCATTCCATTTGTATTGTACTCAGAGTTTTAGTTTGGTAAGTTGTTTGATGGTTGAGGACTGTAGTGAGTCCCGGCGAGAGTTGGGCAGGCGGTCACTGATACCCATGAGTACGCCCTAGGGAGAGGTGGGTCGTCACAATATTTCCTAATTATTTAAACTAAAATTGCATTATTGGGTGGATTCTACTGAGTTTGTGTATTTGGTGGTTAAATGCAGGAATTTGTGAAAAAAGGTGTTAAAAAACTTTAATTCCAGAAGTGGTCCTGATAGTTAGGCGCAGGTGCGCCTAAGTCAGTTATCCAAGGCTGAGTTGTCAAAATTCCAAATCCACGTGGGCAGTTTCCAAGAATTGAGAATTCCAAATTTGAAGACGTGCTGGAATTAGTTATCTTGTTTTCTTATTTAGTAGTTTATTTTTATTAGGAAACTACTTTAATATTTGTATTAGGAAAATAGAAATTTGACTTCTTTTAGGATTTTCCTATTGTGGTTTAGTACTTAGTAGCTTTTCCGTGGCGGACAAGGACTCAAGGAATCTTCCTATTTTACTCCAATTGGGATTCTTCCTTCAAGGGAAGAGATTAATCCGTAAAAAAGGGGAAAAGATATGGAGAAATTATTAGTGATAGGTTTTTTTAGTATTCCTATTCTTCCTTAGGCGTAGGGATTGATATTGGGGAGACAAGACAATCACATTGTCTTCCGTCTTTTCCTTTGGCTATTCTTGGATTTTCGCAAATACAAGCTAGCGACAGACTTTGTTTCCTTTGTTCTGATATATTCAATTAAACAAGACAACTCATGGCTTGGTTAATTTCCATTGAAATCTTTGGTGGAATCTCTCACGTCATGCTTGGCTAAGTTCCCCATCTAGTCAAAGATCAACTCGACGACGCAGTCCAACATATCTGTGAGATCTAATCGATTTGTCATTTGTTCGTTTAAATGTTTAGTATTTATACGTTTTCTGTTTTATGTTAATATGATTATTTCGTTGGTTGAATGTCAAGGGCCCGACGTTCATATTGACTTGATAATCTACCGCCAATTTAATTTGCTAAATCCGTAATTATTTAGTAGATTAATATTAGTGGCAACTGACGTGTACGCATGTTAGGGGGGTGTATGATCTAATCTAAATGAACCCTGGTAGTGTGTTTGTTGGTTAGGGTTTAGGCTTTTCTAGTTCTTTGTTCAATTGAGAAATTAAATTCTACGGGCTTACTTGGGGTTGTTTCTTAATTAGGGGTATTTAACATGTGTACCTTATTTACCTAAAATGTAAGGAAGAGTTGGTCGTTTGAGAGGCTTCCGGCGGCTATAACCAGCCTATTAATGAATTAAATGAACTAACTTTGCATCAATGATCAGGTATATGGACTATGTCTGAGTAGTTGGATTTTTGACTAGAACTTATCTCTCATATATTTCATTCTCTTTTATTTTGGTTATTTGGCTTTGTTATTTGATTTTTAGCTAATTCTTATTTGTCTCAAAAAATCCCCCTGTTTCCCGTGCTTGAGAAGAAATAAATTTTCCCCAATCCCTGAGGAGACGATCCTACTCACCCTTATACTCAAAATTTATATTTTCTGGAGTAGGTATTTATTATTTTATAGGCTCGGCACCTGTTAATTTTTGGCGCCGTTGCCGGGGAATGGTGCCTGAATTATTTGTTTCTTTTTGAGTGCATTTATCGTCTTTTATTTTTATTTCTTCGTATTTTATTTCTGTTTGGTTTTGTTTTGGTTCTATTTTCTAGTTTATGCCTCGTTCTTCTTGTACAGGTGAGCTAATCTATATTCCTGAGATAGAGAAGACTGCACGTAAATTGAAAAAGGAAACTAGAGAACAAAAGGAGCAATTATTGGTTACATCTCCAGAAAATTCTTTGAGTGATTCTTCAAGTGACTTTGAGGAAGAGAAGATTGTTATGGCTCAAACTAGGACATTGAGGGAGTTGGCTGCTCCTGATTTAACTCAGCAGCCACTATGCATTACTTTTCCCAATTTGAATGAGAATACCTCCTTTGAGCTCAAATCTGGACTAATTCATCTTTTACCTTCTTTCCATGGCCTTCAGGTGAAGAGCCCCATAAGCACCTACAGGAGTTTGATGTAGTGTGCTCGAGTATGAAGCCTCCTGGGGTAACAGAGGAGCAAATTAAGCTACGAGCTTTCCCATTTTCTCTCAAGGACTCAGCAAAATACTGGTTATACTACTTGCCAACAGGTAATATCACTACATGGGTCCAGTTGAAGAAGAACTTCTTGGAGAAATAATTCTTTGCCTCTCGAGCTGCTAGTTTGAGGAAAGAAATTTGTGGCATTAAACAGCAGACAGGAGAGAATTTATATGAATATTGGGAAAGATTCAACAAGCTCTGTACCAAGTTCAGATAAGTGAGCAACTGCTAATTCAATATTTTTATAAGGGTCTCTGCTTCTCTGATAGAAACTTAATTGATGCTGCAAGTGGTGGGGCATTGTTGAACAAGACCCCTGAGCAGGCCTGGGAGCTCATTGAGAAAATGGCCGAGAACTTACAACAATTTGGCTTTAGAGATAATCCTCCAATTCGTCGAGTAAATGAAGTAGAGACAGCATCTATGCAGCAACAATTATCGGAGCTCACCTCATTTGTTAGACAATTGGCTGCTGGACACATGCAACAAGCTAAAGTTTGTGGGATCTATACCACGGCCGGACATACTACTGACGCATGTCCGATGTTGCAAGAGGAATATTCTGAACAAGTATGTGGCTGGTAGCGTGCCCGTGGCTAGAAGGATGATCCATTCTCCAACACATACAATCCGGGTTGGAGAGATCATCCAAATCTTAGCTATGGAGGAAACCGATAGCAAACTTTTAGGCAGAATAAACAGCACGGGTTTCAACCTCTATATCAGCAAAAACCTCAACCCTCACCTTCCACTGGAGGAAGTTTATTAGAGCATCTTGTTAAGAGTTTGGCTACAAGTACAGCCCAATTTCAGCAGGAGACAAGAGCGGGTATGCACAATTTGGAGACTCAGATAAGTCAACTGGCAATCACCGTCAATCGCTTGGAGTCTCAGGCAAATGGGAAATTGCCTTCTCAATCGGAAGTCAACCCAAAAAATGTCAATGTTATGACTCTGAGGAGTGGTAGAGAGGTTGAAGAACCTCCATTGGTGACTCCCAAGGATAGAAGTGAAGACCATATTGAGAAAGAGCTCGAGAAGGAAGGAGAAGGAGAAAATTCGGGTTATAAGGTAATACCTAAACCTCTTGTTCAAAGTAAGCCTAACATTGCACATTTTCCTAGCAGATTGGAGAAACCCAAGAAGCTTGACAAAGAAAAGGAGATTTTGGAGATGTTTCGAAAAGTGGAGATCAACATTCCCCTGTTGGACGCCATCAAACAAGTGCCAAAATACGCTAAATTTCTAAAAGATTTGTGCGTCAATAGAAGAAAACTAAAGGGAGATGAGAGAGTCATGGTGGGAGAAAATGTATCTGCAGTCCTACAAAGGAAACTCCCACCAAAATGTGGGGATCCAAGTATGTTCACTATCCCTTGTAAGATTGGAAACACCAACATTAGAAATGCCATGCTAGACTTAGGGGCATCCATTAATGTAATGCCAAAATCCATATATGCTTCTCTAAATCTAGGTCCATTGAAAGACACTGGCATCATAATTCAATTAGCTGACCGCTTTAATGCTTATCCTGATGGGCTAATTGAAGATGTGTTAGTGCAAGTTAATGAACTGGTGTTCCCTGCTGATTTTTATGTTTTGGACATGGGTGATGAACATTCCCCAAATTCCTCACCTATTTTGTTAGGTAAACCCTTCTTGAGCACTGCTGGTACAAAGATTGATGTTAATAAGGGTTCACTAACTATGGAATTTGATGGGTCAGTTGTTTATTTTAATATATTTGATGCTATGAAATACCCACATGAGCCTAATGCTGTTTTTTCTGTGAGTGTGATTGATCCTTTAGTGCAGAAAATGTTTGAATTGAATGACAAGGATGAGTTGGAAGTGGCCCTAACTAAACACCTTGAGTTGGGAACAACTCTAGATGTTGAGCTACGTGAGGGCTGGATGTACATGATTGGGGCATTACAGTCATTGCCACCTATTTCGGTAAGGAGTGGGTCTACACCTATTTCTATACCTGACACTCATCGAAAGCTACTACCTTCTGTTTTGCAGGCACCTGAAGTGGAGTTAAATCCCTTGCCAACCCATTTGAAGTATGCATATTTGGGTGATAAAGAGACCCTACCTGTGATAATATCAGCTAAATTATCACCCAATCAAGAAACCAAATTGCTTGTAGTACTTCGGGATCACAAAGCAGCCATTGGATGGACTATAGCAGATATAAAGGGAATTAGTCCATCTATATGTATGCACCGGATCAGGCTAGAGGAAGATGCCAAACCCGTTAGGCAGCCACAAAGGCGATTAAATCCAATGATGATAGAGGTGGTCAAAAAGAAGATCTTGAAGCTGCTAGATATGGGTATAATTTTCACCATCTCTGACAGCCCATGGGTGAGTCCAGTCCAAGTGGTTCCCAAGAAAGCTGGCGTGACTGTAGAGGAAAATCATGAAGGAGAACTAGTCTCAGTCCGTAAGCCTACGGGTTGGCGTTAGTGTATTGATTACCGCAAACTTAATGCGGTAACCAAAAAGGATCACTTCCCTCTTCCCTTCATAGATCAAATGGTGGAAAGATTGGCTTGCCATGCTTACTACTGCTTCTTAGATGGCTTTTCAGGATATTTCCAGATAGCAATTGCACCAGAAGATCAAGAAAAGACAACTTTTACATGCCCTTTCGGTACTTTTGCCTATCGGAGAATGCCATTTGGATTATGTAATGCTCCTGCCACTTTCCAAAGATACATGGTAAGTATTTTCTCCGACTATGTAGAGAAAATTATAGAGGTATTCATGGATGACTTTAGTGTGTATGGAGATAGTTTTGATGAATGCCTAGACAATTTGGCTTTAATTCTGAAACGGTGCATTGAAACCAATCTTGTGCTCAATTGGGAAAAATGTCATTTTATAGTAGAGTATGGGATAGTTTTAGGGCATGTCGTGTCATCTAAAGGTATAGAGGTTGATAAAGCCAAAATAGATCTTGTGTCTTCTTTGCCTTACCCCGCAAGTGTGTGGGAGGTGCGCTCTTTCTTGGTACATGCAGGTTTTTATCGCAGGTTTATCAAAGATTTCTCCAAATTTGGGGCACCCCTATTTAGACTCCTACAAAAGGAGGTGGCGTTCGAGTTCGATGATGGGTGCAAGCAAGCATTCGATAGGCTCAAGGAATTGTTGATATCCCCACCCATTATCCAACCTCCAAACTGGGACTTATCATTCGAAATCATGTGTGACGCCAGTGATTATGTAGTGGGAGCCGTGTTGGGACAAAGAGTAGGAAAAGCAGTCCATGCCATCTACTATGCATCAAGAGCTTTAAATAGAGCCCAGCTCAATTATTCCACCGCAGAAAAAGAACTTTTAGCTGTGGTTTTTGCTTTAGAGAAGTTTAGACCATATTTGTTGGGAGCTAAAGTTATTGTGTTTTCTGACCATGCAGCCCTGCGCTATCTCTTGACCAAGAAAGACGCCAAGCCAAGGCTCATCCGATGGATCTTATTGCTCCAAGAGTTTGACTTGGAAATCAAAGACAAGAGAGGTGCAAAAAATTTGGTAGCTGACCACTTGAGCAGCATATCGGTCCCTGAGACGCACTCCCATTAAGGGAATCCTTCCCTGAAGAACACCTTTTTGCAATTACTCCATCTCTCCCTTGGTATGCTGATATTGTCAACTATTTGGTAACTCACCAATTCCCTGTAGGTTGGCCCAAGGCAAAACGGGATAAATTGAGAAGTTATGCCAAGTACTACATTTGGGATGACCCATACCTATGGAAGCAAAGAGCTGATCAAGTACTGCGGAGGTGTGTAAGTGAGAATGAATTTCAGTCAATTCTAACATATTGTCATTCCTTTGCATGTGGAGGTCATTTTGGCCCAAAAAGGACGGCCCGCAAGGTGCTGGATAGTGGATTCTATTGGCCAACACTCTTTAAGGATGCTTACATATTTTGTAAGTCTTGTGATAAGTGCCAACGAGTAGGTAATCTTTCTCACAAGGATCAAATGCCCCAAACCCCCATGATTTTTATTGAAAATTTTCATGTTTGGGGATTGATTTCATGGGTCCTTTTCCCTCTTCCTTTGGACTTTTGTATATCCTACTTGTAGTTGATTATGTGTCTAAATGGGTGGAAGCAAAAGCCACCAGAACTAACGACTCCAAAGTGGTTGCAGATTTCATTAAGTCTAACATCTTTGTTCGCTTTGGAATGCCTAGAGCAATTGTAAGTGATAGAGGGTAACACTTCTGTAATAAGGCACTTGCTGCATTATTCAAGAGGTATGGAGTTCTTCATAAGGTCTCTACATCTTACCATCCTCAAACAAATGTCCAAGCAGAGGTTTCCAATCGAGAAGTCAAGTCGATTTTGGAGAAAATGGTAAAGCCAGACAAAAAGGATTGGAGTGCACGTTTAGATGATGCACTGTGGGCCTATTGAACTGCCTACAAAACGCCCATTGGCATGTCACCGTATCGACTGGTGTTTGGGAAGCCTTGCCATCTACCAATTGAGTTCAAGCACAAGGCATTTTGGGTGGTCAAACAATGCAACATGGACCTAGAAAAGGGTGGTGCTCATCGGAAGCTGCAATTGCAAGAGTTAGAAGAAATCCGGAATGAGGCATATGAGAATGCCCTAATCTACAAGCAGAAGAGTAAAATCTTCCATGATCAACATGTTTCCAGGAAAACATTCCTTGTAGGCCAAAAGATCCTCTTGTACCAATCCAGACTTAAACTCTTCCCAGGTAAACTACGTTCAAGATGGATTGGTCCGTTTGTGGTCACTAATGTTTTTCACTATGGTGCAGTGGAAATTCAAAGTTTGACAACGGATAGAAAATTCGTGGTGAATGGACATCGTTTGAAACCATATTATGAAGGTTTCGAAGTGGAAACAGTGGATCTCATGCATCTTGAGGATCCCATCTACATAGATTGAAGAATTTTGGGCTACATCTAGCCAAAGACGTTAAAGAAAGGCGCTACTTGGGAGGCAACCCAAGAATTTTACTTTTTCATTATTTCGTGTTGTTATATTTTGACTTTTTCATTTTTCGTGTTTTTACTTTTTAGGTTACGTAATTTTCTTAGTTTAACAAAAATTTTGTGTTTTGTAGGCCTTGGGTGTGTGTGCCAAAGCATTGCTCAAAGTGGAGTGTATCTCTAGCTTGATCAGAAGACTTTCATCAATAAGGCGTGCCCACACCTTAAGGAGGAAAGGCTTCTGATCCCATTTTCGTCTCCACAATTTTATTGGATAGATGACTTCCACAGTTAAAGTGTGTCTATGCCTTATGGAAGAGAATCTTCTAACCAAGGGTTAAAAAAAAAATTTACATTGGGCAGAAGACTTCCAAGCTTATGTTGGTCCCGAAATGCAACCCAAAAATTCAACTCAAATTGTTCAAGCAAACAAGTACTCAAACAACCACAATAATGATAAATATAAACAATCTTGAACCACAAAGAGTAACAAAAAGGTAAAAGAATTCAAACCAATCAAACTCCCAAACTTCTTCCAAACTTGGAGTTGAATTCACCAAATAGCTTCTTCAATTGATGATGACACTAATCAACTTGTACAAGTGAAGGATCACTCCTTCCTCACCCCAAACACCCTTTGGTTGAGCAAAGGAGTTTTACTACTCTCCAAATAAACCCTCAACTAGTTACAATTGAAAGCTCACCAACCAACTAAGAACTATTTTACAAGTGAGGTAACCTTCACCAAGGTTTTACCACTCCAAGTGATAGGCTCACCTTCACCAAGGTTTTATGCCTCCTATAGAGTAACCTTCACTTGAGCAACCTCACAAACCCAACTTTCCCCACACCTATACAACAAACAAAGAAGATTTCTACCCAAATATTCACTTGTAAGCTTGTATTTCATGTAGGCAAAAGTCTCTAATCTTCTTGAACTTGTGGGTATTTATAGAGTGTAAGAAATGGCCTCAAGAACCTCTCCAACGGTCAAAAATATGGCTGTTGAAAAATAGCCGTTGGACCTATCGGACGTCCGATACAATGTTATGCGTCCGATAGAGTGTCCACAGTTCTTCTCAACGTCACTGGACGTCCGATGGGTTTTGCGTCCACACAAGCGTCCGATAGGTTGCCCGTTCTTTATCGGACGGCCGATGCATAATTCTGCGTCCGATAGCTTTGCGTCCGACAGCGACCAGAGAGCTTTGATTTCATCTTTAATTCTATCGGACGTCCGATGATAATGATGTGCGTCCGATAGAAGTGTCCGATAAGTTAACATCTTCTCAATTCATCTTGAATTGATTTCTTTTCTTTTCCAATGAATCAAGGACCTGTTCTAACAAAATTCTCACATAAAAACATTAGTCCAAATCATCATTTTATTTTGTTATCATCAAAACTTAGGAACAAGGCCAACAATCTCCCCCTTTTTGATGATGACAAACCAAATGATGATTTTGCAAGGGAATAGAAAGAAACTCCCCCTCAATATGAGTTAAAATGATTTAGAAAAAAATCATAATCATCTAACAATTTAGAAAATCATCCAACAATCTCCCCCTTTTGTCATCAATCAAAAAACATATTAACTCCCCCTCATTTAGTCATTCAAACTATTTAACAATTCAACCACATTTAAACTTCAAATATCACAATATCATCAATATCACAATACCAATATCATCAATATCACAATACCAAAATCAAAGGAACAAATACCAATACCCAACATTTAACAATTCCAACAAAGTACTTAATGAATTATAGCCCAAAGTGTTTTTTTTTTTTTAACTAATAGAACATAATGAATGAGAGTTAGTACAACATGATCTAATAATCCACATAGATTTCATGCCTTTTCTTATATTTTTCTTTACATAGCAATCATTTTGCATATGTCCAATTAAACAAAATGACACATTATACTAGAATCATTCACAAAATTAGGTTTAATAAATTTAGTTCCTCTTTTTCTAGAAATAATAAAATCATTTTGGCCATGTAAAATATGGTTTTCTTTTCTTTGTAAAACATTTTGTTTCTCCTTTTGGAGAGAATCATTCAAATCATTAATTCTTTTCTTTAAAAGATTTTGTTCCTCCAACATTTTTTCATAAAACTTTGTTTTATTTTCCAACTTCTTTTTCAAATCATTTTTGCAATCAAAATCAATTTTGTGCTTTTTCAAATCATCATTGTCTTTTCTCAAATTCTTATTTTCTTGAAAAAGTCTAGAGTTTTCTTCCAATAAAGCATTTATTTTTATTTTCAAATCCTTATTTTTGGCATAAGATTCTTTCAAATTTTTATGCATTTTGATCATAAGAACTTGCATATCATCATTATCATCATCTTCATCACTAAGAGAGTGATTAGAGTTTACCTTATTATCTCCAAATGCCATAAGTGCCATTTGGGTCGATTCTTCTTCTTCTTCCATTTCTTCATCCCAATTGCATTCGTCCCAAGTAATTTTGAAATTATTGAGTTTTTCTCTTCTATCATTGCTTGCTCTTCCTCCTCTAGAGCTCCTCTTATTTAGAAGCTTCTTTAATGTTCTTGCCATGTTATTTAGCTTTACATCTTCATCATCTTCTTGTGAGGTCTTGAATGCTATGCCTCTCTTGATCCATGCTTCATCATCTTGTACTTTTAACTTCAACTCATAAGAGGTTAGTGAATTCACAAGAGATTCAATAGACATAGAATTTAAATCTTTTGCCTCTTCTATAGCGGTGACTTTATTTTCCCATTCTTTTGGCAAGGCATTCAAAATTTTTCTATTTTTCTCACCCAAAGTGTATACCTTGTCAAGCAATTCAAGATCTTTAATAATATCATTGAATCTACAAAACATTTTATCAACATTCTCATGAGGATGCATTTTAAAAGATTCATATTGAGCAACAAGCATAGATTTCCTTTGTTCTCTAACATTGTCACTCCCTTCATACATATCTCTCAACTTATCCCATACTTCCTTGGCCGATTTGCACCCTTTTACTCTAGTAGATTCATTTGCATCTAGGGCATTGTACAATACATTCATGGCCTTGGCATTCAAAGAGAGATTAAATCTATCTTGAGCACTTAATTCACTTCTAGTTTTAATTCTATTTCTACCGGTTGTTTCATCTATAATTGTAGTCTCATAAGGTCCTTCACTAACAATAAACCACAATTCTATATCTATAGATTACAAAAATATTTCCATTCTATCCCTCCAACAGCTTAAGGCGTGCCCACGCCTTAAGAAGGAAAGTCTTCTGACCAACCTTTGTAAAAAAAAAAAAAAAATTGCAAACGCCGGACAGAAGACTCTCACTAATAAGGCGTGCCCACGCCTTAAGGTGAAAAGTCTTCTGCCAAACCCTTTGAAAATTTTTTTTTTCCTTCTTTTTCTTTTCTTTCCTTTTCTTCCTTCTTTCTTTTGCCGCTTTCCTCTTCCTTTTCTTTTTCTTCCAAACCAATGCAAGCTCGGTTCTTTCTTCTTGTTCCGCCACTATTCCCCCCGCCTTTCCATCTCACCCCTTCACCACCAACTCTCGCCGCTGCTCCTCCGGCACCTCTTTGCTGCCGATCGCGAGTGACTCCACGGCCTCAACCAGCCTACTATCTCTTTCTTTGCCTTTGCTGCCGCTGGTCCGAGCCAAAGCCGTTATCAGATGCCCCACCCACGGTTGCACCAAGCTTCCTGCACGCCCACCCATCACCATCACCATCACCACGGCCGATCTCTCAGGTACAGCTCTTAACCGGTTTTGCTGCCAGTGGCAGCCGTTGTAAGCTCCTCCATATCACTCTCATCCTTTGCATAGGTTTCTTTACTAGTACCTCCCAGCTTGTCGCTTGGGGTGTTGGTTGATTTTTGTGTTCTTCTGATGTTGAGCTGGTTTGATCAACCCGGTTTCCTCCAGTGCTTTCTGTATGCCATCCTTGACAAATTTTTGGTGGTGAAATTTGCACAATTGTTGATTGGTGTTGTATGGTTGTTTGGCTGGAACTTCTGATTTTGTGCCCGTTGTGCAATCTTTTTGTCTGGAATGTGGTCGACAATTGGATGATTTAGAGAAATTTGCACCAAACATCTGTGGTTGTTCCTTCCTCCCCAAGACTTCAAGGAAGTTCCGTTTGCCCTTTTTGCACCTTTTTCTGTCTTTTTATGTGATACATTGAGGGCAATGTATGCTTTAGGTGTGGGGGAAGGTTCCTATGTTTAGTCCTGTGTTTTGCATTTTACTTTTTGTTCTTTGATAGTTTCTATTGAAAAAAAAGAAAAACGATGATGAATGTCAATTGAGATATGAGTTTAAATGGTAAGTTCATGCCAATGGGGTCTTCTACTTTTCCTTGACGATAGAGTTAATTGAGGAATATGTTGTATTTGACAGTGATTCTTTACCACCCGTGTGAGTTTTTGGGCCTAACTGTGAGCACTTTTCTAAATTTGCTCTATGTTTATTTGTTGAGTGGGATTCCACATGGGTTGAATATTCTAGAACTTGCTTAATTATGCATGTCAAGGCCACATTTAAATGAGTTTGATGCATTAAAAATGATAAGGGCGCCTACGATTAGCCACTTTTGACTTTAGAAAAAAATCCTGCCTTTATTTTATCTACCCTTAGTGAACCAATTTGAGCCTTTAACCTGTTTCTTTGCTTTAAAACCACATCTATTAATCTAAGACCTCTTTTTAGACTTTCTTTTTGAACCCATATGTTAAAGAAATGCTTAAATTTCATTGCGTGAGAACTAGTGTATTATTTGCAAGGCAATAGATGAGAAAAGCAAGTGTAGCAAGTTAAATGCTTTCTGAGTTGTTTATTTCAGTTTCAAAAAGAAAAAAAAAAAAGAGAGAGAAATGAGAAAAAGGACAAAAGGAAAAAAAAAAAAAGAAGCAACGGGAAAAGTGAAAGAAAAGAAAAAAAAAAGAAGGAAGAAGTTTTGGAATAAATGAGTGAAAAAAAAAGAAAAGAGAAGAAAAGAAGAAGAAAAAAAAAGTGTGGGTTCCAATGTGCTTTGTGTGAAGTTCTTATGACGTGACTGTGGCAAGTACCTATATGAGCTACATTTGTTGGGATGATGAAGTGTTAATTTGCCTTGAAAGTTGACATTTGTAAAGAAATTGTGCATTGGAATGTTGGCATTTTCTTTGGCATATTTGCACCTAAATTAACCCTTCTATCCTACCTTCACCTAAGCCCCATTACAACCTTGTAAAAGTCCCTTTAATTTTTGTATTAAATTCATTATTGAGTGGTGGAGATGTGATATATGAGCAAGCCTATGGTAATGTCATCCCATTGTGTTGATTTGAGTGTTGTTTTATACCTTATATACCCTGAAGTGCTTGAGTGTCAAATTCTATGTGAGGTTGTCAATTTGATATATTCTAATTTTAATGAAGTTGTTGGGAAGTGTGGAATTCCCTGATTGATATGACTTTCTATGATTGCTCTACATCTTGGTTGTTTTTCTGAGTTGGGATATGCTTGAGGACAAGCATCGTTTAGGTGTGGGGGAGATTGATAGGTTGCATTTTAGTTGATTAATTGTGTTGATATTTCCTAATTATTTAAACTAAAATTACATTATTGGGTGGATTCTACTGAATTTGTGTATTTGGTGGTTAAATGTAGGAATTTGTGGAAAAAGGTGTTAAAAGGCTTTAATTCCAGAAGTGGTCCTGATAGTTAGGCGCGGGCGCGCCTAAGTCAGTTATCCAAGGTTGAGTTGTCAAAATTCCAAATCCACGTGGGCAGTTTCCAAGAATTGAGAATTCCAAATTTGAAGACGTGTTGGAATTAGTTATCTTGTTTTCTTATTTAATAGTTTATTTTTATTAGGAAACTACTTTAATATTTGTATTAGGAAAATAGAAGTTTGACTTCTTTTAGGATTTTCTTATTGTGGTTTAGTACTTAGTATCTTTTCCGTGGCGGACAAGGACTCAAGGAATCTTCCTATTTTACTCCAATTGGGATTCTTCCTTCAAGGGGAGAGATTAATCCGTAAAAAAGGGGAAAAGATATGGAGGAATTATTAGTGATAGGTTTTTTTAGTATTCCTATTCTTCCTTAGGCGTAGGGATTGATATTGGGGAGACAAGACAATCACATTGTCTTCCATCTTTTCCTTTGGCTATTCTTGGATTTTCGCAAATACAAGCTAGCGACAGACTTTGTTTCCTTTGTTCTGATATATTCAATTAAACAAGACAACTCATGGCTTGGTTAATTTCCATTGAAATCTTTGGTGGAATCTCTCACGTCATGCGTGGCTAAGTTCCCCATCTAGTCAAAGATCAACTCGACGACGCAGTCCAACATATCTGTGAGATCTAATCGATTTATCATTTGTTCATTTAAATGTTTAGTATTTATACGGTTTCTGTTTTATGTTAATATTATTATTTTGTTGGTTGAATGTCAAGGGCCCGATGTTCATATTGACTTGATAATCTACCGCCAATTTAATTTGCTAAATCCGTAATTGTTTAATAGATTAATATTAGTGGCAACTGACGTGTACGCATGTTAGGGGGCCGTATGATCTAATCTAAATGAACCCTGGTAGTGTGTTTGTTGGTTAGGGTTTGGGCTTTTCTAGTTCTTAGTGCAATTGAGAAATTAAATTCTACGGGTGTACTTGGGGTTGTTTCTTAATTAAGGGTATTTAACGGGTGTACCTTATTTACCTAAAATCTAAGGAAGAGTTGGTCGTTTGAGAGGTTTCCGGCGGCTATAACCAGCCTATTAATGAATTAAATGAACTAACTTTGCATCAATGATCAGGTATATGGACTGTGTCTGAGTAGTTGGATCTTTGCCTAGAACTTATCTCTCATATATTTCATTCTCTTTTATTTTGGTTATTTGGCTTTGTTATTTGATTTTTAGCTAATTCTTATTTGTCTCAAAAAATCCCCCCGTTTCCCATGCTTGAGAAGAAATAAATTTTCCCCAGTCCCTGAGGAGACGATCCTACTCACCCTTATACTCAAAATTTATATTTTCTGGAGTAGGTATTTATTATTGTACAGACTCGACACCTGTCAGTAACGCTGGTGGGGTAGCTCCCAGAACAAATGCTTATCATGCCGATGTTGGTAGCAAAAAGTTGGGTGAGCAGGGGAATGGTGGGAGTAACCCGAGTTTACCTAACCAGATTTTCAAGAAAATCACCCCAGCAGAATTTCAGTATAGAAGGGAACACAACCTGTGTTTCAAATGTGGAGATAAATTTAGACCTGGCCACCAATGCAAGAACAAGGAGGTGCACATGATTTTGGTAGATGATGGAGAACTGCGTGATAATCATCAGGATTCCAGTTTGGAGGAAGAAGAATGGGAGGAAATCATTGAATACAAGGGGAGCAAGAGAAATAAAGATGTAGAGATTGCATTGCATTCGGTATCTGGACACTTATCATCCAGTACCATTAAAATGTCCGGAATCCTAGGAGATTAGCAAATGTCAATACTCTTGGATGGAGGGAGTACTCATTCCTTCGTTAAGCCAGAGCTAGCAAATACTCAAGCTCACCTATCAAATCACATAAACCTTTCAGGGTGAAAATAGCCGATGGCAAGGAATTATTGTGTAACCAGTGGATCCCAAAGATGAAGTGGAGAATGCAGGGCCATGACTTTAAACTTGATGTGTATGTTCTGAATTTGGAACCTTATGATCTCATACTGGGTGTTGATTGGATGAAAACATACAGCCCCATGACTTTTGATTTTAACGAGTTGACGTTGGAGTTTGATAAAAACGGGGACAAGGTGTTACTGCAAGGTGATTTTAATACAGCTAAGGTCAAGTGGAGACAAGGGGATGCTGTTCATAAATATATGAGGAAAAGGATCAAATCAGCTTTGCAACACTCTAGCATGATCAAAGTACAAGGCTCTCAGGTAACTAATATCTCAGATTCCCTTACAACCTTGCTTGACCAATACGAGGACATTTTTTCTGAACCTAAACACTTACCCCCTTCAAGAACCTTTGACCATAAAATTCCCTTGCAGCCTGATGCCAAACCTTTCAAAATCCCTCCTTATAGATATCCCCATACCCAAAAAACAGAGATAGATAGACAAGTGAAAGAAATGTTAGCTACTGGGATCATCATACCCAGTCATAGCCCTTTCGCGTCACCAGCACTCCTCGTCAAAAAGAAAGATGGAAGCTGGAGATTATGTATTGACTACAGACAACTAAATTCCCTCACTATCAAGGACAAATTTCCCAGCCCAATAATTGATGACCTTCTAGATGAACTTCACAATGCAAAGATCTTCTCAAAAATAGACCTGAGATCCGGATACCACCAAATCAGAATGCACCCTTCAGATACCTTTAAAATAGCTTTCCTAACTCACACTGGCCTTTATGAATTTTTAGTGATGCCTTTCGGGCTCACCAATGCCCCAGCAACCTTTCAAGCATTAATGAACTCTGTTTTTGAACCTTTTATCAGAAAATTTGTGCTGGTTTTCTTTGACGATATCTTAATCTACAGTCCTGATTTAGAAACTCACCTTACACACTTAACACTTGTCTTGAACACCTTACGAGCCCACTCCTTATTCGCAAAAAAATCCAAATGCTCTTTTGGTCAAACCCAAGTGGACTATCTAGGATATATTGTTACTGGAGAGGAAGTATCTGCTGATCCTGCTAAGGTGGAAGCAATGCTATCTTGGCCTGCTCCCACCAATGTTAAGGACCTGAGAGGATTTTTGGGGTTGGCAGGTTATTACAGAAGGTTTATGAAGGGATATGGGAGTATTGCCAGACCCTTGACAGAGCTATTAAAGAAAAACAAGTTTGAATGGAATGAAGCTTCAGATTTAGCTTTTCGACAGTTAAAAGAAGCCATGTCGAGGACTCCAATTTTGGCTTTGCCAGACTTCACCAAACCTTTTTTGTTGGAAACTGATGCAAGTAAAGAAGCCATTGGTGCTATGTTAATGCAGCAAGGACGGCCTATAGCTTATATGAGCCAAGCTTTGCGCTAAAAAAACCAGGCCTTATCCACGTATGAAAAGGAACTCTTGGCCCTCATTGCAGCTGTTAACAAGTGGCAGCATTACTTATTGGGTTCCCATTTTATCATTAAGACTGACCATGAAAGTTTAAAATACTTGCTGGAGCAGAAAATATCTACCCCATTACAACAGAAATGGCTAGCTAAACTCATGGGTTTAGATTATGAGATTCATTACAAGAAGGGAAAGGAGAATGTGGTGGCCGATGCCTTGTCAAGGAGATTATCGGATCAAAAGGACTCCCAGTTACAAGCCATCTCGGTTGTTCAACCTTTATGGCTGACCAAAGTAACAGAGAGTTACAATGGGGATGACCGAGCCGAGGAACTTTTATTAACATTGGCCCTCGACAGCTCTGCATTACAGGATTTCACTTATAGCCAGGGAGTAATAAGGTTTAAAGGAAGGTTATTCATTGGAGCTGCCAACAACTTGAGGCAACAACTTATATCTTGTTTGCATGAGTTTGCTATTGGTGGACATTCAGGAAATCAAGGGACTTATCAGAGGATGAAAAGCTATTTTTATTGGCCAGGAATGAAGAAGGAAGTTGAAGAATTTGTTCAATCATGTGATGTGTGCAGAAGGAGTAAGGGAGAACATTGTAGTTATCCGGGTTTACTTCAGCCTCTGGTTATACCTGATCAAGCATGGCAGCAGCTCTCCATGGATTTTATTGAAGGTCTTCCTAAATCTATGGGACATGAGGTGATAATGGTGGTCGTTGATCGTCTGACGAAATATGCTCATTTCATTTCTATGCCTGCTCATTACACTGCCAA
The DNA here is from genome assembly GCA_013103745.1 of Gardenia jasminoides. Lineage (NCBI taxonomy): Eukaryota > Viridiplantae > Streptophyta > Magnoliopsida > Gentianales > Rubiaceae > Gardenia > Gardenia jasminoides. The sequence continues at coordinate 41,095,785 of CM023098.1, forward strand.
GTCAGTAGCTCAAGCCTTCTTGGATCAAGTTTTTAGACTGCATGGTCTACTCCTGTCCATTGTCTCAGATAGAGATAAAATTTTCACTAGCACCTTCTGGCAGGAGTTGTTTACCATGATAGGGACTGAGCTGCATCTTATTTCATCTTATCACCCCCAGTCGGATGGTCAGACTGAGAGAGTGAACAGATGTGTAGAAACTTACTTGCATGGGATGTGTATGCACCAGCCTGGTCAATGGAAAAGGTGTTTAGCCACTGCAGAATAGTGGTATAATACTAACTTCCATAGTAGCCTTCAAATGACACCTTTCCAAGCTCTCTATGGGTATAAACCAGCTCAGTTGCACTTATCACTTGATAGCAGTAGAGTGGCAGATGTGGAGGATTGGAGGAAAGAAAGAATCAATTGGAATGCCTTGCTGAAGGACAACCTTTTACAGGCTCAAAATCGTATGAAGCAGAATGCTGCCAAGAAAAGAACGGATAGGAGCTTTGAGGTGGGAGATTGGGTGTATCTGAAACTCCAACCTTACAAACAAACCACGGTTGCTATAAGGAAGAACCTGAACCTGTCCGCTAAATACTATGGGCCCTATCAGATTGAGCAGAAAATTGGAGCTGTTGCTTATAGACTGAAGCTACCAGATGGGGCAGCAATACATCCTGTATTCCATGTTTCTCTACTGAAGCCTTCCTCTAAGGGATTTCTTGCCTCTCCTGATCTTCCTCAGTTAAATCACTATGGAGAAGTTAAGGTGCAACCAGCAGCTGTGTTGGACAGGAAGTTCATTCAAAGGGGTCAACGTGAAGTAGAGCAAGTGTTGGTCTCATGGGAAAATTTGAGTGCTGAGGAGGCCACTTGGGAAGATGTAACAGTGCTTCAAGCTTAGTTTCCATCCTTCAAATCCTAGAGACTAGGACTTTTTAAAGGGGGGCAATTGTTATGACCTGATGCATGCTCATATGGCTAAGGGAATAATGCACGTGACTAAGGGAATAAATCTAGAAGGAAGTTAGTTAACAAGCACTAACTAACCGACTGGAATGCTAACTTAGCAGGGGAGGATCCACTTGCGCATAGATATTCTGCATAAATAGGAGTTCTTTTGTACAGAATTGATCATCTGACTATACTCAACTGTACAATCATTTTTTCTCAATACAATTCCCTCTCTTTTCTCATCTTTCTGGTCTCGTCTCTCTCCCTCTCTTCCCTTTTCCCTCTTTTCATTTCTTCTGAGATCATAACATGGTCCCTGAAGACTCACGGGGTGAACTTTACTAATTGGCATTTCATAGTCAATTATGTTTAACATTGTGCAGCTCTAGCCTCTAGGCCGCTTGATATATCCAAAAACTTTTTCATGGAAAAAAAAAAAGGCTGAAGGATTAACTAAAGAGTTTTAGCACCAGAGCAGGAACTTGCATTAGCAGGTTTCATCAAAGTTGTGCTTATCTTGAAACCAATGGTGCAATTTCTTGGATCCATAATTTGGCCAATTTGACCAATGTGCAGTTTCTTGCTTATTTAGGATAAAACTATATGACATGACAATGGCTATGATGTTAATGAGAGCATTATTCTAGAAGTAAAATAAGTTGAAGTAATTACAGTAATATGTTTCAAGGTTTGAGTCTCATAGTTATGTGCTTAGTTAAATCAATATATACTAGTGTGCATCCCATCATTTGATGATTAATTGTAATTTTTTTCATTTACTTTTGATACTTTAACCTAGGAACCTGAGTGTCCAAACATTAAGCAATCAGGAAAATTTGCCACTGAACTCATTACCTTTGTCCTCAAAGAGAGAAGCAGAAAAAGCAACAGGGAAAAATATAAGCAACCGAGTTCTAAAATTAATTGGTTCAGACAAGGGCCAAGGTCACTTTTTTGCAAATGCTAAATTCCATCCCATGAAAGTCCAGTGTGCTGAGTTCAGCACTACTATACCTAAATTACAAGTTGATGAAATTAGTCTACTATTATACCCATAGATCTATATAGTGGCTCCGTAAAGTCCTCTGACGAACTATTACTGCTTGTAGCTTGCTCCAATCTTGGTGAATATGGAGGACAAATTTGAGGTTTAGGTGGCATTTGAAGGTCGTTAACGTCACCTTCAAGCATTTCTAGGACATCTCTCATCGAAGGCCGATCAGTCAGAGTCATTTGCACGCACCACAGTGCTATCAAAATCAATTTTCTTGCAATTGTGATTTCATCTTTAGCTGTATCTCCAAAATTCATACAATTCGCTTGGCCAAATTTATCATGTATCCATGAAGGGAAATGCATTTGACTTGAATGCTCTGTGTTGGAATTTGCATTCCTCCTCCTACCTACCATTTCCATTAGAAGCATTTCGAAACTATAAACATCTGTCTTGTTTGAGACATTGCCAACCTTTTTGTAGAACAATTCCGAAGTCATGTTTCATAATGTTCCTCTAACCTATGTTCTCAGGCTTGGACTGGATCGGTCGGTCGAACCGGTCAAGTTGAAAATTGGTCTGTTATGATCAAAACCCAGCTAAAGAATTGTATAGGGAAGATAGTTAGACAGAAACGCAAGAGAGGGAAAGATAGAGAGAGAGAGAGAGAGAGAGAGAGAGTCAAGAAAGAAGAATGGGAATATTTCTGATAAGAGAAAGGAAAAAATGAGTACAATCCACAACACTCTAGTTAGTTCTTTTCTTCTGCTATTTATACACCTGTCCTAGCTTATTGCTTACACCATAACTTCCTATCATAACCGAATAGTTCTTCCCTAACTAACTGCCAGCTCATCAACCACGAATCCCAGCTAGAATTGATAGTTGATCATCAGGACATAACATTGCCTCCCCCTCAAAGAATCCTAGTCTCTAGGATTCAAGGTCCAAAAGAAGGAAACTGGGCTTGAATAAAGGACCAATCCTCCCACGTAGAGTCATCCGCATGCATGTTCTCCCACTGCACCAACATGTAAGGCCCAAGTACAACCTAAGAGGGGGGGGTGAATTAGGTTGATTAACAATCAGCCAAGTATTACCTCTTTTTCAAATTTTAATCACAAGCTCTTGAACAAATGATTTATGAAGTAGATAGACAAGTCAAGATTGATAAATATGGATGAAATTTCAAACAATGAATATGATACGTAAGATAAAATGAGTAATGATAGATAGCAAACCAAACTACTTCAAGTCTCCACTTGAGCTTGAAGAGGATTCCTCAAAACAGGCTTCTTCAATTTGATGAAAATCGATCACACTTGTGTACAATAGAAGGATCACTTCCTCCTTGCCCCAAGCTCTACTTAGTCAAGCTAGGAAGTTTTACACTCTTTACAGAAAACCCTCACACAGCTAGACAATTGATGAATTCACTCACAATTGAAAAGCTTCTCAATGAACTCACACTACAAGACTAACAATTCTTACTCAAAATGAGTATTTTCTAGCTAAAATCACTCTTAAGAACTTGTTATCCAAGTGTACAGTTGTATTTGATATTTGGACAGTTCTTGTATTTATAGGAGACCAAAAAGTGCCTAGAAAACGAGGTCAACGGATAGTAGAAGTTGAAAGGTCAACTAGCCGTTGAGCTATCTGACGTCCGACACTCGTTGTTCGTCCGATGCTAGCGTCCGATAGGCAAGTTTCGAGTCTTATCGGACGATGAATAATTCTGCGTCCGATAGCTTTGTCACGGCTGCAGAGGTCTTAATTTCCATGGAATCGATCGGACGGCCGATACATGTCTATGCGTCCAAGCTTGCGTCCAAAGCGCCCAAGAAGCTCATCAAATTTCTTGGATATCTTCGGACGTCCGATGTAGATGTTATGCGTCCGAAAGATGTGTCCGATAGATCCCACTCATCGGACGTCCCATACATCAGTTGAGCGTCCGATAGGAAGATTTTATGGACGTCCGATACAAGGTATCGTCCGTCCGAAGGTTTCTTCAACGCTTCCGCTCGATATCCCTGCTCGCCAAGAATCTCACTAGAAAATATTAGACCAATTTTCTTCAATTGTTTTGTAATTATCAAAAGACGGGATCACAATTAACATTCTCCCCCTTTTTGATGATGACAAAACAATTGAATGTAAATTAACCAAAATTGAGTTTTTAACAAAAGAACTCCCCCTTACTTGAATAACTCCCCCTTACTCAAATAACTCAATTTTCTTTTTCTTTTTACTCCCCCTTTTTGTCATCACAAAAACATTCAACCCAAATGTAGAAGCAGAATCAGCATAATGTAGTAATGTAAACAAGCAGTGAAATCTCCAAATTTAGATTTCATCAGATAACATCATCAGATAATTCTAATATCAGATTTCATCAGATAACATCATCCAGCAAAATAGTGCAAAATCATGGAAAGGCCAATTGTAAGGCCATCATCATTAACTGAAAAAAAGTTAAGAGTACTGAAGTGCTGGTTCTACAAAAGTCTTAGATGAAAGCAGTAAAATAGATTGATACACTTTCACATCAGCAAAGGGAACAAAAACAGACTTGTGCATTCTAATGTGAAGTGTAAGTGCATCCTAGAGTGCTTAAAGGGTGATGTTGATCGAGTTCCAGGTCGCCTTCTGACAAGCCGATATGTTGAATCATCATCTTCTTCAGCTTCATTTCCATCATCTTCGTTTTTTCATCTTCCACAACCACCGGTTCTTTCCCCTTGGTAGATGATGGGATCACGCAGATTTTGTGACTCCATCTCTTGGTCATCCAATGAAGGATCGGTTGGTTCTTTGGCTTGGTGGTGTTTTCATCCCTGGAGGAGGAAACAAGGTTTCTTTTGTCAAGAAAGTTAGATTTTGGTCGGATGTCATGGTTAACATAAGACCATGTTCAAGTAGAAGAACATGACTTTGAGCTCGTTCAACAAATCCAAGACATCAGATTGAGAAGAAATCCTAGAGGTTGACTTCCTAGGATGAATTGATGGACCGTGAGTAAATCTAAGAGTTCTAGCAAAACTAGGAGAGAGAGGAACATCATGTCCTTTCTTTGAGCGAGATTCAGAGACGCTTCCTTGGTGCACCAATTTCCATCAAAGAATTTTAAATTCTTCCTTTCAAAATACTGTTTTGAAAACGTAAGTGGTTAAGTCCTTAGGACATACACCACTTATAGGAATTTTGAAGTGTTCAAAGATGGGAGTTAAAAACTTTCCATAAGAGAGTTTTCTTCTTGTATGGAGAGTTTCATCGAAACTTACACATGACAAAGCCAAAATCTATTCAATTCTTTCAACAAAGCAATAAAACAGATATAACTCCATTTTGTTTGCATCCGTCCATGACCATCGCTTGGAACAAGCAAATTTGAGATGATTGAAAAGATGATCAGATTTTAGGACTTAAATCTTCCAACTTGGCATCAACAGAGTTTGAAAAGGAGATTGAAAATAGGCCATTAATTTTTCAGCATTGAAATGATTCAAACTTGTTGGAGTTTCCTCATAGGAAAAGAAGTTTGTAATTTTACTTTTGCACCCAAACTCAATGGTGGTTTTAGAATTTCATTCACAACATCGAATCAAATACCAAATCAATACCATTCACACGGATTTAAGCTCATCACGGAATTACCCTTCCTAAGATTGGCAAAACGATACATCATGTCGTAATAGACATTAGGCATAACAATGATGTGAGACCATTTCAAACTCAAACAACTTAAGGACGACTCTAGATCGATTTTCTTAAACTCAGAAGGAATAATGGATCGCTGAATAATGAAGCCTTTTTGAGAGAATAAGGCAAACTTAGACTCAGCATCAGAATCTATGAATTTAGGTAAGGGAGCAGGTTCTATTATAACCCGAGAATCGGGCGAGTAGTAATAGGTGGTTGTTTTGTAGCGAGCCACGCCTTGTTCTTTTGGAGGGCGTTTGTCTGGAGGAAGTATCTTCATCTCTTGGCATCTTCTTGTCCGTAGATGACGTGAGCTCCACAGGTACCATTGTGCTTATGTTGTGTGATTCCAGATGAGGAAGTGTTTTAATGCAGTGACACACTTTAAATTCAATGAAGATATATCAATTTTCGTAAAGGGGAGAAAGGAGAACTTAGGGTTTCATGAGATTTGGGAATGAGAAGAGAAGTGATTTATAGTGCATACTTGATGAAGATTGGACCGCAATAGGTGAGAGGTGAAATCGAACTTTCAATTTTGAGAAAATGTGAAGTTTTGGTCGGGAATTTGGAGTTTTGAATTAGAGGTGGTTGGGAAGATGCGTCCAATTAAATGTAGTTGACCGATGAAATGAAGTGAAATGACCTGATTGATCGCTCATGTGTCGGACGTCCAACGACCCCACCCATGCGTCCGATAGCATTTTCTGGAAAATGACCAAGAACCCTGTCGGACGTCCGTTCATCAGGATCGGACGTCCGATAAGTTTTTACCAGAAAGGCTTAAGGCATCTTTTCTAAAATACCCAATTTCGAACGAAAATATCTAAATTGTTCTAGGGGTAGTGCTTTAGTGAAAATATCAGCAATTTGATCATTTGAGCAGACATAGTTTACACAAATTTCACCTTTTTGAACAAGATCACGAATGAAATGATGCTTAATGTCTATATGTTTTGTTCTAGAATGTTGAATAGGATTTTTTGTCAAATTGATTGCACTAGTGTTATCACAAAAATGGCATGTTATCATATGTCAAACCAAAATCATTCAATGTATGTTTCATCCAAATTAATTGTGCACAACATGCACTAGCAGCAACATATTCCGCTTCGGTTGTTGACAAGGAAATAGCATTTTGTTTTTTACTAAACCAAGAGACTAGACACTTTCCAAGAAAATGACAAGATCCACTAGTACTTTTCTATCAATTCTACATCCGCCAAAATCAGTATAACCACACAAGGTGAATTCATTACATTTAGAATACCAAATACCAAAATTCATGGTTCCTTTAAATAACGAAAAATTCTTTTAACGGCATTCAAATGAGATTCTTTTGGGCAAGATTGAAAACCAGCACATAGGCATACTGCAAACATAATATCCGTCTACTTGCAGCTAAATAAAGAAGGCTTCCAATCATACCTCTATACTTTTTTCTCATCTACATTTGTACCTTCTTCGTCCTTTTCAAGCTTGGTGGACGTGCACATTGGTGTTCCCACATGTTTTGAGTCTTCCATGCCGAACCTTTTGAGAAGTTCTTTGGTGTATTTTATTTGGTTGATGAAGGTTCCTTCACGTGTTTGAATGACTTGGAGTCCGAGAAAAGTTCAATTCTCCCATTAAGCTCATCTCAAACTCATTTTGCATAATGGTGGAAAATCCTGCACAAATCCTCATTAGTAGCACCAAATATAATATCATCAACGTAGATTTGTACAATAAGAAGATCATTTGATTTTTGTTTTGTAAAAAGAGTTGTGTCTACTATGCCTCTTTTAAAACCATTTTCAACTAAGAATCCATAAGCTCATACCAAGCCCTAGGGGCTTGTTTTAGACCATATAATGCTTTTGAAAGTTTAAATACATGATTAGGGAAACTTTTCATTTTCAAAGCGGGTGGTTGATCCACATATACTTCTTGATCAATGAAACCATTTAGAAAAGCACTTTTAACATCCATTTGATACAACTTAAAATCCTTGAAACATGCAAATGCAAGAAACATCCTAATAGACTCTAATCTAGCAACGGGAGCAAACGTTTCATCATAATCAATACCTTCTTCTTGAGCATACCCTTTAGCCACTAATCTAGCCTTGTTTCTTACAATTTCACCTTTATCATTTAATTTATTTCTAAACACCCATTTAGTGCCAATGATAGGATAATTTTGAGGTCTTTCAATTAAAGTCCAAACATTATTTCTTTCAAATTGATTTAACTCCTCTTGCATGGCCATAATCCAATAATCATCTTTTAAGGCATCATTGATGTTTTTAGGCTCAATATGAGATACAAATGCTAAATTATCAAATAATGGCTTTGATGAAGAACGAGTTCTTACCCTCTCGGATGGATCACCAATGATCAAATCCTTTGGATGATTTTGAATGAACTTCCATGCCTTAGGAAAATCCTTTATTGATTCATCAATCTTGTCTTCTTCATCTAGTCTTCGAATTTCTTGAGAATCACCATCTTTTGAATTTTCTTCCATATCACAATTGTTCTCCTCTTGAAGTGTGAGCTTCTCAAGATTCTTTTGAACACCTACATCATCATCTACACAAGTGCTATTTGAAGAGTTGCCATTAGATTCATCAAATGAAACATGTATAGCTTCTTCAATCATAAGAGTTCTTCTATTATAAACTCTATATCCCTCTTTATTATCACAATATCCCAAGAAAATACCTTCATCGGTTTTCTTATCAAACTTTCCAAGGTGTTCTTTGATATTCAAAATAAAACATTTGCATCCAAAAACTTTAAAATAGCCAACAATTGGCTTTTTATCAAACATCAACTCATATGAAGTTTTGTTCAAAAAAGGTCTTAGTAATACTCTATTCATTACATAGCAAGTTGTATTTACGGCTTCCCCAAAAATATTTTGTAAATCATTCTCACTTAACATGGTTCTTGCAGCTTCTACAAGTGTTCTATTTTTCTTTCAACAACACCATTTTGTTGAGGGTTTTACAATAGAAAATTCATGAGTTATTCCATTATGATCACAAAAATCTGAAATCCACAATATTTAAATTCAACCATTATCACTTCTAACTTTAATGATATGCAATCCAAGTAAATTTTGCACTTTTGCAAAGAGAGAGACAAAACTTTAAAGGCATCATCTTTATGAGTAAGAAAAATAGTCCATGTATATCTAGAGTAATCATCAACAATAACAAACAAAACCTTCTACCACCTAGACTAGCAATAGGTGTAGGACCGAATAGATCAAGATGTAAGAGTTCCAATGGCTTAGATGTAGAAATGATTTTCTTAGGTTTAAAAGATGTTTTGGTTTGTTTCCCAAATTGACATGCATCACAAATCTTATCCTTTTCAAACTTAATCTTAGAAGTCCTCTAACAAGTTCCCTTTTTGAAATTTCATTTATCACATCCATGTTAAAATGACAAAGTCTTCTATGCCACAACCAAGGATCTTCATTTGAGATTTTAAGGCATTTAAAACTAGAAGAGTCAATTTTTTCAAGAATCACAACATAGATGTCATTGTATCTACTTCCTTTGAAAACAATGTTAAATTTTGAGTCAAGAACCAAACATTCATGTTTTTTGAATAAAACAAATAGATCTTTATCACAAAGTTGACTAACACTAAGCAAATTATAACTTAGATTATCCACTAAAAGAACATTATGCACAAATGTTTCACCATTCTTACCCACATCACCTACTCCAATTGTTTTAGCTTTCATGTCGTCTCCAAAAGTCACTTTTCCACTTGACTTTGATTTGAGCTTGATGAATTGTGAAGAATCGCCGGTCATGTGCCTTGAGCATCCACTATCAATGAACCATTTTGATTTCTTCATATCCTTTTCAATTTTACCTACAAGGAATAGAAAGTTTGGTACCCCTTTAATTTTTTGTCCTTGATGGTTAGAGTCAATGTTTGACTAACCACATACATCTCATTCCTTTTTCATATTTCTTTTACATAGCACTCATGCTTCAAGTGACCTACTTGGCAGCAAAATCACACATAATGGTAGAGTCGTTTACATGAACAGATTTAATGAATCTAACTCCATTTTTTCTATGAATTGTAAATTCATTTGCATTAAATATAATTTTCTTTTCATATGGGTTAAACACCTTCCTTGTAAAACTGTTTTGTTTCTTGTTTTGAAGCATCACGTCAAGATTATCCATTCTCTTTTTCAAGTCATTTTGTCTTTCTTTGAGCATTTCACAAAGGTTTGTTTTTCTATCAAGTTCATACTGCAATTCCATTTCAGTTTTTACTAAGCAATCATTGTCATATTTCAACTTCTTGTTATCTTGAAACAAGTTTGCATTATCTTGCAAAAGAAAAGTAATTTTTTGTTTTAGTTCCTTGTTTCTAGAATAGGACTCTTTCAAGCTTTCATCCAGTTTTGCAACAAATGACTCTAAATCATCATCATCATCATCACTATTGTATTGTGGATGAGAAGTTACCTCATTGTCACCAATTGCCATAAAGGCAATTTGAGCTGTTTCTTCTTCTTCTTCAATCTCTCCTCCGAAGTTGCATTGCTCCAAGTAATTTGAAAGTTGTTAAATTTCGGTTTTCTTTCATTCTTCATATCTTTCTTCTTTTCATTGACAGTCCACCGATAATGCCCGAAGCTGCCCACATTCAAGCACTTATCTCCTTGCTTCTTGTTTGCATCATATCTTGCTTTGTATTTTGTATTGAGTTGATTGTTGTTTTGATTGCTTGGTCCTCCTTTCTGAATCTTCTTTTGTTGAGTATTCTTTTGAAGCTTTTGTGATGAGTGCAAGATCACTATCATCACAATCACCATCTTCTTCATCTTGTAGCCAAGTCATCCTCATCTTGAGCAGCCTTTAGAGCAATGCTTGCTTAACTCTTGCTTCCTCTTCATCTTGTACTTTGCTTTTGAGCTTTAATTCATAAGATGTTAGAGAGTTAATGAGAGACTCAATAGACATAGAGTTTAAGTCCTTGGCTTCCTCAATTGCAGTCACTTTGTTCTCCCATTCTTTAGGTAGAGCATTCAAAATTTTCCTATTCTTTTCACCAAGAGTGTATTCCTTATCCAAAACCTCTAGGTCTTTAATAAGGTCATTGAATCTACAGTACATTTTATCAATGTTTTCATGAGGTTCCATTTTGAATGATTCATATTTAGTAACAAGAATGGATTTCTTTTGCTCTCTTACATCCCTCACTACCTTCATGAATTTCTCTTAGTTTATCCCAAATTTCTTTGGTGATTTACACCCTTTACTCTAATGGATTCATTCAATCTAGTGCACTATAAAGAACATTCATGGCTTTTGCATTTGATGTGAGATTAGCTCTATCCTCTCGATTCAACTCATCTCTAGTTTTAATCTAGGAACATGAGTGATGGGATCATTTATAATGGCAGTGTAAGGACCTTCACTAACAATAAACCATAAATCAATGTCAATAGATTGCAAGAAAATAATCATAATGCTCTTTCCAGCTTACATAGTTTGATCCATTAAACATTGGTGGTCTAGTGATTGATTGACCTTCACAGAACATGGCATTGTTGGTTGTCATCTTTACTCTAAGCGGTTAAGCTTGATTTTAGAGACCAAGCTCTGATACCAATTGTAAGGCCCAAGTACAACCTAAGAGGGGGGGTGAATTAGGTTGATTAACAATCAGCCAAGTATTACCTCTTTTTCAAATTTTAATCACAAGCTCTTGAACAAATGATTTATGAAGTAGATAGACAAGTCAAGATTGATAAATATGGATGAAATTTCAAACAATGAATATGATACGTAAGATAAAATGAGTAATGATAGATAGCAAACCAAACTACTTCAAGTCTCCACTTGAGCTTGAAGAGGATTCCTCAAAACAGGCTTCTTCAATTTGATGAAAATCGATCACACTTGTGTACAATAGAAGGATCACTTCCTCCTTGCCCCAAGCTCTACTTAGTCAAGCTAGGAAGTTTTACACTCTTTACAGAAAACCCACACTACACAATTGATGAATTCACCACAATTGAAAAGCTTCTCAATGAACTCACACTACAAGACTAACAATTCTTACTCAAAATGAGTATTTTCTAGCTAAAATCACTCTTAAGAACTTGTTATCCAAGTGTACAGTTGTATTTGATATTTGGACAGTTCTTGTATTTATAGGAGACCAAAAAGTGCCTAGAAAACGAGGTCAACGGATAGTAGAAGCTGAAAGGTCAACTAGCCGTTGGAGCTATCGGACGTCCGACACTCTGTTGTTCGTCCGATGCTAGCGTCCGATAGGCAAGTTTCGAGTCTTATCGGACGGACGATGAATAATTCTGCGTCCGATAGTTTTGCGTCCGACAGGGCGGAGGTAATTTCCATGGAATCGATCGGACGGCCGATACATGTCTATGCGTCCGAAGGCTTGCGTCCGAAAGCGTCCAGTAAGCTCATCAAATTTCTTGGATATCTTCGACGTCCATGTAGATGTTATGCGTCCAAAGATGTGTCCGATAGATCCCTGTCTATCGGACGTCCGATACGCCGGTTGAGGTCCGAGCAGGGAAGATTTGAGTTTTATCGGACGTCCGATACAAGGTATCGTCCGTCCGACAGTCAACAGTTTCTTCAACAGTTTCCTGCCTCGATATCCTATTCTGTCAAGAATCTCACTAGAAAACATTAGACCAATTTTCTTCAATTGTTTTGTAATTATCAAAAGACGGGATCACAATTAACACAACACCTGCTCAACCTCTTGGCCATTTCTGTATATAGCTCTCCTACCAGTAATCGCACTAGGGGCAATTCTGAACTTCCCTTCTTCCGTTACTTGGGGTAGTATGGGGCTGACTGGCATTCCTTTCGAGCACTTTTTGAGAAGGGAAACATGGAATATAGGGTGTACTAGACAGCCCTCTGGCAATCTGAGCTTGTAGGCCACCGTTCCAATCTTTTGTTCCACTTGATAAGGGCCATAGTACTTGGCAGACAATTTTAAATTTTTCCTGAGCGCCACTGATGTTTGCCTGTAAGGCTGAAGGTTCAGGTAAACCCAATCTCCAACCTCGAATTTCCTATCAATTCTTCCTTTATCAACCATTTGTTTCATCCTATTTTGAGCTTGTGATAAGTTTTCCTTAAGTAAGGCATTCCAGCTTACCCTCTCTTTAGCCCAGTCATCCATGGTAGCAGCAAATGTTTTGCCAGGTAATATGGTCAGCTGAGTTGGTTTGTGCCCATAGAGAGCTTGAAACGGGGTCATTTGTATGCTAGTGTGATAATTCGTGTTGTACCACCACTTAGCTGAGGGTAACCATTTCTTCCATCTGCTTGGTTGCTGCATGCACATACTTCTGAGGTAAGTTTCTACACACCCGCTGACCCTTTCTGTTTGGCCGTCAGATTGGGGGTGATATGCAAAAGATAAACTCAATTCTGTTCCTAACATTTTTGAAGAGCTCCTGCCAAAAAATGCTGGTGAATGCTTTATCTCTATCCGAGACAATACAAGATGGCAACCCATGGAGTTTAAAAATCTGATAAAAAAAGACTTCCGCTACACTCCTTGCAGTATAATGAGAAGTCATGGGAATAAAGTGCGCATATTTGGTCAGTCTATCAACCATTACATAGATGACATTACAGCTAAATGACTTAGGTAGTCCCTCTATGAAATCCATGGAAATCTGTTCCCATGCTTGGTCTGGAATAGCCAAAGGTTGCAACAGTCCCGGATATGAGCAGTTCTCAGACTTACTTCTATCACAAATGTCGTAATGCTGAACATAATTTTCTACATCTTTCTTCATATTAGGCCAGTAAAGGTAGCTTGGTAAGTGCCTTGAATTCCAGAATGACCACCCTAACAAGTGTCGTGGAAACAGGCAATCAACTTCCTTCTAAGATCAGTCATTGAGCCCACCATAATTCTACCTTTATACCTTGTTACTCCATTGCTATAAGTATAATCCATGTGGGCTTGTGTATCTGTAGCTAGAGCCAACAATAATTCCTTAGTGTCGTCATCCCCATTATAACTTGCAACAACCATAGACAGCCATTGTGGTTTGATTGTTAACATAGCATGTATCCCACCCTCCTTAGCTCATTCTTCCTTCCGTGATAGTGCATCCGCCATGACGTTTTCCTTCCCTCTTTTGTATTGTATCTCATAATCCATTCCCATCAACTTGGCTAGCCATTTTTACTGTAGGGGAGTCGTAATTTTTTGATCAAGCAAGTATTTCAAACTTTCATGATCAGTTTTAATTACAAAATGTGCACCCAGTAGATAATGTTTCCATTTCTGGACTGCAGTTATTAATGACAGCAATTCTTTTTCATAAATCGACAGGGCCTGGTTTTTCTTTCCCAATACTTGACTCATGTAAGCAATGACTCTCCCTTGTTGCATCAAAACAGCTCCTATGGCAGTTTGGCTTGCATCAGTTTCCAGAATAAATGGTTGGGAGAAGTCTGGTAATGCTAAGACATGGGTGGAACTCATGGCAACCTTCAATTTCTGGAATGCTTCTTCAGTTTTCACATTTCATGAGAATTGCTCTTTCTTAAGCAACTCAGTGAGAGGTTTAGCAATCACCCCATATCCCTTGACAAACCTCCTATAATAACCCGTTAGCCCCAAAAATCCTCTGAGTGCTTTGATATTGGCAGGAGTGGGCCAAGAAAGCATAGCTTCAATCTTTGCTGGATCGGTACACACACCTGCTCCAGTAACTATATGTCCCAAATACTCTACTTTATCCTGGCCAAATGAGCACTTGGACATTTTGGCATACAGTGAATGATCTGTGAGCATTTGTAATACTAAGGATAGATGGTGCAGGTGGGTCAAAAAATCTGGGCTATAAATCAGGATATTGTCAAAGAAAACTAGAACGAACTTCCTGATATAAGGTTCAAATATGGAATTCATTAAGGATTGAAAGGTGGTTGGGGCATTTGTTAAGCCAAAAGGCATAACCAGGAATTCATATAAACCAGAATGTGTTCTAAAAACTGTTTTTTGGATATCAGCCGAGTCCATAAGAATTTGGTGGTATCCCGACCTGAGATCAATTTTCGAAAAAATTTTGGCTCCATTGAGTTCATCAAGCAAGTCATCTATTATGGTAATAGGAAACTTATCCTTGATTGTTAGGCTGTTTAATTGTCTATAATCAATGTAAAGTCTCCAACTTCCGTTAACTAAGAGTGCTGGAGAGGCAAAAGGGCTATGGCTTTTTCTAATGATGCTAGCAGATAGCATATCTTGAACTTGTCTTTCAATTTCTGTTTTCTGGGAGTAGGGGTATCTGTAAGGGGGAATTTTGAATGGCTTGGCATCAGCTTTAAGAGGTATTCTATGGTCATGAGTTCTAGATGGGGGTAATGTTTTCGGTTCAGAGAATACATCCTCATATTTGGCCAGCAATTCAGTAAGAGAATTGGGTACAGTAGTCACCTGAGAGTTATGGACCTTTACCATGCAAGATTGTTGCAAAGCTCTCATGATCGGATGTCTGATAATTTTGCCAGCAGATTTCCCTTGTTGCAGCTTCACCTGAGCAGTGCTGGTATCACCTTTCAACTTCACTAACTCCCCTTCCTTGTCAAAAGTGACCTGCAGTTCCTTAAAGTCAAAGGTCAGTGGGCTATAAGCTTTCATCCAGTCAACACCAATGATCATGTCGTAGGGCTCAAGGTCTAGAACAAATACATCATGTATGAATTGATGCCCTTGAATTTCCCATTTCATCTGAGGTACCCACTTGTCACACTGCAACATTTTCCCATCTGCTATTTTAACTCTGAAAGGGCTATGCTACTTGATTTTCTCAGGGTATAATTGGGCAATTGCTGTCTTAATGAAGCAATTAGTACTGCCCCCATCTACCAATATAGACAACTGATGATTTCCATATAACCCCTTCATCGTGATAGTGCTGGAAGTGAATTCACCAGAAACAGCTTGTAGGGCCAACATCACATCCTGTTCTGCAGGAATGCCTTTGTATTCAATAATTTCTTCTTCCTCTTCCGCCCCTATTTCTTTCTCCACAGCACCGTCTTCCACAAGTAGCATGTGAATTTCCTTATTTCTGCAACTGTGTCCAGGGGTAAATTTATCCCCACACTTGAAGCATAGGTTATGGTCCTTCCTATATTGAAGTTCTGTAGGCAAAATTTTCTTAAAAATTGGCTGAGGATTTTGCTTCTTGCTTATATCTTCATTGTTCTGCTGGTTGGGCTTCTTATAACCTTGATTACTGTTATTAGCAGGCCACCTAGGTACGTTGGAGTTTAATGATGGAAGATTCTTGTAAGTTTCTTTTCCTTGCTTGGAAAGCACTTCCAAGAGATGCTCTTGCCATCTAACCTTTTCAAATGCCGATTGAAGCGAATCTGGTTTGTGCATCTTGACCACAGTCTTGATTTCATCCTTCAAGCCACTCAAGAAACATGAAACATAGTAGGATTCTGACAGATTTGGAACCTTAACCATTATTAGAGCTCTGAGTTCCTCGAACCTTTCCTGGTACAACAACACAGATGAAGTTTGTTGTAACTTGCTAAATTCTTCTATTGCATCCCCTTCTCCTAATTCCCGAAACCTCCTGCAAATTTCCTCCTTGAACTCATTCCAATCAACTACTCCTTTATCTCTCCGGAAGTTTTGATACCAGAGATCTGCTTTTCCTTCCAGATGCAGTTCAACCAAGTCTAATTGATTGTCCTCGGCGATTTTGATTAGGTGAAAAAATTTCTCACATTTCCGCACCCAATCTCTAGGATTATTCCCACCAAATTTAGGGAATTCCAATTTTGGAACACCTACTGATAGTTGATTCCCTTGGCCTTGATTAGAAGGGGTTTTCTCCGCTCCTTGATGAGGATTTCCCAAGATTCCTCTGTCTCCATGCACATTCCTTACCAAGGCGCTAAATTGACTATTCATATCAGTCATGAATGTCTTCATCTCAACTCTATTGGCCTCCAACAATGCCTTCACGTCCTGGAAGGTATCACTTATCTTCTCCTCCAAGGCGGCTGTGGAATCAAGAATGGTCTGAATTCGCACTTCTTGCTTACGCAACTGCTCTTCGAAACTTTTCATTCTAGTTCCTTCCGCCATTGTCGCAATTCGGAAGCTGATAGTCCGAGAACCACCAGCTCTGATACCACTGTTATGATCAAAACCCAGCTAAAGAATTGTATAGGGAAGAGAGTTAGACAAAAACGCAAGAGAGGGAAAGATAGAGAGAGAGAGAGAGAGAGAGAGAGAGTCAAGAAAGAAGAATGGGAATATTTCTGATAAGAGAAAGGAAAAAACGAGTACAATCCACAACACTCTAGTTAGTTCTTTTCTTCTGCTATTTATACACTTGTCCTAGCTTATTGCTTACACCACAATTTCCTATCATAACCGAATGGTTCCTCCCTAACTAACTGCCAGCTCATCAACCATTGCCAGCTCATCAACCACGGATCCCAGCTAGAATTGATAGTTGATCATCAGGACATAACACGGTCAGGCAGCCAATAAAACCCGCAAATATTAAACTCAGTCAAATCCGGTCAAAAACTAGGTTTGACCGTGTGAACCGGTGACCCGGGAAAAATCCGGTTTTTTTCCTCTCTAATTTTTGGCCTTTTTTCTATTTTTTTATTTAACCATTTTTAGTCTTTGACCAATTGACCGAAACTTTTCTTCTGCCCTGTTTTACTTCTCCCGTTCTCCAGCTAGAAAATTGAAGGCTTCAATCAATTCAACCCTAGATCCTTCAACTATCGCTGCTGCACTTCAAACTCCAAGCCTCCAACCACCACCACTACACTTCTCCATTCTTAATCCACCACCACAAGCTCCTACCTCAAGGTTCAACTTCAAGGTAATTTTTGATTTTTTTGTTTAGATCCGGTGATTTTTTTTCTGTACTTTTTGGTTTAAGGATTGAGTTGAGAATTGGATGTCTATCTTATCGAATTTGATGGTTTAAGGATATGGGTTTTTGTTTAAGAAAGAAATGAAATTTTTGCATCATAAGATGCAGAAGTGTAGTGCGTTTTGCTTTCCTTAATGGCAGCATATGCATATAGAAAAGTGAGATATGAAAAGAACAAAAGAAAGATGGTAAAAGATTGATTACTGGTCTCCTTATGGAAAATCAACTAAAGGGACGTTTGTTTTAAGAGGATTCCAACTGAAGGTTTGTCATATTGTGACGGTAATTTCTAATGTTGTAAGAGTTTGATAGCTGGAATCAAATTTCAGAGTTACACTACTAGCTCATTTTAGCTTGTGTTGTAAAGATGCAATTAAAAGAAACAAAGGTTAACTTTTGTCCCTTTGTATCCGAAGTGTAACTATTAATTCCCCAAGATTGAAAAAATATATTTTAGGTGGGTAATTTATGTCAGTTCTCCAGATTGTAATTGAAGAAGTGATGTGCTTTTCTTCATATGGGTTTCACTATTTGAAAATGCAACTTCAAAATTGATTTTGTTAAACTTTCAGTGTATCAAGTCATAACTTTTTGTTCAGTATATTTGGTCAGTGGCTCTCTGTTTTGTTCTTTTGGAAAATTGGAAGCATCTGTTAATATGTAGCAATAATAACTTAAACTTCTCGGAAATGGAACGGGCCATGCTCTTTACTAAACGTTTAGGATCTCTTTATATGTTTGTTATCCATTTTGTTTAATAATGTCGTCATGGATTTGGAATTTGAGTTTTTTGGATTTACTTCATGATAGGATGGAATGTAAGAGGTAGAATTTTTTTAATTTATTTGTTTCATTTATTTGTATATTTATATCTTGAAAATATGGACAAGCTGTAGTTGCCTAATTGGTTCTGAAATTGGTAACTCAGGTTTTTCCTTGAAAGTCTCAATTGCTTTCTTGGGATTCTGGATGAATATACGGGACATGAAGTTATGATTGAAGAAGCAACCTTGGAGTGTGTTTCTTGTTGGATAATAATAGAATTAAAAAAAAAGAATTATTTCTTTAATATTTTAATGTATAAAGTTCACAAAATTGATTTAAATAACCAGTTTGTTTGAGAAGGAATACATTTGCAAACTGAAAGGGGAATAAGGACTAGCTAAATGAATGATCCAGGTCAACAAGTATTTTGTTTGAAAAGTAGGCTTTTATGATTACGTACTTGAACCAGAGGCGGCAATATGTAAGAAAGAGATGCATGCATAAAATCCTATAAAAGGTTAAAGCTGTAAATTTCTAATCGCGACACAAATGGAGTAGGTTAAGGAAATTAGAATCTGGAAATAATCTGCAGGCAATCAGTATGTCATGGAATTATTGCATTGGTGAACTTGGATCTTTTGGTAATATACTTCCCTTCTTAGACTGGAAAATGGAGCATGTGTCTTTTATCCTTCATCACCAGCAGGAATTCGAATGAGAAGAGCCTTTCTTTAAGTTGTTAGTTTGGAAATTTGGTTGGTTTGTGGTAAAAAACTTGTTGCATTATTTGAATTTTTATTTGTCAAGGATTAAACATGTATGAAATTTTTATTTTGTAAACATTTATAAGTGTGGATGAATTTGGTGAATTGTTTGGTGAATTCAACATGGATAGAACCCATTGACCCGATCCAACCCATTGACCCCTAACCTCTGAGGTCGGAAGAATTGATTCCCGGTTCGAGTCTAAAAACATTGACTCTAATAGCAGTAAGCGTTGCCAAATGGCTATCTTGTGCCGGACGTGATTTAGCAAGACCAAAATCACAAATTTTTGGTGCAAAGTTTTCGTCAAGCAAGATGTTATGTGGTTTGATATCAAAATGCAAAATTTGGATGTTGCAGCCTTAATGCAAATATTCAATCCCTCGAGCAACGCCAATAGCGATCTCACATAATTTATTCCAACTCATTGGGATACCATTTGGACATTCTGCAAAAATGAACTTATCCAGCGAGCATTGGCATGTAGTCATGAACCACCGCGTGATGCGAGGCAGCTGCACAAAATCCCACTAATCTGACCACATTAACATGGTGAATTGTTCCAGGAGTTGCTACTTCATTGACGAATTCTTGGCCATTTGCTTTGGATTTGCTCAACATTTTGATTGCCACAAATTGACCGCTTCGCAATTTTATTTTGTATACAGAACCATAGCCTCCTTCACCTAACTTTTCCTTAAAGAAGTTGGTCATTTTCTTGATTTGTTTGTAGGAGTACCTTATTGGGATCAAGTTTTGTGACTTTGGAGAAACTCCTCTATCGCGTCATATGTGGATAACTGCCTTCGCTGTCATTTATAAATGAGAAAAATCAAAAAAAGTATGATTCCAACTATTGCTCTTGCTGCAATGGCAAATGCTGCATGGTAATCAAAAGGAAAAGCATACAAGTTTACTCAACTGAAAATGTAAACTGTATTTAGTTAGGGGAAAAAACTCAAGTAACGATAGTTATAGTAACCAAACAAAGTTTACCTGATATTACAGGTAAAAACACTTTCAGTGACCATTTGATTACCTATTAGACTAGTCATTTAGATAAGATAATGCCTAAAAATTAGTCTAAAAATTTGGAAGTAAGTTTTGCATCAAAAAGAGTAAGTTAATTTAATAAATATGTAACTTTTATGTCTCAAAAGGAAATTGAAAATAATATAAAACTTACCTTTTCTTGAAAATAAATTACTATTTTATATATCAAATTTACTTTTAATGAGACGTACGTTTTGCATCTAAAAGAGTAAGTTAGTTGAATAAGTCACTAATTTTTATGCCTCAAAATGTAAATCGGATGAAACTTACCTTTTCTTGAAAATAAATTACTATTTTATATCTCAAACTTACTTTTAAAGATAAGTAAGTTTTGCATCTAAAACAGTAAGTTAAATCAATAAATTAGTTACTTTTATGTCTCAAAAGGTAAATCGTAAAAATTATATGAAACTTATATTTTTTTGAAAATAAATTACAATTTTACATCTTAAACTTACTTTTTAAGAGTAGTAAGTTTTGCATGTAAAAGAGTAAGTTAACTTAATAAATTAGTAGCTTTTATATCTCAAAAGGTAAATCAGAAATAATATGAAAATGATCTTTTTTTGAAAATAAATTACTATTTTACATCTCAAACTTACTTTTAAAGAGTAAGTTTAGTTGAAGTAACAGCAAATTTTTATACAATATTAGTAAATTTTATGATAACATAGCAAATTTGATTAATGATCAAAATTTACTTGTTTGTGGTATAAATTTACTATTTTACTTTAAAAACTTTTAAGATTAAGTTTAGTTTAAATAATAGTAAATTTTATAATACAATAGTAAATTTGATTAATGATCAAAACTTACTAGTTTGTGGTAAAAATTTACGATTTTACTTCAAAAACTTATATGAAACTACTATTAGGAAGTTTACTTGAAATAGTGCTAAAATTTTTTATTAATGATTGAAATTTAACTTAATAAATTAGTAACTTTTATGTCTAAAATATTAAATCAGAATAAATATGAAAGTTATTTTTTTTCTTGGAATAAATGAATTAGAACTTTATATGCCAAAGTTAGTTTTTTGAGAGTAAGTTTTATTCAACTAATAATAAATTTCTATAAAATCGTAGTAAATTTTATGATAACATGGTAAATTTGACTAGTGATCCAAATTTACTACTTTGTGGCATAAATTTACTAATTTACTTTAAAAACTTATATGAAACTAGCATTAGGAAATTTTATTGAAATAATGCCAAGAATACTATAAGAAAAATTACTATTCACATGACCTTATAAAATTTGTCTAATTATAAATTTTGAATTATTTTTTAATTTTTGAAAAGATAGAAAGTTTGTTTTACAATAATAATAATAAATCATCCTGAACCGAGTTATATATATAATGGTAGTTGTCTATTCATCACAATTTCTATAAGTTGATCCATATGAATACAATAAAATGATAAAATTTTAATAAATTGATTATCAAGATCATAAGTATAAAAGTTGAAATTATATTACGTAGCATAATCTTTGAAAATTATAGTAATTCATCCATATATTAAGTTGGTAACTTTCAGAAATCTCCAATGGAAATTATGCTTACGGCACAAGTTTCATGCAATGTGTACAGAACGCATGCACTATGTCGATTTCGAAACCATAATCATCAAATTAATGTAAATAGTCAACAAATTTCAGATTTTATTTCAAAAAACCATTGAAGAAAGAGGACAAAAAATTATAAAAACTTCAATGGAAAAGCGAATTGCCGTAAAACATTTGAAGTAAACTAAATGAAAAGGTATAGACCTTACTATATCTCTGCAACGATAGAAGACGTCGGTTGGAAAAAGGACTGGACGTTCATGTCTTGTACGCATACCCCAATCTCCATCTCCAAGTACCGAAAGCAATTGATAATAGTACAATTTTTTTTTAATGTCTTTGAAGGAATTTTCTCAATCGCAACCCGTTAGGAGATCATGAATTAATTCCACATTAGAGTGGTCAATTAATCATACAAATAGGTTGAGGGGGCAATTGTATTTAAGTCTGAACTCAAGAATTAGTAATTTGCTATTCAAGATGAATTTAGTGACGTTGGGATTGGTGCTTACACTAAGAGTCCCAAATGATCAAGAATTTAAGAAATAGACAAAATTTATCTTTTTACATAGTATATTAACTGGTAAGTTGAATTCAAAAAATGGTAAATTTTATTAAAAAATAAGTAAATTTGTTTATTGAAAACGTAAGTTTTCATTAATGGTTGTAACTTACTGCTTTATGAGATATACGTACTAAATTTCTTAGTAAACTTATTAGTAAGTTGAATTCAAAAAAAGGGAAATCTTATTAAAGAATAAGTAAATTTGTTCATTGAAAATGTAAATTTTCATTAATGGATGCAGTTTATCGCTTTATGAGATGTACTTACTAAATTTCTTAATAAACTTACTGGTAAGCTGAATTCCAAAAAAGGTAAATTTTACTAAAAAGTAAGTAAATTTATTTATTGAAAAGTAAATTTTCATTGATGACTATAACCTACTGTTTTAAGAGATATACTTATTAAATTTCTTAGTAAACTTACTATTAAGTTGAATTCAAAAAAAGGTAAATTTTATTAAAAAGTAAGTAAGTTTGTTTATTGAAAACGTAAATTTTCATTGATGACTATAACTTACTGTTGTAAGAGATATACTTACTAAATTTCTTTGTAAACTTACCATTACAATATTAGAAAAGTCGCTAAAAATCGAATTTGTCACTAAAGATGGTAAAAACCTGCTATTGCAGGTTGTCTCCCTAGCATTACCATAACTAGCATTACTATACTATAGTCCTTAGTTAAGATATTTAAAATGAATTCGAAAACTTACCTAATACGGTGCTTCCGATTTCAACAACAAGTTCAAGACATGGTGCCATAAAGGAACACAAAAAAGAAACAAAAGGTTACTACGAGCTTTTCTGTTTGTTCTATTGATAGACAAAACAAAGGAAGAAAATAGAAAAAACAAATAGCCCATGACATTTGGTTGTCAAAATTGAAATGAGAGATTGGAAATGAACTAACAGAGTCAGAATAGGCGAAAACATAAAGTGTATATATATATATATATATATGCACTTATGGAATATCAATGTTAAAGAACAATTCTTCAAAAAGGTTCTCCATTCAAGCTCAAAGCCAAATGCTAATGCGTCGTGTATGTCCTGATAAGAAATGTTGCTTGTTCTACCGACATCAATAGAAGGAAACCTTGAAGTAATAACTCTGTAGACGGTGCAACTTTCTTCAATGTCGGATGCCAACAGATTTTTCCCAACCACAACATAACTGTAATCAGAAGAACTTCCCTTACTCCAATAGGCTGGAAAATCTTTTGCAATTAGACAAGGAGCTGTATTGAAATAGAGATTAGACCTCACTGGAGTTTTACAGGTACAAAGATCAATGTATCCGAGTCTGTTGGTACTCTTAACGGACCACTCAAGACGTAATCAGGGAAAGGGTAAAGAGGAAGGCTTGAGCAGTTATTCTTTTGCAATCCAGGGTCAAGAAGACGGATTCTTCTGCTTGTGTAACTGTTGCTATCGTGCTCAAGATAAGGAGAAATTTCCAAATTTGTGATGAATTTGAAAAAGTTTCTGCAAAAGGGGTGTTTTTTGTGTAAGATTCCGTCAACGGATTTTCACATTTGTGAAATGCGAATTAAGAGAGTTCGCATTCAACAAATACGATTTCATTCAATTTCTGACCCAAAAAAAAAAAAGAAAAATTGCACCATACCTAATAGGAGTTCCATTCCTCGCATTTAGTAAATGCCAGGTTATATGCTACCACGCATTTGGGATGCAAGGTCCATCACCCTCTTTTTTTTTTTTTTTTTTTTTAATAAATTTGAGTAGGCCATTTTTGTCTTTCTTTCGAGGATGGATTTTGCTTTTTGTTTTATAAAATTATGAAGAATGTCACACACAATATGACTGGCAATCACTGAAAAAGTTATTACTTTTTTTAATACTTTTCACTAAACTATTTTCTTTTTCCACAGTTAAACAAACAGAGACACACACACACATTTTTTTTAAAATGACGAATCTCGAGGTAGGGATGTCAACGCTTTATTTTATTAAACCATAAAATAAATAAACATTACAAGAGTTCAGAAAGGTCATACGGACTTGAACACAGTTATGACTATTACCACTACAAAAATATCTAGTTAAAAATGTCTAGTTCACAATTGGTCTCCTACACCAAACTAAGGACCTTGTCCAAGAGAAGAATCATTTCTGGGAATGATCTGAAAAAGAAATATAATATTTGTATACACACTTTCTATTGGTCCCAAGATTATGCAAATAACACTTTATGAATTTCATACTACTATTTTTCCGTTTGAATATGTATTGCATATTTCTATTGAATCACATTTAACACTTAGCTAGCTTAAATCTAGTTTCTACCACCTTAAAAAAAAAATTTTTTTGGTCGACAGTAGGTAGCATTTTTAGTCATCCGCTCAATTAGGAAACATAATATATGATGTTAGAAACGGGAACAAGAAGCCCCAAATCCAATGTTAGCCATCACTAATGGCAAGAAGTAGATAACAGTTTCAATTGATAGGAGATTCAATGTTGAAATTCACAAATTTATTCATCTTTGAATTATCAGTCATGGCCTGAATCCAAGAATAAGCCAACCAATGGCAAATGATTACCATAAGGTGCTTGCTTACTGGAGCAGGCAAAGATTTCAATGCCAAATTCCCAACTTTCCCAATTCTCAGATAAATAGGGAAAATGGCAACTTTTTTAGATATACCATCTTCATTCCAAGCAGAGGTAAAATCCTTGACCACATTTTCATTCAAGAGTTCCACACCCTTCTGTTTAGCAGTTTGGTAGGAAGACCATGATCTTATGTATGTGAAGAAGCCATCTAAATCCATCACAGTCTCTGCTTTGAATTGGAACGGTCCAGTATGATCAAGGCCATCCATAGGCTCAAATGGGAAATCAATGGTTTTGTATTTATTGTCCTCCAATTTACGCTCTGGTTCCCAGTAAGGATCAGAATCAACTTTGTAGAATCTTTGGAAGACAGCATCAAAACTAGGATTAAATTCTGGCACAGTGTAGCACCATGCAGCAATCACTCCATTGGGTTTTTTCAGTACCCACTTCACTTGTTGGTAGAAGGTAGGAAAATCAAACCAATGCAAAGCTTGAGCAATGATGACTAAATCAACAGTGGACTCTGCTGCAATGTTTTCTTCAAGCTCTGCAGTGGACAACTTTGGAGGAGTACATTGGTATCGAATATTCGGAAGCTTTGGTGCAAATTCCAGCTACTTTGGGCTTGTGTCTGTTGCAACTACATTCTTGTAGATCTTTGCCAGCTGACAGGAATGAATTGTATAGATTAGATACTAAGGCAATCTTGGCAGTTGAATTTAGGCAGGTATTTGATATTAGTAATATAATTCAGTTTGTCCTATCCCTTTTTGATATGCCACATTTAGCTTCATGTGTTGCTTGGTAAAGATTGTAAAACTTCAAAACTTTACTTAAAAATAAGTTGGTCACCTTAAACAAAGAGTCGGACAAGCCAGTAAACAACTAAAGAAGGAAGTTGAAAGTGAAAATAAGAGGGTTGGCCTATTGGAACAAGGGCCAAGTCACTAGTGATTATCCAACCAACTTCCTAAATGTTATTACCAAATCCAACAATAACACAAAACAATCACTACTAGTACTATTAATTGTGACATATGAGACAGGCAATGAATTCGAAAAGCTGATCTAGGTATCTTGGCCTGCTGGAGGAGTACTGTTTAGCCTGCTTCAAGAACAAATCTGCCATCTCTTTTTATCAAGAACAAATCTGCTCACCCTTTTAGACAGAAAGTACCCATCATAGATTTACACCAAATGTAAAGTTTCCAGCGTCACCAAGCACCCTTAATCAAGTTCAGAGAAAACAAAGTTCATCTACTTGACAATTTGGTTCTCAGGAAAAGTCACATTCTCATGCTTACCACCCAACAAGAATGTGAACATCCTGGCATCATTTTGAGCAAGAAAAGAGCAATCTCTCATTCAAAGATTTTCTTATTCTTTCAATTGCTGGGATGATGAACAAAATAGTGACATCTCTCCTATGAGAGAGAGATTAAGGGAGGGAACTGAAAGAAAGTATTCCTCTTTTAAGGAGCGCGCTTCCTCTTGGTAAACCATTGTTCTTTTCTAACAATTCAATATAAGTCACCCAGATATTATTGCAGGTACCAGGGTTTTTACTTTCATGAAAAGGATGATAAGTGGAACAACAACAAAGGAATGTGAAGATTCATCCAACAATTAAGCTTACAAAAATTTTAATATAACTAAATTCTAGCATTTGTATAAACACGACAAATTTAATTCATCAGAAAGTACAGAGTTGGTGACTTCCATAAATACATAGTAACAACTATTTCTGTAAAACGAAGGACATGCCCCAAAAAAAAAAATTTTATAATAGTGAAGGCCAGAAGACTTCATGGCCTTCATGTAACAAGTTAGACACAATGACATATTCATCTTTCACCACAAGCAGCATTCTTTTCAGCATTTCTTCAATAGGTGATTTCAAACCATGTAGACACAAAAAAATGACAGTCATGGAAGGCTTTTCTACCATAAGATAGTGCAAACAATCAGGACAGCCACCTTTAGCAATCAGGACAGCCTGCTTTGTGCTCAACTATAATCCGAGAGGGTTTCCCATATTCAAAACTCTCACACTCTTTTCTACAAGATCACCCTGACTTATATTGGCAATCCATCCACATCATACATTATATCTCACATAAGCCTGCACTCCTATCCAGTACCTTATCACCCAAAAAGATTTAATGGATGCTAGCAAAAAATATTTTTCTCATTTTTTTCAGCAAAATACTGCAGCAGAAAATCGATGGAGAAGCACAATGATAGCACCGAATTCATCCCAAATTTGGTTAAGCAACAAATCGTTCAAAGGTCGTTCTTTAAACAAAATTTGCAGCAAATTTTGTGAAGAACCTCTGAACGCAGATAGGTTTTAAAACTGGAGGGAAAAAAAAATAGTTGCTGCACATAGCTTCGGGAGACTAGAAGAGGGACCGGAAATCATAGCTTAGGCGCTGGTTTACGGATGGAGCAGCAATGCCGGTGTCGTTGGCGACATCTCAGAGCCGTCCGATGGTGGATTTTTCAGCGCCGCCCTCCTAATCTTGCAGCTTCGCGGAATATGTGGAAGAGATGAGGATTCGTCCTCTATGGCAATAAGCAGCTGAAGATGGATGTTTGAGTTCCCTCTTTGACGATTGGCCTCAATTTGGGGTTCAATTTCGGTGTTTCCCAATTTTTGCCTGCTGTTAAGGTTTCAGATTTGATATTTGGGAATCGGGGGGAGGGGAGGGGGAGGGGAGGGGGAGCCGCTGCTGGTTTTGTTGTTGAAAGGGATCGCATTTTGGAAATGTGATTTATTGATAGCTAAATGCGAGAACCACGTGGAAAATCATTTTTTCTTCTGCTTTGTTTTTTTTTTTTTTAACGCGAGAATTATAGAGTTCGCATTTGTGAAATGCGAGCTTAGCTAAACTCGTATTTCTCAAATGCGAACCACCTATTCTTAGAACACACTCCTCCAATAACCCCTCTTGTAGAATTTTTTTTTTATCATAATTTTGGAATTTTCTCTCAAGATAATATCTCTTTACCCCAAATCCAATGGAAAATACTGTATGATTGTGCTCACAGTAGAGTTGAAATCCTCTTTCTCCACAACTTTGGGGATCGCCATCTACCCGAAAAGGGCGAAAAGGGAACCTGATATCAATGTGGAATTCCCCACAGGAGAATTGTCGCTCGCATTTGACAGTCTTGGGATCATTATCTGGTTTGATAACTCTAAGAGCAACTATCTGATCAATTATGAAAAGGGACAAACAAGTTGCAAAAAACTTCAAATGGACATGGTTCATCATCATTTCCAATTGCAAGGAAGGAAGGAAGGATTTGAATTGCAACTTTCATGTACAGTGACATACTATCAAAGCTCTTATCTTTTTCTTTTTTTTTTTTTCCAAAACGACAGAGATTGTATTAAGGACGAAAACTTTAGAAGGAGGGAGCAAAGGCTCCATATCAGAAACAAAAAGATGCTAAGCATCAGGACAAATAGGAGGTGTAAGCCACCTCAAGGAAATACCCATTCCTTATCAACATATATGCCTAAGGCATATAAACTAATCTCTTGACTAATACAACTTCTATCTCTATTAAGACAGAATGAGCATATATGAAACAAAGATTTAAGATTCTACACATCATCAAAAAGAGTAGCCATTCCTATGATTCTCGATTTTCCAGTTGATAGCCACTCTAGCAGCTGTTGGGATTGGATATGGATTTTGAGCCACCCCCACTGTTTGTGCCTAGCTTTAGCTAAGATTAATCTTACTGTCATTGCTTGGTCCAGAAGAGGATCACCAGTACTCCTATCAGACATAGCCCAAGTTACCAAAGCATGGTTGGTATAATCAGAAACAACTACTCCAATGCTATGTTTTCAGACTCGAACCGGCCGAGCTCAGGGGTCAGGGGTCAGGGGTCGATGGGTCGGACCAGGAGTCGAATCGGATGACGTCATAAATATGTCATAAATATATATCAATAATATATAATCAAAATACTATATAAAAAATTTTTCTTAAAAAATAATATATAAAAATTCCCTCAAATTGGTAGTTTTCAACTTTATATATATATAAATTTTTCTTAAATTGGTGATTTATGACTTTATATATAAATTAGAGAATTTTATATTTAATAAATAAATTGACTTAAAGAATATAATATATATATAGAGGTAGAAATGTAACTTAAAAAATGTATTGGATTAATTTTACACTTTATTAAAATAATGAGAGGTTAGAGCATATTTACTAAAACTTAAAAAGTGAGTTTGAAAGGATATAATGGGTTAAAGGTAAATAAATAAATAAAAAAAACTGGTCAAATAGTCAAACCCGGTCAACCGGTTCACCCGGTCAAACCCAGGTTTTGACCGGTTTTTTAACTTTCCGGTTTTGATGGTTGACTCGGACCGGATACCTGGCCGGTTCCCGGTTCAACCGGTCGAACCTACCGGCCCGGTCCGAGTTTAAAAACACAGCTCCAATGCCCACCTTTTGTTCTTCCTCTCTTTGATGGATAGCTACGTGCATTACGTTTCTGTTCTCATCCTCAACAGCATGCTGACCTAACTCAATTTCACTCCTTGTTTCGTCTATGCTCATTTTCTGAACATGCTGCACTGCCTCATCCAGCTCCAGCCACTCCTTCTGTGCAAGTTGAGCAATTTTCATGGGATGTCTATGTTTATCATTAAACTGCCTATCATTTCTTACTTTCCAAAACTGCCACAAAATGTTAGCAGTCAGGCTTAAGTGATCCAGCCCCCGTGATCTTGTTGAGGCTTCCATGATATTCCACCACCACTGCTTGAAGTTACCAGCTTGTTCAGCCACCCCATCCTATTGAATGGGAGCCATTTTCCAAACTTCCTGAGCTCTAACACATGTTATCAGGACATGTTCCACTGTTTCAGCTTGCTCTCCACACCTTTTGCAAATTGGATGGCCCTTTTTGGTTCTGTTGAAAATGTTTGCTTTCACAGGTAGAGCTCCATTTACACACTTCCAGATGAAATGTTTAATTTTTCCTTTAATCTTCAGCTTCCACGTCTTCTTCCATATTTTACTGCTTGCCCTGGTTAGACTATTTTCCCCACCCTCGTTGATTTCTGCTTTATGAGCACAGGCTAGCTTACACAATTCCTTGTACCCTGATTTAACCGTATAATTTCCATCACCACTCCTCCTCCAATAGTTGCAATCCTCCCTGCCAGATAAGCTTATTGGAATCTGCAGAATCTTCATTGCATCCTGAATGTTAAAAGTCCTGAAAATCAATTCTCTATTCCATCTATGACCCAAAATTAACTCATCAACCATTGTTGGTCCATCACAGGCTGGTCTAGCAGTAGTAACCTTGCCATCTTTGCTAGCAGGGATCCAACAGTCCTCCCATATTTTAATCGACTTCCCATTGCCCACCTTCTTCCAAGTACCCTCTTCCACCAAATCCCTTGCCCCCATGAAACTTTGCCAGATCCATGATGCATTTTTGGGCACTTTGCATTTGAATATTGATTCTTTGTGAAAGTACTTAGCTTTCAGAACCTTGCTTAGCAGCAGGTTAGGACAAGATATGACTCTCCATACCTACTTAGCTAAGAGAGCCTTGTTAAAGCTCTGAAGATCCTTGAAGCCCAGCTCACCCCATTTCTTCTCATGAGCCAACTTGTCCCATGCACACCAATGTATCTTGTTCTTTTCCCCAGTAGCCCCCCCCACCAAAAGTTGGCCATAATAGATCCTATCTCCTTGCACAAATTCCTTGGCAATCTAAAGCATGACATACTATAAATAGGCATACCCATAGACACAGCCTTGAGCAACACTTCTTTACCAGCTTGAGTTAACATCTTGGACTTCCAGTTGCTGATTCTGCTTCTAATGTTATCAAAGCTCTTATCTGATCCAACGTAAGTGCCTGTAACAATTCTAGCGCGTTTCTGCATGACTTGGTCAACCAAATCTAAATGCAAAGACCAACTTATACGTGTGTAGTCAACTTAATAATACATTCTACCATAATTCTGACCCCTCGTCTATTTTCAAGCTAAGATAGAATCAGTATGAGGTCTCATTAATCATCGGTAACAAAGGAAACGTGTTTTTCCTTTCCTTTCCTTTCCTTTCCTTTTTTTTTTTTTGGTGTAAACAATAGTAACAAGGGTTGAAAACTATAAATATGCACTATAGGCGTAGACACTTATGATTGGAATGTAATCGCAGGAATTAAAACAATAAACCTACGGTAAATTATGGACAACCCCTCAGTGGCTTCACTCGTTGCCACATGACCCCTTAATATTTCAAAATATCTACTTCATCCCCTTATTATTTTATATAAAATGAAAATTTGATGAAAAATAGCGTTTATAATGCCATTAGTTCAAATACTAGTATTGTCTTTACTTAAATTGTAAGTCGAAAAATAGTCTAGCTATCTTGCATAAAATCATTGGGATATTCATGTAAACTATAAGGGTGTTACGTTAATATTATGATTCAATCAACTGCACTTTTGGAGCGCGTTTGGTACAATTTTGGTATTGGCTAATGCTTTTCGTCCAATTTTCTCTTTACATAAACCACAAGGATTTATATGACTCGTCATCTGGTATTATGTAAAACCGTATGGGGGTTATATGTTATTTGTCTTATATTTTGATACAGCTAAAGCATGCAAGTAAAAATTAGAACTAAATTATAGTATAACAATTCTTTCCTAAGTTACATGTAGTTGGACAGAACTTACCATTAGTCAATCTTAAATTCAAAATGTAAATTTCTACATATCTAATTTTTGTATTATTTACCCGAGTTATACCGACTTTCGCGGGTGTCTTCCCAATGTTTAGCACCACAAGAAGTTGTGCAATTAGTATCATAAATTATTTCCAGTTGCAGAAAATCTCTTCCCACAATGAAACACTAAAATTATTTAAGGCAAAATACCATGAAACTTCGTGTGGTTTGTATAATGTTTTGTTTAACTCCCCATGATTCGAAAACCTACAATTTAGTTTTTCGTGATTTTAATTAAAATGTAATTTTGATAGAAATTATTCAAACTAATGGGTAGGATGTAAAATATCAAAATTACCCTTATAATAAAATACCGAGAAGTTCTCTGTAGTTTAACTAATGTTCAATTTAACTCCCTGAGATTCCGAAACCTATATTATGACTTCCTGAGGTTTTAACTAAATTTAAACATTGACAGAAAATGTCATAATTAACAATTGTATGTAAAATACCATAATTGTCCCATTCTTCTTTGTAGGCCCCCACTCTCAAAACCCACCATTTCCTTCTGACATTTCTATACTCCAACCCCATTACAACAATCACAATCAACACCATCTCCTTCTTCTGAGGAATAGTAGAGATAGAATTTAAAGTCCGAATCACTACATGATTTTTTCAAATATGAATCACCATATTTTTGATAATATCTCTATTTTAGAAAGGAGGAAAAAAGAGATCCAAATATCCCTTCAAACCTTGATTTTTTTTCCTCTGTCTTTAATTTCTACCTAGATTTCTGCTATAATTTGGGAGTCTTTATTCATCAATAGGGATAAAATTGTCAACTAATTTGAATAGTTTTGATCAAATTACATTTTAGTTAGAACCACATGGAGTTGAACCGTAAGTTTCCGAAAACAGAGAGTTAAAATAAACATTAATAAAGTGTGTGTTTCTCAAACTTAGTTAATTTGGACGGTTTCTGTTAATTTTTCACTTTAGTTAAAATTTTATAGAGTCATCATGTAAGTTTTCAAAATTCAGGAATTTAAATTGAATATTAATTAAACCATAAGGAGGCTGTATTTTACCCAATTATTTGTTGTGTAGCAATGATCATTTATCCCTGTGCTATTTTTTTTTCCTTAATTGGGGATCCAAGGTATGGAATTTGAAAAATATACTCATCTGTTCCTGTGGTCCCTAATAAAACGAGTCTTTGCTCTGGGCCAAATCTCCTTGGTCCCTAGCCATTAGCTTTGAAAAGCCTAGTCGAAGAAAATTAACACCAAAAATAAGTGGAGAATAGGAAACTCAGCTTAGTCGGTAATCATCCACTGTATTAGTTCAACTTTTCTCTCTCTAGAATGAGAGCTTCTCTCTCTTATTGAGTGCTTCCCTCCTCTGTGTAGGAGCCAAAAGAGAACAAAAAATCAAAATTTCAAATTTCAAAAACCAAAACCAAAATCCAAACTTCTTGTCTGAAAATTGGATCAACATCCTCCCGATTAAGATCAAACCAGCACCTTGTCTCAGATCCTGGACAAAGCCCACAATAAATTTTTCTAGCGGCATAGAAACACTGAAACTACTAGCACAAAACTGTGCCTTTTTCTTGTTTTTAGTTCATCCTCTTTTCTTTTCAGCTCCGTATAATTTTTTTCACCTTCTGAGAAAACTACTTTTCCGCTGTTTTTTTCTCTGCAGGTTTGAGCGGACAGCCATTCCTCTGGGAAATTGTACGGGGAACTCACACTTTCTGAGATATGGAGGAGGATCTCACTCATGCTTTCCAGAGGTTTGACCTGAACCAAGCTGAAAGAGATGGAGTGGACCTGGGTGCAGAGGAAGTCCAGCAAAGCCTGAAGGAATGTAACCTCAGCTTAATTGGTAAAGTTATTGGGGACAGAATTGCAAACTTTACAGGTGTTAAAAGCTTCACGGCACATGTGTGGGGTTACCCAAGACACTTGAAAGTGACTGAGCTTATAGCAAACCTCTTCCAGCTTCACTTCGTTTCAAAGCATGATAGGAACAAAGTCCTGACGGGAGGCCCATGGATTTTGGACAATCAAATTATTATACTGAAGGAATGGAAAGAAGGTATAGAAATGGACACAGAGGCTTTTAAGACTGCTTTTCTTTGGGTACAGATTTGGGGGATGCCCCTCCACTAGCTCAGTAGGGCAGCAGGATTCACAATAGGGAAAGTTTTCAAATCTGTGAGGGATGTAATCATACCGGTAGGAGGAGGGAAGAACGGGAGACACATGAAAGTGCATGCTGAAATAAATATTGCTGATCCTCTGCCTCGAGGAACAATGGTTAGACTAGGTGGAGACCAACATTGGGTAGAATTTAAGTATGAAAAGTGCCCCGATTTCTATTTCAAATGTGGTATAATTGGCCATGGAGACAAGAAATGTAGCATTGAAAGACCTGATGAGAGCAAGCAGAAGGAAGATCAATACGGGGTGTGGATGAAGGCAGGGAATATAATGGCAACACCCCCTAAAAATAGGAAAAGTGGGACATCGGGCAACCAAGGGGATGAAGGTGCAGGGGGGAAAATTTTTCTCAGATTAAAGGCTCTGATGAAATAAGGAAGAAGGAGGACGAACAGGGAAGAAGAGGTGATTCAGGGGAGGAGAATAGGGAAAGAAATGCCATGAAAAGTCATGAAATGAATTTGTGCATAACAGACCAAAAGGAACAGAAGCCACTGGAAGGGAAGAATGAGGAAAGGAAGGCATATGAACTGCAGCCAAACAATATGGAGGTCATGAAAGGGCAAGGTACAGAAAACAAAGAAATAAGATCCATAGGCAGGCCTAAGATGGAACATGTGACCATAATAGATGAACCTATGGATGGAGGGGAGAATCCGAAAAACCAAATTGGACAGGGGGACAGATGGAAGAATGGAGAGATCAGACTAAGGGACAGGAGCAGATTAGCAAAGACATGCAAGGAGCAAGGCAAAAGGGATTTACACGGATCAAAAGCCAACCACTTAACAACATAACAAACCAGGGTAGAGCCTTAACAAACTCTGGAAAAAGGAAAATAACAACACAAGATGCAGAAATGTACATGGAAGAGGATCAGGAAGGCCCAAAAAGCAAGATTCAAAAAACTGGAGTGGAAGATTGCATATTGCATGGGAAGATGGAGGCAAATCCCTTAATGCCTCCAACTTGCAAATGAATGCTGTGGTGTGGAACTGCAGAGGTGTAGGAGGACCCTTGGCAGTTCCCCAACTTAAGGAGGTAATCAATCTCCACCTTCCAAATTTAATCTTCTTATGTGAAACAAAAAATCAGAAAAAGTGTTTGGAAAATGTGAGGAAAAAAATAAAGTTCGATAATTGTTACTGTGTGGAATCTGTTGGTAGATTAGGTGGGTTAGCCATTTTCTGGAATAATGAGCTTAATGTGTTGTCTGTTACTGACCATGGTTTTTGCATTGAAGTTCTGATAAATGATAAGGAGAAGAACCACAACTGGTGGTTTGTGGGGATCTACGCAAGTTCAGATGAAAAAACTAGAAATAATCAATGGAACTATCTGCAACAGGGAAAATATAAATGGGGGGACAAGTGGTTTTTAGCAGGAGACTTTAACAACATTCTCAGTAATGAGGAGAAATGGGGAGGGCAGAAAAAATAGGATTCGAGCGTTAGGGATTTTAAAGGATTCATTGAGCATAATGATCTCATTGATGTGGGATTTGAAGGTTTGCCCTGGACCTGGTCAAATCAGTGGGAAGGGGGGGCTTAGTAAAGGAAAGATTGGGCAGAGGGTTGGGGAGTGCAGAATGGTGTCAAGCTTATCCAAATGTTAGGTGCAAACATATTCACAAGAAGGCATCTGATCATTGCATTCTTCTGATAAGCACTGATCCGAACACCACGAAATATAAAAAAAGATTTTGCTTTGATCAACGATGGACTCAGGAAAAGGAAGCACAGGAGGTCATTACAAAAGCTTGGGCTGTAAATCACAGAGGTTCGAATTTCTTCAGAGTGACAAGGAAAATCAAGGCATGCAGAACAGCACTACTTGACTGCAACAGGAAAAAAAGAGGCAACTAGGGAAGGCAGATACAATTAATAAAGGAACAAATTGAGGAAGCCAAAGAACAAGATTTGCAAAATGCTAAAGAGGTACTGGATGAACTCAAAAGTAAACTTTGTAAAGCATACAAGAAGGAGGAGATTTTTTGGGCTCAAAAATCAAGAAACAAATGGCTTAAACTGGGGGACAGAAACACGACCTTTTTTCATACCTCAGTGGGAATAAGAAGAAGACGGAATAGATTATCTGGACTCCAGAGACTGGATGGGAGCTGGATGGAGGACAAAAAGGAAATAGCCGAGGAAATCAGTAAGTATTTCAACAACATCTTTTTGAGCTCACCACAGCCAAAGGATTTTGACAACATCCTCCAAGGGGTTCCTCGTACAATTTCAGACCAGATGAACGAAGGTCTAATCAAACCTGTGGAAGAAAAGAAAGTCAGAATAGCAATTTTCTCAATGCATCCCAATAAGGCCCCGAGGCCTGATGGTATGTCTCCCCTTTTCTTTCAAAATTACTGGCATTTTATTAAAAATGATGTGGTGAATGCTGTGAAAAGTTTCTTCCATAGTGGTCATATCCTCAAAGCTGTCAATGAAACATTAGTAACCTTGATTCCAAAAGTGGATGCTCCAACACTCTTGTCTCATTTTCGTCCCATTAGCCTATGTAATGTCCTGTTCAAAATTGTGTCCAAAATCTTAGCAAATAGGCTGAAAAAAGTTCTCCCAAAATGCATCAACAACTCACAATCTGCTTTCGTTCCGGGTCGCCAAATTCTTGACAATGTCATAGTGGCTCATGAAGTACTTCATTTCCTCAAAAATAAAAGGAATGGTAGAGTTGGGAGTATGGCAATTAAGTTGGACATGTCAAAAACATATGATAGAGTAGAAAGGCTTTTTTTGGGGAGAATGATGCTTAAGATGGGTTTCTGTCCTATGTGGGTTAAATGGATAATGAATTGTCGCTCAACTCCTATGTGGGTTAAATGGATAATGAATTGTCTCTCAACTGTTTCTTATTCCTTCAACCTCAATGGGGAGAAGGTGGGATATGTACAACCATCTAGAGGCATTAGGCAGGGGGACCCTTTATCCCCATACCTTTTTTTGATATGTGCAGAGAGTCTCTCTAACATGATAAATTCTGCTTGTATCCGGGAGCAATGGACAGGGATCAAAGTGGGTAGATACTGCCCTCCGGTCACCCACCTTTTCTTTGCAGATGATGCACCTCTTTGTTGCAATGCTACTACACAGGAGGCACAAGCTGTCAAGAATGTTCTGGATCAATACTCAAAAGCTTCAGGCCAGATGATTAACTTTGACAAATCTGCAGTCTACTTCAACCGGAACACTGACGTGGAGACCAGAAGTGATGTTTGCAGTGCTCTAGGCAATCTCAGAGAGGCTTTCAATGGTAGATACCTTGGCTTGCCAATGGTGATTGGCAGAACAAAAAAATCAAGTTTTTGGAGATATCAAAAGTAGAGTTAGTAAAAAGCTGCAGGGATGGAAAAAGAATATGTTGAGTCTAGCTGGTAAGGAGGTCCTCATCAAAGCAGTTGCTATGGCAGTCCCAACATATACAATGTCTTGCTTCAAAATTCCAAAGGGCATATGCAGGGACTTAAGCAAAAGAATAGCAAAATTCTGGTGGGGAGCAGAGGAAAATCAGAGGAAGATGCATGGAATGAGCTGGAAAACAATGACTGAAGTGAAAGGAAAGGGTGGCATAGGGTTCAGAGACCTGGAGCATTTTAACATGGCCTTATTGGCCAAACAACTGTGGAGAATAATCATGCAGCCTGAGCTGCTCGTAAGTAGGATTATAAGGAAGAAATACTAGAGATCAGAACATGACTGGATGGCAGAAACTACTAGTAATGCTTCATTTGTTTGGAAAAGCATCTCTAGTGCAAGACACTTACTTGGGCATGGACTACGGGGAAAAGTTGGAAATGGTAATTCTATAAGAATTTGGCAGGACTGGTGGATCCCAGGACCAAAGAAGAGAAGTCTAACACCCAGAAGGAATGCGCAGTCAGATATATTCCTGGTTAAGGACCTCATCAGAAATGGAAAGTGGGACACGAGGCTCTTGAACAGAATCTTCCTACCTGAGGATGCTGATGCTATAGCTAACTATCCCATTGAGCTTCTACAATAGAGAAGACACTTGGTGCTGGAACTGGTCCAAGTTTGGAGAGTATTCAGTCAAGTCTGGGTACGCTCTAGCTAAACAGATGGTTGATGAAACGCCAACGAATGAGGCACCAAAAGGACAGTCTAGTCACTGCAATAGGAAGGAAGCCCTATGGAAACAAATATGGGGTCTGAAGGTAAAATTCAAACTGAAACATTTTCTGTGGAAATGCATGCACAATTGTCTCCCAACAAATGAAATGGTCCACAAAAGAACAGGGCAAGGAAATCAGATCTGTTTAACCTGTGGAGAAGGAGTGGAAACACTAGAGCATCTATTCTTCCAATGTGAATTTGCAAAAAGAATTTGGAAGCTTAGTCCTGTCACATGGGATGGACTGGAGGACCTACAAGCTAACTTTTGGAGATGGTGGGAAGGAATATTACAAGCAAAGGAAAGAGAAGGAGGACGAGAACACATAGAGCTATCTATTAATATCCTTTGGCAAATTTGGAAAGTCAGGAACAAAGCCAGGTTCAACAATGACAGTCAAAATGAAATGGTAACAGTCCAAAAAGCGCATGCGGAATGGTTGGAGTACAAGCAAGCTGAAGAAAAGGATAATTTGAGATGCATTGCTGAAGCAGCTCTTTCACAGCCAAATAAAATTTGGCGACCACCCCAACAAGATAAAATACGTATCAATATAGATGCTGCAATTTCTCAGATGATAAATAGAACTGGAAAAGGTATGGTGGCCAGGAACTGGAAGGGCGAGATTTTAAAAGCATGGGCAATGGTTGAGGTCAAACAAGGTGAAGCAGGCATGGAAGAAGCCTTAGCTATCAGAACTGCCATGCAAATGGGAAAGGAAGCCGGGTGGAAGAAAGTGGATTTCCAGTCTGACTGTAAGCACTTAATCGACAAAATTAATACAGCAGACTCAAAGGATGGCAGTATGTCAACAATCCTGGAAGATATCTTGCAAATGAGAGAGGTTTTTGAGCAATACACCTTCTCCTTTGTATATAGAACAGGAAATGAGCTGTGTCATAGACTAACTAAGTTTGCTCTTAAGCTAGTTAATGATGTTAAGTGGGAATTTGATTCCCATGTTGGTTGAAGGACTTGGCACTCAAAGATAGTAGAATGGGTGCACTCTTTTGTAATTAACTCTTGTATTTTCAAGACTATTAATGAACATTGTTAACATTTGACAAAAAAAAAAAAAAAAAGGTAATCATCCACTGTATACCTGTTGGGCTTGTTTGGTCCAGCCCATTTGGTGGGCCCAACAAATAACCCATTAGAATACCCAGTACTCATGTCCTATGACTTTGGAAAAAAGGGTAGCCGCAAGAAACAATCATACAACAAAAGGCTTCAGCCGCCACTTCTACTTGAGGAAAAACGAAGAGAGAGAAAAAGTTGGGGAAAAAGACTTGGAGAGAGAAAGTTTTTGCTCCTTCTTGGCCTTGATCGGAAGGTGATTTAAATTCTAATTGGGATGGAAATTTTAGCTACGGTATTCTCTCACTAAACTCTACTCATCTACCGGTATCCATTTTGGATTTCCTTTTCGTATGGTAACATCTTTCCAAACCCACTTCTTAACCGTTGTAATTTTTGAGAGATGAAATTATTTTAGATTTATTTGGTTGATGTTAGCTATGTTATTGGATTTTTCGAATAGACCTGTGGGAACCCATTATTATTGTGATAGTAGAGAATTTTGTCTGGTTTTTCCCGATTTGGGTTTTCCAGTAAATGGTGTCCTGTACCGTTTATTTTTCTGCATTTTATTGTTACAGTTGAAATTGTTACTGCTCGGTGATTTTGGTTGATTAGTACTTGGGGAGAGAGTAAATTATCTGTAGGTATATTTATATTTTTGCTTACACCAGTACCTCTTTCCCAACAATACCAGAATCCAGAAATTGTTATATTGTTTAGCAGAAATGAAGAAAATGCAGAAAAGACTCGAAAGTAGTGTATGAGCTGAGGTCAGTCAATGGTCAACCGTTGCAATTCACACAAGACAAGCTCTCCCTCTTTTCTCCCTAACCCGCCATTATGTGTCATCATCAAAGCAATTTCCTGACGGATTCAAAATAAAACTAATGCAAAATACATCAGGCATAGAGTTGGGGCAAAAAAATTTATCTATAAACAGAAATCTGCTCTTTTATCAAACCTGAAACTGAAAATAGGAAAAGAAAATGTACTTCTCATCCCCAATGTTTGGGCGGTCAGCCAATTTCATTCCCAAAGTTTCACTAACAATACACTTGATCCTCAAACTTAGTCAATTTTGGTCAATTTAGGACAATTGTTGGAAATATAAATTGATCGAAATTGAGGACGATCGACAGAAATCACATCAAATTGGATGTTAATCACTTGAGAAGCATGTTCCGTTATTTTAATTAATTACAACCAACAAAATGTACAAAATTATCTTCTTTGCCATTTTTTTTATGGGTTTCTATTATTACCAACAATTGCAAAATCTGATTATTAAGTCTCTGATTAGTATCAAAAAACCTCCTAATTCCCATGATTTAGCTCAACCTCCAACTGAAAATTTTCCTTTAACAATAATTTAACAAATCCGGCTTGATCACAATTTTCCCCATGGGGAAAAAAAATGTCAAATGAGACTAGCTTTCATCATTACCACTGCTAGGGAGACGGAGCAATTGAAGGCAATTAATACCATGTAAATAATCACAAGATTCATGCTGGGCTAGTACGAGTTCAAACTCGATTTCAGAAGCAATACAAGAAGAAGGGAACTAGGAATAGAAGAAAGAGTGCCAATTGTACTAACGGTGGAGGTTTGGAGGAATCTGCTAAGGGAAAATTCAGGATAAGGAGGTGGAAACCGAGGGAATGGAGATGATGAAAAGTAGAGTTGGATGAGGAATTTGGTATGTAGAATGAAGATTATTGGACCTATTTTTTCGTGGGTTTTTTTCATCTTCTTTTTGCTATTCTTCTTCTTCTTCAAGATTGGGTCATTCTGGTGGTGGTGGGTTTTGGTGGAGAAGAAGAAGCAATGGGTTGAATAATGAGAAAATTAGCCACAGATATTTCCATCCCCCTAAAAATTCCATAAAGTTTTGCTTTTTGTTGGTTTTAATGAATTTAAGTAACGGAGCATGCTTCTTACGTGATTAACTTCTATCCAATTTTGTGAGATTTCTATCAATTGCCCTAAATTGACCGAAATTGATGAAATTTGAGAATTAAGTGTATTGCTGGTGAAACTTTGAGGATGAAATTGGCCGACCACCCAAATATTGGAGACGAAAAGTGCATTTTCCCATTTTGTTGTTTATCCGTCAACGCATTTAGCAAACAAAGAGTCTATTTTGCTTGTTAACCTCAAGTGATTGTACATGAATATTATATCGAATAAGCTGAACTAAAGATAAATCAACTAAAATCTATACTCTAACATGTGTATGTTATTTTTGAGCCCCAATATTGATGATATATGTATTTAAATTAACTAAAGTTAAACTCCTTAATGCTGCCAATCCAATATAGGGCTGTAAATTGAACCAACAGCCTTAGTGCTCAACTCGATCTCGATCTAGACTCGAATTAGTCTCGTTCAACCTTATTTATTTAGGTATCAATTGAAATCTAAAAATGATTCAAACTCGAAAATATTAACAAACCAATTATGATCTTTAAGTCGTGCGACTCGATATGTTCATGAATATATAAGGCAAATAAATTTTATAAAAATATGCCTGCAGTTCCTTCTTTAATTCCAGTTCTTTCTTTCCTATATATTGATCATCTTCTAAAATAGCAAGAATATGATCTGCATAATTTATTTTAATTTCATTCCTGATCCATCGTACTAATTTTCTTGAATATCAGAGAGCAAAAATTAAGGAAAAAAGAGCAACAAATTAGGGTGAAAATTTCAATATAATATAATATGAAGATGTTCGTGATTTCATACCCTCTCCAAAACTGAAAAATGAACTAAACTATTTTATATTTGAATCGAATTCAGCTTGATAAATGCTCATTTGAACTTCGTTTGCTAGTTAGTCAAACCAAGGTTGAATATCTTTTTATCGTTTTATGTTCGATAACATTAAGTTCGATAAAAAATTCATTCAAGTTCAGTTCGATAAAAACTTGTTCAAGTTCAGTTCGATAGGTAAACAAACCAAATTTGAACAAAATTTCAAATTCATTAAATAATCAAACAAGTTTGAACACTAGAGTGTTTGGTTTAATTAGACTCGTTTATACCACTAGTTGAATATGGACATAATGAAGCCATTCTTTAGTTGTCTACTCTTGCCGGAGTTTAATCCTTTTAAACTCTGATCCTTTTTGCTTCAAAACGCCTGTCTTGAATTTTGTCTCTATCATGTCTATTCATTCCTTATTTAGCTACAGCGTGTACTGAATTATCAGCTTGTTGGGAGTTAATTGAACTTGTCGCACAATAGAAACCTAAGAGTTATTAATTAATACACATTGCAATTAAATAAGGATAAGATAGACGGGACGGTGACAAAATCTGGGACAACTGAGCAATCTTTTTAAACACTGAGCGGTCAGCGAACCACTAGCCTACCGGTTCCTATTTTTCCTATCCAACCGATTTAACAGAACTGGTCCCTAGTTAGAAAAAAATTGTGACCCATGGGCCGTTATCAAGAGAGGCCCAAAGTTGTAGTTGGTTTATTAAGTTGCGTCTAGAAGTGATCCAAGGGCCAAACAGGTCCAAAGTTGGAGCATTTTGTGAACAAAATATATTTAACCCAAAATGATTTGTATCTGCCTTGCAATAATTAGAGGTGTGTATCGAATTTAAAATTAATAATCCGGAACTATGAATTCGAAATTTTTTAAAATTTGGACACTAGAAATTTTAACCAATTTCAATTTTGATTTCACACCAAATTCAATTCTGAACTCGATAGACTACTGAATTCACTGAATTTGGAATGTGTTATACTTAATTAGCATGCAACTAATTGGACTTAGTTAGACTTAATATTATTATTATATAAAATAAATATTATTTAGAGGTATTATTGTATAATAGAAATTTTTATATTACATAGTGTGTGTGTGTGTCTATATATATAATATATATATATATATATATATATATATTATATACGAATTTGAAATTGAAATCAAAGTCCGATTTTTAGATTTTGAATTGTAGTTTCGATTTGAAAAATTTTGATCCCGAATTCAAACCAATTTTGTAAATTTTTGAAAACAAGAACCCTATTTTCTTTCCAATTTTCAATTTTACCGATTTTAAATTTTTGAATTGAAATTGAATTCAATCGGTAAATTACAATCTTTCGTATTTGCACACCCCTAGCAACAATGCATATGAAACTTCTCCAAAGGCTCCGACAGGCATGAACTCAAATAAGGAATGTATTCAAAGCTAAATGCTGAACTCCTTCCAAAGTAAAGATCTAAGGCCCCATCTGGCGCTGCGGTGTGTTTACTAAAAAAAGACTTTTAAGTATTAAAAGCATTTTTACATTGCTTGATAACTAATTAATTTTTCACAACTTATAGAGTCCGGTTTTTGATAATTTAAAAGTAATTTTGTTAAAAGCGCTTCTGTCAAAAGTGCTCCTTCATAAGTCACTGCAATCCCAAATGGGACCTAAGTCAAACTTCTTTTTCTATATTCTTTCTTTTTTTTTTTTGTGCCCATTTTGGGTGGGAACTTAATCTGAACATGACTACTAGGGTCGTAGTTGATGATTTCCAGTCTGCTCTTTCCCTTGAAAGACAGCATTGTCTACTCTTCTTCTTAGCCTCAATTGATGCTAACATAAGAATCAAGTCTCCAACTTGGCACTTTTCTTTCTTTCGTTTTTGTTTATTCAGGGAGTCTAATCTAGACTTCTGCTACTTTTAAAGCACTCCAATCCAGAGTCGTTGTTATTATATTGGTAGTATTATTTTTTTGATAAAAAATTGTACTTAGTTGACAGTTGGTTCTGAATTGTTACGATCATACTCTTTTCAGTTGAGAACTCAGCAGTCATCATCATGATTATTAAAATTGCATATAAACCTCCCATAGTTTCGTGTATTGTCACACGACGTCTTTAACTTTTTAAAATATCTACTTCACTCCCTATAATTTTATGTGAAGTGGAATTTGACGAAAAATAGTCTATGTAACGTCGTTAGTTGAAATAACAATAGTATCTTTACTTAACTGCTAAATCAATTGATGACTTAACCACCTTATAAATATAAAAGTATAGGAGAATTACATGGACAATTGCAAAAATCAAAGGGGGATAAAGTGGATATTTATATAAATCATAAGAGGTTGTATGGATATTAATATTTTATCACACACAATTTTAGAGCATGTTTGGTATAAACGTCATAACTGATTGCGCACTCCATCCACTTTTCACTTTATATAAATCCATGGGGGGTTCGGTGGCTATTTTGAAAACTTAGGAGGGTCATTTGCTATTGTGTAAAACCACAAGGAGACTATAAGTAATTTACCCTTATTATTATTTTGCAAAACCGAGATCAAAATTTTTTTTTCTGAGGAGTCCAATCTTGACCTCTACTATTTTTTTTTTTTTTTTGTTGATGTTTGTGGTTTACTATGGTTGCAGAAATTAGGAATTATAGGACAACTCTTGAGGCGTGTTTAGAACACTATCCTTAAGGTTTTGATTGCCCCCACTACCAATGCACTTGGTATTTGCTTCAGGGTTAAAGGCTATCTACCTCTAGGATACAACAAGAGACAAGAGAGTTTTGTAAGCAAAGAACAAAACTTCTTCCAAGAAATGATCAATAATGAGAGATGTTAGTTTTCTGAAGGAATTTGATGATTTTATACCATCACAAGTTTTTCCCACAGTTTTCCAACCAACAGACATATTCAC
Source organism: Gardenia jasminoides (assembly GCA_013103745.1). Classification (NCBI taxonomy): domain Eukaryota; kingdom Viridiplantae; phylum Streptophyta; class Magnoliopsida; order Gentianales; family Rubiaceae; genus Gardenia; species Gardenia jasminoides. Next base: position 41,140,567 of record CM023098.1, read on the forward strand.
ATTCGTACTAGGCATCAGTAGTTACTAAGTGAAAAGTCACAAGTCTCAAAAAGATGCCAGAAAACGTTTCAGAATACTGACTGTTGAGTGGATCCGCGATGCAGATCCGCGACCCATAGGTCGCGTTTCAACATCGCGGATGTTTCTGGAAATGAAACCATGAACTGAAGTTTTACTTCTGACGATCCGCGAGTGGATCCGCGAAGCATACATCGCGGATCGTCGCATCGCGGATGTACTTCTGAGAGTTGTTTCTGACGATCCGCGAGGAGGTGTCATGTACACGATAGAGTTCCTTCTTTAAAACTAAAATCTTCTCCTTATGAGGTGTGGAAAGGAAGAAAACCAAACCTAAGTTATCTTAGAGTTTGGGGTTGCATTGCCTATTTCAGAGTTCCAGACAATAAAAGGACTAAGTTGGGACCTAGAGCTCTCAAAAGCGTATTTGTAGGTTATGCAGAAAATTCTAAAACTTATAGGCTGCTTGACCTTGATTCTAATGTTATTGTAGAATCAAGAGATGTGCAATTTTTTGAGAATAGATTTCTTAAGGACAATGTGCCTATAGAAGTACCTTCTAATGATATTGAACCACTCCAAGGTCAGATTCCTTCCTCAAGTAATAAGAAAAAGGAAAATGACACTCCTATTGAGCTAAGGAGGAGTCAAAGACCTAGAAAAGCAAAGCATCTTCCTGCAGCTTTTATATCTTCTCAAGCTATTGTTTTCTTGGTTGAAGGCAATAGGGATTCTCTACATAATAAAATACCAGTCTTATTACATGTCGAGGATGATCTGAAGACATTCAGTGAAGCAATGTCTTCAAGAGATGCTGCTTTTTGGAGGGAAGCGGTAAATGATGAAATGGACTCATTATTGTCTAACAATACTTGGGTTCTTGTTGATTTGCCTCAAGGTTCCAAACCTATCGGTTGTAAGTGGGTGTTTAGAAGGAAATATGCCACTGATGGAAAGTTACTAACCTTTAAGGCTAGATTAGTGGCCAAAGGGTTTAAACAAAAAGAAGGGGTAGACTACTTTGACACTTATGCTCCTGTGGCTAGGATAACATCTGTTAGAGTACTAGTAGCTCTAGCTTCTTTGTACAATCTGTTTGTACATCAAATGGATGTTAAAACAGCCTTTCTTAATGGTGACCTAGATGAGGAGGTGTATATGGAACAACCTGAAGGGTTTGTTTTGCCCGGTAATGAAAAGAAAGTGTGCAAGTTGATTAAATCTTTGTATGGCTTGAAACAAGCACCTAAACAATGGCATGAAAAGTTTGAATCAGTGATACTCTCGAATGGATTTAGGTATAATATTGCTGATAAGTGTGTGTATTCTCAATCTGTTCAAGACTATCTTGTAATTATATTTCTCTATGTTGATGACATGTTAATCATTAGCAATTCAATGAAGGGAATAGTTGAAACTAAGGAGTATCTTTCATCAAGCTTCAAAATGAAAGATCTTGGTGAGGTAGATACTATCTTAGGCATTAAAGTTAAGAAACATAGTGGGGGTTTTGCTTTGTGCCAATCTCACTATGTTGACAAAATGTTGAATAAGTTTCAATATCTTAAAATCAAAGAAGTGAATACTCTCTTTGATTCTAGTTTGAAACTTCATGAGAATTCTGGTAATCCAATTGCTTAGTTAGAGTATGCTAGTGCAATTGGATGTTTGATGTATGTTATGAGCTGCACTAGACCAGATATTTCTTATGCTGTTTGTAGGCTTGCTAGATATACTAAGAATCCTGGTATGGATCATTGGAAATCCATTGAAAGGATTCTTGGCTACTTGAAAAGGACAAAGGACCTTGGAATCTTTTATAGTAGATTTCCAACTGTTCTTGAAGGTTACTCGGATGCTAGTTGGTTTACTAGTGTAACTGACAAGAATTCCACAACCGGGTGGATTTTCAAATTAGGTGGTGGTGCAATCTCATGGGCTGCAAAGAAGCAAACGGTGAATCTAGACACATTAGTCTAAGACATGAGTATCTTAGACAATTAATACGTGATGGCATCGTGACTGTTGTGTTCGTTAGAACTTACAACAATTTAGCGGATCCGTTGACTAAACCCTTGCCTAGGGATTTAGTGAATACGACGACCAAAGAAATAGGGTTAAAACCATTCTGTCTATAGTCACTGATCAATGGGAACCCTACCTTGATACTAGCACTACAACTAGTTGATAAGGTTTAAAGGGTAATAACAAGTTGTGATGTGGTTGTGAACACTAATTTTACCCCACTAGTGTTTGAATGGGAGGATGAATGTAAGTTAAAATACATTCTTAATGAATTGTAAAATCTCTTGGTGTTAGTTATAACTAAAGAGTGTTTTCACCTAAGTGATCATGGAGGTGGTGCCGCCTTCTCCAGAGTTGTGTACTTTGTAAATGATCATAATTTTAGGATTGAGCACATGGCCAGTAATAGTGCTAATCTGCTGTAATTTGATCATGGATATTAAGTGCGTTGTGTGTGGTAGAACTAGACTAATTTTACAAATTATGGTTTAATGCTAAATGCAACCTTGATTTGGTTAGTCTTAGTGATTTACTTACACTAAGAGGAAAGTTTAAATCTAACGATCCTTTCTTTATTGAACGCACTGTGTGTGTGTTAGTTTGGAATACTATTTTACAAACTAAGTCGGGAATTGTTGGATTAGTTTGTAAAATAGAGGAAATGAAGCTTGCGAGTAAAGCAGAGGAGATCCGCGCATGGATCCGCGAACCTGGTTCGCGTATCTGGCCCGTGGATCTGGAACCGCGACTCGTGCTGCGCGTTTCTGAAGTCACGATTCCAAAATGGAACTTTCAGAAGTTGATCCGCGACATTGAGGGTCCGCGATGTACAGTTCGCGTCCCTCCACAAGCTCTTTGGTAATCCTGAACTCACTAACATAGAATTAACCATGTCTTCTAGAGTCCTATTTTTTCGTTCAGCCAAACCATTTTGTTGTGGAGTGTAAGGTGCACTAGATTGGTGTATAATGCCATTTTGTTCACAAAATATTGAGAACTCACTAGGGAAATATTCACCTCTCCTATCACTTCTCAATATTTTAATTTTCTTACCTAGCTGATTTTCAACTAGTACTTTGTAGGACTTAAACATAGTAAAGCATTCATCCTTATTTCTCATAAGATAAACATGTACATATCTAGAACAATCATCAATGAAGGTAATAAAGTATCTATTACCACCTCTAGTCAAAACACCATTCAATTCACAAATATCAGAATGAACAAGTTCAAGTAAATAGTAGTTCTTCTTTCTACCTTAGGAAATGGTAATCTTGTCATCTTTGCTTGGACACAAATTTCACATTTCTTATCTTCTTTATTATCATAAGAAATTTGACCACTGTTAGATATAAAACGTAAAACTCTACTACTCACATGTCCCAATCGATTGTGCCATAAATCATAAGAAGACAAACCAACCAAATAAGAAGAACTAATAATTTTATTAATACTTAGCTTAAACATTCCATCACTAACATAACCTTGTCCTACAAAGATACCATTCTTGGACGAGATTATCTTGTCAGACTCTATTACAACTTTGAGACCACTTTTATTCAACCTATCGGTTGAAACTAAGTTCTTTCTCATGTCTGGAACATGTAGAACACTTGTGAGCACCAACTTTTTCCCGGAAGTGAATTGTAGTTCCACCGTCCCTTTGCCAAGCACCTTGGCTGTGTTATGGTTGCCCATTATGACCACATGTCCTTCAGATGTCACTTCATAAGACTTGAATAGAGTCTTGTCATTGCAAACATGGACAGTAGCACCAGAGTCGTACCACCAATCAACCGGATTGACCGTAGTTGAGGCCACATTCAATTCCGAAATCATGGAAACTTTTCAATCGGACACCATTGCTATAATTTCAGCAATGTCTTTGTTCTCCACCGGGCAAGTTTGGGCACTGTTCCTTTTGAGCTTTTTGTTTTGTCTGCACTCATTCTTGTAGTGCCCTTTTCTGCCACAGTTATAGCAAGTCCGATTCTTCTTCTTGTTGTCCGTAGAGTTTGCAATATTCTGACCTTGAGATTTCCTCTTCTTTGAACCTCCACCTTTATGGCCACTTCCTTCTTACACATAGTTTGCTCTTGCACTTGTCTCCACTTCTCTCTTTTGTATGATTCTAGCATCTTCTTCTATACGAAGATGCTTAAGAATTTGGTCTAAGGAGAAGGTCTCGGTGGTGTGTAGGAGTTTCTTTTAGTAATCGTTCCAACTAGGGAGTAATTTTGCTATGATTGCCCCCACATGCAACGATTCAGAAACTTCCACACCAAGATCTTTCAATTTAGACACTAGCACTTGCAAGTCATGCATTTGAACCAGAAGAGAAGTAGAGTCATTAACTTTAAAATCAAAAAATTTCTTAATAAGAAATTTATCCGCATCTTGTTTTTGAGTATCATATTTGTGCTCCAGTGCAGCCCAGATTTCCTTTGCCGTTTTCATTGATTTGTAGACATCATACAAACGGTCGGATAATGTGTCTAGGATGTGTCCTCTGCACAGAATTTCATCTTCCTCCCTCTTATGCCGCTGTGCAATGAGTGCTTTAGTGTCATTCTCGTTTGGTTCAGGGATAGGAGCCAAGTTTGGATCAAGGATGTAGGCAACCTTGATGGCTGTGAGGAAGAACATAATCTTGTCCTTCCATCTGCTGAAATTCGCCCCCATTCCATCAAGACGGTCAAGTTTAGTCACTTGATGATTGATGGTCTGCAAAGCATTGTCACTTGAAGAAGCCATTTTGCAACAAATACCGATCAAAACCTTAAGATTGTTGATGTTTGTGGTTTACTATGGCTGCAGAAATTAGGAATTATAGGACAACTCTTGAGGCGTGTTTAGAACACTGTCCTTAAGGTTTTGATTGCCCCCACTACCAATGCACTTGGTATTTGCTTCAGGGTTAAAGGCTATCTACCTCTAGGATACAACAAGAGACAAGAGAGTTTTGTAAGCAAAGAACAAAACTTCTTCCAAGAAATGATCAATAATGAGAGATGTTAGTTTTCTGAAGGAATTTGATGATTTTATACCATCACAACTTTTTCCCACAGTTTTCCAATCAACAGACATATTCACATTCGTACTAGGCATCATTAGTTACTAAGTGAAAAGTCACAAGCTTCAAAAAGATGTCAGAAAACGTTTCAGAATATTGACTGTTGAGTGGATCCGCGATGCAGATCCGCTACCCATAGGTCGCGTTTCAGCATCGCGGATGTTTCTGGAAATGAAACCATGAACTGAAGTTTTACTTCTGACGATCCGCGAGTGGATCCGCGAAGCGTACATCGCGGATCGTCGCATCGCGGATCCTCAATGTCGCGGATCAACTTCTGAAAGTTCCGTTTTGGAATCGTGACTTCAGAAACGCGCAGCACGAGTCGCGGTTCCAGATCCGCGGGCCAGATACGCGAACCAGGTTCGCAGATCCATGCGCGGATCTCCTCTGCTTTACTCGCAAGCTTCATTTCCTCTATTTTACAAACTAATCCAACAATTTTTAAATGCGGAAATCTAGAATCGAGACTTTAGTACTAATACTGAAAAAAAAAAGATAAAGAAATGAGGAAACTTTTGAGTCTAGCCCACTGATCAACCCGATAATTAATTGTGCTATGAATCATTGATTCAATCGTGTGCCAACCACTATTGATTCCTAATTGATCATATATATATGTGTGTGTATGTAAATATCATATTTATTTGTCAAATCTGCACGTCTCATTCCCATCAAAAACATTGTTTTAGATAATTGTACGTTATTGTAGCTGTAGATTCATAATCAAGCATATTTCTCGGCAATGCTTTTAAAATCATTAAAGAATAGAAATAGTAGTTTAGATATTCTTTTTATTAATCACATCATAAATTTTGCATTGTTTAGAGTGGTATAACAAAATTCACATAGTAAATTAAATTGAAAGAGTTTCTAAACGCTAACTGAGTTTTTAAATAGTGAAATATACCGGTCATTTTTTAGTATTTATTAGTCAACTACTTTTGTCAATTATGTTAGTCATTGTTTAGATTATATGTATTTTCCTTGTTACTCTCAGTTTATAGAACACGAAAATTGAGCCCATAAAAAATTATATAAAAAAATCTAAAGTGCGAAGTGTGACAGCCCCACTTCTCCCTAGGGCGAACCCTAGGGTATTGGCGGGCAGCCTGCCCAGCTCTCGCCGGGACTCACTACAGTCCTCAATCATATTACAAACTTCAAATAATTACAATGTAAGATCTTCAAATAATAATTACATTTCCAATGAATCCAAGTACTCCAAAGGTCCTGCTGTTCAAACTACAAATAGTACAAGAGATAATCCTGCCAGTCATACTATGAAAGATCACTTCCTGCTTTCCTTCATCTCGAGCCCTGGGGGAAAAATAAAATATTTTTGGGGTGAGCTAAAGCTCAGTAAGGTTCCAAGAAAACAAGTATTTTAGAATTTAACTGTTTTGTCAGAGCACGAAAACATTGAAGTATTCACATTTTTGAAATCACGTGAAAAGTACTTTTCATTAAAAATTTGCAAGACGAAAACAGTTCACGAAGTAAGGTAATTCATCACACTCAAACAAATAACACTTAACACTCGAACACTTAACAACCGCACATGCAATGCAGTTATTATTCAAGAATACTCACATGTAATAGCAAGTTAAATGGAAGTTACTTTCACAGCAATTATTTCACTTGTACAAATTAATAAATCAATACGTAAAACAAGCACATCACAAATAAGTTAACAAACAAATGAGCAATAGTAACATTGAGATCCCAAAGGCATTGGGATCAGACCATCTATTTGGTCAGGGAATACATTCACCATTGAGACCCCAAGGCAACTCTTGAGGTCAGACTATCCAAGTAGTCAAAGAGCCATACTAACATTGAGATCTCAAAGGCATCCCTTGAGATCAAACCATTCAAATGGTCAGAGTGCAACATTAACATTGAGACCCCAAAGGCATCCCTTGGGATCAAACCATCCAAGTGGTCAGAGAGTAACATTGAGATCCCAAAGGCATTGCTTGGGATCAAACCATCCAAGTGGTCATTTATCACTAACAATATCACATTTCACAGATCATATATCACACAGCACATACATTCAAGAACCATATATGGAGTTTTGACCGAGTGCAACAAAATACACCCTTGTCCAAACGCCCACTTATCACATTCATTTAGGGAGCACCCAAACCACAACTTTCACCTAGAAATCATTTTGTGAAACTCATTTCATTTAGAATCATCTCAATAGTAAATCATGTGAAATCATGTTTAGAAATGACTTTAGTAATAAACATGAATTTGGGAATGATTCTATTTGTAAACATGAGTTTGAAAATCGAGCTTAGAACTCAAGTTTGGGAAGTTTAGAAATCAAGACTAAAACCAAGCTGGTAATGATCCAAATTTTAAAATCAAGCTTGGCAACCATTCTTAGAAATCAGGTCATGAAAATCATTTCATTTATAAATATGAATCAAATATTTCCTTTGAAAATCAAGTTTAAATCACTCACAACGCTCACAAGTCATTTCACTTGAAACAACGGAAACCATCTCTTGTAAGAACAAGAATAAACCTTTTCAACCGTAAAGAGATTGGAGCACTCACTAACTATTGGTATCACATTCATTTAGATAGCACCCAAGCAACAATTCACACTTCGATTAATCGGCTTAGAAGCACTTATAACTTATTTCAAAAGTAAATCAAATTGTTATACTTATAAACCAATGCAAGTCAACAGTAAATTAGTAGTAAAACGTTTCACAAGTGATTTCCTTGAAACAGTAGTAACTCAAAAGTGTCATAGGGAAACATTCCTTTAAACAAGTTAGAACAAAACAGTAGTAAAATTGTCAATTGAAAAGGGTTTGGAACACTCACCAAGTTTCACACTCGTCCACATAAATCACCAATCACCATTTAATCTTCATGGCACATTCAAGTCCTGGGATCAAGTGAAATAACAAGACTTTCACAAATTCCAATCCAATCTATAAGGGTGAGCAAATAAGAGTCTTAACAACATCTTAGAACCATGCATGAGTGGGTCGGAACACGGCAAGAAGGCACGAGAGTCAAGAGGAATGAGAATAGCACTTGAGGAAGTGAAACTAACAATTGACAGGTTTGCCACCCTTCAGTGTTTTGATCATAACTGTGGATGTGGTTATCGGATTGGGACACATTTTATGGCGTTTCGAAGCTAAGACATAGTCCTACAATTTTCATGAAGAGGTAGAATCTCAAATCAGAATTATTCATGGTCGAAATTGGCAAAATCAGAAGCAAAGGAAAACTGTCGGGTCAATGACAGGTTGGTCAAACAGTCTCGGTAGAATGGCCATAACTCGATGTAGGAAAATCGAAATCGAGCTCCGTCAGCGGCGTTTAAAACTAGGTTCATAGGGCTTTCTAAAGGTATAAGGCTCGGATGCTAATTCATTTCCTACAGTGAACAGTAACCTCGGGAAGTGGACTGATTTCCATTTCTGATTTCCTGCAAAAATTTCCAGCTTTGACACAATCTTTCAATTAATCCTTTAAAGTCATTTCCATCATTTTCCAAGGTGTTTAACACGCTAAAACAGCAATTAACTCCATCATTATAGCATCACAAGTCATTAAGCATTTCATCAAACACATGATAGCCAAAATTGAAAACCTAAGTTCTAGTTATCAAACACAAGAAACTCTTCCATGATCAATCCTTCTAAACAACCATAAGTACTTTAATCTCATCTAATTAGCATCCCCTTTGAATTTGAAGCTCATTAAAGCATAGATAAATGGTTAAGTACCTTGAGAGTGGAGAGAGAAAATCACCCCAAGAGCTCCAATTTTCCCCACAAAGATTGATGATCAAGTGTCAACCTAACCTAGGATTTCACTTGGAGATGTTTTCCCCACTAAAATGGCAAGATGTAAGCTTAGGGTTTTGATGTTTTCTCCTTCATGGAGTTCGGCCAAGAGAGAGGAGAGTGGAGGGAAAATTAGTTCAATTTTTTGAAAACAAGAAGTTAAATAAGAAGACTTAAGTCAAGACTTTGTAGGTGGTTGACAAGTGGCTCAATTTAAGCCATGAATTGGAGTAAATTCTTCACATTTAGCCACTAATCCCTCAATGTAAAATATAACTACTTAATTCCCTATAAGTTTGATATATTTGGCTACATAAAACATGTAAAATGCAATTCCAAATTATTTTCGTACAATACATACAAAATAGTGTACTTAAGGAAAATAATGCACTTAATGAAAATTGTTTGCTACCAATGTTTAAAGAAAATGATTTGCACTTAAATAAATACAATGAGAAATACTTCATGAAAAATTTAGGGTTTCTCGCAAGAAATATAGGCAAATAATTCAAGAAATTTCGGGTGTATAATTCAAGAAATTCTGGGTCCTCACACGAAGTGGTACCTAATTTTTCGTTACTTAAAGGGTAACATGTTGATAATTATGTAAGAAAAGATTTGAACAAGGACAAATAAAAAGTTAGATGATTGAGCCACTTTAGATATTAATGGGCAAAAGTAAAGCACAATTGAGCCACTTTAGACATAAATGAACAAAAGCAAAACAAACTTTTTAAAACTTTTTTCCCTTTTGCGTTCGATTCCTATTTGTCTTTCCATCTCGTCCTTTAGTTACTTTAATAGTCAAAAAGTACGACTAATAAATTGCTCAAATTTTTCATTGAAGTTTTGGTATAATAGCTTCATTAGATTCATTAAACGTTCTTCATAGACAAATGTTAAAAATAATAACAAATGCTAAAAAAACTAACAATTTTTCTATTGGGTGTCCAATGAGCAATTGTTCACACACCTAAACTCTACCAAACCTACTAGAATATTTATGTTGCCAAGAAAGTTGAAATAACCTTTGTTGGTTTTTATCCTATTTACACAAATAAAGAATATTATATATTTTTCTAAAAATCCTAAATGAATTATAAAACTCTGGGAAATCACTTAAAACACTTTGCTTTGAATATATTAGCACAAAAAAATCATGCAACAGAAGTAAATATTTAAATCTCACAAATCAATGAATAAATCAAGAAAAGGACGAACAACTTTCTGAGACCAGAAATGAAGGAACAAACAGTCTACCATAAATCTACTAGTTACAAGCACAAGTCATGGAAACAATAAATTGGAGGAGTAAAGATATAATTACAAAGCTTCACCTTATCAATTGACTAAACACCCTTACAGACAAAGAAGGCAAAGTATTATGCTGGAGAGGAAATAAATTTATGGCTCAAATATCAGACTTCTCTCAATAACAAAAGTCAGACTCAAGTTATCAAAATGAGAAACATAACTACGAATTCTATTGTAATTATAATAGCAAAAAATGACTCAATTCTAATTTCTAAACCAACTTTGACACCAATACTAACTTAATTATCAAATAATTAATCAAATTCTAAGATTAATGAACTTCGAAATATACTTGGTTTAACATATATCAATAGAATACAATAATTTTGTACATGAAACAATATGACTAGAAGACGTTATGTGCCTTTATGTCAAAATGAATAATTTACATATTACAAATTTAATGCAGGTAAACGCCTACCATTGGTAGGTAACTTATATTTTTATATGTGTTAAAATAACTTTCCACTGTGTGTATTTTTTTTTTTTTTTGGTGCAACGTGCGGGCCATCCATAGCATGCAAGCGATTAATATTTGCTTATGTTAGATACTCTGCTGTTTCACATGAAAGCGATTAAAATTTGCGTGAAAGCGATTTACATTTCATCATTCAAGAAAAGGTACGACCACGTGTTAACAGAAGCCATAATGCCTCTTAGATAATTGAATTGAATTCTTCGACACAAGATAAAACCACAACATAAATACTTGACCATAAAGATGAAGGGACCACGAAGAAACAATACTTTTTCTTCATGATTATTAGATAAGTGTATCAGTTAGACAGTGGAGTACTCACCTTAAATTATCCATTTAAGCAGTATTTAGGAAGTGTCTTATTGGCACAATTGATGAAAAGGAGAGACACGTTTTTAAAGGAAAATTCCAAGGATGAAGAAACAAGGCAATAAGTCATATCTTAAACTAACGATTTGACCAATAACATCAACATGGCTACAAGACAAAACCGTTAGAACATCCAGGATCTCAATATCAGATTTATGAATACAGTTGAAAGAATGAATGCGTATCTGGATTCATATTCGATAATCACCGCTTGAATCCTCTTTACCCTTAAAGTAGGGTTGGCCTTCTAGATCCACGCGTATCCACCAATCCTTATGAGAAAGCCCTCTAAACTCTCTCTGCTGTCTCTCTTGACGATGGGATATTAAGAGAGTTAATTTTGTGGTATTGGAAAATACGACAAACAGGATACCCGTGACCCCGGGACCATAACCCTATTTATAGACAACTTTCCTGTTGTCTTTCGGTATTCCTATTTCAACCCATCATTGAAATAGAAATTACCATAAAGTATCTAAACATTAAAAACCCACATCCTATTAGATACATTAAAGTCCAAATCATAATAGATCACTTTAATTGGACTAACTTTATTTGAAAGACTGCAACACATAATTATTCGCATATCAATCCAATGTTGGATTAAGGATCCAACACTCTCCCACTTGGACTATATGTGTAACTTTGTAATTATGTTTTGCAAAATAACCATATGAGCTCAAAATTTGCTGCCATAACCAAAATGTATTTCTAACCAATTCGGTCCATCAATTATACCAACATAGGATCAAAGCGGCCTTTGTTATAATTTTCGTAACTCGACCCATTAATGGTTACATATGTCAATATAATTGAATGATGTGGATGTGTAGTATGGAAATTTCATGCAACGTGATCTTAACATGCTTATTTTCAACTGGTCCACCTTAAACTTTTATTAGATCAAACCATACCAAAATCAGAGTGAAAATAAATTGAAACTTTATTTATACAAAAATATCCTTAAATACAAACAATTGAAAAATATCAATGTCTCAAGAGCATCTAAAATAACAAACTCCCACTAAAACTCAACATCATCTAATGCCATGACACCCATATGAGCAGTGTGCTTGTGAAACATTTTGGGTGGCAATCCTTTAGTAAGCGAATCCGCAATCATGGAGTTTGTTCTAATATGCTCTATAGACAACTGTCCACTCTGAACTCTTTCTTTAACAACCAGGAACTTGATATCTAGTATAATCAAAATCAGTATACCCAATGATCTTGAGCTTATCTGATCTCCGATACGTGAGCATGTAGTCTTCTGTTCCTTGTAGGTACCCCAAGACCCGTTTGGTTGTTTTCCAATGATCCAATCCTAGATTGCTTAAATACGTACCAAGCATCCGGACGCGTACATACCTGAAGATACATTAGACTCCCTACTGCTGACGCATAAGGAATCTTCTGCATCTCCATTTCCTCAAGAGCATTTTTAGGACACTGCTCAAGACTAAATTTGTCTCCTTTAGCCACAGGGGTATCACCTGGTTTGCAATTTTGCATGCCATATCGTTTGAGAACCTTTTCGATATAGGTCTTTTGTGATAGTCCAAGAATACCCCGAGAGCGATCCCGATGTATCTGAATGCCTAACACAAAAGATGCATCACCAAGATCTTTCATCTCAATATTCTTAGTTAGAAATCTCTTGGTTTCATGCAATAATTCTATATTATTGCTGGCAAGCAAAATATCATCAACATACAATACTAGGAAAATATACTTGCTCGCACAGAATTTATGGTATATGCATTCATTAACCAGATTCATCTCAAAATCAAACGAGATGATCACTTGATGAAATTTGAAAAACCATTGTTGAGATGTTTGCTTGAGCCCATAGATGGATGTTTTAAGTTTGCAAACCATATTTTCTGGATCTCCTAATACAAAGTTTTCTAGTTGCACCATATAAATCGTCTCATCAATGTTACCATTGAAAAATGCCATCTTTACATCCATCTGGTGTAACTCAAGATTGAAATGCGCCACTAGTGCCATTATAGTTCTAAAAGAGTTCTTTGAAGAAACCGGAGAGAAGGTCTCTTTATAGTCAATGCCTTCCTTTTGTGTAAAACCTTTAGCGACAAGACGAGTTTTGTACCTTTCCACATTGCCCTTCGAATCCCTCTTGGTTTTAAATATCCATTTACAACCAATAGGTTTCGTTCCTTCTGGCAATGGGACAAGATCCCAGACATCATTGTCTTTCATAGATTTCATCTCTTCATTCATGGCGTTGATCCACTTTTGAGAATTTGAACTTTCCATGGCTTGATGGAAGCTGATTGGATCATCTTCCATCACTCCAATGTCATCCTCATGTTCTTGGAGAAAAACAACGTAATCATCTGGTACTGCACTTCTCATTTCTCTTGTCGATCTCCTTAATGGCACTAATTCTTGAGGTGGTAGAGCTTGTTCCTCGGGAGTAGGAGATTCTCTGGCATTGTCTTGACCTGCTGTGTCATTCACAATATTAGGAATAGGATCTTGAACAATGCCAATAACACCTGTGGGAATATTAATATATTCCTCTTCAAAGACAACATCCCTAGCTATATCTTCTCCCCCAAACTCAACATCCTCAAAGAATCGTGCATTTCCTGTCTCGAAAATTGATTTAACTGTGAGATCATAAAATTTATAACCCCTGGATCTTTCAGAATATCCAATGAAATATAACTAACTATTCTTGAATCCATTTTCTTTTCATTTGGCCTATAAGGCCTTGCTTCAGTTGGACAACCCCAAACATGTAAATGCTTCAAACTAGCGTCTTGTTTGGTAGTTAAGTTTTTTAAGAGTTTGTATAAAACTCTACTGTAGCTTACTGCAGAAGTTGTAGAAAAAATTTTTGGAAGTGAAGTTTTTTATGCGTTTTAGGGGGTGTTTTGTATAAAAATTTTAGGCGTTTTTTGAGGATTCTTGCAGATAATGCAGGAAACAAACAAGTTTTATACAAATTTGCTAAAAATTTACATTAAAATTTTGGAAGTTTTTTAAGGTTCCTGTAGCAAAAGCAGATAAAAAACTAGTAGCATACAAACCTGGCAAAAAACTCACCTGCCAAACAAGGCCTAGGTTTCTTACCAGTCCAAAGCTCATAAGGGGTCTTGGTAGTTGCCTTAGTTGGAACTCTGTTAAGGATATATGCTGCAGTCTTAAGTGTTTCGCCCCAGAGTGATTCTGGTAAGGTAGAATGACTTATCATACTCCTCATCATATCCTTAAGCGTTCTATTTCGTCTTTCAGCAACACCATTCATAGTGGGTGAACCTGGTATGGTGTACTGTGGGACGATACTGCATTCCTCTAGGTACTTAGCAAAAGGTTCTGGACATTGTTCACCTGAGCCATCATATCTGCCGTAGTATTCACCACCACGATTAGATCTGATGCTTTTAATTCTTTTATTAAGTTGATTCTCAACTTCAGTTTTAAAATTTTTGAACACATCCAGAAACTGTGATTTTTCATGAATGAGATATATATAGCCATACCTCGAGAAATAATCTATGAACGTTATGAAATATTGTTGACCATTCCAAGTAGACGTAGGAAATGGTCCACAAATGTCTATATGTATAAGTTCTAAGATGTCTGAGACCCTATTGGCTTCAAATTTCCTTTTATTGATTTGTTTCCCCTTTATACAGTTAATACAATCACCAAAATCTGTAAAATTTAAGGGGTCAAGAATTTCATTTGACACAAGTCTTTCTATTCTCCTGTGGGAGATATGACCCAATCTCTTGTGCCATAATGTAGTTGAATTCTCGTTGGTTAATTTTCTCTTTACACCTCTAGTACTTAAATGTAGGGATTCATTATATGAAACAATTGTGTCAACTAAATATAGATTATCACAATATGATAAAGTACCAGAACCAACCAATTTTCAATTATGAAACAATCTAAATTTTCCATTTCCAAATGAACAATGATAACTTGATTTATCCAAAATAGAAACAGAAATTAAATTCCGTGTAAAAGACGATACAATAAAAGTTTCATTAAGATCCAAATAAAATCCGATCTTTAGCAATAATCTAAAAACTCCAATTGTTTCAACTTGAACTGTTTTGCCATCGCCCACATAGATATATCTTTCACTATTATTAGGCTTTCAACAACTCAGGCAACCATGCATAGACACACTGATGTGAGTTGTTGCACCAGAATCCATTCACCAAGTGTGTCCAGGTACCGAAGTTAAATTAACCTCAGAACAAACTAAATAAGAAACATACCTTTCTTAGCACGCCAAGCGTGATAATTGGTGCAATGCTTCTTTCGATGCCCTTCAGCTCCACAGAAGAAACAACCATTCTTTCCCGATTCAAACAGTTTCTTTTGTTGTTTCTTTGGAGGTGCTGTACCTGCAGCCTCTTTATCCATATTCCTTTTATGTCCCTTCCCTTTATTATTAGTGGTAGAGATTAGGTGAGCACTCTCTGTCTGATCTTGCTTCAACCTTTCCTCTTTCTCTACACAGTGTGAGATGAGCTCATTTAGAGACCAAATCTCCTTTTGACAGTTATAACTCATCTTAAACTGACTAAACTGTGTAGGAAGAGATATCAAAATCAGATGCACTAACAAATCCTTAGAAATGGTAAGGTTTAGTACACCTAATTTAGAAGCAAGATGAGACATCTCCATGATGTACTCCCTGATGTTGCCTTTACCACTATATCTCATTGAAATTAGGCGTGTCAAGAGTACTTATTTCAATCTTTTCATTCTTGACAAACCTCTTTTCAATGTCCTGAAAGAACGTCTTAGCAATAGTTATCGTTTCAGATATTGTCCCTCTAAATGCTTCTGGAATGGCCTTTTTCATGATTATTAGACACAAGCGATTTGACCTCTCCCACTTTTCCTTATCCCTCTTTTCATTAGAGGTACTCTTATCTGTAAGAGGTGGAAGAGAGTCAACCCTTAACGCAATGTCGAGATCCATGACTCCAAGTACTATCAGAAGATTTTCTTTCCAAGACTTGAAGTTTGTGCCATTCAACATGGGAATAGTATTAATACTGGCAGGATCATTCATAACTAAAAGGAAAACAACATACAATTAAAACAAACTCACATAATCCAAAATAATAATAATAAACTCAAATAAGGTAATCCCATCTCAAGATCTCGATATTCCATTAATATCTTGTCTTTGGACGAAAATATTAACTTCTTAGTAATATCTTGTATAGTAACAAACACTGACAATAAGCACATGTCAAAAAAATAAATTTTCCTTTGGGCCAATTTATAATTTACATGTAAAATCCAAATAATCATCACGTGTTCATTACTACTAGTGCACGTATAATTCCGTCAAATATTAATCTCCCTTTGGGGCGGTTAATATTCACAAAATTATAAATATACAACTAATTATATTTTAAGACAAATTAATTTCCACAAGAGAGGTCACTTTGGTGACATGTTGTTTCAATTAATTCATCCCAAAATATATATACAACTTTACCAACATTCAAATTTAAAATTATACTAAATTTTTGAACAAAGTCAACTTTGGTCAACTCTGATCAAACTGGTCGACAATCAACAGTCAAATCTGATCAAACGAGTCAGCTCTGGTCAACCAGTCAAACTGGTCAACACTGGTCAAATTGGTCAAACCAATCAATTGGTCAAATCTAACAATTGGGTCAAACCTTATTGGATCAAATATCCATATCCATAATTTTAGCCCAATAGTTGATTATTTAAACCCAAATACTTATTAAAGTCCATAAATGCTTTATAAGACCATATATTTGGTGGGCCAACCTTTTGGACTTTATAAGGTTTAAATAACTTAAATTAGGAAACCCTAATTTTCTTAACATAAACATACTAAATTTCATGGAAATTAACTTCATGAAGCATGCAGAAGCACAGAGGAAGACCGAATCCAAAAAAAAAAAAAAATTGTCCATGAAATTTCATTTTTGCAACGAATTCATGTACTTTAAGAAACCATATAAACAATGTCAATTTTGCATATTGGCCACAGAACCGGAGGATTAAGTCACAATTGCATGCTAAAACTCAAAAAGGACGCAAAGACGGAAAGCAATGTCCGGTAACCAAACAAGCAACACACGAATCTGTACCAATTCTGCTTTATTACCAAAAAAAAAAAAAAAGCCACGATTCATGGAATCTGTGAAGCATCAATGTCATATGTGGGACCCATTCAATAAACCCGTGAATGGCTTTGATTTTGGTAACCAAAACAAACGACAAGGAAACTTATTTAATCATTAAATATGACAAAGCATGCAAATCTTTATAATGCAAGTTACCAGTTTCCTTGTCCTCGGCACGTTAACGCTTAGATATCCGAATGCAAAAGTTGACTTTGAGCCTAATTTTTGATGCAATCTTATGCCTAATTTTATCGCATCAATCAAAAACCAAATTCATAATACAATTATGAATATCACAACTAAAACCCAAATTCAAAACTTTAACTATTCAAAATCTAATATTGGGTGCTCTGATACCACTTGTTAGAGCATTCAGGATCCCATTATCAGATTTATGAATACAACTGAAAGGATGAATGCGTACCTGGATCCATATTCGATAATCGCTGCTTGAATCCTCTTTAGTCTTAAAGTGGGGTTGGCCTTCCAGACAGTGACGGACCCAGGTGGGGGCTGGTGGGGGCTTAAGCCCCACCATGAAACCAGCCCCACCAGGCCTTTGGATTCTTCTTTGGGAGTCTTTGGCTGCTTCTTCTTCTTTGCAGTACCGATCACCAGTGGGTTGAAGAAGACGATGTTTGTTGGAACTTGGATGCTTCGATTTTAATTTTTTTTTTGCCCTTTAAATACAAAACGACGTCGTTCCATTAAAAATGGAATGACGTCGTTCTACTAACGAAAAAAAATAAAATCAGGTGAAATAAGGGCTTCATCGACTCTTAAGCAAATGACAGCGGGGAGCGAAGCAAGCGAGGAGCAGCAGCCTCCATCCAAGACAAAGTCCTCCGTCCAGGTGACTCCGGTCCAAGTCCACCTCAAGGCAGCTCCACTTCTCCCGGCTCCAACTTCTCTCCATCTTCTCTCCAACTTCATTCAAGGCTCCAAGCCCCAAATCTCCAAGACAAAGTTTTAGGTTAGTTTTTCAATTTAAAACTTTAAATTACAATCTTCATCTTTATATTTTTGTTAATTACATGTTTGATGTTTAAATTAGTTTTGAATTTTGAGTATCTTGATATTAATTTTGATTAAGATTAATTTTTATTTATTTTATGTTAATGTAATTTAAGAATTTGAAAGATTACATTAAGAAATTTATGGATATTAAATTTAAATTAGAAATTAGTTTAGAAATTATACTATTAGATTGTATTTAGATGTAAGATTGTATTTAGTTATAAAATTCAAGTACCTCATACATTTTAATAGCTCAATTATTTATAATTTTATTGAATTTAATCTCAATTATTTAATTGTGATTTGTGACGAAAATGGAGATTCTTTAAACCTAAGCGAATCCGTAGTGGTGAATCTTCAAATGAGCCTAATATTAGTGAACCAGTTCAAAATCAATCTCGTGTGGAATTGAATTTAGATGATATTGTTAGTGATCCGGGATTACGAAAACCAATTGAAGAATTTGATATTTTTCTTCAAGACCATGTCCGAAGAGAGTATTTGACTAGGGGACCTTGCCAACCGATTGGCCATATGTATCCAAAAACATCATTTGGTAAACAACATAGAAGTTTTCAAGATGTTTGGTATAAAAAGTTTGTATGGTTAGAGTATAGCATATCAAAGATGCGGCGTTTTGCTTTTGGTGCTTTCTTTTCAAAACACAAAATAAGGAGGTCGATATCAGAGGATGCCTTTACAAAAATGGGATTCAAGAATTGGAAAAAGGCAATGGAAAGATTCAATGAACATATTGGAAGTGTGAATAGTTGTCATAATGATGCTAGAATACAGTTTGAAAGTTTTCAAGATCAAAGGCATAGTGTGTCAAATATGTTACGAGCAAATGGGCGCGAAATAGATCTTGCATATCGCACCCGTTTAACTGCTGCTTTGGATGTGACCCGCTTTCTTTTGAAGCAAGGATTGTCTTTTCGTGGAAATGATGAGTCAACTAGTTCTTCAAATAGAGGCAATTTTCTTGAATTGTTTGAGTGGTATAGCCAGCGAAATAATGAGATTTTTGAGGTTGTACATCAGAATGCTCCTGGAAACAATCAACTGACTTCTCCAAAAATTCAAAAAGATTTGACACATGCTTGTGCCTCAGAGATCACAAATGCTATAATCAATGATATTAGAGGCAATTTTTTTTCTCTAATGGTTGATGAGTCTCGAGACAATTCAGTGAAAGAGCAAATGGGAGTTGTTTTGAGATATGTGAACAAAGAAGGGCGTGTGATTGAACGTTTCCTTGCAATTGTACATGTGTCTGACACCACATCTCTTTGTTTGAAAGATGCAATTGATTCTTTATTTGTGCAACATGGATTATCATTATCCAAATTGAGAGGTCAAGGATATGATGGAGCTTCAAATATGCGAGGTGAATTCAATGGTTTGAAAGCCCTTATATTACAAGAAAATCCCTATGCAACGTACATTCATTGTTTTTCTCACCAACTCCAGTTAGTTATTGTTGCTGTTGCTAAGGGAAATGTCACTGTTAGTGAATTCTTTGTCTATGTCTCTATGATTGTCAATTTAACTGGAGCATCATGTAAAAGGAGAGATCAATTAAGACAAATAGAACATGATAGGATTGTTGCACTTTTAGATAGTGGAGATATTACTCATGGAAAAGGCAAAAATCAAGAAACTAGTTTAGCAAGACCAGGAGATACTCGTTGGGGATCACACTATCTAACATTACTTCGTCTATCCTCTATGTGGCTTTCGGTGATTGATATATTGGGAAATATACAAGATGATGCCACCACTACTGACAATAGAGGTATTGCCAGAGGTTTGATTGATAGAATGAATGATTATGAGTTTATTTTTGCGTTGCACCTGATGAAGTATTTATTGGGAATCACAAATGACTTGTCACTTGTTTTGCAACAAAGGGATCAAAATATTGTCCAAGCAATGAGTTTGATTGATACTGTGAAATCTCAATTGCAAGACTTTAGGGAAGAGGGATGGCAAATAATTTTAGATGAAGTCAACAATTTTTGTGAGTTGAATATGATCCCGTGCTTGATATGGAAGATAATATAGCAATCATTGGCAATGCCAGTAGCAGAGGTCAAACCATCACTAATTATCATCATTATCGCGTGGAGATTTTTTGTGAGGTATTATTTTTAAAATTATTATTTCTTTACATTTGTTAGCAGATTTTCTTTGTTATTAATTTTATTATCGTTGTGATGTCAGGTTGTTGATTTAATTATACAAGAGATGAATAATCGTTTCTCGGAAGTTAGTACGGAATTGCTTAGTTGCATAGCATGTCTTGATCCAAAAAGTTCTTTCTCTCAATTCAATGCGAAACTACTCCGTCTTGATTTATATCACGAAGACTTCTCAAGTAATGATTATTTATATCTTGAGTCTCAACTTCGAAATTATATTTATAATGTGCGACGAGATCCTCAATTTTTAGAAGTTGGAGATTTAGGAAGTCTTGCTCAACAAATGGTTACAACTGGTAAAAGTACAGCTTTTCCATTGGTTTATCGTCTGATCGAGTTGGCATTAGTTTTACCGATTCGCTTGTTGAAAGAGTATTTTCTGCAATGAATACTGTGAAGACCGATTTGCGTAACAAAATAGGAGACCAGTGGATGAATGACTGTCTGATTGTATACATCGAGAAGGATATTTTTGCAACAATTGAAAATGAGCAAATATTGCAGCGTTTTCAACGGATGAAGACTTCATGAGAATGCAATTGCCTCCCGTCATTCAAGTGCAACAAATACCACTACTTCAAGTGTTAATCAATAACAAATTTTTAGGTATGTATAATTATATGTTTTTATTGTTTTTATAATTATTGCTTCGAAGTTTTACTTATTAAATATATTTATTTCGTCGCAAAAAAAAATTACATGTAGTTTAGCCCCCACCAACAAATATTTCTGGGTCCGTCCCTGCTTCCAGATCTATGCGTATCCACTAATCCTTATGAGAAAACCCTCTAAACTCTCTCTGGTATCTCTCTTGACGATGGGATATCAAGAGAGTTAATTTTGTGGTGCTGAAAAATACGACAAACAGGATACCTGTGACCCGGGGACCATAACCTTATTTATAGACAACTTTCCTGTTGTCTTTTGGTATTCCTATTTCAGCCCATCATTAAAATAGAAATTACTATAAAGTATATACACATTAAAGGCCCACATCCTATTAGATATATTAAAGTCTAAACCATAATAGATCACTTTAATTGGGTTAACTTTATTTTACAGCCTGCAACACATAATTATTCGCATATAAGTAGGGGTGTGCATTTGGTTATTTTTCGGTAATTCGGTTTAATGAATTCGATTTTTTCGGTTAGTTTACTAATGAAAATCTAAACCGATTCCAATTCCGAATTCGTATTAACCAAATTCATTCAGTTCCCGAATTGAATTCGAATTCGGTAATGAATTCGATTATAACCGAATTGGTACAAATAAAAAGTAATTATTGATTAATTCAAATCTAATTATAACTTACTCTTACTCATATAGATACAATTTATCATAATTAATGATAAGTGATATTGGTTATAAGTTATAGTTCATACTAATGCTTTCGAGTTTCGAGTATGGTCGACAAAATTATAAGTTATACCAAATCCTATATTTGTTATACTAATGCTTATATGAGCCTCATAGTATCACGATTTACAAATTTATGATTTATAATGAATCAAATCAATGATTATTAATTTTGTGATATGTCATTTAGTCACTTATAATTTACAAATTATATAATGCATAATGCATTACACAGTTACTCTTACATTTAGCCTTATTTATTATATAGAGGTTAGATGCTTAATTCCTAAAAGACTTGATTGTTTTCAATCGTGAAAACTAATATATTAATATGCTGTACTCGTTATCTAATTCTAGTTATGTATAAAAGAATAATTCTTATGGTTACGTAATATTATATATTTGTAGTATTACAGTCATATTACAGTTTTACAAAACTAAAATAGTATATTATTCGAGGTACATGATAATATTATACAAGTATATTTTTACTTATTATGTAATTCTAGTTATATATAAAAGGATAAATATTATAATTATGTATTATTATATATTTGTATGATTACAATATTATGGACAAATTCCAAATACTAAGATGATCATGACATATCGCTATATTGTAAATAATTATGTATTATTATTATAGGTACATGATAAGACTATATACTATCGATTATTAAATAGCCTATTAGCTTTTATCTATATAAATATATAATATATTCAGAGTATATATATTATATACCTATATAATATATAATTTTATAAATTAATTTGATAATTCGAATTCGGTAAATCGGTACCCTATTTCGTTACCGAATTCCGAATTCGAAATTGGTTATTACCAAATTGAAAATCTCATTACCTATTTCATACCATATTTGAATTCGGCGAATTCGGTATATACCGATTATGTACCAAATTACCAAATATCCGATTCCAAATTACCAAATTCAATTCGAAATCGGTTATGAATTCGGTTCGAACCGAATTTGCACACCCCTACATATAAGTCCAACGTTGGATTAATGATCCAACAAAAACTGGTAGTTGTTTTAGGCAGTATAATAGCTCAAGATAATTCATAATGGAGCTCAGTGAATACAAATTCTTGGAGGTATATTATCGAACTAAACATACATATTTGTTCTGGTATTACATATAATACATCTCTGAAAGTGCTACCTCGCGGCTTTATCAGTAATAGGTGGCATATTTAAGAGTTTGAAAGACAAATCTAAAATTCAAAGCTTTCAGTGATAGGAGTACGTACTTCTTAGTCATATATCTGCTCTATTTCCAATGCAACAGAGCTACACAGGGGTTCTGTTGACTCGTCAGAAGAACTACTGTCATTGCCTCTTTGCATGTATGTGGGTGAATCCGGAGGATAAAACATTGGTTTAGGGGGCATTTTCAGGGTAGTAAGATCAACTTCAAGCATTTTTAAGACTTCTCTCATCGAAGGACGATCATCAGGTGTCATTTGAATGCACCACAATGCTATTAAAATCAGTTTTCTTGTAATTCTTTTTTCCTCTTCGGTTGCATGATCTCCAATTTCCATGCCCTCTTCTTGGTCAAATTTATCGTAGATCCACGAAGGGACGTATATTTGGCTTGAATGCTCAGCATGCGCATTAACATTTCTCCTCCTTCCTGCCATCTCCATTAGTAACATTCCAAAGCTGTAAACATCCGCTTTGTTTGAGACTCTTCCAATCTTTTTGTAAAACAGTTCTGGAGCCATGTAGCCCAATGTTCCTCTTACGGCAGTAAGAGTTGCAATACTCTTTTGTGTCGGGTAGAGTTTTGCAAGTCCAAAGTCTGAAACTTTTGGAACAAAGTTCTCATCAAGTAAGATGTTATGCGGCTTAATATCAAAATGTAGAATTTGCATATCACACCCCTGATGCAAGTATTCAATCCCATGAGCAACCCCCTTTGCAATCTCACAAACTTGTTTCCAGCTCAATGGAGAACCATTTTGACAGTCTGAGAATATTAACTTATCTAAGGAACCATTTGGCATGTAATCATATACTAGAGCATGTTTTGAGGCAGTAACACAAAATCCCACTAGCCGAACCACGTTCATATGGTGTATTCTTCCAATAGTTGCAACTTCATTGATGAACTCTTGTCCATTAGCTTTTGATTTGTTCAACATCTTGACAGCAACCGCATCTCCACTGCGTAATTTGCCTTTGTACACCAAACCATAGCCTCCCTCACCTAGTTTCTCCTTAAAATTCTTTGTCATTGTCCTAATTTCTTTGTACGAGTACCTAATGGGCATGAGGCTATTGTTTGTTCGTAGGAAATCTTCTATTGTATCATACCTCGATAAATGCCTCCGATGCCATCTATAAAGCAGGAAGGCAAACATGATGGCAATGCCAATGACACTTTTCGCTGCAATGAGTAGAACTGAAATCGAAGAAGAGAGCAATTAGATTTAGGAATGGTTGATTCTAGCATATTCCCATTTAACAGAGTTTTCCACTATAGGTCAGATGCCTTACCGAAAACTTTGACAGCAAAACCCACGTTAGCTGTTTATAAAAGAAAACTCAAGGGATTATAATGGAAATACTGAATTAGAAAATATCTGATTGATTATAGAAAGGTTTTAATGTATATTAAAGAACTAGGTTTACTCACGTCCAAATGCGTTGACGTATTTGAGGGTTGGCACTGTCAGGAGACCTACATCGCCCAAGAACAGAAGTCAATGTCAAAGTCCAATTCAATGCTTGAAAATCAGCTTTCAGTAGTTACAAGTTTCAAATTACTGCAAGAATAAACTCAAAGTATGTATGTTTTGCATGTTTAAAGTGAGAATTCAATAATTCCTGTGTTTGTTGGGATAAAAAACAAATAAACTTTCTAAAAAGTCAACTCACCTTCCTGTCTAAAACCCTAGTATACTAGTTTGAGTGAGCATACGTATTCAAAAGACCAATATAAAAAGTATATGAGAATTTAAGCAGCAATGTTCCTGTATTTCTTTGTTTGCTTAAAATATTTACAAGAAAGAATCTGAATCCTAAAAATTCAGAGTTAAAATCATTAATTATTTTCATCATTAAAAGAAAGAATAAAAAAGACAAGCAACAAGCCAAATAAAAAATCTCCTAGAAAATCTCGGGTTAAGATCCTCTCCATTGTTCTCTCCATTTATTCATATTTTAAAAACCATAACTTATAAAATCCTCCGATTATGTCATTACTTTTCTTTTGATCTCTAATTCTAAATACTTAAAAAAATTATTTTCTATTGACAATTTTTGGCATTCAATGTGTTCGAAATATTTGGATGGTGAAAAATAGGTCAAAATTGTAACAATATTAGTAACGATTAATTAGATGAA
Source organism: Gardenia jasminoides (assembly GCA_013103745.1). Classification (NCBI taxonomy): domain Eukaryota; kingdom Viridiplantae; phylum Streptophyta; class Magnoliopsida; order Gentianales; family Rubiaceae; genus Gardenia; species Gardenia jasminoides. Next base: position 41,165,786 of record CM023098.1, read on the forward strand.
AAACTTAGTTAATTTCATAACAAATTTTATGTGTTACAAAAAAGTGATAATATCCATTACGAATAGTGTTGATTTTTTAGAATAATCTATAAATTTATTTTATTGATGTGCAATAGATAGAAATTCTCTCTAGTATAATGAAGAGTAGTCTAGTCTAAAAACCTTTGGGCCTAGCCAAGAAAACAAAAAGACAAAATAAGTCACAACATCAGTTTCTAAATTAAACAAATGGCCTAGGGGGAATCGGAGCAGATGCGCTTGTGTACCATTATTATATTCCTTGCATAATCTGGTGTATATTTATATTATATTATTTTGCACAGGAATTTTTGATTTTATTAGTTGCCGTTGGTTTTGGATACAAATGTCGTAATTAGAACAGTTTGTCTAAGTATATACTAATTACTATAAGAAGTACAATATTCAAACACAACCACACCAAACAAAAGAAGGTACCTGTCCCACATTTTCGACTTGTTTAAAAGATCTTAATAAATAGCCTTAATGCTCTTTTAGTGAATGTCATACGTAAAGTAATCAAGTATTTATTACATAGCACGGTCTTGCAAAAGTAGCGATATTTGGTAATGCAATTTTACATGAATGAAGTATTGAATTTTGGCCTGGATCAAATGAAAATTAAGAAATCCACTCGAAGCTGGAAACTGAAAGGGACCCTACCGAGAGTTGACTCGATCAAATTTCACATATACTCTTCTTTCTTTTTTGGGGAAGACGAGTCGCTAGCAAAGAATGGAGTAGGAATTGCATGCACTACCAAAAGGAAATTGGAAATAGGCTAAATCTACACTTTCACAATCTAGATCTACAACTCAAATGATTGACTACTTATACTTTGAACATTAAGACCTACTCGGTGTATGAAACTTAAAATAAAGGGTTGAACTCATCAACAATATTTGGCTGTTCTATTAAAAAAAAAAGAAATAAAAAAAAGATGAGCAGCAGTACTACCATATTTAGCCCCAAATGTACCACTGCATATCTTAACTTAAAATCTTCCAAGATACAATAACTTGTCATTGATTTCCCAGAAAACATAGTTTCAAGCAGTAGAATTGAATATTTTCTAAAGGTCATCATAATCAATAATCCATCACCATGTTAATAAATCCTCAAATCATTTTACTTACAAAAAATTGGTCTCGTCCTGCTGCTGCGGCGCACCGGTGTGAATAAACTGAGCTCAAAGCCATTAGAGAGAAGATTGTGGATGTCTTGAAACGAAATATCTCCTGCTGTTACATTAGGGAGACACCGCAAGTCTGCACGAACTATTTTGTAGATGGTGCACGACTCTTCAATATCAGATGCCTTCACTTTTTCGCCAATCACAACATAGCTGTAATAGTCGGATGGAGCTTTCATCATTTTTGAAAAATGATTTGCAGTGATATTACACGAAGCAGTGTCTACATAAAGAGGATTTTTCGATTTCACCGGATTTTTACAGCTCACAAAGACCAACCAACCAGTATCGGCCATGATATCCACAAAATGAAGGGCATCCTCATCTTGCCTTTCGTGGTAGAAGTAGAAGTCCATTGGATTGAATGGGTAAACTGGAAGAGTAGAACAATTGTTCTTTTGCACCCCAGGATCAAATATACGAAATCTCTGTCTCTTGTAATCATCGATACTGCTTAGCTCTACGTAAAAGTTATACTGTTTCTCATTATCTTCACCACCTAGGGACAGGGGTACAACAGTGCGATTATTTTCACAAGAGAATTCAATAACATCAGTTTCAGGGCACAAATCTGGACGATCACCTGTGTCCTGAAACATGCACATTGAATTGATGTCAGAACCCCTGCAAGGGGATGGGCTATGGTCGGCGTCGCAGCCGGTGACATTGATATTCACGGTATCATAAGCATATCTCTCACAATCGCCATCCAGAATACTATCAAAAGGGATCCGGGACACCAAGAAGTAAATCAAGATTAGGGACAACAAAACCACCAAAATCTGAAGTTGGAGCATACTTGTTAAACATTGACTGAGTGGATTAGAAAAAGAAGCCGGATATATAGGCAACGGAGACCGGGCTCCTTAGGTTGGTAAAAAGAGTAGGTCCAATCCAACTCCAATACGTATGTAAGCCAAAATTACTTTATTTATTTCCTCTTTTGGATCTGGCAAAGAGTTATATTGCTGTGACATTACTCCTCTACCTTTTGGGTCGGATATAACTTTACACAAAAAAGTATATGACAAATTCAATTTTGTTTTCTTTATATGATAACATGCAACACACCTTTGTTGATTCTATACAATAATTGATTATTGATTGTTAATTATAACTAACTCACACTTGGTGGGAAAAACACTAAAGTAGACCAAACTCAAATGCATCTGATCATAATTAAGGCTTTGCTCTTGATTAATTATTCCATTTGATTATAATTTCTGATGTTGTATAGTACTAAGTTTTTCTGATATTTTTTTTCTTTTTTTTGCATCTACATTTTAGATACTTGTTAGTTGCCAAAAAGACTAAAATTCAAGATCTACCATAAAATTCAAGATCTACCAAAACTCGCCCTAAGTTCTAATTAGCTGGTTTTAACATCTCACGATCGGGTTTTAATAAATTTGTACTTTGTTGTATTATTTTTAGTATGGGTAGTAAGGTGGAAGAGGATTGTAAATAGAAAAATAAAATTACTTTTGGATCCATGATTCCGCTGGTTTGTGGAATAATGAGTCAATTGACTTGGGAGGTTTTGTTTAATAAACCGTACAACCCACGAAGGATACCTTTTTGGAGCATTTGGTCCACTGGAGGAAACTGCTAACCCAATTATGGGTTAAAAACTAGATGCTGAAGTATGAACTCTCAAAGTCGTTCTTTGCTATTTTCCTGCCTACTCTTTCCGTTGTTGTTTTGTAAGAAAAATATATCGTTATTGTTAGCCTGTATTGACTTGACGGTAACATGAAAATCAAGAGACAAATACGTTTTTTTTCACTATTTGATCATAAAAATACAGGGTAGTTTTCATGAATATTGCCCAAAAAAAGAGAAAAGTGGTTATGGTTTCCTTCATATAAACCTGCTGCATCAGAGACACGTGGCGGACAAAATAATTTTTTTATTAAAAAAAAAAACTAAGGCCATCGCGTCTGTCAAATGCAGTGACTAAATTTTGCAATAAAGTCCACGCCGCGTCTGTTTTAAGAAATCTGAGAAATGTACGCAATGCCTAGTGCCCATAATGTTAATCGGTGTTTCAAGAAATGGTCTGATTGGGTAATCCAAAACTTTTGGTACTTGCTTCCTTAATTAGAAGGCCTTGATGTATGCTCACTTTTGTGGAAGTTGTCAAGTTTGGGTCACTATATTTGTTTGTCCAGGCTTTAATATTGGAAAATATTGAGCAAACTTTCATTATTATCTATAACTATCACATAGTAAACATATCAAATTTGCATTTTGACACGCCAAGATCAGGTCTTAATCAGTCAAGTCTTTCTTTCTTCCATCAATTTGGAGTCCAATCTTAGGGGTTTACGTAATTTACCCAACCTTTTATTCCCGTCACATGCCATCTAAGTGGAAAACTTTCTAATAGTCCATAGTAGTAGTATCAATGAAAATTCTCTTGTTGTATCTTTAGCATAACAAATGATGCATTTCAATTCTCCATATCTCAAACTTGCAAAAGATATGTTCGACAAAGTCACACTAAATCGTATTTTCATTTAACAAATAATATATCTGCCAAATTTAGATAAAAAATGAAAGCTATCAATTTTTGGGTCCCAAAACATTATTAATTAAAAACAGGAAGCGACCATTGACTTCTCCCTGAACCCTAGGGTATCGTGACACTTAACTCATGGGACTCACTACAGTCCTCAATCATATTACAAACTTCAAATAATTACAATGCAAGATCTTCAAATAATAATTACATTTCCAATGAATCCAAGTACTCCAAAGGTCCAACTGTCCAAACTACAAATAGTACAAGAGATAATCCTGCCAGACATACTATGAAAGAACACTTCCTGCTTTCCTTGGGGGGAAAAATAAAATATTTTGGGGTGAGCTAGAAGCTCAGTGAGTGTTCAGTGAAAACAAGGAAATTCACGATTTATCAAATTCATGGACATTTGCATCCAGTAGCATTTTGTAAAACATTTGAATCTTTAAAAGAATACATGAAGGTCGAGAGCATGGTCACACATTCACATTGAAAATATCTAAGAATCTTTTATTTAAAAGGATTCAAGAAATAGAAATCCCTTAAAGAATCATTCCATAAACACTTAATTTAACAATCAATAATGCAATAAACAATATTTCAATACACAATAATTCAATAAACAATAATTCAAAGAACTATAATTCAATAAACATTCAATTCAAATATTGAAAGGATACGGGTGCTTACTTGGAGCTATTTCCACCTTATAACTTCCAATAAACAATCCCCTACATTTTTCCACCTTATAACCTCCGAACTCCCACCTTATGACCTCCAAAACAATAAACAATCCCCTATCTTGAACTCACCTTATGTCCTCCAAAACGATAAACAATCCCCTCATTTAACATTGAACATTGGATATAGTACTCAAGGCATTTCAGCGAAGAGTTTTGAGTTTTGCACTTAACATTGGTAAGTCATTACTCAAGGCTGTCCGGCTGATCCGATCTCGCGATGGCGGGTCTTGGATAAGCTTTTGGCCTACCTGACCTCACGATGGCGGATCAAGGATAGGGTTCCAGCAAAGAGTGAGCTCAGTTCAGCCGATGCGATAAAGTACACATCAGCCTACAAACATGCACATTTAACAAGCAATCATGCACAGGCGACTTTTGAGTCAAGCAAGTCACATAGTTGAACAAGTTTTCACTTAGAAATCATTTTGTGAAGCTCATTTCATTTAAAATCATCTCAATAGTTAATCAGATGAAATCATGTTTGGAAATGACTTTAGTAATAAACATGAGTTTGGAAATAATTTTATTATAAACATGAGTTTGAAAATCGAGTTTAAAACTCAAGTTTGGTAAGATTAGAAATCAAGACTAAAACCAAGCTGGTAATGATCCAAATTTTAAAATCAAGTTTGGCAATCATTTTTTTTTTGAAAACGGGTCATGAAAATCATTTCATTTGTAAATATTAATCAAATATTTCATTTGAAAATCAAGTTTAAATCACTCACACCGCTCACAAATCATTTCACTAGAAACAATGGAAACCATCTCTTGTAAGAACAAGAATAAACCTTTTCAACCGTAAAGAGATTGGAGCACTCACTAACTATTGGTATCACATTCATTTAGATAGCACCCAAGCAACAATTCACACTTCGATTAATCAGGTTAAAAGCACTTATAAATTATTTCAAAATTAAATCAAATTGTTATACTTGTAAACCAATGCAAATCAATAGTAAATTAGTAGTAAAACGTTTGGCAAGTGATTTCCTTGAAACAGTAGTAACTCAAAGGTGTCATAGGGAAACATTCCTTTAAAACAAGTTAGAACAAAACAGTAGTAAAATTGTCAATTGAAAAGGGTTTGGAACACTCACCAAGTTTCACACTCGTCCACATAAATCACCATTCACCATTTATTCGTCATGGCACATTCAGGTCCTGGGATCAAGTAAAATAACAAGGCTTTCACAAATTCCAATCCAATTATAAGGGTGAGCAAATAAGAGTCTTAACAGCATCTTTGAACCATGCATGAGTGGGTTGGAACACGGCAAGAAGGCACGAGAGTCAAAGGAATGAGAATAGCACTTGAGGAAGTGAAACTAACAATTGACAGGTTTGCCATGCCTCAGTAATTTAATCATAACTGTGGATGTGGTTATCAGATTGGGGTAAATTTTATGGCGTTTCGAAGCTAAGACATAGACCTACAACTTTCATGAAGAGGTCGAATCTCAAATCAGAATTAATCATGGTCGAAATTGGCAAAATCAGAAGTATAGGAAAACTGTCGGGTCAATGACAGGTTGGTCGAACAGTCTCGGAAGAATGGCCATAACTCAATGTAGGAAAATCGAAATCAAGCTCCGTCAGCGGCGTTTAAAACTAGGTTCATAGGGCTTTCTAACGGTATAAGTCTCGGATGCTAATTCATTTCCTACGGTGAACAGTAACCTCGGGAAATGGGCTGTTTTCCATTTCTGATTTCCTGCAAAAATTTCCAACTTTGGTATAATCCTTCAATTAATCCTTTAAAGTCATTTCCATCATTTTCCAAGGTGTTTAACAAGCTAAAACAGTAATTAACTCCATCATCCAAGCATCACAAATCAACAAACATTTCATCAAACACTTCATAGACATAATTCCAAAGCATTTCCAATGATGCTACTACTAGAAATTCTTCCAAGCAAGCCTTGGTTTAGGCTTCTAAAACTCTCAAACACCAACTAAACACTTCATATCTGTCAATTTAACACCATCAAGCTAGGGTTTTTAAAGAAAGTTTACCTTGAAACAAAGCTAGAGAGAAGTCCTTCAAGATTGCTTGATCCAACTTCCTCCAAGATTGAAAGTTGAAGATGAACTCACTAGATGATCTCTCCAATTAATTCCTCACTAGTTTGGCTTAATTCAAGACTAGGGTTTAGTGTTTCATCCTTCCTTGAGGTTCGGCCATGAGAGAGAAAATGAGAGGGAAAATTGATTCAAATTTTTGAAGACAAGAGATTAAATAAGAAGTCTTAAGTCAAGGTTGTGTAGGTTGTTGACAAGTGTCCAAGTTTTGGCCAAGAATGGAATAAAATCTATGCAAATTGTCTTCAAATCCCTTAATGTAAAATGTGACCCACTTAATACCATATAAGTTTATGTATTTGGCTACATGAAATATGGAAAATACAATTCCAATTAATTTCGTACAATACATACAAAATAGAGTACTTAAAGGAAAATAATGCACTTAAGGAAAATTTTATGCTACCAATGTTTAAAGAAAATGATTTGCACTTAAATGAATACAATGAGAAATAATTCATGAAAAATTTAGGGTTTCTCGAATGAAATTTAAGCAAGTAATTCAAGAAAATTCGGGTGTACAATTCAAGAAATTCTGGGTCCTCACAGACACACGGCGTCAAGAACATCACTCCTTAATGGACAGCCTGACACTAAAAGCCAGTCCATGCTGGCCCCGCGTTTCCTCCTCAGTTCACGCGTATAATTGGCCAATTTTCTCCAGTGGGGCGGAAGCATGCAGTTAGGGCCTACTTAGCAATTCTGCTCCACAAAAACCTGTTACTAGCTAAAGAGAACTCAATATCTTATCCTGTTTTTCTTCCTAGTTCCTAGAAGTCTACTGTTCTCTTTTTTTTGCTTTCTTTTTCCACGCGGAGACGGCCAACCAAATTGTATGTAGACATCGAATCTTGATTTCTTGACAGAAGAAAATTCTTACCAGACAATTTTATTTAGAATTTGTAGTATGTCATTTCCAAGCAATTTCATACTCAGCTCCATATCCATTGATATTTAAGAAGTATTTCATTTATTTTGTTATACTGGAAAATTCTATGAGTGGAAAACCTGGCTGGGGTAATTCACTACAATGTACTTGTAGCTAACAATCTAACCATTTTTTTTCCATAAAACCAACTGGCTAAAATTCATCAGATGACTTTAGAAGAAGATTTTAGAAATATTAAACCAGTGCTGATATAGTGAATATCAGTGTACGAAGTGAGCAAGTACCACCTGTTACTAATTGTGGCTTATGGTTTTGAAAAGGAAAAAATGTCAAACTGCATATTTATGATGAACTTGACATGGTAAAAACGAACTAATAGCATCACGTTGATGAAAAGGTATCTTAGCTCCGTATTTCCATTGGAATAAGAACGCCAAGTCTATGTTGAATGATTCTAAGCACTGGTCTGCTTCTAGGCTATAGAGTTGCACCGGTGTTCTCTTTATTCTTGGGTAAATTACATAAAACCCCCTGTGGTCGTCTATTATTACATGACCCTTTTAACGTTTCAAAATATTCACTTCACCCCCCTACAATTTTATATAAAGTGGAAACGTGACGGAATATAACTTATATAACGTCATTAATTAAAACAACAATAGTACTCTTATTTAAATGTTAAATCCATCGATGGTTTAATCATCTTATATAAAAGTATAGGGGAATTATATGGACAATTACAAAAATTATAGGGGAGTAAAATGGATATCTTTATACGAACTATAAAGAAGTTGCATAGATATTAGAATTTTCATCGTGTGCGCTTTTAGACCACATTTAGTATAAACTGTGAGGGCCTCAAAAATTCATTTTTATTTTTTTTTAAAAAAAGTGCAAACTAATGTTATATTGTGTTTATTTATTGAAATATGAGTGAATTTATGTTTTGGGTGATTATTTTCTAATTTAGAGAATTTTCTGAGAATTATTTGCCGGTGTGTGGTTTCGACCTGTTTAAGCGTTAATCTCTGTTTCGAAGTGTGAATAGTGACTTTAAGAAGAACCCAAGCATATGTAGAGATATTACGGAGATATATTTAAGGTTGGACAGTGTCGAAAGGAGACAATACAGTAAAAGTTGGTGTGTCGCGTTTCGACGCGACAAAAAGTGGTCGTTGACCACTTGTCCTTAAAATAGGGGAAAGGCAACTTTTTGTCCCTTAAAAGCCCCTTTTCATGCTTCCTTGTTGGTACACATTTTCAGCCACAACTTGGCTTTAAGAGAGAGAGAGAGGGCTGGTTATAGAGAGAGAAAAGAGAGAGACTTGGAGAGAGTTTCTTCTTCATCTTCTTTGTTTTCCATTTCTTGAAGTTTCAAGACATTCTTGAAGGTGTTGTTCATGTCTCTTCTTGCTTCTTGAAGCTTCAGTTTTCATTCATCCATGGAGACCTAAGAGAGAGAGAGGGCCGAGAGCCTTGAGGGAGAAAGGAGGGAAAGCTTGCAACCTTGTTTCTTCCATTTCTTCTTCTTCAACTTCCTTGAAGCATCAAGACTCCCTTGAAGGTTTCAATCTTGGTTTCTTCCACCATTCTTGGCTGCCGAGTGAGAGTAAGAGAGAGAGGGAGAGGTCCGAAATTTGGAGAGAGAGGAAAAGAAGAAAGAAAGCTTGTGTAGGTTTCCCTGAACTTGTTCTTGAGCTTGTGGTTGGAATCCATCATCAATTCAAGCGAATCTTGAGCTAAGGTTGGAGCTTTTTGGAATTTCTAAGCTCGAGAAGTCATCTTTGAGAAGAGTCCATCAGATCTTCATTGATTTTGTTAGATCTGAATAGATCTTGAGGTATAATCCTTAAATCTCTTACCTTTAACCTCATTAGTGATACATTTGTTAGATTTATGGGTTATTTTGCTAAGAATGTTTATGTATGAAGCATTGGAGTTGGGCTCTTGAATTCCCAACTTAGGTAGCGGACTTGAGGTAACTTTTAGGTAGCGGACTTGAGGACCTGATTGTAGATGTGCTTGATATGAGTGAATTGAGTTCATTCTATGGTTAGAAATTAGATTTTGTAGTTGAAAATATTGAAGGAAAGTGATAAGTGATGGCCGAGCCATACTTGGCAACTTTGAAGGGGTGATTTCGAAACTTTATGATGTTTGTTGATCAGATTTTGTTTAAATATATATGTATTATGTTCATTTATGAGTATATGTCTTGAAAGAGTTAAAATCCTGAACTTTTATGGTGAGAAATTGAGTGTCACTAAGCTTTGAGGGAAAAGTGCCATTTTGGACAAATTGGTGGATTTGAAATACTTTAGCTAATTTTCACGAATTGTGTGTATTGAAACCTAGTGAAAATCGTTTGAAAAATGAGATATTTGGGTTTAGTTTCGCTATCTGTGGGACGAAACTTATTTCTCCTTTTACTTGATCATAGGAAGTGGGGGAGAGTTTGAACCAGATCCTAACTTGGATTGTCAGTTGTGATTAATTGGTGGGTGTTCTAACTCTCTTTTAAATAAAAATCTTGCCATGGTTTGCAAATGAATGATTTGTGAAATGAATTGCTAGTATTTACAAAGAAATGTTTTATTGAAGTGATTTACTATTATTTCCAAGTGAAATGCTTTACAAGTAAAATTATGAAGAGTTTGTGAGTTTCTATGTATGTTACTTGTCTTGATTCACAAATACTAAATGAGATGGTGATTTGTTCATGTGAATTTGAGACTGTGATTAGAGATGAGTTATATGTTAAAAATGTGCTGTGACTTGAATTTTGAATTGTGTTGATAAGCGGAAGTATGTACCACACTCGGGTGAGTGGTAGGTGCCTCTCATCCCGCCATATGTGTTATGCGGAAGTATGTACCACACTCTAAGGAGTGGTAGGTACCTCTCATCCCGCCTGAATCTTAAATTTTGAATAAGTCGATTAGAGTGTTGTCTCGTCGACCCTAGGTGATAAGCGGCAGTATGTACCACACTCCATGAGTGGTAGGTATCTCTCATCCCGTCTTAATCCTAGCTGTGAATATGTCGATTGGAGCGTTGTCTCGTCGACCCTAGGTGATAAGCGGTAGTATGTACCACACTCCATGAGTAGTAGGCACCTCTCATCCCGCCTTAATCCTAGCTATGAATATGTCGATTGGAGCGTTGTCTCGTCGACCATACGTATTGAGAGATAGTATGTACCACACTCGAGTGAGTGGGAGGTACCTCTCATCTCATCTCAGTATTTTAAGTGTAATTGAATCTGAACAGAAGTATGTCTCACACCAAATCAGGGTGGTAGGTACCTCTCATCCCGTCTCAGTACTTTTGATTTGATTGAAGTGAATTGTTTGTTTAATTATTGTTCGTATGCTTAAATGAGTGAAATGAGTTTCTCTGAAAGATTTACTCTTGTTTCGAGTTAAATCAGACGTGATTTATTATCGTTCTACATGAAAGGCTTTACTCATGTTTTAAGTTGAATGGTGAAACTTTTGGAAGAATGCTATTTGACTCAAGTGTTAAGATTTTGACTAAATGTGTATTTGCTTAATTTTCGGAACCTTACTGAGCTTTTAAGCTCACCCCAAAAATATTTTATTCCCCTCCACAGGGACTCGAGACAAGGAAGCATTTGAAGAGACTTACTAAAGTGACTAGCTGGAGTAACTCTAGTTCTTCTGTGTATATTATTCCTGATGTCTTGGGCAATGGGCTTATTGTATTGAAGTATGGGAAGTAACATTTCATGATTGTAACATGATTTTGAAATACTTGGGTTATAAGTAATGGAGCTTAAATTGTAAGATGTATGGTTATGTAATTATTGGGAAGTACTTGGATATATTTGTTGGAGTTTTACTGTAATTATTAAAGGCTTGCACTTCAATTTGATTGAGGATTGTAGTGAGTCTTGGCGAGAGTTGGGCAGACGTCCACCAACCCCTTTTGGTTCGCCTTAGGGGAAGGTGGGTTGTCACATAAACACTGTAACTGATTGTGTATTCCATTCATTTTCTACTTTACGTAAGGTTATAGGAGAATTAGGTGGCTCTTTGGAAACCTTAGGGGGTTCATTTGTCATTATGTAAAACCATACGGGATTATAAATAATTTACCCTTTATTCTTTAGAGCATTTAAACATTTCTAAAATTTCTATCGTTGAAAGACGATCATCCAGCGAGGTCATTTGGATGTAGGGATGGCCACGGTTCAGATTTGAACCAGAACCAAATTGGATTTGGACCGACGGTTTATTGAACCGGAACCGGAACCAGATTTGAAAAACTGGAACCGGAACCATAACCGTAACTAAAGGTTACTATTCAGGTTCACAAAAAGGTTGAACCGAAACTGGAACTGACGGTTCAAGAACCGTTCAAACCGTTTAAGAATACACTTATATCCTGAGTAGTTTGATATCTTTGTCTCAATTTAAAGTTCAATTTTAATAATTAGCACACTAATAGTATCTATTTTAGTTGACCAACTTATTATCCCAATTCATTAGTGAATATAGTAAAATTAATTTAGGTCCAAGTCCAATGTAGTCAAAGTATTAAAGTTAAATTAATCAAACTATTAAATTAGCATTTGATAATTCTTTGAGTTTGATAAGCTATTATAACAAATTCATAAAGGTTATTATTTTTTAAAGGTTCAAGAAATTAGTCGTTGCAAAATCATAAAATAGCATTTTTTTAAATAAAAAACTATATGTATTCTTTTCTTTTTCCTTGTCAAATGATAATAAAAAAATTCATATTTTTGTCCTACATTCATTTTCATATTTACTCAAAATCAATTTTATAATAAGACGTATTTTAACATAACTAAAAAAACAAGAAACAAGACCAGAACCGTGGAAATTAAAACCGTACCAACTGAAACCGGAAGTTCAAGAACCGTAACCGTAATTGTCCCTATAAGAGTCGGTTCAGATTTCATCTTTTAAAAAATTGGAACCGACGGTTCTGGAACCGTGGTCACCCTTATTTGGATGCATCACAATGCTATCAAAACTAGTTTCCTAGCAATTCTATTTTCTTCTTCAGTGATGTGATCTCCAATTTTCTTGTCCTCTCCTTGGTTGAACTTTCCTCTTTGTGTTCTTGATAACATTTATGATTGATAATTATCACAGGAAGATTTTTAAGTGAAGGAGATAAGTTCCTTCATAAAGTGATCCTTTTATGATTACTGATATCCGGGTCCATGATTGATGATTAGTTGACTTGGAAAAAAATTTCGTTTTCTAGTCTGACTTGAAAATCCTTTTTGAATCCGCTGTTAGAATATCAACGTGCATACTTTTCTTGCTGGGCTCCATTGATGGTAGTTTTGATAGGTAAATGCACTTAAAAGTGAAGTCCTTTCCACTATCCAAGGCGAGCTCCAACATGAATTTGGCACTCAAGTCATTGTTCTTATATCTAGTCTTTTTGTTGTTATTGCTGTGTAAGAAAGTTAAATTAACATTTGCCCTGCTGGGGCTCAATGAACTGTAAAATAAAACTTAGGTAGGACGGAAAAATTTCAACAGAATCTCTAGCAAACGGATATAGCTATTAGCTGGGGATGTCAACTTGAAAATGCTTTTCAGTTGTTGCTTTAAAGGGAATTCTTACAGGACAAATTATCACAAAATAGAGGTCAAGTGAAAGCTTTTGGGTGTATTGGCGTATTGCTCATACTAAATATTAGAAATAATTTTACAGAATGTTAGAAGCTGCTGCCCACTGTATGTCACAATTTCAGTTCTTAGTTTAGCATGACAACAAACTTTTCTCATCAGCATATCTCAAGAAACTCCTAGCCAATGCGATCGGCCAGGTCAATTGCTACTACTTCAAGATATTGTTGTGCTATATTGTGGCATTGTCCGGGGTACTACAATAATCATATGATGCTAGAAAATTTTTCTTTTTTTTTGCTAGAAAATTTTTCTAATTGAAGCATTAATTGGTCATGTATTGCATAAATAATGCGATCAGCCAGGTCAATTGCCACTCTTGAAGACATCCGACTAGAACTTCTAATGATTCATCGCAAAAATTAATAATAACTGTAACAACAATAATAGATTGCAAAGTCAAGTACTAAAATAACCTAAAAAACACAAAAAGAGGTACATGGATTTGCATGAACTCCATTCCAAAAGTAGACTTCCAAGTCAAAAAGAAAAGAAAATAAGAAATGAATATGATCACAGGTTCATTGTTTTGAAGTTCAGTGATGATCACCGGGTATGTAGCAAATGTCTTTTGAGGTAGTCCCATGTGGACTGTAGTTCTTTGTAATAAAGTCGTGGTTATTTTCCTAGTTAGCCTCAATTGATGGTAACACGAAACTTTAAGAGCGATTTGCTACCTAAAACCTCTCTTTCCTTTTGCCTCTGTCCCCCTAAAGGGTATTTTTGTTATAACCATGTAGATACTTATGATTATAGCTATCAAGGATATGCTCTTTTTTCCAAAAAAAAAAAAAGGAATAATAATAAGAAAAGAAAAAATTCTAATGCGGCAAGGTTAGAATTTAAAAAGTGTTGAAGAGGAAGGGTAAATTGAATCTATGACTTCCAAGTTTGAGGTCTCAACCTCAGTCATTAGACCAAAATCTCCTCTATATTTGGAGGCCTCAACCATAATCATTAAACCAAGACCTTCTTGACTCAAGGATACTAGATTTCTGACTTGTGCTATGTACAGATTAACATTTCAAATCAAAATACTAAAATTATTTTTCGTTAAAAAATTATTTGGAATTGAAAAGTTGAAAGTCTAAGATACTATCAATTTCTACCAAACAATGTTATTTCGAATAAAAGCAAAGGAAAAAAAATTCCCACTCATGAACTTAAAAAAAAAAAAAGACTATGATATTGTCTAAAAAAATTGTGCTTAATTGTCATATGTTCTTACAATTGAATATAAAAATTTGTCGAATTTTATAAAAATTCTTTTCATTCATTTTATCAGACTTCGAAAATTTTGTATATTTTAAACTACCTATGATTCCATGAATAGTAAAAAAAAATCTAGTTTCAATTCTGCTATTAGATGAGATTTGTTTTTAAATAATTACATCCTTAGTAAAAGATAAAATAATTACCAAGATTAAATAATAAAATACCCAAATAGAGTTCAAAAGATATTACCAAACGCACACATCACTACCATTCTCCTCATTTCGCTCTCTATTACCTCTCCTACTTTGTAATGGCATCTTCATTGCTACTCTTTTCCGTCTTTTTGCCATATTTTCCTTATCCTATAGTCTCACCCTCCTTCATTCTTGCTCCCTACTACTATCTTTTCTTACCTAATTGACCTACTTTTTTCTATCTCCATAATATTTTCCCTTCCCCTTCTCTGTAAGTTGCATATCCATTGTCTTCCACTCAATAGTCGTATCTTGTATATCACACTTCATCTTTCTACCACTCAACAATCTCAAAAATCTATCATTCTCTTAGTACATTTCTCGTATGTTATAATTTGTCCTCCTTGTACCTTTTAACCCTACAATTCCTTACCATTTAAATCACCTTTCAAATAATTTTGATCAAATCTATTTGGAAAATTATGATCTATGGGAAAAATAAAAATTTGGGTATAAAATTTTGCCATCTTTGGAGTTTTTTTTATTATAAATAACCATTTATTATTTTTTAGAATTCCTAAATCACTTTCAAAACTAACCATCTAAATGCACCATTGTCTATTTAAGAAATAAATCCGTATCAACAAAATTGATTGACCTTAAAACTTACCCTCATTATAAGAGTATTATATTAAAATTATTCACAAACATATTGTTGTAGCATCTAAAATAATTATAATGATGTCAAATATAAAAGTGAAGGAAAAAGTGAAAAAAAAAATAAAGATATATTTATGAAAGAAGATAGACATGGAACTAACTTCTCAATTTCAACCAAGGATAGTAGAGTAAAAAAGAAACTAACTACTAACATAAGTATTAAAAATAAAATAAAGGTCATCATATGTAAAATTATGATAAGGAGACCATATTTGTAGCTATTATTTTCGTGAATGATAAAACATTAAATCTAAATTTTGTGATTGTCTTACGATTATTAGCACTTGATTTTTTAAGCAAAATTATTTGACTTAAGAGTTTAAAATATAATTAATAAAACATTTTCCTGTGAGTGGCCTTAAGAATTCAAAAATTAGATGACTAAAGTTTTTAAAAAATAAAAAGAAAAACATGGCTTGTTATATAGGATATGAACATATAAAATGCTTATTTTGTATTATGCAAGTCAAAAGATATCAACATACGTATAGTTGTATCATTGTTTATGGTTGATTTTGAAAAATTGCTAATGGATTTTGAACTTAGTATAAAAAAAATCTCATCCATAGAGTGAGCCATTCAATTTTTTAAAAAGAATTCCTAAAAAATTTTACTATAAATCTAAAAAAGATTAATGTGATAATACATTAAATCTAAATTTTGTGATTGTATTATGATTATTAGCCCTCAATTTTTTTAAAAGCAAAATTATTTGACTTAAGGGTATAAAATATAACTAATGCAACATTTTCCTATGTGTGACCTTAAGAATTCAAAGATTAAATGTTATAATAAAAAAAATGAAAAGAAATGCGTGACTTGTTATATAGGATAAAAATATATATAAAATGGTAATTTGACTATGTAATTAAAAGATATCAACTTGCATAGCATGTATATTTGTTTGTGGTCAATTTTGAGAAATTATTAATAAATTTTGAAATTAGTTAGTAAATATCTTATCAAGACAAAGAGTTGAAAAGCATATCTTGCATTACAATGGAGTCGGTTTCTTACTAAAATAATAGATCTTACTAGAAATAGCAAAGAAATGAAAAATATTTGGGTTTTTCATGAATTCTTTTTTCCCCTAAAATCGTATGTGATATTCATATCATAAGAAGTGGGAAATTTGTGTAATTTTGTTTCAAATCATTAATCAATTATAGTTCTCTAATTTGATGTTCAAACCATTAGTATGTTCATAGTTATTTTTGGTTCAATTAACTAATTGCAAAGATTTTTTTCTTAAATTTGGTGTAATTGGTACAATTAATCAATTGCAAAGATGTTTCCTTTTTTTGGTGCAATTGGTACAATTAACCAATTCCAAATTTGTGTTGACTGATGATATAGTTTTTTTTTATTAGACAATGGAGGGAGTAAATGCCAAACTAGAAGACTGGAGGAAAGCATTAGAATCAAAATGTTTTGCCATAAGTAGGTTCAAAACAGAATATATGAAATGCCACTTTGATAATCCTAAAAGAGGCAATAGGGTAAGTGTAGAAATTGGTGGAAACAAATGTAGAAGTGCGTCATCTATACTCTGTAATCATAATGTCCCATTGTAATCAAAAGGAAAATTTTACAAGATAATTATAATACCAGCAATGCTTTATGGATCTGAGTGTTGGCACATTAAGTGTGAACATGAAGAAAAAATGAGGGTAGCAAAAATGAGAATGTTGAGATTGATATGCGGACACACTAGACTAGATAATATAAATAATGGAAGCATTAGAAGGAAAGTAGGGATAGTACCAATAGATAAGAAAATAAGAGAAATATGCTTTAAATGATTTAGACATATGCATAGGAAACCTTTAGATAGCCCAATTAGGAGAGTAGAAAATAAAGAATACTTAACTCAAATTAAAAGAGAAAAGGGAAGAGCTAAAAAGAATTGGTAATAAATTATTAGAAATGACATGTTACATTTAAACCTCAATGAGGACATGTACCTTGGTCGAATACAATGACAACATATGATCCATAATAACCAAAAAAAAAAAAAACAGAGAGAGATACATGGGTATGCATGAACTCCATTCCAAAATTAGACTGACAAGTCAATTGTGATTTGGTCATTCAATAATAAATTTATTTGCTTTTTTAATCCACGACTAGTAGCCCTTATATCAATCAGAAATTTTTGAAAATTTCACTCTTATGAATTTTGCATCTTCTAATTCCCATTTTCACATTTTTCTTTCTTTTATTAATCTTTTAACTTTTAGACTCTCGGATTGGAGTGCTTTGTGGAGCTTTAACTCTTGACCTGGGGGGCTTTCACTTTTCCATAATAGACCTGTACAATTCCACAAACCTTAATCTTTTTGAATCTTGAATTCTAAGGAAGGCAAAACGTGACTTGAATACCAAGGCCTTATTGTTTATTATTTTCCAATCTACTCTCTCTGTTGTCAATGTAGTGTTTTGTAGAATAATGTATTTTTCTTGCAAGCCTGAGCTTATGGTAACATGAAAATAAAGTTCAATAAATCAACAAATTTAAAAGAGAAATAATCTCTAGACCTATTTGGTCATTCACACTTCACAATCTAACGTTTGATCTAGGAGGCTTTCAATTTTCCACAGTAGACCTGAAGAATTCAAACCATACTTTTCCATTCACGAACTGATAGATATTGATAACCAAATATTGACATGAATTCTGAGAGAGGCAAATCTCGACTTGAATACTGTGTCCTTGTTCTTTATTATTCTCTAATCTACTCTTTCTTTTGTAAATGTTTTGTAGATAGTCTATTTTCTTGTAAGCCCCGTTTGATGGTAACATGAAAATCAAGTCGAGTGAATCCAAAAAATTTTAAAGAGAAAAAAAATCTCTAGACCTATTTGGTCATTCACACTTCACACGCTAACGTTTGACTTGGGAGGCTTTCACTTTTCCACAAGAGACACAAAGAATTCAAACCATACTTTTTCCATTCATGAACTGATAAATATTGATGACTGAATATTGACATAAATTCTGAGAGAGGGGAATCTCAACTTGAATACGGAGTCCTTGTTCTTTATTATTTTCTAATCTTCTCTTTCTGTTGTAAATGTTTTGTAGAATAGTCTTTTTGCTTGTAAGTCCCAATTGATGGTAACATGAAAATCAAGTCAACCGAATTTAAAAATTTTAAAGAAAAAAAATCTCTAGAACAAGATATAATCTTTCACAAGTCACAACCTAGAAGTGCAATTGGAAAATGTGTCTGCCTTAGACGAAGTGCAATTAGTAGTCGCAAAGGTTTTAGTAAGGAAGACTTTCCATGCTTATACGTTTCTCCTTAATAAAGTTTCTCTTTCATAATTAACGAACTCTGAAGACAAAACCCTTACATCTCCAGCTTTCCCACCTTTAGGGAAGCTCTTTAAATTTTTTTCCTTTCTCTTTTGAGGTAGAGCTATGTAGACTTTAAAAGTCGTTGGTCTTTGTACTAAAGTCGTTATTGTTTTGCTTGTTAGCCTCAATTGATGATAAAACGAAACCTTAATAGCAGTTTGCCACCGAAAGCCTGTTTGTTTCTTTTACCTGTTTCCCTCTTAAACATTAAAGAGTAAAAGATTAAGAAGCTCCCAACTTACTTTGTATGATAGCAAGGGTAATTATGTTTTAATTTTTTTAATATAGTTATGATTATAGGTATCAAGGATATATGATGTTAAAATAATTGAAGTTTTTTCAATTTTCACTGCATAAAAGTTTGTGTTACGTGTCAATTTCTTTCCTTTAGCACCTTGCCTCTCAATGTACCCAATTCTCATGTTGAATGTAATGATGTACGTCAATTCTCCACATTTCATTCTTGCAAATGATATGTTCTTCAGAGTTGCACTAAATCGCCTTTTCATTTAACGAAGACCATATCTGCCAAATTGAGTTTAAAAGATGAAAGTTATCAATTTTTTGTCCCAAAACTTTAAAAGCAAGAAGCTTACACGCCACATCATGAGCATCACTCCTTAATGGTCGGTCCTATACTAAAAGCCAATTACCACCTATAACTAATTCTGGATTTTGGTTTTGAAAAGACAAAAATAAACTGCATAATTATGAAGAAATTGACATGGCAAAATCAGCTAATTGTGTCATTGATTGAAAAAAAGTATTTTAGTTCCATACTTCCATTGGACTAAGAATGCCAAGGCTCTATTGACTAATTCTAATCAGAAGTCTGCTGAATTTCTTGGCTACAGAGTTGCACAGGTGTTCCTTTGACTCTTCAGAGTGTTTAAGCATCTCCAAAATTTCTCTCATTGAAGGACGATCATCTGGGTTCACTCGGATGCACCACAATGCTATCAAAACTAATTTCCTTGCAATTGCATTTTCTTCTTAAGTGATATGATCTCCAATTTCCTTGTCTCTCCTTGGTTGAACTTTCCTCTTTGTATTACTGATAACATTTATGATTGATAAATATCACAGGAAGATTTTTAAGTGAAGGAGGTAGGTTTCTTCATGAAGTGATCCTTGTACGATTATTGATGTCTGGGTCCTGAATGATGATTAATTGACTTGGAATATTTTTTTTTTTGAGTGTTGACTTGAAAATCCCATTTGAATGAACTTCTAGAAAACCAACAAGCATACTTTTCTTTTTGGGCTCCGTTGATGGTTGTTTTGATTTGTAAATGCATTTAAAAATAAAGTCCTTTCCCTATCCAGGTCCAGCTCGAATCTCGAATTTGTTGTTATTGTTGTATAAGAAAATTAAATAACTTTTGCCCGGTTAGGCCTCAATGGATGTAAAATGAATGTTAGGTCGAGCATAAAAATCCAACAGAATCTATAGCAAATAGATATAGGCTATAGCAATTAATTGGGAGATGCCAATTTGAAAATGCTTTTTACTTGCTGCTTTAAAGGGAATTCTTACAGTACAAATTATCACAAAAAGTGAAAGCTTTTGGATGTATTGGCTAATTGCTCATACGGAGAAAAAATTAGAAATAATTTTACAGAATAATAGAAGCTGCTGTCCATGATATATCATAATTTCAATTCTTAGTTTAGCATGACAATAAACTTTTCTCATCAGCACATCACAAGCAAAAATCCTAGCCAATGCTATCAGCTATGTCAATTACTACTACTTCAAAATATTGTTGTACTATACTGTGGCACTGTCCGGGGGACTTCAATAATCATATGATGCTGGAAAAGATTTCTTATTGAAGCATAAATAAATGAATAGCTCTTGATGAATTAGCACTAGAAGTGAAGACATTGGACTAGAACTTCTAATGATTGATCAAAAATATTAATAATAACAGTAACAACAATAATACTAACAATAATAGACTGCAAAGTCAAGTACTAAAATAACCCAAAAAAAAAAAGAAGAAGTACATGGATTTGCATTCCAAAAATAGATGCAAAGCCAAAAAGGAAAAAAAAGAAAAGAAAAGAAAAGAATATGATCACAGGTTCATTTTTCTGAAATCGGTCACCAGCTATATAGCAAATGTTGCCGACAAAGTTATCCGAGCTGAACCTGGACAACAAAAGGTAAATTTGTTAGGAATTGGGGTAGCAGGCACAGCGAAAATTTTAAATTCTTACCCCAGGATTCACTCTAGTTCTACGTATGACTTCTCAAGGGGGTTGGAGGATTATCGCCCTTAATCCTGAAATGTCGTAATCTACGACCTCGTGTGAGAATGGAGAAGAGGTGCTAGCCTTCTCTCTTCTCCTCACGTAGTTTTGGAGAACTCTCTCTATTTTGACTATCGAAGTGATCAATGACCTATCGTAGTATCATACTACTAATAGAGAGATAGAGAGAGAGAAGAGTAAGGATGGGATACGTGGTTTGATTCAAAATCAAACCACCGTAACATCGATGGCTTCCCTTCTTCATTATCGCATAAGAGATAACCACTTTATCCATGACCCCGTGATTTATTTATCTTTATAATTAAACCCCAAAAGTATTTATTTCCAAGTCCTTACTTGGACACAATTTAATCCGTAACCCAATCTCTATGCGTGATCCAATAGATCCCAAATACACCGGTAATAATTATGAATTATAATTTCAAAAGAATTAGATAAAATAAACACTTTTATTTTATCATTAATTACAATAATTAATTATTCATAATTATAAATTGTGAGCCGTCTAGCAACACATCACAACCATTGTATTCGAATTGATCAAGGGAAAATTCCGACCTAACCTTTTCATGGAAAATTACCATGTAATTATTATCCTTTCACCATTGATATCCACTAGTCGGAATAAGGAACAAGTGCCAATTCCCTTAATGACTAGTTAATTTTCTAGTTCTAACCTTAGATTAGATTAACTTGAAGACACTCTTCAATTAATCTAATGTAGTCGACTACTAAGGTTACATTCCAACCTTGGATATCTCCCACTATCTGAATCTCTCTTGATCACTCACTATCTTCCATGCTTCACACTACCCCCAATTTCTATTCTTTAAGTCACTCGGCGGTAACAAGAAAGAATCAAAAGGTAGTGATTCACACTCAAGATACTATGGTGATCTCAAGTCTAGGATCACTTACACAATTTCCCATAAGAGATTCAACCATTGGCACCAAATATCCTAATGGGATCTCAGGATCACCCAATGAATTATTACTCATAATTCATCTACACATTAGCCTAGGTATCGTTATACCATGGTTGATGAGAACAACCACTACTTACATTAAGTAGGGGCTAACCGTACTAGTCCAATGATGTCCTGCCTCATTAATAGTATGACTAGGGACATTTAAGAATATTTATTATAAATGTGATTGATATCTCATAGTCAGCAACTCTTGTGACCATCATCACATTAATAAATATTCTAAGGACTTTTACCAGTTATATCATATATTAAACAGATAAAATTGGAAGTTCATAAAATACAAAACTTTAATTAGGAATGTATTTAAACAATATAATTGTTTTAGAGCATACATTCCAACAAAATTAAGGCAAGGGAGACTAAAACTACCTAAATCTGCACTTGTAACATATTAATGACCACTGAGTAATTGTTGGCATATTAAATCAAGATTCAAAAATAGAAATTTCTATATTATTATTTAGCGATGTTTTAGTCAAATTAGTTTTTGGGTAATCCTAATAGAGTCAAGTTATAGTAGCATTAGTATTTTGGAATTAGTATTTGATTAGGAACTTTCTTGTAGTTGTAAAACTTATTTACCAAGTTATCTAGTTTATAAATAGGGAGTCTTGTTATTATTATTAGTTGAGAAGAGTAAGAATTTGAGGGGTGTGATTATTGATATATATTATTGATATTATTCCTCTTCTCCCACACATACTTGCATGTGTATAAATTGCTTCCCTAACCCATATACATTGATTCGATGAAATCTGTCTCGTATATCATTTTGGTTAATTTTTTGGGTTTTACAGTGATTGATTAAGTGTGCAGATACGTGCTAAAGTCCGCAGGTCTGTTTTTTGAGTGAAGTCTCGTGACTTCGTATTTGGATTGGTCCCTGAAGAGACGAAGACTCTCGGGGTGGAATTCGCTAATTGGCATTTCATCCAAGCTGTGCTTATCTTCAAACCGATGGTGCAAGTTCTTGGATCCAAAATTTGGCCAATTTGACCAATGTGCAATTTCTTGCTTATTGAGTATAAAACTCAGCGTCACATCAATATGGTGATACGCATGACATACGAAGTAAAAATAGTTATAACAAATGATCTTTATTTTAAAAGAAAAACACACGTACAAAATTATTATAGCTAGTGTATATGATAAAAGCTTTAAAAAAATCTGATTAGAAGTGCTAATTACTTCATTTGAAATATCAAGAACTGATCTAGAGAAGTGGTTCACTCCCACTTATACTGTAAAAGTAATCATGAATGTGTACATATGTCCTATGTTCTCAATTTGAGTATATGTACTCAGGAGGTAATAGAGGAGGGAGTTTAAGTGAGAAATTTCAAATTCAAGATCTCCCTATTACACTATAAAAAAAAATTGAGTATATATACATGTAGATAAATATCAATTTAAATATACACAGTTGGATGTACATATATATTCATTAAGCATATATTTTTATTCATTATGATGCAGATTAATTGTTTAGTACAATGCACATAATTATGAGGGTGATTTGGTCAGTTAGTAATAAATGTATTAGTTTAATTCACAAATACTAACCCCAATCTCAATTACAAATTCAGGAAAAGTTGCACCCTTATGAATTTTGCATCTTCCAATTCCCATCTTTCACATTTTTTCCCACTTTTTTTTTTAAACTTTTAGACCCTCGAATTTGGAGTGCTTTGCGGCGGAATATCAACTCCGTTGACCCGGGAGGCTTCCACTTTTCCACAGTAGACCTGTGGAATTCCAAAAACCATGTGTTTACTTTTATTGGGCTCCACTCATGGAATAACGGACATTGGCAACTGAATACCGAGTCCTTGTTCTTTTTAATTTTCCAATCTACTCTTCTCTCATTAATGTTTTGCAGAATAGTCTTTTTCCTCGTAAGGCCCAGTTGATGGTAACAGGTCTAGTAAATCCAAAACATTTGAGAGAGGAAAAGTCTCTAGACCTAGACGTAGTCTTTCACAATTCACACGCTAAAATATCTAATAGAAAAATGTATCCTCTTGCCTTATACGAAGTGTAATTAGTAGTCACGAAGGCTTCAATAGGGAAGACTTTCTCTGCTTATACTTTTCTCCTTACTAAAGTTTCTCTTTAATAATTAACGAACTACAAGTACAAACTCTTACGTGTCCAATTTAGATTGCTTTCCGTCCTTCAAGAAAACTCTCTTATTTTTTGTCCTTCTTCTTTGGAGGTGGACCTATGTAGACTTTTAAAAGTCGTTGGCCTTTGTACTAAAAGTCATCATTGTTTTGCTTGGTAGCCTCAATTGATGGTAAAACAAAACCATAAGAGCAATTTGCTATTTAAAATCTCTTTGTTTCTTCTGCCTCTTTCCCTCTAAAAGTTTTAAGAGTAGAGGATTAAGAACCTCCCAACTTATTACATAAATAACAAGGTTAATTATGTTTTAATTTTTTTAGATAGTTATGTTAAAATAATTGACGTTTTTTCATCATTTAACAACTTGTCTCTCAATGTACCCAATTCTCATGTTGTATTTTTGGCAAAACAAATGATGCAGCACATTTCATTCCTGCAAAAGATATGTTCTTCAATGTCACACACGAAATCGCATTTTCTTTAACAAAGAATGTATCTGCCAAATTGAGATAAGAAATGAAAGTTATCTATTTTTGGTCCCAAAATATTAAACACAGGAAGCTTAAACACCACATCATTAACGTCACTCCTTAATGGTCAGTCTAGCACTAAAAGCTAGTCCGGGTCAATCCCGCATTTCCTCCTTAGTTCAAACGTATGGTTGCCTAATTTTCTCTAGTGGGGCAAAAACATGCAGTTAGGGCCTACTTAGCAATTCTGCTCCACAAAAACCTGGTACTAGTCAAAGAGAACTCAATATCTTATCCTGTTTTTCTTCCTAGTTCCTAGAATTCTACTCTTCTTTTTTTTTTTTTTTTGCTTTCTTTTTCCACGCGGAGACGGCCAACCAAATTGTATGTAGACATCGAACCTTGATTTCTTGGTGGAAGAAAATTCTTATCAGACAATTTTATTTAGAATTTGTAGTATTTCATTTCCAAGCAATTTCATACTCGGCTCCATATCCATTGATATTTAAGAAGTATTTCATTTATTTTGTTATACAGGAAAAGTTCTATGAATGGAAAACATGGCTGGGGTAATTCACTACAATGTACTTGTAGCTAACAGTCTAACCATTTTTTTTTTCCAGTAAAACCAACTGGCGAAAATTCATCAGATGACTTTAGAAGAAGATTTAGAAATATTAAACCAATGCTGATATAGTGAATATAAGTGTACGAAGTTAGCAAGTACCACCTGTTACTAATTGTGGCTTATGGTTTTGAAAAGATAAAAAAAAAAAAAATCAACTGCATATTTATGATGAGCTTGACATGGTAAAACGAAATAATAGCATCACGTTGATGAAAAGTATCTCAGCTCCGTATTTCCATTGGAATAAAAACGCCAAGTCTATATTGAATGATTCTAAGCACTGGTCTACTTCTTGGCTATAGAGTTGCACAGGTGTTCTCTTTATTCTTGGTTAAATTACATATAACCCCCTG
This sequence comes from Gardenia jasminoides, assembly GCA_013103745.1. Classification (NCBI taxonomy): domain Eukaryota; kingdom Viridiplantae; phylum Streptophyta; class Magnoliopsida; order Gentianales; family Rubiaceae; genus Gardenia; species Gardenia jasminoides. The sequence goes on from CM023098.1 coordinate 41,191,258, forward strand.
TGGTTGTCTGTTACTACATGACCCTTTTAACATTTCAAAATATCCACTTCACCTCCTATAATTTTATATAAAGTGGAAACTTGATGGAATATAACTTATATAACGTCATTAATTAAAACAACAACAGTACTCTTACTCAAATGTTAAATCAATCGAAGGTTTAATCATCTTATATAAAAGTATAGGGAAATTATGTGAACAATTACAAAAATTGTAGGGGAGTATAGTGAATATCTTTATATGAACTATAAAGGGGTTGCATAGATATCAGAATTTCATTACGCACGCTTTTAGAACATGTTTAGTATAAATACTGTAACTGATTGTGTATTCCATCTATTTTCTACTTTAGATAAGGTTATAGGAGAATTAGGTGGTTATTTTGAAACCTCAGGGAGTCGTCTGCTATTATATAAAACCATACGGGATTATAAATAATTTACCCTTTATTCTTTAGAGCATTTAAGCATTTCTAAAATTTATATCGTTGAAAGACGATCATCTGCCGGTGTCATTTGGATGCACCACAATGCTATCAAAACTAGTTTCCTAGCAATTCAATTTTCTTCTTCAGTGATATGATCTCCAATTTTTTACGAAAAATAACGAAACTCAAATTAAGAAGAATTGATACTTAACTAAGAAATTAAATCAATGGATAAATTAAATCAAATGAAATATGGTTGATAAAATAATAGAAGTGAGCCTAAGGTTTCAGATTTTAGTTCAAAATTTTGAATTAATTCTCCAATTATTTTCTTGACAAGTTATGAATGCTTCACACCATTTTATTTTAGATCACCTCTCGATACATCTAAGGGGCTCCTAATTAATCTTACGTCTCTTTTGAGATAATAAGTATTTAATTAAATCCATTAAAATCCCAAATGATATAAATGCTTCGTACAAATATTAAAATATTCTCGTGATTAGGCTAAGTATATTTATTTATCTAGCACACGGTTGTATCTCTTTTCTCAATTCAATACAAACCCAAAGATCATGTTCATGGTGGCCACTTACAAACATGTAATTAAAATCAAGATAAGCAAATCATAGCAATAGTCAAGAATTTAAATGAAAAAAAATTAATCAAAATCCCTTCATAAAAACCTTAACCCTAAAATGAACTTAGTTCAACATAATAGAAAGAATTAAAATCACAAATTCAAAGACTTTACAAAGAAAAGAGAAAGAGCAAGAAAACTTCTCACTTTGGTTGCCCTAATTTTCTCCTTGGTCGCTCCTTGATTTGATCTTGAAAAATTTTGATTTCTCAAGAGAAAAATATGAAAAGATATCTTTCTAACCTAAACTAATGTTTCCTGACCCCTTAAAAGGTCCTAAACACTTCTATTCATAGTTTCATAAAGTTACAATTGAATTCCAAGAGAAATAGGCTTTCAAAAACTAACAAAACCAAGTTTCGCGCACATTTCGATAAAAATCGGCCCGAAAATAAACCCAAAGATCGGCCCGGTTGCTCTTCATTTTAACTTTCCAATTTTTCAAATGATAACTAGTGACAAAACCGACACCACAACTAGCGCCGGTTGTTGTCTAACAAATTGATTGACCAATTCGCTCTTACACTTCAAACTTGGACGGCCGCACTTTGCAATTTAGGAGGTGTTTGGTAAATTGGTTTCGATCCCCACTATGGGTTTCAAATTCAATTATACCCATATAAAATGTTTGGTTGGGATCAATGGGAATAAATTAATGGGAATGATAGGCCTATTCTATGGGTTTTTTGATTAACCACTTTTTACTAGAGAATCATCTTAGTTGCCCATCATATTCTTTTTAAATCATCTTAATTACCCTTTTATTCTCATTAAATACAAATATAAGAAAATAAAATGCTACTATTTCAACAAATGGAAAGAAAAAGAAAAGAAAAAAAGAAACAATGAAAAAGAAAAATTATAAATTATAAAATCCATTTCACATTAACAAACACACTATGGGTTTTCATCAAAACCCATTATCATTAACCACTCTATGATACCGATAGTGATAGTGATAGTAGAATTTGAACCAAACAGCTCCTTAGCTTTTGTATTCAAGTCAATTCGTCCATGTGGAGCTTGAATCATTGTCAAGCGTTTCCAAGACCATGCAAAATCCAACTATAGCATTCACTTTTCTTGCATTTTTCATCCATTACTTGATTGATCACAACTCCACCTGCCAACACGAACATCACTAATATTAGACAGTATTTATATTCAAACTAGACTCAACTGTGGCAATTACCAAGCAATTTCTTTATATAAAATCACTCTAAATCCCAACTTATCACTAAATTTGACAGTGAGAAGAGATTTAAAAGCAAATAAAATGAAATTTATCTATTCAGTGATAAATTTCATTTCTTTATATAATTATTAAAATGAAATTTATCCAAATTTTAATAATAATAATATATTATTAAACCATATAATAAGTATAGAAAATTAATTGTGACCTAAGAGAAACAAATAGAAAAATTATTAGCAGATTGATAAAAAGTATTTTTAAAAAGTTATCATAAGCATAGTGTTTAAAATATGTGTCAAAACTATGAATTAATAGATCCATTAAAATTTTCATAAATGTATTGAATTATAGAAAGAAAGAAATTTATCCAAATTTTAATAATAATAATAATAATAATATATTATTAAACCACATAATAAGTATAGAAAATTAATTGCGATCTAAGAGAAAAAAATAGAAAATTTATTAGTAGATTAATAAAAAGTTTTTTAATAAAAAAAGGTATCACAAGCATAATTAATACAAAGCACAAATGTATATAGATTACAAAATTAATAAATTGACTGAAAGTTGAGATAGTTAAGAAAGTGAAAAAGAAAAGGAAAATAAGTGGGTGAAAATAAATGGATGGAATTGATTGTTACAAAAATAAAATACTTAATATCTACTCAAATTTAAAAAAAAATTAATTTTGGCCACATGGTGAAAATATCGAGCATCAATTTGGTAGAAAATGAAAGCAGCCAATTCAATGATTTGATAAAATGAGAATTGAACAACGAACTACTGTATATGTGTATGTGTGTGGGTATGTGTGTGTGTGTGTAAAATTACACGAAATGCAAATGATGAAGAAAAGGAAAAAGAAAAAAATGAAAAGATGGAAAAAGGAATAAAAGAAAATAGAAACTAAGAATATTAACTATTAATTATTAACAATGACGTAGGGCATGCGCAAATGTCCTTCATACTGTTTCACGTACTTATTATTTTTCAGATCCTCTGTATTACCATAGTGGTTTGTTTACTATACCACAATATGTTTTGAGGACAAATTAATTTTGCTTCAAATCACCACACCTCCGTTCTGGCGCGTTGTAACCAATGTTTTAAAACTCGGACCGGCCAGTGAACTGGTGGCATGACCGGTTTGCGGTTCAACTGGTCCGACCGGCCGGTTCACCGATTTTTTTTTTTTTTATGCCGTCTGAGCAGTGGCACCAGCACCAGCAGCATTAATGGTACATAAAATTGGCCCACGCTACTGCTAAGGCCACTCTCCACGTGGGCCTTAACAGTGGGCATCCAGCACCAGCAGCATTAATGGAAAATTAATGACACTTTACTACATTTCATTGACACATTTGGACATAAAATGATCCCAAGTCCCATCTTTTGTTCACCATTAATGATATTTTTCAAATTTTTTGAGGGGAAAAAAAGTTTAAACCCAATAATTTTGAATACATTAATCCAAAAATACTTTATCTTGAAGTGTCTTTTAAAATTTTCTTAATAACATGAAAATTGAACATAAATTTTCTGAAAATTGATAAATGTAATTTCTTTCAACCATACAAAAAAAAAAAAGCAAGTCTGAAAAAATTTGAAATATTAGATACATCTTTAACCGAAAATTGGAAAAACAAAAAAAAGAAAACCAACATCAATTAATGAAAAGAATTCGAAGTTTCAAATTAAATACAAAAACTCCACATACAGAAAATAAATAAAAGGAAGAAAACTTGTATAGATTATGTTAAAGTTGTGGAAGAAAACTTCAAGAGATTAAACTAAATACATGTAGATTTAAAAAATGGTAAGAGAGAGAGGAGGGTGGAGTAGGTGGAGATGAGAAGAGGGAAGAATAAAGTTTGTACAGGAAATTTATTGTAGTAACTCTAAAAAAAAGTGATTAAAAGAGGTTTGATGGAGGTAAAATTGGAAAGAATGCAAGATTGAATCCTTTGAATGTGGAATTTAGTAACATGAAAAACTAGTGATTAAAAAAGGACTGATAGAGGTGAAATTGAAAATGATGCAAGATTGAAGTCTCTGAATGTGGAAATAGAGAGAGGCATAGATGGGTAAATGGAAGTTTCATTTTTTATTTTACTTTTCATTAGTTTTATAAATTTTTGTACTCACCTAACTTCAAAAATACTTGTTAGTGTGGTGGTTAAGACACTTGTATCTTATATATGAGGTCCCAAGATTAAATCTCACTACCACTATATTTAATCTTTTCAAAAAATGAAAAAAACTAAAAAACTACCGATTCACGGTTCGACCGGTTCGCACGGTTCTTGACCACTTTCTGGGTCTTATACAGAACCGAACCGGTGGCATGACGGTTCAGGTTCAACCGGTCGAACCGGCCGGTCCGGTCCAGTTCTGAAAACACTGGTTGTTACTTGTAAGTCCATGCACCCCAGTCCATCCCTTTCTCAACCACAAACCAATCCAAATTTCACACCATCCTGCGTGTCCATTCCTTGTTTCGGCACGTACTCTTTTAATCAGCAGCATGTGGTCCCTGAAGACTCACGGGGTGAACTTTACTAATTGGCATTTCATAGTCAATTACGTTTAAAATTGTGCAGCTCTAGCCTCTAGGCCGCTTGATATATCCAAAAACTTTTTCATGGGAAAAAAGAAGGCTGAGGATTAACTAGAGTTTTAGCACCAGAGCAGGAACTTCCATTAGCACGTTTCATCAAAGTTGTGCATATCTTGAAACCAATGGTGCAATTTCTTGGATCCATAATGTTGCCAATTTGACCAATGTGCAGTTTCTTGCTTATTTAGGATAAAACTATATGACATGACAATGGCTACGATGTTAATGAGAGCATTGTTCTGGAAGTAAAATAAGTTGAAGTAATTACAGTAATATGTTTCAAGGTTCGAGTCTCATAGTTATGTGCTTAGTTAAATCGATATATACTAGTGTGCATCCCATCATTTGATGATTAGTTGTAAATTTTTTCTTTGCTTTTGATAATTTTAACCTAGGAACCTGAGTGTCCAAACATTAAGCAAGCACGAAAATTTGCCACTGAACTCATTACCTCTGTCCTCAAAGAGAAAAACAGAAAAAAACAGGGAAAAACATAAGCAACCGACTTCTAAAATTAATTGGTTCAGACAAGGGCCAAGGGCACCTTTTTGCAAATGGTGAATTCCGTCCTATGAAAGTCCAGTGTGCTGAGTTGAGCATTACTACACCTAAATTACGAGTTGAGCACTACTATACCTAAATTACAAGTTGATGAAATTAGTCTACTGTTATACCCACAGATCCATATAGTGGCTCCGTGAAGTCCTCTGACGAACTATAACTGCTTGTAGCTTGCTCCAATCTTGGTGAATCTGGAGGACAAACTTGAGGTTTAGGTGGCATTTGAAGGCCGTTAACGTCACCTTCAAGCATTTGTAGGACATCTCTCATTGAAGGCCGATCAGTCGGAGTCATTTGCACGCACCACAATGCTATCAAAATCAATTTTCTTGCAATTGTGATTTCATCTTTAGTTGTATCTCCAAAATTCATACAATTCCCTTGGTCCAATTTATCATGTATCGACGAAGGGAAATGCATTTGACTTGAATGCTCTGAGTTGGAATTTGCATTCCTCCTCCTACTAACCATGTCCATTAGAAGCATTTCGAAACTATAAACATCTTTCTTGTTTGAGACTTTGCCAGCGTTTTTGTAGAATAATTCTGGAGCTATGTATCCTAATGTTCCTCTAACCTATGTTGTCAGGCTCGGATTGGACCGGTTGGTCGAACCAGTCAGACGGGAACTGACCAGGTAGCCAGTCTAAATGAGGTGAAAAACCCGCAAGTATTCGACTCAGTCAAATCCGATCAGATTTGACCGTGTGAACCGGTGACCCGGGAAAAACCAGATTTTTTCCCTCTCTAATTTTTGGCCTTTTTTCTGTTTTTTTTTAAACCATTTTTAGTCTTTGACCAATTGACCGGAACTTTTCTTCTGCCCCGTTTTACTTCTCCAGTTCTCCAGCCAGAAAACTGAAGGCTTCAATCAATTCAATTCAACCCTAGATCCTCCAACTATCACTGCTGCACTTCAAGCTCCAATTCAATTAGAGCTCACTGGAGTTTTACAGGTACAAAGATCAATGTATCCGAGACTGTTGGTACTCTTAACGGACCACTCAAGATGTAATCAGGGAAAGGGTAAAGAGGAAGGCTTGGGCAGTTGTTCTTTTGCAATCCAGGATCAAGAAGACGGATTCTTCTGCTTGTGTAATTGATGCTATCGTGGTCAAGATAATATCTCTTTACCCCAAATCCAATGGAAAATACTGTACGGTTGTGCTCACAGTAGAGTTGAAATCCTCTTTCTCCACAACTTTGGGGATCGCCATCTACCCGAAAAGGGCACTTGATGTCAATGTGGAATTCCCCACAGGAGAATTGTCGCTCGCATTTGACAGTCTTGAGGTCATTATCTGGTTTGATAACTCTAAGAGCAACTGTCTGATCAACAATGAAAAGGGACAAACAAGCTGCAAAAAACTTCAAATGAACATGGTTCATCATCATTTCCAATTGCAAGGAAGGAAGGAAGGATTTGAATTGCAACTTTCATGTACAGTGCATACTATCAAAGCTCTTATCTGATCACACGTAAATGCCTGTAACAATTCTAGCGCGTTTCTGCATGACTTGGTCAACTAAATCAAAATGCAAAGACCAACTTATACGTGTGTAGTCAACTTAATAATTCATTCTACCATAATTCTGCCCCCTCATCTTATCTTAAAATACATAAAGCGCTGTGAGGTTGGGAATTGGGTGTGTTTGGATAGGAGGTTATTTGAAATAATTTTTGAAAAAAACGCTGTAGCACTTTTTTGATGTGATGTGTGTGAGATAAAAAGGTAATTGGAAAATGTATTGATGATGCAAGCAAGTAAATTTTGATAATTTTTGAAATAATTTTTGAATCTCACCGGTTATCTTGCAATTGTGAAGTTTATTTTGTCCTCCATCATCTTTTCAGCTGCCAAGGCCTAATTCTGGAATGCTGGGCTTCTACTTTTGTCGGCCACTGTGCAGCTGATTTTGGTATTCTATTCCCATTATGCCCTTTTGTGCTGGTTTATGAGTAATTTGGTGGTAGATTTTGTCCTTTCTTGTTCTGTGGCCCGAGCCTACTTTGATTGGCCCTTGTTTTTGCCTGTCACGTGTGGTCTTAGACTTTCTTAGCTGAACATAGCTTTTGGGTTTATTTTAGGCTTTTTTTTTTCTCGAGCTCTTTGTGATATAAAATGATTTGTATTTGTTATTTTAATTCGTGTTTATAATTTTTAGCACCAGAAATCCTTGATTGTGTGAAAAAAATTCATTTTTGTATTTTTCAAATTTGTGATATAAAATGGTAAGTGTTCGTGATTTTGAGATATAACTATTGGAATTAAGAATTTTATAATTAACAATTTCATAGTTCATGCCTCAAGATTAAATTTCAAATAAGTTGGTAAAAATTGGAGATAAGACTTCATTTGGTTAGTGCTTTTGCAAATGTATGACTTATATAAATTTGAGGTGAACAATTAAAATCTATGCGAATTAATTATCTTTGAATTGCACACTTTCTATTCATATATATGGTTTTTAAATATGCTAACAATGATTAGAGATGCCATTTTCTATGATGTTTTAATCTATTCAGCAACTATTAATTTTTAAAAAATAATACAAAATTGACAATTTTGTGGTCGACAATTTTTAAAGTAGTCCAGGTTTTGATATTTATAATCTTAATTTTTATTGTTTAATGTGTCACACATATTGACATTTGTAATTGTAATTAATTAAATGAAATGATTGACTATATGATTAGTATTGGTAATTTCCAAATGTAGCTGGTTGACAATTTTATAGTCACACCTCGAGATTAATTTTTAAGATACATTAATTGCAATTCAGAATGATGTGATCGTATTCTGACTGCAATTGAGTTCGATAATTTTTAGATATGTTGGTAAATTTTGGGGATAACATTTTGCTTATGTTAATGCTTTTCCAAGTAGAATTAAATTCCTTATGAATTAATCATCTTCATCTTCAATATGCGAATGAAAATTAGGGATGGTATTTTGTATGATTCTCTATTTGTTCAGGTGTTATTAATTTTAAAATGATAATACATATATTTTTTTATTCGTGTAGGCAATCTCCTGTGTAAGGTTAATGAATCCAGTGTCCAATAATTTAAAGAAGGGCCAACCAATTAAGAAATCCATATTTTACAAAGCTATCATATGAAACTATTCTGAATTATTATTTTTATGATCTAAAACAGGCATCAAAGTATGTGAATCTTTCCATAAAAAAAGGAAACCTGTGATATTACTATAGTTTCCAGGGGTTTTTGTCTCCTTTTATACTTTTTGCACTGGTTATTCTAATTGTGGACAAATATTCTCTCATCTTTAGTGTATGCATTGCCGTGGTTTCTTTTATTTATGCCACGCTTTTTTCCTCATGTGTGATTTTTACATTTGTTTCCTACTTTTATTCTTGCTTTATTATAACTCCATTTTCATACAAAATACTTCTGAACTCCATTAGTAAATAAGTCTTCCATTACCATCAAGTCCAACCCAATATGATCAACCATGGGCACCCCGCGGAATGCATGGGGCACCATGCCCAGTCTATTTTCAAGCTAAGATAGAGTCAGTATGAGGTCTCATTACTCATTGGTAACAAAGGGAACGTGTTTTTCCTTTCCTTTCCCCTTTTTTTTTTTTTTGGGTGGAAACAATAGTAACAAGGGTTGAAAACAATAAATATGCACTATGGGCGTAGACACTTATGAATGGAATGTAATCGTAGGAATTAAAACAATACACCTACGGTATATTGTGCACAACCCCTCGGTGGTTTCACTCGTTGCCACATGACCCCCTAATGTTTCAAAATATCTATTTCATCCCCTTATTATTTTTTATAAAGTGAAAATTTGATGAAAAATAGCTTTTATAATACATATTTTTCATGATTTGAATTAAAATGTAATTTTGATAGAAATTATTCAAATTAATGGGTAGGATGTAAAATATCAAAATTACCTTTATGATAAAATACCTAGAAGCTCTTTGTGGTTTAACTAATATTCAATTTAACTCCCTAAGATTCAAAAACCTATATTATGACTCCCTCAGATTTTAATTAAATTTAAACATTGACAAAAAATGTCATAATTAATAGTTGTATGTAAAATACCATAATTGTCCATTCTTCTTTGCAAGCCCCCACTCTCAAAAGCCACCATTTCCTTCTGGCATTTTCTATGCTCCAACCCCATTACTACAGCCACAATCAACACCATCCTCTTCTTCTAAGGAATAGTAGAGATAGAATTTAATGTCCAAATCACTACATGATTTTTTAAAATATGAATTACCACCCTTTTGGTAACAATTCTATTTCAGCCACCTTAATAGGAAGTTGATTGAATTGATTGTTGGATTTAACAACAACAACAATAATAATAACATATTGCACGTCAAGTACTAAAATAACCAAAAAAAAAAAAAAACAGAGAGATACACGGTGTATGCATGAACTCCATTCCAAAATTAGACTGACAAGTCAAATATGATTTGGTCATTTAATAATAAATTTATTTGCTATTTTAATCCACGAATAGTAACCCCTATCCCCATCAAAAATTTTGGGATAAATTACATTTAACCCCCCTGTGGTTTTGACTATTGCCACTTCACCCCTAATGTTTGAAAATATCCACTTCACCCCCCTATGGTTTTATGTAAAGTGGAAAGTGGACGGAATGTACAATTTTGTACCAAACACGCTCCAAAAGTGCGTGTGATAAAATTTTAATATCCATACAACTCCCTTATGATTTATATAAATATCCACTTTACCCCCTGTGGTTTTTGCAATCGTCCATGTAATTCCCCTATACTTTTATGTAAAGTGGATTTTCCACTTTACATAAAACCATAGGGGGGTGAAGTGGATATTTTCAAACATTAGGGGGGTTATGTGTGTGAGGGCATCAAAATTCAGATTTATTTTAAAAATGCATAATATTATTTATATTGTGTTTATTCATTGAAAAATGAGTGAATATATGTTTAGAGTGAATATTTTCCAATTTAGAGAATTTTATACGAATTATTTGCCAGTGTGTGATTTCGGCCGAATTAAGTGTTTAATTTGGTACCGGTGTGTGATTAGTGACTTTAAATTGAAATCGAGCATATGTAGTGATATTATGAAAATATTATTAAGATTGGACAGTGTTGGAATGGAGTAAAACAGTGTAAGTTAGATTGTCGCGCGTGACGCGACATAAAGTGCCCAAAAAGGCACTTTTCCTTAAATTAAGGAAATGGCCTCTTTTTGTCCCCTTTTTGTCTTGACTTTTTGGCCTCTTTGAGCTTCATTTTCAGCTGCAATTTTTGGAGAAAAGAGAGAGAGTGGCCGAGAGCTAGGAGAAGAGAGAGAGTGTGTGAGATTTCATCTTGCTTCTTCCATTTCTTCCACCTTCCATCCTTGAAGCTTTGAGCACGATTGAAGACCATCATCTTCTCCATCTTGGCAGCCGTGAGAGAGGGAAGAGAGAGAGGAGTTGGTTCGATTCTTGAGGAAGAAAGAGAGGGAAGAACTTGTGGCTTGATCTTCCAAGTTCTTCTTCATCTAGCCACTTGAAGTTTTGGAACTTTGGTGAAGGATTTTGGGTGGTATTTCCTCCTCCTTGGCAGCCGTGTGAAGGTGAGAAGAAGAGGGGGGAAAATCCAAAAATTGGAAGAAAGAAAAGAGGAGAAAGAAAGCTTGTGGGTGTGTCTTGATCTTGCTCTTGAAGTTTTGTGGGAAATCACTAACAAGCTAGAGGATCGTGGGCAAAAGTTGAAGCTTTTGGAGTTTGCTAGGTTTGGAAGCATTCTTGGGAAGAGGAACTCACAAGATCTACCTTGATCTTGTTGGATCTTGATAGATTCGGAGGTGTAAGTTTTAAAACTACTAGATATAGCTTTATTAGTGTTAAATATCATAGATCCATGGTTTACTTTGGTAGAAATGGTTATATTTGAAATGATGAAGTTGGGCTCTTGAAATCCCAATCTAGGTAGCGGACTTGAGGTGGCCTCTAGGTAGCGGACTTGAGGACCTGATTGGGATTTGAATGATATTTGTGAAATTTGTCATGATATGGTTAGAAAGTAGGGTTTTATTGTTGGAAATTTTGATAGAAAAATGTATGAGACGGCCAAACCCATGCTTGGTAATTTCCATGTTTGATTTTGAGACTTTGTGAATTTCTGTCTAAGAAAATGCATTTTATGTTCAAGTATGAGTGTATGAGTTTTAAAAGATGAAAAGTGAAGTTTCTTGTGAACTTTTGAATGAAAAATGTCATTTAAATGAATTTGAAGGTTTTACAGTATTGTGACCAAATCTTATGAATTTTGAAAATAAAGATATGGTTTGAAGTGTTCTAAAGTTATGTTAAAGTATTGACAAAGAGTAAGCGTTGAGTTTTTGTGATAAGAGTGATTCTGAGGTGATAAACCTCACTTTATTTCAAAGTACTAAAAGTTTAGAAGTCGCGTGAGACGAGTACATCGATCGAGTAGTTTTTGTTAATTGATGTGTGAGCTTGAAAATGAATCCTTTTTGCGATGATTTTGAACTCAAATGACTACCTTTCATTCGAGTAAAGTCAGAAGAATTCTTGTCAAGAATTTTGATAAAACAAAAGAATAAACTTTGAGTTTAGTTTCGCTAATTGTGAGGCGAAACTTATCACTTCTGTTTACTTGATTTTAGGAAATGGGGAAAGATTTGAACCGGACCCAACTTTGGAAATCGAACCTTGCCACTGTGGTGAGTTTCCATGCATGATACTTGACTATGTGTATTTAATTTGAAATGTGAAATAATGTGAAACATAGATTTTGATCCATCAAATGGAGTAGTGTGTACTTTATTGCACTTACTCCCATTTGAATGGTACCATTTGCAAAAGTGTTGTCATGATATTTCAAGTATGTCTTGAACCTCTTGTTTTGTGACCCAAATCCTGTTTTGAATTATATGAAGTGTCTTGTGTTTCCTGTTCTCGAGAATACTTAATCCCCTTGGTATGTTATTGACTCAAGCTGTTGGGGAAGACCCAGGTTGAGGAGATTTAACAACCTTGGGCTACGTGATAAATTGTGTGCTCTGAACTTGGCAAATGGCCTTGTCCCTGATGGAGAGCAATACACAATTATAAATTTCCTGTTAGGCTGGCGGGCTCGGTTGGGGGTTTTGGTGGAGAAAGGAGTAAGTGGTGTTCTACTTGGTTTTGAGTATGAAAGTTGACGGAGTGTCAACTACAAGATTTGCGTACCAGTCCAGGAACGTGCTCCAATTTCGAGGACCTTAGCCCCTGAGGGCTACTCATATCCTACTCTTGTGTGGTTATTTGCTTTCCTTACTTGTTTATTTCCAAATATGAATTTTGAAGTAAGAAATCATATGTGTTATGTGCTTTGCATGTCTTTTGGAACTCACTGGACTTTTAGCTCATCCTTTCCAAATTTGTTTTCCTTAGCAGGGAATGAGAACCCAAGCGGAGGCGCCAACCATTAGAATTAGGGCTATCTTTTGTATCTAGCTGGTGAAACTTGAGTTGTGAATTTGGGATATTGTAATGTGGAACTTTGAATGTGTATTTTAAGTACTCTATGTATTTTGGGACTTTAAGACTTGATGAATGAATTGTGAATTATCGTTTAGATTATATGGTTATCTCAATTTTGGGTTTGTGAGATTGAAGTAGTGTAATTATGAGTTGATTGTAAAGTTTGGGGATTGATGTTTAAATTGTTCCTTCGAGGAATGAGTAACCATTTGTGTGAGTGAGTCCTGGCGAGAGCTAAGCAGGCGGTCCGCTGATACCTTAGGGTACACTCTAGGGAGAGGTAGGACTGTCACAATGTGGCAATAGTCAAAACCACAGGGGGGTTAAATGTAATTTACCCAAAATTTTGGAAAAATTACACTCCTATGAATTTTGCATCTTCCAATTCCCATTTTCACATTTTTCTTTCTTTTATTAATCTTTTAACTTTTAAACCCTTGAATTTGGAGTGCTTTGTGGAGCTTCGACTCTTGACCTGGGAGGCTTTCACTTTTCCATAATAGACCTGTACAATTCCACAACCCTGAATCTTTCTGGATCTTGAATTCTAAGGAAGGCAAAACTTGACTTGAATACCGAGTCCTTATTGTTTATTATTTTCCAATCTACTCTTTTTGTATCAATGTTGTGCTTTGCAGAATAGTGTATTTTTCTTGTAAGCCTGAGCTTATGGTAACATGAAATAAAGTCCAGTAAATCAAAAAATTTAAAAGAGAAAAAATCTCTAGACCTATTTGGTCATTCATACTTCACAATCTAACGTTTGATCTGGGAGGCTTTCAATTTTCCACAACAGACCTGAAGAATTCAAACCATACTTTTCCATTCATGAACTGATAGATATTGATAACTAAATATCGACATGAATTCTACGAGAGGCAAATCTCGACTTGAATACTGAGTCCTTGTTCTTTATTACTTTCTAATCTACTCTTTCTGTTGTAAATGTTTTGTAGATAGTCTTTTCCTTGTAAGCACCAATTGATGGTAACATGAAAATCAAGTCGAGCACATCCAAAAAATTTTAAAGAGGAAAAAATCTCTAGACCTATTTGGTCATTCACACTTCACACGCTAACGTTTGATTTGGGAGGCTTTTAATTTTCCCTAATAGACCCGAAGACTTCAAACCATACTTTTCCATTCATGAACTGATAGATATTGATAACTGAAAATCGACATAAATTTTGAGAGAGGCGAATCTTGACTTGAATACTTAGTCCTTGTTCTTTATTATTTTCTAATCTTCTCTTTCTGTTGTAAATGTTTTGTAGAATAGTCTTTTCTCTTGTAAGCCCCAGTTGATGGTAACATGAAAATCAAGTCAAGCAAATTCAAAAAATTTTAAAGAGAAAAAAATATCTAGACCTAGATGTAATCTTTCACAAGTCACACACTAGAAGTCCAATTGGAAAATGTGTCTGCCTTATACGAAGTGCAATTAACAGCTGCAACGCTTTAGTAAGGAAGACTTTCCCTGCTTATACGTTTCTCCTTAATAATTTTCTCTTTCATAATTAATGAACTCCGAAGACAAAACCCTTACATCTCCAATCTACACTACTTTCCCACCTTTAGGGAAGCTCTTTAAATTTTTTTCCCTTTTTCTTTTGAGGTAGACCTATGTACTTTAAAAGTCTTTGGTCTTTGTACTAAAGTCATTATTGTTTTGCTTGTTAGCCTTAATTGATGGGAAAATGAAACCTTAAGAGCAGTTTGCCACCGGAAGCCTGTTTGTTTCTTTTGCCTATTTCCCTCTTAAATTTTTAAGAGTAAAAGATTAAGAAGCTCCCAACTTACTTCGATGATAGCAAGGGTAATTATGTTTTAAATTTTTTTTATATAGTTATGATTATAGCTATCAAGGATATACGATGTTAAAATAATTGAAGTTTCTTCACTTTTCACTGCATAAAAGTTTGTGTTACGTGTCAATTTCTTTCCTTTAGCACCTTGCCTCTCAATGTACCCAATTCTCTTGTTGAATGTAATGATGTACATCAATTCTCCACATTTCATTCTTGCAAATGATACGTTCTTCAGAGTCACACTAAATCACATTTTCATTTAACGAGGACCATATCTGCCAAATTGAGATAAAAAAAAAATGAAAAGTTATCAATTTTTTGTACCAAAACTTTAAAAGCTGGAAGCTTACACGCCACATGATGAGCATCACTCCTTAATGGTCGGTCATACACTAAAAGCCAATTAACACCTATAACTAATTCTGGATTATGGTTATGAAAAGACAAATTTCAACTACATAATTATGAAGAAATTGACATGGCAAAATCGGCTAATTGTGTCATTGATTGAAAAAAAAGTATTTTAGTTCCATACTTCCATTGGACTAAGAATGCCAAGGCTTTATTGACTAATTCTAATCAGTAGTCTGCTGAATTTCTTGGCTACAGAGTTGCACAGGTGTTCCGTTGACTCTTCAAAGCATTTAAGCATTTCCAAAATTTCTCTCATTGAAGGACGATCATCCGGGGTCATTCGGATGCACCACAATGCTATCAAAGCTAATTTCCTTGCAATTGCATTTTCTTCTTAAGTGATATGATCTCCAATTTCCTTGTCCTCTCCTTGGTTGAACTTTCCTCTTTGTATTTCTGATAACATTTATGATTGATAAGTAACACAGGAAGATTTTAATGTGAAGGAGGTAGGTTTCTTCATGAAGTGATCCTTTTACGATTATTGATGTCTGGGTCCCTGATTGATGATTAATTGACTTGGATTTTTTTTTTTTTTTGAGTGTTGACTTGAAAATCCCATTTGAATTAACTTTTAGAAAACCAACAAGCATACTTTTCTTGTTGGGCTCCGTTGATGGTTATTTTGATTTGTAAATACATTTAAACGTGATGTCCTTTCCCTACCCAGGTCCTGCTCCAATCTCGAATTTGTTGTTATTGTTGTATAAGAAAATTAAAATAACGTTTGTTCGGTTATGCCTCAATGGATGGTAAAATGAATCTTAGGTCGAGCATAAAAATCCAACAGAATCTATAGCAAATAGATATGGGCTATAGCAATTAATTGGGGGATGTCAACTTGAAAATGCTTTTTACTTGTTGCTTTAAAGGGAATTCTTACAGCACAAATTATCACAAAAAGGTGGTCAAGTGAAAGCTTTTGGACGTATTGGCTTATTGCTCATCCTTAGAAAATGTTTGAAAGATTTTTACAGAATATTAGAAGCTGTGTCCATAGATATCATAATTTCTATTCTTAGTTTAGCATGACAATAAACTTTTCTCATCAGCATATCTCAAGCAACTCCTAGCCAATGCGATCTGCCAGGTCAATTGCTACTACTTCAAAATATTGTTTTGCTATATTGTGGTATTATCCGGGGGACTTCAATAATCATATGATGCTGGAAAAGATTTCTTATTGAAGCATTAATTGGTCATGTATTGCACAAACAAATAAATAGCTCTTGATGAATTAGCACTAGATGTGTAGACATTGGACTAGAACTTCTAATGATTCACCGTAAATATTAATAATAGCAGTAACAAGAACAACAATAATAATAACAATAAATAGACAGCAAAGTCAAGTACTAAAATAACCCGAAAAAGAAAAAAAAGAGATACATGGATTTGCCTGAACTCCTTTCCAGAATTACACTGCAAAGCCAAAAAGAGAAAAAGAAAATAAAAAAGAAAGAATATGATCACAGACCCATTTTTCTGAAATCGGACTAAAAAAGGTAACCTGCATTTGTAACAATTAAGGACCACTGAGTAATTGATCAAGTGTGCAGATACGTACTAAAGTCCGCAGGTCTGCTTTTGAGTGAAGTCTCGTGACTTTGTCTTTGGATGGTCCCCGAAGAGACGAAGACTCTCGGGTTGGAATTCGCTAATTGGCATTTCATCCAAGCTGTGCTTATCTTCGAACCGACGGGTGCAAATTCTTGGATCCATAATTTGGCCAATTTGACCAATGTGCAATTTCTTGCTTATTGAGTATAAAACTATATGGCATGACAATGACTATGATGTTAATGAGGGCACTGTTAATAAGTTGAAGAAATTTTAGCAAGATGTTTCAAGGTTGGAGTCTCAGGGTTGTGTGCTTAGTTAATCAATACATCCCATCATTTGATGATTAATTGTGATTTTCTTCTTTAATTTGATACCTTAGCCTAGGAACTCGGTGTCCAAACATTGAGCAAGCAGCAAAACTTGCTACTGAACTCATTATTTCTGTTCCCAAAGAGGAAAAAAGAACATGGAAAAGGGAAAAACATAAATAACTGGCTTCTAAAACTAATTGATTCAGACGAGGGCAAAATAATACAATTGCCTGTCTTATGAAAGGCCAGTATGCTAAGTTCAGGGCAAGTACACCTAGATAACATATTTACAGTGAATTTAGTCTATTGGTATACCTACAAATCTATATAGTGGCTTCATAGTGTCCTCAGATCAACATAATTACGAACTGCATACTCTTACATGTACAAATTGGCTATTATTTATCCTTGAGTTCTAACAACTTCGGTGGTGTCTTCCCGCATGCAATATTTACCATACGAAGTTGCAGCAAATTAACTTCTTCCTATATGCTACAAATTCTGTATTGTGTCCGCTGTCCAGTGAAAATTAATATTCCCATTGGAATTTTCTTTCTCTAATTGGAGGGCCCACGGTTTGGAATTTAAGAAGTCAAGCATAATCTGTTACAATAGTTCTATGGCCCCTGAAAAGACAAGTTCGCGCTCTGAGACCAAATCTCCTCAATTAGTCCTTTGACTTTAGCTTTGAAGAAGCTTGTTTAAAAAAATTTATTATCATCAACTTTTATAAATCAATTCCAATTGCCAAGCCACATCCTCCCCAAATCAGCCATAGTCATTAATTAAAAGAAAAAAAATATCTAATTAACAGAAACTGTTGTGAGCGTTTAGTTCCAAATGCTAACTCGTTAATAACCAGAAACTGTTGCACTTTTTACTTTGTGATGTGTTATGCTTTTGCCAAAGTAGAATTTGAGCTCAGGTCAGTCAATAGTCGACTGTGGCAATTCACACAGGACTAGCTTTCTCGTTCTCTCCTTACACCATCAATATAAGTCATTTTCAAAGCAATTTCCTGACAGATTCAAAACACAGCTTATGTAAAATGCAGTCAGGCGTAGACTTGACTCCAAACCATTTATCTATATAGAGAAAACTGCTTTTCCATCAAACCTGAAAACTTACAACAAAAATAAAAAAAAAATGGAAATCTGGAGATTGATCATAGTTATCATTAGCTTTTCTTTTCAATTCAGCCCTGCAATCTTTGCACAAAATATATCAACTGCACCAGCAGCAGCACCACCCAATGATGCCTGCGCTGGGGAAAGCTGCAGCCCCTCCGGCCCTACTGTAAGATTCCCACTTCGGCTACAAGGAAAGCAGCCTGAAGAGTGTGGCTACTATCAAGGCTACAATCTCTATTGTGACAAAGGAAACAATACCTTACTTGAGTTTCCCCCTTCATCAATGAAATTCTTGGTCAAGAACATCGACTACAAGACTCAAATGATCCATGTCCAGTTTGCTGAAGGTTGCCAACTCAAGTATCTGAGAAATCTTGATTTATCTTCTATCCCGTTTCAGTTTTCTTCAACATACAACACAATAGATCGATATACTTTGTTCAATTGCTCAGTGGCAAATGGTGATAATTGGTCTTCTGATTATGGTTATGGATATGACTTTAGTTGTCTAGACACCCCTGGATACAAGGTGCATGCAACGCTTTCTCATGGGGAAATTCGTTATTTATCTGTGGAATTATGCACAAAGATGTATGATACAAATTTGGTTTCGGATGAAATATTTCAAGTGCGAGCTTTCCCAAACTTGTTCTGGTCCTTGCCTGCATGCAAAAAATGCGAGGTAGAAGGTGGAAATTGCAGATGGAAGGATGGAACTAATAATAAACTCGACTGCGTTGGAGGACAGAAGCACGACTCTGGTACGTAGCATTTATTGCTCCTTCCTAGTCCATTTCTTGATGTTTCTTATCGAAGCATTTCAGATAAAGTAATCAGTAAAGATTCAGACCACAGACAGAGAGAGAGATATTTGATTGTCTAGAAGAAGTTTTTAGATCAGTTTACACCAGAAATTTGAATGTTTTCATCTTTGAAAAAACAAATTTAAAGAAATGTATCACGTAGATATACTCCTCCTGTTTTCTGAACTCACCCAGTTTTGAGACTGTATACTGATAAAATGGATTGAGATCACGGACAACACTAAAATACTGACATATTTTGTAAGAGTCCACAAAAAATGGAAAGAAAGAAAAGAGAGAAATTCACATTTCTAGTTAAATTGACTGTTATACATAGATGTGCTTTTGACGTTTGCAAGTATGTCACAGGTGTATCAAAGAAATTATACATTTCAGGTGAGAATCTTGCTTTTTATTTTCCTCAGTTAATTTTCTTAGTATAGTGAAGAAAAGAAAAATTAACATCTGCCTTTAACAACAGTTCCCGCGGGGTGTTTCTTTCTCATATTAGCAACAAGCACCCTATACAATGTCTATACAACAAAGAAATTGGACAAAGAAAATCAGAAGAGAATCAGAATATTTTTGGAAGACTACAAGGCCATGAGGCCTACTAGATATTCCTATGCTGATATCAAGAGAATCACCAATGACTTCAAGGATAAATTAGGTGAAGGAGGCTATGGAAATGTGTTCAAAGGGAAAATTTCAAATGAAATATTTGTTGCCGTCAAGCTGCTGTATAATTCCACAGGAAATGGAGAAGAGTTTATCAATGAAGTAGGAACAATGGGCACAATCCACCATGTAAATGTTGTCCGCTTGGTAGGATTTTGTGCTGATGGATTCAAAAGAGCTCTTGTTTATGAATTTCTACCAAACGGTTCTCTCGACAAGTTCATATTTCCAGAAGGTCAAGAGCATCATATGTTGGAACTTAATCCAGGATCCCAATATCAGATATTTGAATACAGTTACAACAAGTACTATCGCGGAAGCGTACCTGAATTCATATTGACTGAGTACTTGACGAATCCTTTAGATCCTGGGGTGGGGTGGCCTTCCAGATCTACACGTACTCGCTTTTCCTCTTGAGTGAGCCTTTAGTCTCTCTCTAGGTATTATTTCTAGAGGATGGGATGTCTAGAAAAATATGACGGCTAGGTTACGTGTGACCTGGGGACCATGACCCTATTTATAGATAACTTTCCTGTTACCTGTTGGAAACCCTATTTCAGCCCATCATTGTAATAGGAAATCCCCTTAAGTCTCTACACATTAAAGGCCCACACCCTGTTAGATACATTAAAGCCCAAGCCATAGTAGACCACTTAATTGGGCTAACTTTATTTGACAGCCTGCAATACATAATTATTTACATATAAGTCCAACGTTGGATTAAGGATCCAACATCATAACCTTGGAATGGAGAAGTTACAAAACATAGCTACTGGCATAGCACGAGGAATCGAATACCTTCACCAAGGATGTGAACAAAGGATCCTCCATTTTGACATCAAACCACATAACATCTTGCTCGATGAAAACTTTAACCCGAAAATATCTGATTTTGGGTTAGCTAAACTTTGTGAAAAGGGAAGAAGTGCAGTTTCAATGACTGCTGCCAGAGGAACCATGGGCTACATTGCCCCTGAAGTCTTCTCCAGGCACTTTGGCAATGTATCTTACAAATCAGATATCTATAGTTTTGGAATGCTATTGCTTGAGATGGTGGGACGACGAAAGAACATTGATGCCAATGTGCAAAATGTCAGCCAAGTGTACTACCCTGAATGGGTTTATGGACGTTTGGTTCAAGGAGAAGACTTGAGAATTCAAGTTGAGGAAGATGGAGAGGATATCATCGCGAAAAAATTGGCAATTGTGGGACTTTGGTGCATTCAGTGGAACCCTGTGGATCGTCCTTCAATAACCTTCATTCTTCAGATACTTGAAGGAAATGGAGAAAGTCTGAATCTTCCACCAAATCCTTTTACCTCAACTGATCCGATGAATCCGAGTAATCTAAGTCTGCATAGAAGACATTTGGCTTCAGAATTGGCAGTGATCTCAGAGCTAGAATAAGATGCTAAAGGTTGATTTTTGACCGAAAGTCTTGGGTATAATATAGTAATAGCTTCCAATTTTCTGCAAATGAAAGAAACAAAAGGAGAAATTGATTAGTGAAGAAGAGGTACTGAATGATATTTTGCACATCTGTAGTGTATTTTGGCTGATGGTATACTAAAACTATTATTGACTCTGTTTAGCTATTTCTATTCTAGTTACTAACTTTTTCATATAGGATAGTTCTTAGAACTCATAATTTCATCTTCAACCCTGTCAAGACTCAGAGCTTGAAGGGTAAAGCTGTACATTATGTGGTTTAATATATTTCGAACTAAATCACATGAATTTCATGAAAAAAGGCAAACAAGGTTGAGTTGAATTAAATCAGATGCAAGTTCTATATATTATCTCCCTGAGGCAGGTAACTGATGCCTTGGATCGCATTGTGCCTTCAAGCCAAGAAATGTTGGCCCCGCCGCAGGGCACCAAAATTTCACGATCAAAGGTACTTAGTGGGGGGAACTGGTGCTTAATGTCCTTTGTTCTCGAGACATTTTTTTAAAAAGTATTGTTACACCCTTCATTTGCAAGCCTAATATATCATCTCCTTCTCTAAAGTCAGAACTTGTTAAAATGTTATATTCGTGCAACACACAAGAAAGTTTGTTGGAGCAACGTGCGTTTTTAAATTAGATTGGACCAGTCGGTTCAACGGGAACCGGATATCCGAATTGAGTTAAAGAATCAGTCCGTAAAAGATTGGCTAAATCTGGTCAAAAACCGGATTCGACTGGAAACCTAAAATGCTAAAAAGCTAGTAAGAACCTGAGTTTTTCATTTTTTCCTGCCACTGATCTTTTTCCTAAAATGCCAGTAAGAACCTTATTTTTTCTTTTTCTCTTGCCACTGATCTTTTTTCTTTTTTTAAATTTGCATTTTAGATTTTTATTTTTGTTACTCCCACAATGGAAAATTTCCCTCAAGCCAAAACTAACAGTGGATCTGAACTTAGAAAGCGGTAAAAAAAAAGACTGCAAAGTCAAGTACTAAAATAACCCAAAAAGAAGAAACAAAAAAAAGAAAAAGAGGTACATGGGTTTGCATGCACTCCATTCCAAAAATAGACTGCAAAGCCGAAGAAGTGAAAAGAGTATGATCACAGGTTCATTTTTTTGAAGTCCAGTGATGATCACAGCGTATGTAGCGAATGTCTTTTGAGTTAGTCCTACGTGGACTGTAGTTCTTTGTACTAAAGTCGTCGTTTTTTGCCTTGTTAGCCTCAGTTGTTGGTAACACGAAACTTTAAGAGTGATTTGCTACCTAAAACCTCTCGTTCCTTTTGCCTCTGTCCTCCTAAAGGGTAATTTTGTTTTAACCTTGTAGATATTTGCGATTATAGGTATCAATGATATGCTCTTTTCCTCAATTTATATATGTATATGTAAAAGAAAAGAAAAAATTCTAACAGAGGAAGGTTAGAACTTAAGAAGTGGAGAGGATGAAGGGGAAATTAAATTCAGAATTTTCAAGTTTGAGGTCTCAACTTAGTCATTAGACCAAAATCTCATCTATATTTTCAGCCTTCAACCATAATTGCTAAACTATGGTCTTGCCTCAACCATAATCATTAAACCAAGACCTCCTCGACTTAAGGTTATGCCTTATTAAAATCGAAGTTATTTCACTTTTTGCTGCATAAAAGTTTGTATTTGGTCTTCAATTTTGTTTTAACCTTGTAAATAGTTACGACTTTAGGTATCACGGATACTCTCTCTCTCTCCTTTTCTTTTAAAATAAAATTAGGTATCAAACATATTCTCTTTTTTAAAAAATAAATT
Source organism: Gardenia jasminoides (assembly GCA_013103745.1). Lineage (NCBI taxonomy): Eukaryota > Viridiplantae > Streptophyta > Magnoliopsida > Gentianales > Rubiaceae > Gardenia > Gardenia jasminoides. Next base: position 41,214,156 of record CM023098.1, read on the forward strand.
TTAAGAGGTAAAGCTGGAGAATGAACGTCTGAACCATGACCTTTAAAATCTCAGAATGTAGCTTTACCCACTAGATCAATACATCTCAACCCAAGGGTATGCTCCGTTAAAATTGAAATTATTGCATCTTTTTACGACATAAAAGTTTGTGTTTTGGCGTCAATTTCTTTCACTTAACACCTTGCCTCTCGTGGTACACAACTACTGCATACTGCACGATCAATTGTTATAGTGATTGTATACAATGTCAAATGAAAATCGGAGATTGGAAAACGTGATACACAGGTTGCACATATCAAATGCAGAAAGGGTTTCTGCTCAAATGTTCCAATTCATTATTACAACTTCAATTGAGATTGATCAATCATCCTGCTCGATTTCTAGAGCTATAGGTTCACATAAAGGTCCTGTCAAAGCAAAGATACATAGGCTTCACCGAAATGACTCTTAGGATAGCTACTTAGTCATCCATCTCCTCTATTTCTAAAGCTACAAAGTTACACAAGGGCTTTGTTGACTCACCAGATGAACTATGACTGCTGGTTTGTATAGGTATCGATGAATCTGAGGATAAATCAACAGTTTAGGAGGCAATTTCAGATCTTTAAGATCACCCACAAGCATTTTTAAGACTTCTTTCATTGAAGGACGATCAGGTGTCATTTGAATGCACCACAATGCTATCAAAATCAATTTTCTTGTAATTCTTTTTTGTTCTTCTGTTGCATGATCTCCAATTTCCATGTCCTCTTCTTGTTCAAATTTATCGTAGATCCATTAAGGGAAGTATATTTGGCTTGAATGCTCAGCATGAGCATTAACATTTCTTCTCCTACCTGCCATCTCCATCTCCATTAGTAACATTCCAAAGCTATACACATCTGCCTTATTTGAGACTCTTCCAATCTTTTTGTAGAACAGTTCTGGAGCCATGTAGCCTAATGTTCCTCTCGCAGCAGTAAGAGTTGCAATGCTCTTTTGCGTCAGGTAAAGTTTTGCGAGTCCAAAGTCTAAAATTTTTGGAACAAAGTTCTCATCAAGTAAGATAATATGCAGTTCAATGTCAAAATGTAAAATCTGCATATCACACGCCTGATGCAAGTATTCAATCCCACAGGCAACCCCCTTTGCAATCTCACAAACTTGCCTCCAACTCAATGGAGAACCATTTTGACAATCTGAGAAAATTAACTTATCCAGAGAGCCATTTGGCACGTAATCATATACTAGAGCAGGTTTTGAGGCAGTAACACAAAATCCTACTAACCGAACCACATTCACATGGTGTATTCTTCCAATAGTTGCAACTTCATTGATGAACTCTTGTCCATTAGCTTTTGATTTGCTCAACATCTTGACAGCAACTGCACCTCCACTGCACAATTTACCTTTGTAAACCAAACCATCCTTCACCTAGTTTCTCCTTAAAATTCTTGGTCATTGTCTTAATTTCTTTGTATGAGTACCTAATGGGCATGATGCTGTTGTTTGTTTGTAGGAAATCTTCTATTGCATCATACCTCGATAAATGCCTGCGATGACACCGATAAAGGAGGAAAGCAAACAAGAGGGCAATGCCAATGAAACGTATTGCTGCAATAACCAGAACTGAAATACAAGAAGAGAACAATAAGACTTAGCTACGATTGACTTCTCGTATATCCCCAATACAATAGACAAAATTTTCAACTATAGATAGGCGCCTTACCCGAAACTCCGCCACTATATTTAAGTAATGTGCTTATAATAGAAATAAAGGATTATAATGGATATACTCAAATAAGATTACTCACATCCATAGGGGCCTATGAAATTGTAGACGAGATTGGAGAAACGTACTGATATGTGGCCTACATTGCCCAACTACAAAAGTCAAGTCAATGTCAAATTGGACGGTTGAAAATCGGGTTTTATTAATTACAGCTATTTCACATTTATATGCGTTCAAGTTTCAAATTACTATGAGAATAAACTATAAGTATGCTTGTTTTGCATGGTTTGAAGTAAGAATTTGATAATTCTTGTGTTTGTTGAGATCATAACACAAGTAGGCTTTTTAAAATTGTTGCGGTCATAACAAAAGTAGGCTTTTTAAAAAAGTTAACCCACCCTCCTGTCTAAAATCCAACAATTCTAATTTGACTGAGCACGGATCAAAATTGAAAAGTATACAAGAATGTAGAAAGCAATGTTCCTATATTTTTCGTTTGCTATCAAAGATTTACAACAACAAATAAAGACAAAATAACACTAGGTTTCTTGTATTCTGGTTCCCCAAAAAAAATAAAAAAGAAAAAATTTGCATAGATTAAACAGATGACCTTAGAGGGAATTGAGGTAGGTGCATTTGTGTACTATATTGCATTTCTTGCATATTTTGATGTACATTTACATTAGCCTATTGTACATGTGATTTTGCACTTTATTAGTTGCCATTGATTGTAGACATCAAACGTTTATCTACTAATTGCTATAAGAAAGTATAATAACTGGATATACTCACGCCAAAGCAAAACATGAATGTGGTGATATTTGGTAATGCAATTTGTTACATGAATGATGTATTGAATTTTTGCTAGGGTCAAATAAAAATTAAAAAATCCACTTGAAGGTGGAAAATGAAAGGGACTTTATCCAAAGTTGACACAATCAAATTTCATATTCCACCTCCGCTATTCTTTTGGGAAAATGAGTTTCCAGCAAAGACGGGAGCAAGTATTGCACTATTAAAAGGAGAATTTGATATAGGCTAAATCCACACTTTCACATTCTAGATCAGCACCTTAATGCAATAATCAATTATACTTTGAACATTAAGACATATATAATGTATAAATGTGAATAAACAGTTGTACTCATTAACAATATATTGGTTGTTCTATCAGTCAAAAGAAAAAGGGATGAGCAGCAGTACTACCATATTCAGCCTCCAAATGTCCTAGTGCATATCTCAACTTTTTTCTTTTTAAATTACCCTCTAACTCCTCCCCACACCCTTACAACCCCTATACCAACTTAAAACCTTCCAAGATACAGTAACTTGCCATTAATTTCCCAAAAGCATAGTTTCAATAGGAGAATTCATTACTTGCTGAAAGATTATTACAATCAATCCTCAATTACTATGTTAATAAATTTTCAAATCAGTGCACTTACAAAGAAATGGCCTACTCCTTTGGGTCTTGCGCATTTCAAACCAACTGAGGTCAGAGCCATTAGACAACCTTCCACACCAACCAAGCTCTAGGCCATTGGACAGAAGATTATGGATATCTTGAAACGAAATATCTCCTGCTATTTCCTTAGGGAGACACCGCAAGTCTGCAGGAACTCTCTTATAGATGGTGCACGACTCTTCAATATCAGATGCCACCACATTTTCACCAATCACAACATAGCTATAATAATTGGGTGGAGCTTTCATCATTTTTAAAAAATGATTTGCAGTGATATTACAAAAAGCAGTATCTAGATAAAGAGGATTTTTCAATTTCACCGGATTTTTACAACTCACAAAGGCCAACCAATCAGTATCAAGATCAATAACCATGTCATAACCCGGACCAGGATAGTAGTAGTAGTGGTAGTAGGAGTCGTCATATGAGTAAATTGGAAGAGTAGAGCAGTTGTTCTTTTGCACTCTAGGATCAAATACGAAGTGTCTGACTCCCGCAATCAATACTGTGTAGCTCCACATAAAAGGTGTACCATTTCTCCCGGTTGAAACCGTAACTGATGTACCATTTCTCCCGCACGAATCTGGATGATCACTCTAAACTGAGACGGGCACTTTAAATTGATGTCAGTACCCCCACAAGTTGATGGGCTATGGTCACAGCCAGTGTCATTGAAATTGACGCCATAATCACCATATCTCTCACACAGGGTACCCAACAATCTATCAGATGTGATCCCGCACACCAACAAGAAAATAGAGATTAGAGACAACAAAACTAACAAAATGTGAAATTGGAGCATAATTGTTTTACATTGACTGAGTGAATTCAAAAAAGAAGCTAGATATATATATATATATATATATATATATAGATATTTGATAATTTTGTGAACCATGTACTTTTTCAGCATTAGGATGTTAGATTCTCGCATAACTGTAACTAAATATAGACTTTATTACTCCTTTTCTTCAACTTCTCCCTATTCCTCCTTTTCTCTCAAACCCTTTCTCGTCGGGACCTCATGGTCTCTCTGGTCTCGCTCCTATAAATTTCATTTTTTTGTTGTTTTTTAATAAAATCTCTTCTAAATTTTCTTAGTGAGAGATCTCTGTTTCTCTTAAAGGTTCTTAGTGGGAATTTTCTGATCTTCTAGGAGTTCCTATGAAGATTTCATGTTATTTTTCTTGTTCTATTGTTTACATTGATAGGTGTCGAGTCTGTACAATAATAATTAATAAACCTAACTTGCCAATAAAATAACCAAAATCCAATTCCAAATACTGGAGTAGGGACTCCGAATGTGCAATGGGTTACTAGTTTTACCTTGATTCCAAGGAGTATATTTGATCCGATATACTAGAATTTAACTAACTTGTGTATAGTGGCAAATAGGATCGTCTCCACAGGAATTAGGGGAAATTCGTTTCTTTTTCAAACACAGGAAAATGGGGGATTTTTGAGATAATAAGGAATTAATTAAAAATCAAATAACAAAGCCAAATAACTAAAATAAAAGAGAATGAAATATATGAGACATGAGTTCTAACCAAAGATCCAACTACTCGCATTATCACCCATATACCCCGATCATTGATGCAAGGTTAATTCATTTAATTCATTAGTAGGTTGCCGTCATAAAACCTCTCAAACCCAAACTCTTCCTTAGATTTTAGGTATTAAGGTACCTAAATACCCCTAATTAAGAAACAACCCTAGGTACGCCCGTAGGATTTAATTTCTCAATTCTACTAAGAACTAGAAAAGCCCAAACTCTAACCAACAAACACACTACCAGGGTTCATTTAGATTAGATCGCACATTCCCCTAACGTGTGTTAACGTTAGTCGCCACTAATATTAATCTATTAAACAATTACAGATTTAGCAAATTAATTGGCGATAAACTATTAAGTCAATTCGAATGTCGAGCTCTTAACATCCAATCAACAAAATAATCATAGGAACATAAAACAAAGAACGCACAAATATCAAAGAATTAAACGAACAAGAGATAAATCAGTTAGATCTCACAAATATCTTGAACCGTGTCGTCGAGTTGATCTTTGACTAGATTAGGAAATTAGCCACGCATCGCGCAAGAAATTCCACAAGAGATTTCAATAAAAAATATCAAAGCCATCCGTTTGTCTCTTGTTCAAAGTACAAGTAGCGAAAGGAACAGTCAGGAGACTATCACTGGCTTCCGTCTTTGTCCCGTCCGAAGTCTCTCTACGCGAAGTCAAGGGAATCGATTAATCAAAACTACTAGTCACCCCCTTATAGTCTCAGATTCCTTCCACCTAATCAATTAGTTAAATCCTAATAGGAATCAAACTACTCCTTTCCTAATTTAAAAGATACTCTAATAACAAATATTAGAATAGTTTCCTAATAATAATAAACTACTAAATAGCAAAAGAGGAGAATTGTTCCAGCACAGCTTAGGATTTGGAATCCTCAATTCTTTGGAAACTGCTAGAAAGCCTTTTGGAAAACGGTTTTTCAGCACCTTTACCACCAATTTCTGCATTTAATCACCAAATACACAAATTCAGTAGAATCCACCAAATAGTGCAATTTTTAGTCTAAATAATTAGGAAATATTAACACAATAAACAACCAAAATGCACCCTATCAATCTCCCCCACACCTAAACGATACTTGTCCTCAAGCATATCCCAACTCAAAAGCACAACCAAGATATAGGGCATTCATAGCAAGTCACACCAACAGAGGCATTCTACATTCCCCAATAACTTCATCAAAATCAGAATATATCAAATTGACATACCTCACACAGGGTTTGACACTCAATCACTCCAAAGTGTATAAGGTATAAAATAGCACTCAAATCAACACAACGGAATGACATTACCACAAACTTGCTCATATATCACATCTCCCCACTTAATCATTAATCAAATGCAAAAATCAAAGGAACTTCACAAGGTTGTAATAGGGCTTGGGTAAAGGTAGGATAAAAAGGTCAATTTAGGTGTAAATATGTCAAAGAGAATGCCAAAATTCCAATGCACAATTCCTTTACAAATTTTGCATTTCCAAGGCAAAAAAAGCACTTCATCAACCCAACAAATGTGAACAAGTATTGGTACTAGTCACAATCACAGCACAAGAACTTTACATGAGAACATGTTGGAACACTTCTTTTTTTTTTTTCTTTCCTTCTTTTTTTCATTTTTTTCATCTTTTTTTTTTTTTTGAAACTGAAATAAACAACTCAAAAGGCATTTTAACTTGCTACACTTGCTTTTCTCATTCTTTGCCTTGCAAATAATACAATAAATTCTCATGCAATGAAATTCAAGCATTACTTTAAAATATGGGTTCAAAAAGAAAGTCTAAAAATAGGTCTTAGGCTAATAAATGTGGTTATCAAACAAAGAAACGGGTTAAAGGCTCAAATTGATTCACTAAGGGTAAATAAAATAAAGGCAGGAATTTTCAAAGTCAAAAGTGGTTAATTCTAGGCACCTTTGTCATTTTAATGCACTAAATTCATTTAAATGTGGCCTTGACATGCATAACCGAATAAGTTCTAGAATGATCAAACCATGTGGAATACCACCCACAAATCTAATTTCAACTTCTATTTTTCTCCCCTTTCCTTCTTTCTAAAGGAGTTAAACGTTGACTCGAGTTTTGAGTCCTTCTTCTTTATCATTTGCCCGTCTATTCTTTCCGTTGTTAACCAATAAATTAAAAAACTAAATGCTGAACTCTACAGGTCTAATTTGAGCATTATTTTCTTTTATTTTTTATTTTTTATTTTTGGGTGTGAGGTAGTATTGTCCTGATTTGAGTTCTGAGTGCTTGTTGTTGATTAATTTCTTGTTACTCTTTTCGTTGTTGTTTTGTAAGAATAATATTGAATAATATGTTCTTCTTGTCAGCCACAATTGATGGTAATATGAAAATCAAGGGATAAGTACTTTCTCTTTTGATATTTGTCAATGGAAAAGTAAGAAAATTTGTCGCCTATTGATGGCAACAAGGAAAAGGAAAAAACATAGATGTATCCACCTGGATGTGGCCTTTCACAATCCATATTAAAGGTGCAATCCAGATTTTTTTTTTCTCTTCCCCGAACGAGTCCAATCTAGACTTTTGATATATATATATATATATATTTTTTTTTTTTCTTTCAGGCAGTCTGGTAAAGATTTATGAACGGGCACTTTAACCCCCCAAAAAGAAAAAGAAAAGGGAAAAAGATTGAGGTAAATTAAGTTTATATATGTATGTATTGAGAACCACAACATTGGTGGCGATCTACTTTAAAAAGTTATTGTTTTTCCCTGGTAATTTATCAGCATGCCCTATTGATGGGAAAACTGTAGATTCAAGGATTTGATTTCCAGAAAATTTTTTGTTTTAGCTTGATTATTGGTACATTTTCAATATAATATGTGAATATGAGTAACTAAATAAAATTTTTAATAGAGGGATCAAGTAATAGATATATTCACTAATTTAATGATGATATAAGTACAAAATGAATACTTTAAGAAGTTTAGTTTGCTGGCTAGTGTTTTTCTATTCATAAAAAGAAATCAAACTTTAATTAGTTATAGAGAATCAGGTCGATATTATTATTGTTTTATATCACCGTTGAATTTGGAAAATGTCGCTGTAAATTTTGGGGCCCTCTTATTGAGATGCTGTAGACACCAAATTTTGACTATTTCTTTTGTTTTCCTATGTTTTTATCTGTTAATGTTTAGTTATTTATCTTTGAATTTTCTAACATATTTTTCTCATTTTGTGGTTTTAAAAAAAAAAAAAAAAAAAAAAAAAAGTCAAAGTCATAAAACGCTGACCAGTTACGGAAAGGTCCACAGAACTAGTCCACAGAACCTGATCGTGGAAAAAAATGACGCTGGTTTTTTCCGTAAGTGTTTGATCATCCTTTTCCAAATGTATTTTCGATGCTTGAACGATAAGAAACCTATTTAAACATTCCCCAACTCACCCCTAAACCCTAACAACGATCTAACGCTTCAAGATTAGCTCACCTCATCCCAAGAACATCAAAACCTTTGGTTCTAGGTTTGGGTGGCTATAAATAGCCTAGATTAGGGTTTAACAAGGAATGAGGAAATCTGAGAGAAAAGAGAGAAAGAGGAGTTCGAGAGAAAAGGAAAGCTAGAAAACGATCTAAAATCAAAGTAAAAGGAGAAAAAGAGAGAAAAGAAAGAAAGAACTAGGGTTTCTTTTGGTGAAGATTTTCTGAAATTTTGGGATTTTCGCTCTTCTCAAGCTTCTCAATCGTAGTCTTCCTATACTCTATCTATCGCTTTTTCCGGTCGAATCTTGTCAAAATGTGACCTTTTGGTGGAACCAAGGTCTTGACTATGTTTTGATGTTTTATGATAGTTGATGATATTTGTTTGTTGTTATATGAGCATGTTTATATAGCCTTGGTAAGGCTATTAGATTTGTTTTACGCTTAAAATCGATGTTTGATGCTCAGGTCGATGTTGTGATTCCCGAGAAATTTCTGAAAAATGTTCTTCGCTTTGAAGATGTGAAGAACGCTGACTACTTGCGCTGACTACTTCATAGAACGGTCCGCTGCTCTTGAATGTTTGAAATTGTGAAGAACGCGGGACCTCTTTGCAGACTACTAACCGCCGCTGCTGGTTGAATATTTGAAGATGTGAAGAACGCACGCAGGTGCCCGGCTGCACCCCACCCCACCCTGGCGAGCTTCTTCCCTTCCCTTTTGCCTATTTGATGATGTCGATGCTTAAGATTTGGCTTCTTCGATTTTATCTTGTTTTGACATGATTTGAATGCTGATATTTGATGCTTTAAATAGATCCTTTGCCTCGAGGATTTTGTTTTGTGATATTGTTCGAAAAACTGGAAGCAATCTTCCTGGATATTTTGAAGATGGGAAGAACGCTATGTCTGCTGAGTTTCAGCCCCAAGGCTTTCCTCGCCGGGAACTTTGATTTTGCTTCTAACGCTGACCTTGTTACGCTGCTCACCTGCTGCTTTCACTCAGAACCTCTCGCTTTTGTATTCTCGCTGATATTTCCTGCTCTTTTGTTCCGTAATCTTACTCTACTCCTATTATTATCGGTTGCTTTAACTGTTGAGATACCCTTTCTTTGAATTTTGATTGATTTTTCCTTAAATTGGTACCTTGATCCCTTTGTTCACATTGAGTCTTAGATAATCATTCCCATCATTTAAGGATTCGATAAGGCCTCTACATCAAGTGGATGGTAACTCTTCCCTATCATGTGCTTATTATGTGTTTTGTAATGATTTTGCATGTTTTGAATTAAGTTTTCCTTTGCTTTTACTCATGTCTAGTCTTTATTTATGTTATTTAATTTTTGAGTAAATCATTTGAGGCCTCTTGGATGCCAAGTTGTAATAGATAGGTTTAATTTGGCAAAAGTGTATTTATTCTAGAAGATGTATAGTTAGATTATTATTTCAATTTTCCCTTAGAATGTATTTAGGTTCCCCAATGTAATAATTAGGTTTTTATATGCTTATTTTGCATGCTTGCATGATTATGTGTTTATTTGCTTTCCTAGGGTCCTGCATCTAGATATTATGCCTATGTGTTATGTGTGTTTATGTGTTTTATGTGTTTACTTGTTTTATTATCATGTCTACATGTTTATTGTGTAAATGTATTGACGCCACCACACTAGTCCAACGCTTAGTTGTGGGCTTATCCTCTCATTTCTCACTAATCCAATGTTAGTGAGAACCTTGACAGGGCTAGTCCAATGCTAGACCCTTAAAAGCCGTTCATGCATTAGATACAAATTTCACACACTTTTCACTTTTAGAATTTCTTTCCCATTTTTGCATGTCACTATTCCCCATCCCGAATGTGAAACATCTCATTTAGCTTTCTTTTTATTAGATTAGTGCATTCAAGGCATTACCCTTTGAATTAGGGAAAAGAGCGAGTATGGCTTCCTAGCCTTAGCACGCTTTTATTACCTTCTATGAAAAGGAAGAATCAAAGTCACGAACTTAGTCCCCCGCACCCGTTATGTCGCATTATCCCTCTTTAGGACATACATGTACATTATTTTAAACTCTATCCAATTCATTCTTTAAAAATCAACTTTCTTCTTCATGTTTTAGCAATTCAAAGTTAAAAAGCCACTTTTCTTAAAAATTGCATCTTTTTTGACATTCAAGTTCCTCTTTGCATTTAAAAATTGATCCTTTCAAAAACCCAACTTCTTTTCTCTTGATACTTTATAAATTGCATTTTGAAAACCCTACTTTTCCGTTCATTCGAGTCTCATCATTTGCATCTTTCGTGACCTCCTCGAGGGATCAAAATTGGATAACACAACTAATGTGATCAATTCCAATCACACCTCAAGGAGACATTTTGCTCCCTCTCGATCCAACATTAGGTCTAGGTTTTGCATCCATATAGACAACATCCAAATGTGATAAATTTTAAAGTTAGAATTAGGAAATTTTCAACTAAATCTTGCAACTAGCTTTGGCTAGGTTAGAAGTGCCTTAGACGAAAGCAACATCGAATCCTTTGCCTTCCTTCTTTCAACCGCGGACCCCGAACCTTTTCTAGTTTTCAAAGACCGGAGTCGCCTAAAAGGGTTTTCTTTGTTTATTTCATTAAATCAAAACTTTGGGTGACTTGGTACACCTAAACTCCATACCGTGGTATGACTCCAAACTTTTCTAAAACCCTTTCTAGACTTTTTTGGGTCCAAACCGTCGATTTTATAGTCCCATGACTTTCCCCCTTTCATTTTCAAAACAAATAAAATCGAAATCTTTCCATCTCTTTCCATACCATACCATCAAAATAATCGGGCGACAGCTTACATCTTCCACTGGGATTTTCCTAAGAGGGTCCGGAAAGACCTGATTTAGTTGATTATTTCCTTTTCTAACTTTCTTATATATCACATTTGATGTTTTAGGTTGCATTCTTTTCTTTTCTCTTTTGGTTTTCCACAGCAAATCACCCTCTTACACATCGTACTGCATGGATGAATGAATTATTGTTTATTTATTTACTTGTAGCCGCTTCCTTGTATTTGGGGTGGGTATGCATCTACCCTAGAGCCCTCGAAAAATGTCTGGATGTTTGAATCCTCCTCCTCAGGGAATCACTCCTCTACAATACGCATACATTATTTTACTTTGACCCTACCTTACTTTTAGTGGCTTGTCACGTTTCACCTTCCCTATTAGATTAGATCGATCCACTTGGACATGTGGCCGTGGGTACGCGCGCACGTAGCAATGTCTAGGTGATCACCAACCACCGACTTGAGGCATTTGGATTGATGACCTTTTGCCTTGGTCCAAGGTTTGGGAGCCTGCAACCTTTCGAAGCCAGTCAGATGCATTAGTGAGCCCAACCTCATGCATCCATGTTAGAATTCACAGTAGGGAAGCTACATTAGGCAAACTCCCTATTATGATCATAGATACTAGAGGGAGGGATTCCAACTTCCCTCTTTATTTTGTGCAATTTGTTGCTCCAACGTGTTATGTGATATCCGCTGATTAAACTAACTTTTGTTGTCTTCCCCTTTTCCTGTATCACAAACTATAGAAAATAAGAGTCTTGGACAAGCCATCCTTCTAGATAGGCTATTGCACGCTTAAATTTATATGTTTGCATTTGAATGAATTGCATATCATTTTAGGCTTACAATTCCCGGCTCGCTCAAATGGGGTCTCCCATAGGCCATGTTTCATTTTGCACCCTTACTTGCTTTAATAAACTGGCCATGTACATAAACCATAGAGAATGCCGAGATAGGGAATCTCGTGTTAGGAATAAACCACCTTGTGTCTCCGGATATATAATCCAATGAGAATTGCATGTTTAGCCAAGAACATCCAAAAGGGTAGCGCACAAGGTAAGGTAGGGTCCGACCTTCTAGGATGGCACTAACAAAGATATGAGTGACCTTCGCATGTACTAGAGAGTATAAGCCCCAATAATCACTTTTTTTGGCCATTTTATCAAAGTTGGTAAAATCCCATACATATGGACACTAAATCAAAAAAAAATTCACAAATAATTTTCATTGTTGAGATAATGATTTTGTCAAGGCCAAATCTTGATTTTAGAAAGCTTATGAGCTAGTGTTGTCAAATAACATTGAGATGTAGAGTTAAGGTGTAAGTAATAAACCCAGCTTGACTTTTGAGTGTAAACCATCAATCCGCCTATATCCATTTTTCCTCAAGATTTGAGTCAAGGCACTACAATTCCTTCAAGAATAAATTCATGCCAAATTAACCTTTAACCTCTCTTCACATATCAATTGGACGCATCCCCTAGATTGTTTTACTAATCACATATCGTGAAGTGATCGACCCATCGTCAGGTATTGTATGGGCAGTGCATACCCCAAAGGATTGCATTTTTCATACTAGCCTACCCTTGGCATAAAGCCCCCCTCTAGGACATGCATCCAATTATGTAAGCTAAATCACTAACCGTTCTTTTCCTTTTTTCAAATAAATCTCTGATCCTCTTTGGAAATAAGCTCTAAAGTGTGTTTCTTTTCCCACTCAGTACTTTTAAAATAGCTTCACACGAAACCCCATCGTTACCGATCTCAAAGTAAAAAAGCTCCTCAAGCAACCCAGAAGCATGAGTTCTGCACGAAGGCTCAGATAGAATGCTTTGGTCACTTCACCGGATTTGCTTTTGCTTTGGGAGCTCGCTTAAGTGAAGTCGGGAAGGTTTAATGAGATGAGTTTAGAGATGGTCACAAAGAAATGCGTGTAATTGATCACGGTAGGCCACCGCATGGAGAGGTGGAGGTACTCGAATGATCATGAACACTTTGTTGCATCTCCACGACAAGTAACCCAGCCCTCACCAATATTCAAATCCACCTTGTTCCACCTACTTAACCTTCATGAGATTGCTTTTTCTCACCCTCACAACAATTCAGTTTTCTTCTCATACACCACCCCTCGACTATACCTGCTGAAGCCCAACCAAAGAACAAACCTCACACTCAACCTCAGGATCACTCTAAACATGCCTCCCTCATGCCTGTATAAAAGCCTCATCTTCATAACACGGAACCCTTTAGAAAGTATGGGACATTGCCTCAAGGGAAGGCAGGAGATAGATGAGAGCCTGCCGCGCCGGCCAACAAAGATCTCAACATGAAGAGATTGACAGGTTTGAAGAGTTTATAAAGAAGAATCAAGTCTCGAACCGACACGGTGCGGATTAATTACACGGCGATCTGCGGCTCACCCTCACGCGCCCAAAGCACCTACCTATGGGTTTCAAGACTCCCAAGTTGCAGCAAGTATGATGGTAACAACGGAATCTAAGACGGCCCAAAATGTTTGCCAACAAGCTTGGTAAACCAGCTGGATGATGAGAATTTCTGCCCGCCTGCCTCCCAGGAGCCTAGAAGGAGATGCTTTGGATTGGTATTGAACCCTGAAATCTCAAGAGATCAAAAAAACTTGTTGGATTTGTCAACGTTTTTGAAAGCAGTAATACAATCAACAAGAGTTGGCATACGTAACAACATTGGAAGGAATCAAAAGGAGACCTCGGAGGATCATGTCATATAAGAGATGGAGAAAGTTGGTGCCTAAAGTGTGAGAATAAGGCAAAGAGATTGTTCTACTTTACCAAGCGCACATGACCAGCCTATTTTGAAGAGATTTTCAATGACTGGAGTTCTTTTGCTACAATTGTCAATAAGTTGAGGATGGTATGATGAATTTGTCAAAGCCGGGAAAGATTGTCAATGTGACCACTGTAAAACAACAATTGGAACATTGTACAGTAAATGGCAGTGGGAGGCTCCTGGCTTAGAAAGAATAAGGAGAAACTGCTTTTGTGTGGGATCGAACCCACCTTTAGTCTGTGAGCCACCCTCCTACCAATCCAAACTCATACATCAGATCCCTACCATCAGTCTCAAGTGATCACACGCCTGAGACCTCATCTACGACCTATCCACTCCTTGAACCCTCAACCTTTGTTTCAACTTCAGCTCAACCTATTCCTACCTGCACTTGCGTCAAAACTATATGCACCTAGACTCGTCACAAATCCCTCCAGCCTAAAATTTTCGCCTAATGAAATGCAAAATCGGGAAAACCTTTCTGGCACCGACTGGCCGTCACGCATTGATAGCTGTAGAGCTGAAGGTCACTGGAAAATTATGTCCCCCAAATCGTATCCCAGGGACCCTGTTGGGTATGATCCCTACCATCTGACTTGTATCATTGGAAGTTCGGGTCATTCGACGATTGTTGGGCTTTGGCATAAATTCAAGACATGGTGGATGCCGGGATATAGTTCGAAAAGAAAGAAAATGAAAGCAAGGTCAACGCCAATCAGAAACCCTTTCCTCAGGAACATAAAAAAGGCCGCTCGTTGGAATGATCGGTGTGGAAGAGGAAATTGTTCATGCTCGGCCATTAAGGAAGAAGAGTGATAGTGGTGGATCATTCAAGGAAAGGTCTGATGATGATATAGAGAGGGGTTATCCCAGCTATGAGCCATCTTTTAACAACCGGTCTTGTAAAATGTGGAAGTTTCCTTTGAAGGCCATGGGCCAAAATTGAGCTATCGATTGTCACGCTTGGAAAAGGTTTCGGTAAATTGAGGGGTTGTCCTTGAAAAATGAATCATGCTTTGATATCAATCATGTCTCAAAAAAAATAATGCACTTATTTTACTTTTGCTTGTTTAAAATTATGTCTTTAATTATGCTTCCATGTACTATTATGTCATCTTGCTCTTTGCTAAATGAAATGAAATTTCTCCTTTTTCTTCCTTCATGGTCCACTCATTTTATTTTCACATTTATTTTATTTACTCTTGGATGATCATGATAAAACTCCACCCTTGGACACACATCATCCCTTCTTTGGAATTTGATGACACCCAAATCTTGATATCTCATGAACTTGGATGTCATGTGTAGATGATCAAAACACCGAGAGTGGTTTGAGAAACTACCTCCCTTTGGAATGGAGAATTGCACCGATTTCTCACTGGCAACACCTTACTCTCTCATGTATGGGATGGAAGCGGTATTACCTGTTGAAGTTGAAACCCCATCTGCGCTATTTCTAATGGAAGCTTCAGCCTGGAAGAAGCTGAATGGACCGGCAATCCGCCTTTTGATCGATGAAAGAAGGTTGAATGCCATCCGCTGCGGCAATGTTACAACGAGGGATGGCTCGGCATAACAACAAGAAGTTAGACCCGCAGTTCATGGGTATTGGGGACAAGGTTTTGAACGAATCCTCCGATACAAGAGAGAGGCTAAGAAGGCAAGGAAGAATTAACCGGTGGCGGTAAGATTGCTCTTCATTATTCAAAAGGTGCTGACGGAGGCGTTGATTCTCATGGAGATGGATGGACAGATTTTTCCTCAACCAATCAATTCAGACATGTGTAAAGATTTTTCATGATTGAGCAAAGTTTTTTTAGAAATTGCCGCAGGTGAATGCAGACCTGCTTCCTTTTCATTTAAAACACTTCAAAACCCAATTCTTCCATTTGAGCTCATAAAAAGAACGGTTAATCATTTAAGCAAAGCCCTCGAGAATCAAACCCCACATTGGGGCAAACCGTTTTGTATTTTGAAAAAGAAAAAAAAAAAAAACTCCCATTTAAACGCTCTACACTACTACACTCAAACCCTCAGTTTAGTAAGATAGCTTCCCCCACCCAAAAATTTCAAGAGAACTTTCTCAATCAAAAGGGCAAATGATTTAAATACATTCTATCCTGAATTTGTCAAGTGGATTGTCTCACCGATGCCACCATATTAACAAACATGTTTAAATTGACAAAATTGGGTTTAAATCGTCCATTCCATCTATCTCAACCTTGATTTTAAGTCCGAAAGGTTTTAAGGCAAGTTTTGAAAAGCAACAAGGCAAGCACAAAGTGAAAAGTTCGTGGGACAGCCAAACTACATTGCATCTATCGTTCACCTTTATATCAACACTCCCTGTCACAAGAACCAAGCGATGATATCCAAAGCTGGTCAAATGCTGACGCTTTTGTTTTAAATGGTTTTCACGAGTTTGGCATTATTGATTTAAAATGCCATGTTTAGTATTCATTCTATGGTCATGATGTCATTTTAAAATAAAATTGTTCTTCAAATTTTGCAACATATTTTCATCAGGGTATTTTGCCAAAAGGACAATCCTCTTAGATTACCATGGTATGCGTTGATAATGGATCTGTGGTTTAACGAACAAAGTGATTCCAGAACACGGTCAAACAAAAGGAATTCAAGCATTAATCACCGTCGGTCGGCCCAAGAACTCATGTTTAAGGTTTGCTTTCGAGATAAAAGTGGTCAAACGGATGGCGCTATTATTGCTTTTTTTTTACCATTTCTTTTCTTTGCAGAAGCGGGAACAAGTGAATGATCGGTCAAGTCAAGAGACCAAATGCCTGGTTTGAGTCATGTTTGGGCGTGTGATTAAACCATTTGAAGATTGATTAATCATAAAATTGAGAAAGGACAGTGCCTTTTCGAAGAAATTTGGAAAGCGGTCCGTTTCTAATGATTTGCTAGGTGTTATAACCTGACAGCTCTTTTCAAATTCCTTTCTTACGAAATGTGAGTGCTTGACATTCCTGATATGAGCGACCTGTCACAGAACCACCGGGAGGCGATGGTGTGGGGCTGAGGGGTCGATAAACCCACCCCCCCCGATTTGGTTTATTCTATTCTCGCTTTATTTCTTTTTTTGTGTTTGATCTTGTGTTGTTTTTTTAGACATAGGTTTAACTATTAGAAATACTTTTGATTCATTTGCTTGCATCGAATGTGTATATTTGTTTAAATTGGCTCTTATGTGTTTATTTATGTTAAGAAAAAAAAAGAAAAAAAAAAAAAAACTTTGTCCAGATTACCGCATTTCCACCAAATTGATTTGTTTTCAAATTTGATTCAAAAAAAAGCAAATGTCAATTTTGGTTGCAATTCTTTCATCCTTCTGAAATAAAGCGTGTCCAGATCTGAAAAAATCCTTTTTCCATCTTACTCGAAATAATTGTTATGTGATTAAGACATTGGCATTTTAGAAAGTATGTTTTGTAAAATAGGAAATTATGCCTCAATTCTTTTCCTATTAAATGAGATTTCTTCTTTACACTTTACAAGAAAATAATTGATATTGTTGGCAAATGATCCTTTCAATTGATGTGAAAAAAAAAAAGAGAAAAAAAGAAAGAAAAGAAAAAAGAAAGAAAGAAAAAAAGAAAAGAAAGACAAAATGAGAACAAAGTTCTACTCAATGATTCTAGTACTAAGTAGGAGGTTTAGCATCTACAAATGTTAACTTGCAGTAAAAAGCAGGTTGAATTATGAGTATGCAAAACAGTTTGAACAAGTAAAATGTTGAGTAGCAGGAATCTTCACCTAAAATGTTGATTTGGCGTCAAAAAACATCTTACTATTTGAGCAAGCAAAAGCATATGTCAGTAAGGAGTCTTCACCTAAAAGTGTTGATTTTCGTCAAAGACATTTTTGCAATTTGAATAAGAGGAAGTGTCTTAGTAAATCCTTTTTATCAGTAAAATCGAGAAAATATGGAAAGAGCAAGCTTGAATTGACTATATGAGTCGTTTGATTGCAAAATTTGGTGGAAGTGAAATCAAGTTTGAATTGTTAAAATTGAGGTATAATTGTCTCTCTTTTGCTTGACATTATGAGTACTTGATGCAAATTGAGTAATTGCATAATAATGTTTTGCACGGTTTATGAGGATTTGATTTCCAGGGATCACATGGTGTATTTCAATCCCATAACTTGCTTTTGATGAATATTCCATCACTTGAGATGAAACAATGCTTCATAAGCATAAGTATCTCATGAATGTGTTTTATTGCATGGATTCGATACATTTTAGTCATTCAATGGTCCATTGTGATCACAAGAGTTTTTTTTACACTTTATGAAAAAAAAAAAAAAAAGAAAGAAGAGAGAGAATTGAATTTCCATGGACTAATTGGTTAATATTTCATGACTACGGGATTACAATGATGCAATTGACACGGGGCAAATTTTGTTTTGAGAGAAGTGCTCTCAAATTTTGGATAATCATTCAAAATTAATTTTTGCGAAAAGCTCAAGACGATGGCAACATATGTGGATCTGTTCCAACCTATGAAAGAAAGGGTTCAGTTACACTCTTCAATTTTTCAAAATTTATCAATTCTTGAAGAAGAAAAAAAAAAGAAAAAAAGAAAAAAAAAGAAAAAAAAGAAAAAAAGAGAAAAAAAGAAAAAAAAAAAAAAAAAAGAAGAAAAAAGTCATTGTTCCTATCAATCACTTGCTTTTCAAGTCAAAAAATCAAAATCGATTGCACCATTTCATCGAGGGGCATCATTACTAGCATTCTACATTTATCATGTTTGAACAACTTGTGTTTTACTTTTCAAAGTCGGCAATCCGAGCATTTATATATCTAGTCATTCGGGCTCGTCCAATAGGTCAATCTTGATTTCGGGCCATTCGCGCCGGTTATTGTTTATTTCGCAATATTCGTTCATTGGGCTTGGGTCCGGAATAGTTTATTTTAATCCAGCTTCTTTGAATAGTTTATTTCGATCATTAGGGTTTATTTCACCATTCGGGTCCAATCCCGGCTGAATAGTTTATTTGATCATTCAGCTTGGGTCAATCCATGAATAGTTTATTCGATCATTGAGGCTTGGGTCAATCCAACTGAATAGTTTATTTTAATCATTGGGCTGGGTCAATCCACTTTGAATAGTTTATTCCAGTCATTGGGCTCGTCCAATCCATTTGAATAGTTTATTTGATCATTCGGCTTGGGTCCAATCCACTGAATAGTTTATTTAAATCATTCGAGGCTTCGGGTCCCAATCCGAATAGTTTATTCAGATCACATTTGGGTCCAATCCCAGTGAATAGTTTATTCGATCATTGTTCGGGTCCAATCCGAATAGTTTATTTCGATCATTCAGTTCGGGTCAATCCGAATGAATAGTTTATTTAATCATTCGGAGCTTAGGTCAATCCAGAATAGTTTATTCGGTCATTGGGCCTTGTTAATCCTTGAATAGTTTATTTTTTAGTCATTCAGAGCTTTGGGTCCAATCCAGGCTTGAATAGTTTATTTTAATCATTCGGGCTGGTCCAATCCATTTGAATATTATGTTTAATCATTGCTTCGGGTCAATCCCGAATGGTATGTTTCGATCATTGAACTTGGGTCCAATCCCAGCGAATGGTATGTTCGATCATTGGGGCTGGGTCAATCCATTTGAATAGTTTATTTTAGTCATTCGGGGCTGGGTCCAATCCTTGAATAGTTTATTTTAGTCATTAGAGCTGGGTCCAATCCATTTGAATAGTTTATTTGATCATTAGAGCTTAGGTCCAATCCTTGAATAGTATGTTCGATCATTGGGGCGGGTCCAATCCAATTTGAATAGTTTATTTTAGTCATTGATTCTGGGTCAATCCCTTGAATAGTTTATTTTCATTCGGGCTGGGGTCCAATCAGCCGAATAGTTTATTTGATCCATTCAATAGTTTATTTAGGTCATTCGGGCTTGGGTCAATCCAGTTGAATAGTTTATTCTAGTCATTCGGAACTTGGGTCAATCCATTTGAATAGTTTATTTAGTCATTGCTTGGGTCCAATCCTTGAATAGTATATTTACATTTTCCCGTCTAGTCATTGGGGCAGGTCCAATCCCGAATAGTCTAAATTTGGAAGAATTTAAATTTACGTTTGTTTGGCTGTCTCGACCTGCAGGGCACCTTCTATCCCACAGCCACTTGCTTCAATTTAAATTTCGTTGGGCTGTTTGTCTCGACCTCACAAGCGCCTTCTATCCTTTCTTCACTAATTTAAATTTTGTTGGTGAGTCTCTACCTCCGGGTTTACCTCTACCTCCTCTTCAGAATTTAAATTTACGTTGAGTGAGTCTCGACTTTCCGTGTACCCCTCTATCCCCCTTCTTCAAATTTAAATTTTGTTGGTGAGTCTCGACCTCCATGGTGCACCCTTCTATACCTCCCTTCTTCAAATTTAAATTTGTTGGTGAGTCTCAGCCTCCATGGGTGCACCCCTCTCTATCCCTTCTTCAAATTTAAATGGTGAGTCTCATATACCTCCTCCCACACCTTCTATCTCCGTTCTCGAATTTTACAAGTTTCAATACATTTTAATCATGGTTCATTTGCATTGGAACTACGTTTGACTGATTCTCATGTCGAGATCGTGGGCAACTCTACAGTTGGTCACAGGTATGCTTGTTTGGTTTGAAAATTGGCAACACAACATTCTGTTGTTGTTTCCAATGGTCTTTACAGTCATACCGGCGTAGACCAGTTTAAGCATTTGGTGTCTACGTGCTTTGTCTAGAATTTCTTGAAACTTCAGGACAAAGAGGGAAGCTAATGACACCAAATTTTGACTATTTCTTTTGTTTTCCTATGTTTTTTATCGTTAATGTTTAGTTATTTATCTTTGAATTTTCTAACATATTTTTCTCTCATTTTTGTAGGTTTTCTAAAAGTCAAAGTCATAAAAGCATGGACCAGTTCTGGCGGGTCGCGTCAGCGTAACTAGTCAGCGTAACGATCGAGCGAAAAAAAATGTGCGGTTTTCGAAGCTTGGATCATCCTTTTCAATTGTATTTTCGATGCTTGAGCGATAAGAAACCTATTTAAACATTCCCGACTATTTAAACCCAACGATCTAGCGTTCAAGATTAGCTCACCTCATCCCAAGAACATCAAAACCTTTGGTTCTAGGTTTGGGTGGCTATAAATAACCTAGATTAGGGTTTAACAAGGAATGAAATCGAGAGAAAGAGAAGAGAGAGGTGAGAGAAAAGAAAAGCGATGAAAATCAAAGTAAAAGGAGAAAAAGAAGAAAAGAAAGAAAGAACTAGGGTTTCTTTTGGGGTGAAGATTTTACGGAATTTTGGGGATTTCTTTTAGTTCTTCTCAAGCTTACGAGTCGGTGTCTTCTATACTCTATCTATCGTTTTTTCTGGTGAATCTTCTTTGAAAATGTGACCTTTTGGTGGAACAAGGTCTTGACTATGTTTTGATGTTTTATGATAGTTGATGATATTTGTTTGTTGTTATATGAGCATGTTACGTTTATATAGCCTTGGTAAGGCTATTAGATTTATTTTCGTTTAAAATCAGATGTTTGATGCTTACATCGCGTCTTTGTTGTGATTCTGAGAAATTTCTGGAAAAATGTTCTTAGCGTTTGAAGATGTGAAGAAGCAGCGGACTACTTCTTGTGGACTACTTGTAGCGGTCAGCGTTCCTCTTGGAATGTTTGAAATTGTGAAGAAGCAGCGGACCTTCTGCTTGAACTACTTGGCATGCTGCAGCGTTTCTAGGTTGAATATTTGAAGATGTGAAAGCGCTGGGCTGTTCTGAGCCAGTCAATGCTGATCCCGTTTCTACCACGGCGGTTCTTCCCTTCCCCTTTTGCCTGTTGATGATCGCGATGCTTAAGATTTGGCCTTCTTGATTTTATCTTGTTTTGACATGATTTGAATGCTGATATTTGATGCTTTAAATAGATCCTTTGCCTCGAGGATTTTGTTTTGTGATATTAATGCGAAAAGCGGAAGCAATCTTCGATATTTTGAAGATGGGAAGAAGCAGGAGCGTTCTGCGGTGAGTCAGCGTTTGATCAGCGTTCCCCTGAACTTTGATTTTACTTCTTGCGCGGACCTTGTTCTGCGGCTCAGTCAGCGTTCACTCAGCGTAACCTCTCTTTTTGTATGTTGATATTTCACTGCTCTTTTGTTCCAGTCTTACTCTACTTCTATTATTATCGGTTGCTTGCGAATCTGTTGAGATACCCTTTCTTTGAATTTTGATTGATTTTTCCTTTAAATTGGTACCTTGATCCCTTTTGTTCACATTGAGTCTTAGATAATCATTCCCATCATTTAAGGATTCGATTAAGGCCTCACATCAAGGGATGGTAACTTCTTTCCCCTATCATGTGCTTATTATGTGTTTTGCATGATTTTGCATGTTTTGAATTAAGTTTTCCTTTGCTTTTACTCATGTCTAGTCTTTATTTATGTTATTTAATTTTTGAGTAAATCATTTGGAGCCTTGGATGCAAGTTGTAATAGATAGGTTTAATTTGGCAAAAGTGTATTTATTCTAGAAGATGTAATAGTTAGATTATTATTTAATTTTTCCCTTAGAATGTATTTAGGTTCCCCAATGTAATAATTAGGTTTTTATATGCTTATTTTGCATGCTTGCATGATTATGTGTTTATTTGCTTTCCTAGGGTCTTGCATCTAGATATTATGCCTATGTGTTATGTGTTTATGTGTTTTATGTGTTTACTTGCTTTATTATCATGTCTACATGTTTATTGTGTAAATGTATTGACGTCACCACACTAGTCCAACGCTAGTTGTGGCCATCCCCTTCGATTTCTCACTAATCCAATGTTAGTGAGAACCTTTTAACGAGGGCTAGTCAATGCTAGACCCTTAAAAGCGTTCATGCATTAGATACAAATTTCACACCTTTTCACTTTTAGAATTTCTTTCCCATTTTGCATGTCACTATTCCCCATCCAGATGTGAAACATCTCATTTAGCTTTCTTTTATTAGATTAGTGCATTCAAGGCATTACCCTTTGAATTAGGGAAAAAATGAGTATGGCTTCCTAGCCTTGCAGCTTTATTATATGAAAGGAAGAATCAAGTCCTGAACTTAGTCCCCCGCACCCGTTATGTCGCATTATCCCTCTTTAGGACATACATGTACATTATTTTAAACTCTATCCAATTCATTCTTTAAAAATCAACTTTCTTCTTCATGTTTTAGCAATTCAAAGTTAAAAAGCCACTTTTCTTAAAAATTGCATCTTTTTGACATTCAAGTTCCTCTTTGCATTTAAAAATTGATCCTTTCAAAACCAACTTCTTTTCTCTTGATACTTTATAAATTGCATTTTGAAAACCCTACTTTTCGTTCATTGGTCTCATCATTTGCATCTTTGTGACCTCCTCGAGGGATCAAAATTGGATAACACAACTAATGTGATCAATTCCAATCACCTCAAGGAGACATTTTGCTCTCTCGATCCAACATTAGGTCTAGGTTTTGCATCCATATAGACAACATCAAATGTGATAAATTTTAAAGTTAGAATTAGGAAATTTTCAACTAAATCTTGCAACTAGCTTTGGCTAGGTTAGAAGAGTGCCTTAGAGGCGAGCAACATGAATCTTTGCCTTCCCTTCTTTCAAGCCGTGAGCCAGAACCTTTTCTCTAGTTTTCAAAGACACAGGTCGTCTAAAAGGGTTTTCTTTGTTTATTTCATTAAATCAAAACTTTTTGGGTGACTTGGTACACCTAAACTCCATACCAAGTGGCGACTCCAAACTTTTTCTAAAAACCCTTTTCTAGACTTTTTGTTTTGGGTCCAAACCGTCGCATTTTATAGTCCCATGACCCCTTTCCCTTTCATTTTCAAAAACAAATAAAAATCGGAAATCTTTCCATCTCTTTCCATACCATACCATCAAAAAATGGGGCGCGACAGATGCAGTAATTGTTATTGTGCTAGATATTAAGATCAGGTTTAGAAGTGTCGTTGTAACTTCTGGAGCCCTCATATTAAAGTGGTTTTGTTTGGAATATCGAGTCTATTGACTTGGGAAGTATTCACTTTCCTATGAGAGACCCGTAAAATTCCACAAGCAATACCTTTTTTGAGTATTGGCCTCCTGTTAGCCCGTAGAATGCGGTCGGTAGCGATCGCCTGGCCGTCAGTCGGTCGAACCCGCAGGTTATGGAAGAGCGGGCGTGGTGGACAAGTGGAAAGCTTGGATTGGTATTCTACATGTTTCTAGGGTTAACTAAGGCCAAGAGAAGGGCTTTGGTGGCCTAGGGAAGCATTCTCTAAGTTTTGTAAAAAGTGCATTTTAGCTACGGTTGGAGTTTTTGTCGGTCCTACCTTTATAAGAGGATAGCTGTGAACTTGCCCAATAAGGAATGAGGAAGCTTATATAGCTTGGAATTAGTGCGTGGGTGGTGTCGTGTGGGCTATTCTGGGAGTTCTTGTGCATGGGAACTTCGTTGGTTTGGTGTGTGCAAGGTTTGGGGCACCGAGTGGAGCGATTCAAGAGCGTGGGGAGCACAACGCGCCACCGTCGCTGCTGTCGCGATGCCAGCCATCTGTCTTGGCCGCCCGCCGCAGGCTAACTAACCACGTTGGGAGGCCTTGGGAGGAGGCGGTTCTGGCAGGTTAGTGGCGGTTGCTGCATCGTCGGTTCGCGAGGATCAAGGCAAGCGGTTACCAATTGTGTAACTTCCTTTCCAGTTTTCTGTCCCTGTATGTTCCCTATAGAGACTAGGGTTGGGTCCTTTGTCAGCCGTGCTTGCTCTATAAATATGGGGCTAGACAGAGACTAAGGGGATATTAAGAATTAGAGAGAATAGACCCTTAGATGTGCTGCATGCCATGTGTTTGTAGAATTGTTCCTTGTGTGCATTGGTAATACAAGGTTGGCCGGTTTTAGGCTGTAAATTCTATGTGTTTGTTCCTTTCGTTTTATTCATGCTCAGCCATGAAGGCTTGTGCTTTGTGTTCGTTGTGAGGGCTGACTAGTAAGTGTTCTTGCTAGTGCCATTACGTGTGTGTGTTCTGTGAGTGCGAGAAACACCTCGTAACACCTCCCCTGATGGAAATTGGTAGCTGAGTGACTTAAACCCAATCTAGAATATTGAGGGAGTCAAATCTCGGCTAGAGGATTAAACTTAATTAATTTCATATTTTGGGGCTGAACCTTACTAGTGAAGAATATGTTATCGGTTACAAAGTTCAATAGTTCGAATTTCAGTTTTGACAAATAAGTTGAAATTTTTCTCACCATATGGAAGTTGTTATTACATCTTTTTTTGGGTTATTGTTAAATTTGTTGTAACAATGTCCAAATGTAGTTTGTTTGAATTCATCTGAGTAAAATTTCGATTCTAATCATGTGCCCTCTTGTTAACAAAACTTATTTGCGGTAACCAAAGTCAAAAGAGGAAAACTTGGAACCAATTGTTGTACAGAAGTTAATAAAAATGTGTATGCTGAGCAAAATTTAATTATTTCTTATAGATATCATTTGTAAATATAAAAATAGCTGGTTTCGACACATCATGATCAGTTCTTAATTAGTTATGTCGTTCCATTTTCTACTATCAATTTTGGGGTCCACGAATTGAAGTCGTCTGTGGAATTTTTGACTAATAAACTTGTAGAATTCTCAAACCATACTTTTCTTTTCTGAGATGTAGGTTCCAGTGATGGAAACTGGTTAACAAATGCATTAAAAACTAGCTGCTGAACTCAATTGGTCTAATTTCATCCTTTGTTTTTTAATTTTCTACAGGGAGTTCTATCATGACTTGAGTTCTGATGCTGTTAATTGCGCGCTCTTTCTATCTCAACCAAAGTTTCTTTACCTTCTCTTTGTAAAGTCCTCAACAGTTTCTTCCTCCATGGGAGGAAGATCTAGGCTTCAGTCAAAGCCTCCCTTATTCTGTTTAATAAAATCTCTTTTAGAGTATATTACTGAATGTTTTCTCTCTCCTAATACTTACTAATAAGAGCTTTCCTCCCTATTAGTGTTTTCTAGTGAGAAATTTCTTCTCTCTCAGAATATCTTGGTGGAAGACTTTTTTATTTTATTTTATTTTATTTTTTGCTTCTTTATTAGATCTAAGAATTTTTTCAAATGTATCTGTTAGATCTAGGATTTTTTAGATCATTTCGTCAAATTTCAGTATCAATTTTGAAATTGAATCAGTTAGATAACAGATCTGATAGTGTTGACATACATAGATATTCATTGGACTTTTCATGATTTATCTAATCTATTGGAGTTTCACAGTATGATCATTGTTGTTTCTAAATAGGTTAAATTTAGTGATTTTCAAATCCGTGATATGCTCAATATATTTTGTGCCATTAATATGAATTTCACGAAATGAAATGTTATGTTTTATCCAAAAAAAAAGAATCTTGACTTGAGTTCTGAGTACTTGTTCTTCATCAGAGAGATTTGAGTTAAAGTTTACATATGATCCGTGGGCTGTGGGATGTACTGAGAGCCACGGAATTTAGTGGCGATCTACTTCCTTGTCAGGAATAAATTTTCAACTGGTGATGATTTTTAGAACAGAGTTCCCAAATAGTAAGATTTTTGTAAAAAACTTATTCAATGAAAAAAAAATTCAATGAATGCGACTTTTGATGAATAATTGTCTAGAAAAATCAAAGAACGCATTTTGTGAATATAACTTCTAAAGAAATATTGCATTCAGTAATACATTTTTCACCTTCCAGGAAGAGGTTTGAAACTACTACCGTTTAGGAATTTCTTTTAAAAATTTGCACTCTTTGGGAATTTATTCCTTTGATTCCTTCAAATATTCAAGTTGAGGTTTAAGTCATTTAGCTACCAATTTCCATTGAGGACAATACTCAAAAGAAGTATTGGTTGTGGAAATCAAGTATCTATCATAGGAAAGTGAGGGCCAGGGCCTGGGCCTCAAAAGTTATGACGAATTTTATAAACTTGGTCTTATATACCAAATTCAACTGTGATATAGGACAATAGCAATTAGCGCATCTCAATACAATTGCCCCAAAAGTTACGACATTTTCTAGATTCAACAGTGATATAGGACAATAATGATGAATATAATTCTCTATAATTCATTAACTGTTGGAGTCAACATAACTCATTAACTGTTGGAGTCAACTTAAGGTCAAGAGAGGGATCTTAAAATCCTCCTCACCATTAAGATTAAGGCTTGAATCTTGTGTCAAGCAATTAGGATAGGAAAAGCGTGAGAAGCGGTATAAGAATTAAAAAAAGATTACAGTTATGTTGATTTTGTACTTATATCATCATTAATTTAATGAATTAAGTTTATTACATGGTCTTTCTATTAAATATTGTTATCAAGTTACTCATATGCACATGTTATATTGAAAATCTACCAATAATGATCAGAGCAAGCACAATGATGAAATTACCAGCAAAATGGGATCAATCCTTATTTTTATTTCCAATGAACTAGAAGAACTTCATTTTATTTTATTTTTTCTTTTGAGGTAGTTCTATGTAGACTTTAGTTATATAAAGTCATCGGTCTTTGTACTAAAGTCGTCGTTGTCTTCCTTGTTAACCTCAATTGACGATAACACGAAACTCTAAGAGCTATTTGCTACCTAAAAACTTTTTTTCCTTTTGCCTCCTTCCCTCTTAAATTTTTAAGAGCAAAAGATTTATGAACTCTAAAATAATAAATTACTTCATGTGGATGCACCCTAGCCACACGTGTGGCTTTTGTTTTTGGAATTTTGAAAATTAGATAAAAAGGGTAATTATATTTTAACCTTGTAGATAGTTATGATTGTAGGCATTAAGGATATATTCTGTTAAAATTGAAATTTTTTTCATTTTTCTTGCATAAAGTTTGTGTTTTAATTTCTTCGTTTAACACCTTTCTCTCAAGTTGCCCAATTGTCGATATACTTGCCCGAGCAATTCTTACAGTATTATTTCGTACAATGTCAAATGAAAATCAGAGATTGGAAACATAATACATTTATGATACTATCAATGCAGAAATTGTGCCTACTCAAAAGTTCCAATTCATCATTACAGCCTCAAATAAGATTTGATCAATCAACCTGCTCGATTTCTAGAGCTATAGATTCATACAGAGGCTCTGTTGAATCATCAGAAGCGCAGGAGCTGCTTGTTTACACCTGTAAAGGTGTATCTGGAGGACAAAGTACTGGTAATTGGAAACCTCCATCAAGATCACCTTCTAGCATTGCCAAGACTTCTCTCATTGATGGATGATCATTTGGTGTCATCTGTATGCACCATAATGCAACAAGAATGAGTTTTCTTGCAATCCTCTTTTCATCTTTTGTTACATCTCCAACAATCATGTTAGCGTATTAAATTAAGGTTCAAAAATAGAATTTTTTATATTATTATTTAGCAGTGTTTTAGTGAAGTTAGGTTTTTGATAATTCTAATGGAGTCATGTTATGATAGTTTTATTATTTAGAAATTAGTATTTAATTAGAAAATTTCTCGTGGTTGTAAGACTTGTTTATTAAGTCATCTAATCTATAAAAATTTGAGAGACTTGTTATTATTGATATATATATATATATTGATATTATTCCTCTTTCTCTCACACATATTTATATGTGTGTAAATTGCCTCCCCATACACATTAATTCTATCAAATTCATCTCTTATAATATTTTGGTAATTTTTTGGGTTCTACAAATCATGTCCTCGCCCCGCTCAGATATATCCTACACCCATGAAGGATAATATATTTGACTTGAATGCTCTGCATGCGCATCAACGTTCCTCCTCCTCCCTACCATTTCCATTAGTAACATCCCGTAGCTATAAACATCTGCCTTGAATGAAATTCTTCCAATCTTTCTGTAGAATAATTCTGGAGCCATGTAACCTAATGTTCCTCTAGCAGAAGTGAGGGTGGACATAAGACTGCACTGTGTGGGGTATAGTTTAGCAAGACCGAGATCTGAAACCTTTGGTACAAAATTCTCATCAAGCAGGATATTATGTGGCTTGACATCAAGATGCAAAATTTGCATGTTGCAGCCTTGATGCAACTATGCAATCCCCAGAGCAACACCTATTGCAATTTCATGTTTTTTTTTTTTTTCCAACTCACTGAATTACCATTTGGAGAAGCTGCGAAAATGAACTTATCTAGGAAGCCATTAGGCATGTAATCATAAACCAGCGCACGTTTTGAGGCAGTAACACAAAATCCCACTAATCGAACCACGTTAACATGCTGAATTCTTCCAATAGTTGCAACTTCATTGATGAACTCTTGTCCATCGTCTTTTGATTTGTTCAACATCTTCACAGCAACCGCATCTCCACTTTGCAATTTTCCTTTGTAAACCGATCCATAGCCTCCTTCACCTAATTTCTCCTTGAAATTGTTTGTCATTTTCCTTATTTGTTTGTCTGAGTACCTGATGGGCATAAGGCCGGAGTTTGTTTGGAGGAACTATTCTATGGTGTCATACATTGATAAGTGTCTTCGACGCCACTTGTAAACCAGAAAAGCCAATAAAAGTGCAATTCCAATGAGGCTTCGTGCTGGAAGGATGCTTAGCACTGCAATAAAAGAAGGGAAGCAACAGATCGCAATATTTACATTTAATTATTCTATACCGAATAACTCACTCGACCTATTATCAAATGCCTTACCTAATAAATTGGCTCCAAATTCTGCATGTCCTGTTTAAGAGAAAAATTCAAGGATCAACAAAAACAAAAAGAATACAGAATCAGTGTGAGAAAAGGCATAATATATGTAAATTGTCACGGGAAGTTAACTGACGGCCACCCAGTGGATTGTCTTGGATAAAGAAACTGACGAGCTTGTATAAACTGCGGACTTTGATATGAGGCGGCCTATATTGTCCAAGAAAAATGTCAAAAAAACAACAGTAGTTTTTAATATATATTACTATAAATCCCCTTGTTAAACCCAACTTAACATAATACTCTATTTTTTTCCTTTTTTTTTCTACGTACAGTGATATCTTATTCTTCAACTACACATTTTAAGTCCTCATAGTTCTGATGCAATTGAGATGGCAATGGATTTGTTTTTTCTTGTAGCACCTTTTTTTAAATAAGGATGTATGTGGTATAACAAAAATGTTTGCAAGAAAGAAGAATATTCGGAAAGTTTGAATAAATTGGTGGATTGGTCAATTTAACATCTAAGTACATTCCTTTAGGAAAAGAATGGCAATGGCTTAACAGACAGCCACAATAGCTAATCATATTTTAATTTCTTGCTAAATCAAATTAAAATTTCCTCTCACCTTAATATCTGGCTAAAATTCTAGGAAGAAAAAGGTCAATCTACTTAGGATTTGGTGAAAAGGGAGAAGGGTTACAAGTAGCCTAAAAGTTAAAAGATTGCTAAAATGGTTATTTTTTTGAATTTTAATCATCTTTTGCAAAGAAAAAAAAAAGACGTTATACTCATGTTACACCATGTCTTATATTCATATTTAAGTATTGACTATACTACAGTGTACTTGACCTACCTCAGCATTTCCCACATATCCAATTGGTCCAATTATTATAACTTTTACAACTCTTAGCATAAATTCATACAACTTTGATGTAATCGTGAATTAGTTGTATGAGTTGAGAAAATTCAGTTTTACATCAGAGTTGTTCTATTTTACACAAAGTGTTTTTAGAATCACATAACTGGATAGCAGTAGACAAAAATTCCAGTTTTACAACTGGAAATGCCCCGGATCTTATCTAATCATCCCCTTTCCCATGAGCAGGATCAATCTTCAATGGGTCCTTGCATGTGTTTTTAAAGACTAAATAGAATGGATTGTTCATCCTTCAATTAGGCTTTTCAAATTGAAAACCCACATTAAATAATAAGAATGCACTTAACCGAAAGTTGTGCTCCCATCGGGCAGGAACGATGTCCAGAACGTAAGCTCAAAGCCTTTCCCCAGCTGATTGTGAATGTCCTGAAACGAAGTATCACCTGTAACATTAGGCAAGAACTTAAACTGATCAACCGGAACAATGTTATCGACGGTGCAGCCCTCTTCAATATCATATCCCACCAGATTCTTGCCAAAAAGAACATAATCGTAAGAGGGGCTCGCAATTTCAGTCTGGTTGCCAGAGAAATGCCCTGAAGTGATATTACAAGGTGCAGTGGCTACATAGAGAGGATCCTTGACTGGATTTCTACAGCTTAAAAAGGCAAGTGGAATCGTATTATCAGAAATTTCCAACCGCATATCAAAGGAGGAGTAGAATGGAAGAATACACTTAAAAAGGAGAAAGGCTAGACATAGCTATTCCATAGGATAGAATACGCTTAAAAAGGAGAGCGAAACCATCATAGCTATGTCCAACAGTAAATTTAACTTCTATCAAGCAGAGTGAAACCATCATTGATTGTAGACAGTATCGATTATGAAAAATATACAATCCGTGTCATTGATCCAGAGGATAGAATACACTTAAAAAGGAGAAGTTGCTAGACATGGCTATTGGCATAGCTCGAGGATAGAATACCTTCACCAAGGATGTGAACAGAGGATCCTTCATTTTGACATCAAACCACATAACATCCTTTTGGCTGACAGCTTTAAAATTTAACCCAAAAATATCTGAAGTGATAGGCTCTGTGATTTAAGTTTCATGTGTACGAAGAAACCGTTGTACAGATATTGTGCTTTAGAATTTTAATAACTTACGATGCTCATGTAAGAAATCAGAAATAACGTTCTTCACGAGTTTGAAGGTCACATTTCCTTGAAATGTACGTTAAAAGGAGAAAACAGCAATATGAGTCAATTATTAGACCTGCCATTTGGCATTGAAATTTTGCAGGAAGATGACTTTTTGAAATTCACTGAGCAAAGGATGAAAATAATTAGTGAAGCAGGATCTGTTTCACCTTCTTTCTTTTGGAACTTCACTGTTCCAGCGGCCACCCAAGCGTGAATTCTTCATTTCGATGTACACAGAGTAAGATTCCAGGAAGAGAAATCCTGTAGCTTTCTCATCTCAAGGCACTGTGTCAGGTTTGGACTGAAAACTTAGCCTGTTTTATAATGTCCTGCATTGGCAATTTTGTTTCTTCAGAGTGTTTGCTACATTCTTCCAATTGCAGGAGGAGTAGTGGCATCGCTGGCCATGAAAATGTCAATTCCCTATTCATTTTTCTAATAACTTTTTTTTTTTTGCAACTAATCTTTACTTTCCATTGGTCAAGAATTGAAAAAGTATACACAGGAAGTATTTCCAAGTACATCAATAGCGTTCTAGACTATTTACAAAAAGTCATCAGAAAACTATACATTTTCCGAATTCTAGTTAGCCATTGGGATTAAAGTTGAATGAAAACCAAAGCTTAGTTTTTTATTTCAAATTTAGTATGTGAAATCTTGGCTTTAGTAGATCCATCAATAATAACTCATTGTTGATTGGTTATTAATTTGAAATCCAGCCTCTCAATTCACTAATTTTTCCAACGTCAGGGTAATTCAACGTAATTAGATCTCAAACTGAGTCTTTCGAGTAATGATAGGATTCTAGATATCACACAGACTGTTTCAAAATTTGGATCAAATCAATCAACTCAACTGGATAAACCGAGCATCACCATGGTGTCGGTCCAGTTGTATGCCAAAGCCGGAAAATATATAAGAACTAATCAAAACTGTTAAACATAGTTAGTAAATATTCGTGTTATACACGTATAATACATGTTTATATGTATCATTGAGAAAAACTTCTGCATTTTGTACATTTCAAAAATATTTTGGAAAAATACTTATACTTTTTATTAACTATACAAAACACGTAATAAACTTTTAACGTATTATGTTTCATGAATTATACTTCAATTTTTTAAAAATTTTAAAAATTTTGGGTAAGGATAATGACATACTTTTCAGTTATAGACAAAATAAGAGCAACACATATCATAAAAATGATAAATGTAATGTCTCGCAGATAGAAATAAGTTTAAAATTAAGTCTAAATGTAGCATAGTTCTTGCATTCACTACAACAAACATCAAATTTAGTGACAACATCTTGTGACAACATCTAATTTTATCATAAATAAGTTAACTTTAATGACAATAATTCTTATTGTCTTATAATATTAATTTTTTGGTGACAACTTGTGCTATTGTCATTAGTAAAACACATATTTTTGTCAATAATTATGAACATTAACCAAGTGACAAGAAAAAATCACAAATGTTGTCACAAAATTTTAGCTAGACACTCCCCTATTTTGTGAAAAATAACTCCACCTACAAAAGGTGAAATGAAAACAAAAAGGAAAATAGTAAAGATTTTCTGCCCTATCGCTCTCTCCTCCTTCTCTTCGCACTTTCCCGAGCCCTATCGCTCTCTCCGTTTCCCCCGTTCTCTGCAGTAGAGTTCAACCCTAACTTCCATTTCTATCTCCTTCCGTTTAATCCTTTCTCCCTGTCTTTCTCAAAGTTTCCACTTCCATCACCTATTTGAGGAAATTTTATAAGATTCAATACAGATTTATCACAATTTCGTATTATTTCTAAGTTCTAAGCATACTTGGTGCAGTCTGGATGGTGAAGGAATTGAGATTAGCAGTAGAAATTGCTTCTCCAAGCAAGCTATCTAACGGAACCCTAGGTAATTAATCTCATTGCTTCAAATTTAGAGGTAATTTAACTTCCTTAATCTCTTTCTTTTCCCTCGACTTTTAATTTATATGGAAATTTTGACGATAGAAGGAGATTAATATAAAACCTCGAGTAATTGATCTGTAACCGCAGATTCAGTAAATTTAATGTGATTTGAAGTGGAATTATGGAGCTGTTGTTTAGCTCTTATTTTTGCTCTTACCTTTCATTTGGCCAACTGATTAGCGTTTGCATTGATTTTGCATTGCTTTTGGGTTGAAAACATAGAGGCTAATCAAGGCGTAGGACTAGAATCGAGTTCAAACCTCTATGTGCTAAAATTGTGAGGTTTTGGATAGCTCTTATTCTGCTTGACCGCTTTGCACCTCTAATTGGGGATGAATGCCGTGAGCCGGTTGTTTTGTGCAAATGTAGATGTAAACTTATGAATGGATGTCATAGCCTTTTTATATCAATATAACAGCGATATAGCAAGAGTAATGTTTTATGTCAATTTTTCCATAAACCTGGAAGTCTCTTTCTTGGATATTTTTGTTACTTTTTCTAGTATGTCATGAATCAA
This sequence comes from Gardenia jasminoides, assembly GCA_013103745.1. Taxonomy (NCBI): domain Eukaryota; kingdom Viridiplantae; phylum Streptophyta; class Magnoliopsida; order Gentianales; family Rubiaceae; genus Gardenia; species Gardenia jasminoides. Next base: position 41,248,222 of record CM023098.1, read on the forward strand.
TATCTGAATATGCTTTTCTTGGTGTATGTTGTGGGTCCAATATTGCATTGTGCTTCTTCAACCACTATATGTCTCTTTCTTGAATCTTGAACCCTGGTTGAGATGTGTAGGTTTCACTGCAAAATCAGATTTGGGTACTGGAATAGAACTGACTCGTAGCACCAACTAAAATCTGTTTGTCTTGTTAGTTATTCAACTAGCTTATCTCTCTTTTGAATTCACATAAAACTAGTTCAGGTTTTATAAAGTAAACATGTAATTCATCCCTTAAAATTGCAATCTTAATTCTTTATTTAAAAAAAAAGAAATTTTGTTCAACTTCCATAGAAGTTCACGGTGACATACATAAACAATCAATTCTAATCGACCATACTAAGAGCAGAAATTAAAATGTGGACATAAAAAATAGGTGGCATAATGTATAATCATCAAGGACAGACTAGAATGGATTAGATGTTCTGCCAAGTCACAAGAATGGGTTTGATAGCCACCTAGTTCAAAGAGGCTTCTTTTTGTCTTGTTTTCCTTTAAGACTCTTGAATTGTTCTCACGACCTTTATTCAACTCGCTTCCTACTGCACGAAGAGCTGCACGTCATGCTAGCTACAATAGGTACAATCTTTGTATAATGATTATGCATACCAGAATATCAAACACTTAGGGGCACTCTTGTTGCTTAAAATATGCGACTCTAGCTTTTTTCCTGTGCTAAGTTGTTTCGAGGGTGTTTTCTCGTTACTTTGTTTATCTGAGTGACAATAAATTTTCTTTTGAAAATTATTCTGAAGAAATGCCAATTAAAACTTCTTAAACCTTCAAAGAATCATTTTAAGCACATTTGGATAAGCTTAAGAACACTAGAACAGGCATTAAGCATGAAGCGATTTTAAACTTCAAACTCATTAATGCATATAGATCTTTGGTAAAGCTTTCACCGTGTTGAATCGATGTGGTTGTCTCCCTTTAGAACCAATTATAGGCAAAATAGATTTGTAAACCCAAGATTCTGTAGTAGATGCTATTCTGTTACTACTTTTTTCTCTGAAGCTTCTAAATGTTTATTGAGTTTTTAGTTTTGTGTATAACTGCATGGGTAAAAAGATAAAAAAAAAGCCTCTCATTTGGGATTTTCTGATGGTAAGAGACTTGCATTAGCACTAAAAATTTCTGATGGAAGTGTTTGAACTTCCAAATTTTGGATGCTCCGGTATATTTCTTTTCTTTTCTTTTGAGTTTCTTAACTGTTCTCCTTCGAAGCTTGACGCACAAATTCTGAAGCCTATAAGCAAATATTGAGCACCGCATATCAGTAATATCAGAATTGGATGAAGTGTGAATGTAATTAATAGAGCATAGTACTAGTTATGAGCTATTCCAACGTGTATATCCAATGTTTTTAACTTGCTATCTCACTTTGTGCTGTTTGGTTGCAATATATTGACTATCTTCTGTTCATACGTTTGATAATGTGTCCATGTAGCATTTATTTCTCAAATTCCAAATATTGAGCAATCCGGAAAATCGGGGAAGTAGGGAAGTCTGTTTTGGTAAAATTAGAGCATCTGCCATTTTATTGGAAAAAGAAACCAGTGTCCTACTTAATCTAATTATATATGCACAGAAAATGGTTAAGAGTCATTGTCACGTATTTTGACAGATTTATTTCTTGTCTATATGTGGTAATGCGCATCAGAATGTTTGAATTGAGATTTCGGCTTAATTTTTTGCTTCTTGCTTCTCTGTCTTCCCTTAGTTTTCTGCTACTTGATTTAAGAGTTGAGTGACATGTTATCTTCTCAAAATTGTTTTGTAGGAAAAGTTTCAATTTGAGAATCAGGCTTACGTTAAAAAAGCTATACTCTGGCAATTCAATTCACAATACCGCAATCACCGCTATAGGCTTCACAAAATGTTTGAGAAGGGAATCACACCCAAGGGTATAGATCCAGAAGATTGGCATTATCTCAGCACTTATTTTTCTTCGGAGAAGTTTTAAGTGATATTAACTACTTGCATTAGTGTCTAAGATTTTTTTTCCTTTTTAGTACAAACTTAATACTTTATAAAACACTAATGTAGGTGATGAGTGCTCGAAACAAGAAAAACAGACCACGCGAAATTGTTGGACATTCACCGCACAAAATCTTTTGCTAGAATTGTCATTTAAAAGGTAAAAATTTTGGTTTTAGAACACTTGTAATAACTAGCAGTGACAATGCTTTTTAATAACCAACAATGACATTTAAAAACTGATTTATGCAGAAAGCTGAAACAGAGAAAGAGCTTGGCCCAATTGAGCTGTACAAAATGACCCATTATAGTGCAGTAAAGGGTCAATGGACATCTGAACTGGCTATGAAGAACTATGTAAGAAACTTGCTGAAAGTTCTTTTTTGCTTTCTTAATCTCTTAAAAAAACAAATGGGATGAAATTTTTATGCATAACCAAGAGGAGATGAAACGATGTCAATCAGAGAGTGAAGATGGATCAGATCTTCTTATTCAAGAAGAAATTTGCTCATCTATTCTGCTGCCTAAGTCTGGATATATACGTGGTAGGGGAGCAGGTCCAAAACCAAACTCATTGTTGAAGAAGCTAGGAAGAGGGCATCAAATGCTGAACAAAGAGCTGAAGAAACACAAAAAATAGCTCAAGAATTGATTGAACAAGTTCAGGCACAAAAATCAGAGATACATGAGTTAAGGGAACTTCTTCAAGCTTCTCAAAGATCGATTAATGAGACAATGCAGAAAATGTTTGAAGATATGGTTAGGTCCATGCATGTACCAAATCCCTTTTGGATGTCAACAGTCAAATCTGGTATGTGATTCCTTTTCTTTTGGAGCTACTACGTTTTGATTAATGCTGTTGAGACAATATTATGCAAGACTTATCCTAAATTATAGTGTAGTAAATTGGGGGAAGGAGAGGGTAAAATAGAAAGTGATCTTATGAGTGGTCGTTCATACACTAATATGGATATGGCATTTCAAACTTTGTAAAACCATTCATGTTTAGTTGTTCATTTTCCCTTTTTCACTGATGATCAGGTGCTTATGTTTCTTATTTCTCCAATTTATTCATGACCATGTTTCTTACTTTCATGCCCAGGCGCTTATGTTTCAGATTATGCATTGAACATGAGATCAAATCCTTGTTAAAGCTTGCTGTAAAGAGACCTGCAGAAGTTATTCTTGGTTCCATGGATTTGTAACTCGACAATCTGCTTGCATTTTAATACTAGCTGCAGTATTTGCGATCAACTAGAATTTTGAGTTGTTGAAGTCACTTCCTAAACAAAATGCTGAAATGCCTCTTTCATAGCATTTTTAGACTTTATACCAATAGTTGTTATGAAACATTCTTCTTGTAATGAATTGGTAGAAATATTCTTATACGGTAGATAATGTACTTGAAATTGGATTGTAATATTGGACTAGTTGTATTGCTTTTTGGCGATTTCATATTGAAATATTGGATGAAAGTGACATTTTAAATAGGTCAAGAATGGTTTGAATGTTATTAGATAAGTTTTTATTTAAGTGATAAATGAGTTGTTATCACTATTTTGGCACTTAAAAGTTGTCACTATAAATGTCTTGTGTGACAACTTTTTGTTGTTTAATGACAATAAAATACCTATTTTATGACAATTTAAATTGTCATTGAATGGGTTACAATTTGTGACAACTTTGATTCTGTCACATTACAAGTGACAAGGCTCCAAAAAGTTGTCACCAAGGGAATTAGTGACAGACCCATTAAAGGACAAGATAGTGACAAGAACATTTTTTGTCACTCAAAACAAAAGTGACAACTTTTAGTTCTTTAGTGACAACAAGGTTGTCACTAAAACTCTTACTTCTTTGTGTTAAATTTCAGTTTGATTGATGAGTTTTAAAATTTGTTTTTGAATCTTTGTTTTCAATGCATTACGAAAATCTTCTGATTAAAGAAGCAATACCATCTACCCCAAAACAATTACAAAACAGAACAAGTATTTTCACAATATATTATATATTTTTTCTTTTCTTTTTTCATTTCTTTTTTCTTTTCTTTTCTTTTCTTCTCTTTCCCTCCTCTTCATTCCGATTTTCAGTCGGATGTGGTGATCGACATCCACTAGGCTGTTTTTTTTTTTTTAGGCTCTCTCCCTTTCTTCTTCTTCTTAACCTCTTCTCCCTCCTCACTCATTTTCCATGCCTCCCTGCCCCAGCCACCCATATACGCCCTCCTTTCATGATGACCCTCCTCCCTCCCCGCCATCCTCCCATGCCTCCCACTCATATCCTCCCCTCCACCTCCATACAGCGTGACCCAGGAGGATTAGTGGAAAGGAGGAGGAGAAGAAGAAGAAGAAGAGAGGAGAGGAAAAAAAAAAAAACCTCTCTCACTGGTCTGGTTCACGGCAGTGAACCCGGGACGGCAAATAATGAATCGTTCCAGTGGAAGTAGGAAAGGAAAAAAAAGGAAAGGAAAAGAAAAAGAAATAAAGGAAAGAAAAAGAAAAAGAAATTGAAAAAATCTTAAATAATACAATATGATGGGTTGTTTATCAGATCTGATAATCTTCTGATGAGTGTTTTTGAAATACAACTCCAAAAACACCTAATCCAAACGGACCCTCTATAATATATTTATCCGTATTTTAGTTCCATAATTCTCAAATGTGTCCATGCCAATTAGATGCAAATTTATATGCATAATTTTTGTCAAATACATATTTTTACGCCAAATTTTCAATTTTCATCATGCTTTAAAAAAAATTATTATAATATACATACATATCTCATATTATACTAGTTCCGTATTTCACTAACTATCTATAGAACTAGTGAAACCGGCTCTTTTCTTCCCAAAATGGTGTAAGTTTGGGCTTTATGATCGTGGCCCTCTTAGGAAACAACAAAACCATCGAAAACGAACCTGTTAGCAGCCCAACAATGGGCCCTTTTGACCATATACGCGGGCCTTCTAAACACTGACTTGTCCATTTATGGTACCACAGTTCTGCTGCTCGTCAACACTACTCCAACTAGTTTTCTTATATCGCTATGCTGTGCTGCCGCCCCAAGAGCCTTTTTTTATTGCCATTTTTAATTTTGTTTTTTCAAATAATCTCCTCTTGATCACATATATTTCTTTCTTTTCACTCCTTAAAGCAATGGAAGTTTGATGCTAAAATTGTGGCAGATGTTGATTTCGAATCCTATCAGTATAGAACTCTTTTGATTGGTGATGAAGATGATGAATGATATGCATTATTTATAAGTTTGACGGTTGTTTTCTCTTTTGGATGATCTACCCTTGGAGCTATCTAGATTGATAGAAGAAGACTGTAGATGCTTTTGTTTGCCAAGAGTTGTAAACTTAACTTAGTTATCTTTTTTTAATGCATTTTCCTCTGTTCTACTAAAAAAAAAAATGGGAAAATTGGCAAAATTGGATGCTTTTTTCCTCGTGTTGTAGGAATTCTGATGAAACTATTTACTTTTTAATGATAGAGTATTTCCTAGCTTTCTTTGGAAATCTCTATTATATGCTTTTTTATCTATTTCTAGATTACTGATATTTTTAATCAAAAAAAGAATAGGGAACCAGTACGGCAGTAGCCAGCCTTTTGAACCAGTTGGAATCAAGCCACTCACTCACGTCACCCACTATAGGTGGCAATTGATCCCAAGTCCCAATGGGCTACCCATGCCCAAAGGGACTTTGGGCGAGATGGGTTTAAGAAACTGTACTTGGATCTTAAATGGGATGGATCCCAAAAAATACCCAACAATGAATGAGAGTATTTGGGTATTATCTGAAACCCATAATAATTAACAGTGTTTTCATTTTTTAATTGCTTTTTTTTTTTCCAATTTTTTTGCATTGCCATGGTATCATCTACATTGAGAGCATTAATCTTGGTTTAGTTTAATGAAGGCATTGCACGCTTTTATGTTCTAGTACTTTCAGCAAAATTTTTATTGTTATAAAAGTAAAATACTACTACTAGTACTAGTGTAGTGTTAATACTTAGTAGTTTTAATCTATGTTTTCAGACTTGGACCGGGCATCGAACCTGCCGAACTCAGGGGTCAGAGGTCGATGGGTTCGACCGGATTCGACTGGGGTCGAATCGGATGACGTCATAAATATGTTATAAATATATATATTAATAATATATAATCCAAATAGTATATAAAAAAAATTTCTTGAAAAATAATATATAAAAATTCTCTCAAATTGGTAGTTTTCAACTTTATATATATAAAAATTTTTCTTAAATTGCTGATTTATGACTTTATATATAAATTAGAGAATTTTATATTTAATAAATAAATTGACTTAAAGAATATAACATATATATAGAGGTAGAAATGTAACTTAAAAAATGTATTGGATTACTTTTACACTTTATTAAAATAATGAGAGGTTAAATCATATTTACTAAAACTTAAAAAGTGAGTTTGAAAGGATATAATGGGTTAAATGCCAAAAAAAAAAAGGAAAAGGTCAAAAGTCAAATCCGGTCAATCGGGTCAACCGGTCAAATCCGGATGCTTGGCCGGTTCCCGGTCGAACCGGCCGGTCCGGTCCGAGTTTAAAAATACAAGTTTTAATCGCTGCCAATTATTTGATGTAGGCATTTTATCAAATGAAGAGCAGTTCTAAGAAATGCATTGGGATGAATTTATTCTTTAAATGTACAATAGATTAGATTCAAATTAAAAAATGCTAATAAAATGCCGCAAGCTGTCATTTATTTGTATTCATAAGTAGAAGCCTTTTTATGTTTTTATAGAATTTTTTTCCCTCAACTAAAATTTAGCAACATTAGAAATTAAATATAAAAAATATATGCATGGAAATCAAATAAAATAAAATTGAGGAAAAAAAGAACTTAGGAAAATATAAATTCACAATAAGAGCAAAGAAATTTCATAAATTAAATATATTAAAATTTATATAAAAAAACAACAAAAGAACTAAAGTAAAAAACAAAATACAAGAAATAAATTTGTATATTGAGCGGGATTAATCTAAACCCATCCCAAAGTGATCCTGATCAAATTAGTCCCAAAATATATATGGATAAAGTTGGGCCCAAACCCATATTACTTAGTCCCATCTCAACCCAAACAGGTCCCGCCCATCCTGCTTATTCTGCCATCTCTATATCCCACTAGTCCTAGTTTAAAAACATTGCATACATTGCATATAGGTAATCTAGTCGCTTACAAGCATATTTGAATTGCTATTTTTTAAAATTTTTATTAAAAAAATTACTGTAACAGTTTGATGTATATGCAGTAAAAAGATAATTAAAAATTATGATCACGGAAAATGTAAAAGTGTTTCTGGAAAAAACTTAAATCCAAACATGCCAAATTTCCAGTCGACTAGTGATTGGATATTAGGTTTTGGTTCACCAAATGCAAACCTATGGAAGCTTATACAAAGTAAAGTAGTTATACATAAATTCCAGCCTAAGATAGAATAATAGCCCAAATAGAATAACTAGTACTTCTAGGGATCCTTTTTGTATGGAAAAAAAAGATAAAGATTGCTAGCAGCCCGATGCATTCTCGAGGACTGGGTACTTTCACTTCCTTCTGTGTTTTTTTGTGAGAGAGAGAGAGGGAAAGAGGGAGAGAGAGAGGGAGAGAAGAGGAGGGAGAGAGAGGGAGACAGTATTATAGCAATTTCGCAAATCCTGTTTCAATCTACTTGCTAGTTAATTCGTCTGTGCTTGATTTATCTTTTGATGCTCTCTTTTGACATACAAGGCTATCAATTTGCAATAAGATAACCAATTTATGATATCAACCGGCGTAATAAAATCTGATAAAGAGTCGTTGATTTCCGATGGCGGTCTGTCAATTTCACATGCAAGCTCATGACAATTTAGAAACCAGGCGCTAAAAAGTACAAGGCTTAAGATATGGGATCACAATTACAGTCAAGACTGATTCCAATGATAGTATGATCCCTTGTTTAGCACAAACTAGAGGCTCTACAAATAAAAGTGAAATATAAGAGAATGCAAATTGAGAAAAAGCCACACCTTTTCGTGTCCTGAAGAAAAACCTAGATTTACTTCAGCCACCATTATTATAAAAGCTTGAAAAATACTCATAAGAACTTCCTGTATGGCCTCCCAGCATCCTCATCTTGCATATGCTGTCACCAAAGCAACCATTATTAAACATTTAAACATATAACTGAATCAGAACTCTAAACAACTATTTTAGCCTTCATATAAAAGAAATAAACACATTTAAAAAAGCGAGAATCCCCTTTTGGGTTTAGGAAAAAAAGAAGAAGAAGAAGAGAAAAGAGGCTAAAACTGCGTATTGCACCCTCCAGAATCAATTCCAGTAAACTTTTACACAGCTTACAATCAGGCAGCATGTGGTCCATTTCATTATATAAGCAATCACTACTGCCAGCCATATGAAAGAACAAACATGAAATTTCTAACGCCAGAACACACTCTTACGGAGTAGCTAAAGCTCATGAAACTAGTATACTATTTGGCAGTCCTCCAAAAGAATTTGCTCTGTTCAATCTTGCTCTGTGTGCAAATAAGAATCAAATACAAGAAGCACAGCCATTATGGTTTTTTGCATGAAGAACAACACAGCCACTGTACACAATAAAGTGTCAGCTTAATCCAGACAAGCACAAGGACATCATAATTCTCATTTTTCTTTTATTTTGATAAACAATTACATACCTATTCCATTTGTCTTTGTGCTTACCCTACTACATAATCTCAGCTGCTTTTACCAAAAATTTCCACTTACTCTTTTCAAGTATTAGAGGACCATTCTCCATTTTATGTTCACTCCCTGCATGTTAAACTGATAGGTTGGCTAAAAATTAGAATGCTGGTTCACCTATTAATTCTACTAGATTCGAAGTGCTTAAACCTGCTAACTATTGGGGTTTTGTCACTAAAGAATTATGAATCTTATTCAAATTTCTGTGTCCTTTTTACCCTAGAAATACCAAAATTGTTGATTTACTTGCCCCAAACAACAACTTCTCAAGACTAATATGGCAACTCCTACTATTGCATATCTTTCATCAGGTTATGCTAGTAATTGGGATACTTTAAAATTTAACTTGACTTCCAAGTTGGTATTTAGCATATCTGACTTTAAAGCAACCATTTCAGAAAAGCAAATTCTGGTTTTGCACCCAGATGTTTTTGTCCATCAAACTATCCCATTCAGTTTGATAATGATCTTGCTGTTTATTAAAAGCGAGATCAGAGAGTGGAAGCTTGAAGACAAGGAATCCATTTGGAACAAAAAGATGTTTGAGCAAATACACACCTTTCACGACTTTAGGGTCAGTCTTTCACACAACTACGACAGTTTAATCAAAGCCAGATTTCACATTTTCCTAAACCCAGAATTTGCTGTACTCTAACATGACAAATCACCACTTAAAAATAAAGAACTAGAACCTGTCCAGAACAAAACACAGCTTAGGAGTTTCTCCCGAAAAAGAAACACATTTTTGGTAAAGAAACTTTTTTGAAATCATGTCTCGCTTCTTTCTAGATAAGTTGCCATATTCTCAAGCCTAATTGCTTAGACTTATTTACATCGAACATTGAAAATGCTCTGAATCAATGGTACAATAACAATAATGTACACAAGAAAAATTTGCGTCTTTGCAAACCTACAAGTCCTTTATGCTTCAATTTTGCGTAGTGCATGATCTAATATACATAGAAGGCTTCAACTTGGTAGCATTACATTTGGGCTAATCGTACTCGCACTGCACTTTTGTCAATGGCCCTCCATTTTCTTCACCTTCTTTTATGAAAATTGCAAACGATATGGAGTACCATCAACGACAACTGGATGCCATCGTCATCACTCCCATAACTAATACTTAGCTGCCCAAATGCCTTATTAACCAAGTATAACCTAAAACGCAAAAAGCTAATTGCACAACAAAATAATCAATTCTGCAAAATTAGAAATAAAAACCCGAATTTCCACCAAACACCAAGGAATTTAAGCAGAATCAGATCCAATAATAGGGCAGGCATCCATGGGTTGTCGTCTTCAATATATAATAAGCAAGAATAACTCCGAAAAAGCAAAAAGAGGAAAAAGTTCATTTTGGGGCTTACGAATTCGCGAACGATGCCCTTGTAGATTAAGATCGGGACGGCGACGCCGAAGATGCCGACGAGAGCCAGGTTCCGGCGGGTCCATCGGAAGTTGTGCTCCAGATTCTCTCTGGCCGTTCCCCAATCTTCGATCCAACGGTTCTTGTTAGCTTCCATTCCTCCACCCATTTTCGGCCTTCTCGGGTCGGGTCGGTCTGTATCCTTCCCTCTACTGCTACTTGAGAGTGAGCTCTGGAAATGGATACCATCTGGAATGAGCAAAGAAATAAACGGATATATTGACTAATGTGAAATGACAGAATTATCCTAGCACCAAAAAAATTAAAATGACAGAATTATCCTCATCATTGTTTTGGGAAATTGAGCTAAAGGCCTCTCGAATTTAGGGTCATGTTTCTTTGCCCCCCAACAAGGCAAATCTAAGAATTGTAGATGAATAACTAGATGGCAACAGAGCAGGTGCACCTGCTCCGCCGAGGAGTCATGGGGCGACGGGTGGGAGGTATTTTTCTCCCCGTGGTTTAAATGGGGCGGGGGACGGAGAAAGCTACCCCTGCTCCGCTCCCTGTACTAATATAAAATTTTATCAAAAATGTATATATAATTAATTACATACATACATATACATATTATAACTACATCTTACTTTACATAAAGCGTCTAAACCTGATGAATAGTGACTTCCAATTTATTCTCCCGGTTATTTTGTTATTTCATGGACATTTGTGTGCTCAGTCGTCTTTTCTTATCGGAACTAGGTATAGTTCGTTTAATCGGATCCGTTTTTCTAATAAAAGCCGGGTATGGAATATGGAATTAGATGTTTAAATAAATTAATAAATATAAATATATATACATCTTAATATTATTACATCTATAATATTAATATTCCTACATTTATTAAAATATATAATACATATTATTAATATATGTATATTAATACTGTATAAAATATTTATATATATTATATACAATTATAAAATATATATACTACCCGGTTCGGGCCGGACCGTATTGGGCCGGTTGAATTTCAAAACCGAAAAGTTAAAAAATCGATCAAGTCGGTATTTTTTTTTACCCATTTATATCTTTTCAAACTCACTTTTTAAGTTTTAGTAAATATGCTTTAACCTCTCATCATTTTAATAAAGTGTAAAATTAATCCAATACATTTTTAAGTTACATTTCTACCTCTATATATATATTATATTCTTTAAGTCAATTTATTTATTAAATATAAAATTCTCTAATTTATATATAAAGTCATAAATTACCAATTTAAGAAAAATTTTTATATATGTAAAGTTAAAACTACCAATTTGAATTTTATATATTATTTTTTAAGAAAATTTTTTATATACTATTTTGTGTCAGCATAGCTTTTGCCCTTTGTCGTTTGTTTGCTGTCTTCTATGTTCAGCCTCTTTTGGACTATTTTGCCCTTTTGTCTTGGTTATTCTGTAGTTTGCTTCTTGATTTTGTCCTTATTTGTCTTTTTACTCTCTTTTTTTTATTGCCATGTAGGCCATCACTCCAATTGTTCTGTCCGCTGCCGTTGCCTTCTATTTCCCCCAACTTTAGCTTCCATCTTATCTTATCTAAAAAATTCTAACCCAAAGAAACCACTAACAAACAAAATAAAAAAACCAATCTACCATACCTAAAACAAATCATAAAATAGATTGGTTTTTTTATTTGTTTCCATAAAACAAATCATTATACACACAAGAAAAAATTCTAACCCAAAGAAACCACTAACAAACAAATTAAAAAAACCAATCTACCATACCTATTAGTCCGTTTGGATTCTCTGTTTTTTAAGCTGTAATTAAAAATTTATTTCGGGTAATTTTTTGGGGCACTTTTAAAATTTAAAATTTATTTGCAGCAATTTTTTTAGACATTTTTAAAATTCAAAATTTGTTTGAGGTATTTTTGGGGCATTTTTAAAATTAAAAATTTATTTACTGTAATTTTTTGGGGCATTTTTAAAATTCAAAATTTATTTGGGGTAATTTATTGGGATAATTTTAGAAACCTCCCATGAGGTTTCTCATAATACCACTTAGCTCCCCTGAGGTTTTTAAAATCTCACTTACCTCCCTTGTCAACTTGACAAAATTAAATATTCATATCAAAAGTCACAAATTGACAATATTACCCTTGATCCTAATAACTATTTAACTAAAAAATCAAACCAAAAATAAAATTTTCAAACTAAAAAATGTATATTAAAATAAATTTTTATCTAATAATAGTCCATATTTATTTATATCGAGGTTATGTTAAGATAACAAAGGAAATGGATAAATTAAATCTAATCAAAATCAACTACTTAGGAGGATTTTAGTAACTAACAAATATCTTAAAAAATTACATGGACTGTTATAATTAAGAAATTCAAAAGTTTTTTGGAAAATATATTTTAATACATGAGGTAGTTTAAGTTGTATTGATACTTAAAATAATCTCTTTATACGTATAAATATTTCATGGTATAATTTTTCGAAGTGTAAATTTTACTTTTTTCAATACAACTAAAATAAATAGTTTAAGTCGAGAAATTTATGCCTTACAAAAATTTAGTCTCGATTTATTTTTTTATTTTTGTTGTAAACTTCAAAAGTAGGATAATGCAAGGGTAATATTGGAACAAAAGCTTTGTCTTTATTGCATTTTTTCCACAAGGATTACAAAGTTACAAGAAATGTCAATGCAAGGGAGGTAAGTGAGATTTCGAAAACCTCAGGGGAGCTCAGTGATATTATCAGAAACCTCAAAGGAGGTTTCTAAAATTATCCCTAATTTATTGGGCCATTTTTAAAATTCAAAATTTATTTGAGGTATTTGAGGCATTTTTAAAATTATAAATTTATTTTGGGTAATTTTTCAGACATTTTTAAAATTCAAAATTTATTTGAGGTATTTTTTGGGGAATTTTTAAAATTAAAAATTGATTTAAGGTAATTTTTTGGGGCATTTTTAAAATTAAAAATTTATTTGGGAAAGTTCTAATTTTTGGGGCATTTTCAAAATTAAAAATTTATTTGGGGTATTTTTGGGGCATTTTTCAAATAATTTATTTGGGGTATTTTTGGGGCATTTTTAAAATTTAAAATTTATTTGGGGCAGTTTTAAAATTAAAAATTTATTTTAGGTATTTTTTGGGCATTTTTAAAATTCAAAATTTATTTGAGGCATTTTTGGGGCTTTTTTAAAATTAAAAATTTATTTGGGATATTTTTGAAATAATTTATTTGGGGTATTTTTTTTTAAATTAACCCACCCATCAAATAAATTTTAATTTTAAAAATACCCAAAAAAATTACCCCAAATAAATTTTTAATTTTGAAAATTTTCCAAAAATACCTAAAATTAATTTTAATTTTAAAAATGTCCCAAAAAATTATCCCAAATTAGTTTTTAATTTTAAAAATGCCCCCAAAAATTGACCCAAATAAATTTTAATTTTAAAAATACCATAAAAATTATCCCAAAAACACTCTCAAAAAGTTTTTGAAAGACAGCTGCAGTAGTTTTTGAAATACAGTTACAGTAGTTTTTCACATTCCAAATGCTACAGTGCTATTTTTAAAAAAAAACCCCAAAAATAACTAATCCAAATGGACCCTATGACACTCTAACAACAACGATTTTAACAACTAAAAACAAAACATATCCACCCATATGAAAAGAACTAACAAAAACATGGCCATTCATGGACCAAATAGTACCACTACAATAAAAAAAATCATTTCACCAACATTAAAATAACATTTCACCCTTAAATAAATACTGCTACAATAAAACAAATTATTGGATATTGAATTGGATTGGAATACATAAATATGAAAATGAAAGGAAGAATTGAATTAATTTGTGAGAATTAAAATTAAACGTGCCTTATATTCCTATTGTCAACTATACCCAAACTATTCAAATTACACCTTTTTCCCCACCAAAAATTCACTTTTCCATGAATCATATATAAACACATGCACCCATATCAATAAATCTATTGACCATACCATTTAATAGGGGCACCCCGCGTCAACCGCGGGGTGAACAAGCCTAGTATCAATAATATATGCATATAACATGATTTGGATAAAATGATTATTTGATTGTTTTTAGTTTATTTGAATTTTTTATATATTTTAAATTAGGGATAATTTTAGAAACCTCCCCTGAGATTTCTCATAATATCACTTAACTCCCCTGAAGTTTTTAAAATCTCACTTACCTCCTTTGTCAACTTGACAAGATTAAATATTCCTATCAAAAGTCACAAATAGACAACGTTACCCTTGATCTTGATAACTATTTAACTAAAAAGCCAAACCAAAATAAAATTTTCAAATCAAAAAATGTATATTAAAGAGAATGATATGTAATAATGGTCCATATTTCTCTACATCGAGATCATGCTAAGATAACAAAGGATATGAATAAATAAAATCTAGTCAAAATTAACCATTTAGGAGGATTTTAGTGACTAACTAATATCTTAAAAAATTTGATGGGCAGTTATAATTAAGAATTCAAAAATTGTTTTTGAAAAGTATGTTTTAATACATTATGTATTTTAAGTTGTATTGATAACTAAAATAATCTCTTTTTATGTATAAATTTTTCATGGTGTAATCTTTTCAAGGTGTAAATATTGGTTTTATTTCAATATAACTAAAATAAATAGTTTAAATCAAAATATTTATACCTTATAACAATTTAGTCTTGATTTATTTTTTATTGTTGTTGTAAACTTCATAGTAGAATAATACAAAGGTAGTATTGGAATAAAAGTTTTGTCTTTATTGTATTTCTTTCAAAGGGGTTACAATGTTACAAGAAATGTCAATTCAAGGGAGGTAAGTGAGATTTTGAAAATCTCAAGGGAGCTTAATGATATTATGAGAAACCTCAAGGGAGGTTTCTGAAATTATCCCTTTAAATTATTTACCAAAAATAAAAATAAATATGATGATTGTGAGTTTAAATTTGCTATACACATTGTAATTATACATCAATATTATATGCATATCTATTATGATTTGAGAACTAAAAAACTATAATTATTAGATAAAATGATGATTTGGTTATTTTTACTTGACTTCAATATTTTTTTGTATATTATAAGTCGTTTAAACAAATATGACGATTATAAGTTTAGATTTGCTACCAAAAGTAGAGAGATGAATTAAAAAAGATCAAAACTCCTTCCTTCCCACCCTCCTATTGAGGGGGTTCATGTCCACATCTCGCTCAGTAAATTCCTGTTTGTCTACCCAGGAAAACTTTGATCAATCCATGTCTATTGCAAATGACAAAGCACAGAATACTATTCGATGTGTAGATCGCAGAATAATTAGGTAAGAATCTAAAAAAGTAATTTATAATGTTGTTATTGATGTTATATATAAAAATAAGGTCAAAATAAAAAATAAAAAATATAATTAAACAACCGCAGGGGTATCCATAGGGGCATGGAGTGGGGTTGGGTTGGGAGGCGGGGAAAGAAAAAGCGGGGAATGGTTAGGGAAAGGGATAATTTTAGAGTATAGAACAGGAGACAAGGAGGGATTCCCCCCTTCCCCCAAAGAATTCCCCTCCCTATGAATAATAATGCCATCTAGAAAAACTAAAGTACTTTTTCACTAGTAGTTATAATGATATTTTTTTCGGAGCTTGCATAACATGTATGAATTGGTACTTAATTTAGAAGAAGTTTGATATTTCAAGTTATTGAAACCAATCTTACTATATTGATTTTGTTCAAATTGTGGTTCTACTTTAAAATCAATTTTCACATCTCTTGATGACTCAAAAGTGGAAAACTAACTTCTTGAGTGTTCAAACTGTGGTTGGCAAAAATACTCGAAACCCAACAATTTGTCCAACCCGCCCACTAATTTTAGAGATTGGGTTCGATTAGTTAGGCATTGGGTGAGAATAACCTAGATAAGTTCCCATTAATTCAATTACTAATTCCCACTAATCTAAGATGCTTAGATCACTTTTTCTTATATTTCACCCGATGTAAAATAACATTGGCTTGTATATGAAAATTTTGGAAAGTTCCAACAAATCATTTTTTTAATCCACTAAAATTCCAAAACTTTTCCCTAGTTTGGGTTTTGGAAGAAATAATCCAACAAAATTCTAACAACATTTTTGACAATAGTTGGAGTTTTCATATCATAATATTTTACATATTTTACAAAATGATTGCTTCTTGTGAATCATGAAAGAAAAAAGATCTATTTGGATGACTTCATTTGTTTGAATTCTACAATTCTTTAGTTCAATTTGGTGATTTCTTTGATTGCATTTTACATGATTTGATTTGCTTTTGAAAAAGGATATTTTGCTCTTAATTTGTCCATCCAAGGAGTTTCAAAAGTTAGTATGTTCGTATTTGTATGTATGAAAGTATGTTAACGCGTCTATTTGTGAAAATGATCTGTTTCCATATAAGAAGGTTAAGAAGTGAGTGTGTTTTAATATGTATGGAACTGTTTTAGTGTACAAAAATGCATTTATATATTTTAAACTATGTTTATATGTCAGAAAAAATCATTTTGTATGCATAAATGTATTAGAGAGAATACTATGCATCAAAATGTATGAAATAATATATTGGGTCATATTTGAATAATGTGTTTCAGTTGACCCAATATGACTCAACCCAATAATAACCTAATCTATAGTTGGGCAAGTTGGGTATAACCCAATTAACAAAAACCCAATATAGCCCGCCCAAAATTTCCGCAACAAGGCAATTGTGAGGTGTAGTTCAAAATTTAATATCCATGGCAAAAGGTTTTTTTTTCCCTAACTTTTATCCCATAAAAATTTTAGGATAAATTTTTTATACACTATCAGTGTAGAGTTTTTTTTTATTGTTATTTTTTTTACACTAGCAGGTTTGGATTAAATCATACACACGTGGCATGCATCCAAAGTTTCTAGTGTAAAAAAATTACTACACTATCAGTGTATAAAAAGTTTATTCTAAATTTTAACATCTGATTTTCAACTGTTCAAGTTATAATGACTAATGCAATTATTGCAACTATTCCTTTTGTACAGTTCTTTTCATAAAGGAAAGGCAATACAACTTATAAGAAGCATTTGTTAATTTTTATTACCAAAATATAGCAAGCGTTTACAATACTCTAGAATAAGAGAGAGAGAGAGAGAGAGAGAGAGAGAGAGAGAAACAAACAGATATATAACTTATTATTTCCTTCAAATTTTTATTTATTTAGACATGTGTACACCTAAATTTAACTAGTCCAACAAAGATATTCGTGCTTAGGGATGGGCCACAATTCAGGTTTTGAATTGGAATCGGACTGGTGGTTTATTGAATCGGAACCAAAATCGGATTTGAAAAACTGGAATCAGAACCATAACCGTAACTAAAAGTTAAGATTCAAGTTTACAAAAAACTTAAATCGAAACCAGAACTAGCAGTTCAAGAGCCATTTAAACCATCTAAAAATACACTTATATCTTGAGTAGTTTGATCTCTTTGTCTCAATATAAATTTCAATTTTAATAGTCAACAATCAGCACCAATAGCATCTGTTTTAGTCCACCAACTTATTATCCCAATTCATTAGTAAATATGTACAAATAATTTAGGTCCAAATCCAATCTAGTCAAAGTGTTAAAGTTAAATAAATTAAACTATGAAACTAGTATTTGATGATTCTTTGAGTTGGATTAACCATTATGACAAATTGACAAATGTTATTTTTTTTAAAGGATCAAGAAAATAGCCGTTGCTAAATCATAAAATAGCAATTTGCTAAATAAAAATATATGTATTCTTTTTGTTTTCCATGCCAAATGATAATACAAAAAAATTCATACTTTTTGCTTACATTCATTGCCATATTTACTTAAAATCAAATTTATAATAACACGTATTTTAACGTAACTAGAAGAACTGGAATCAGAGCCAGAACCGCGAGAAATTAAAACCGTAACCGGAGGTTCAGGAACTGTAATCGTAACCATTTCTATAAGAGTCGGTTCAGATTCCACATTTCAAAAGAATCGAAACGGTAGGTTTTTAAATCGAAATCAATGATTCTGAAACCACGGCCACCCCTACTCATGCCTCAACATTATCTTTCAGGAACTGTAATCGTAACCATTTCTATAAGAGTCGGTTCAGATTCCACATTTCAAAAGAATCGAAACGGTAGGTTTTTAAATCGAAATCAATGATTCTGAAACCACGGCCACCCCTACTCATGCCTCAACATTATCTTTAAGGATAAAACCGGAAAAACAGTACTTCCATAATCAACAACAGTGAAACCAACCCAAACTTTTAATGGTCAGATTTGGCCTAAAAATGAAACTTTAGACTTTAGAGTATGTATGGCGGTGATAATGTTACATTTCTGTTGCACGTCCACTGGGCATGTGAAACCCCGAATTATTTTGACACTTTTCCAGGTTAATGATTGTTTAATATATTAAGTTCATAAATTAATCAATAGTTTAATAAATCTGTTTATACTTCAGAAAATTTTATGTCTTATTTTCACCACGAACGGATAATGGAGTAATTTACTGGTATCCCATATTTTGGATCAAATCATGTCTTTTCTGGCTTGGGTTGAATGAACTCAAGGGGAGAATTAAAAAAAAAAAAGGAGTTATGAAGGATCGGGGAAGAAGAGGGAGGGTTGGATGCGTAGTCGTCGATGAATAGTGATGATGAAGGCGATTGGAGCTTAGGGTTTGGCAGTTAGGGCTTGATAATTAGGGTTTGCTTTGGGGATTTTGAGGAAGGAGACCCATCCAGTTAATGGGTAGGTCATTTAGTGGAAAATGGATCAAACTTAAGGAAATGGGTCAGATTATTTAAAGAGTGGGTCAAGTAGTATTGAGCTTACAGATTAAATTGTGTTTTAAAGGTTGATTATTAGTGTTGGCTGGTGTGGGTCTAACGGGATTTGGACTCTAATTAAACTGTTACCACTTCTTTTGGATAAACCAATAATGGGCTAGATAATTGATTTAAGTGAGTGGCTTGCTGGACTTTCTAAACATTCCCAAATAAATATAATGATTTCATTTCATAAAACTTAAAAACAAGTGTAGCATTTTCAATGCGGGCCTCACCTTTGATCATAGAATTTTAGGGACCAATTCTTTACTTTTTTTAAGCAAGTTAAAAATTCAAATTTTATTATAATAACCTAAGTTTTGATAAATAAACCCAACAACTATATAAAAGGTTGAAGGTTGTTTTTAAGTTTTGGACTGAACTCTAGATCCAAACCCAAATTTAAATTTGACTTGAACTAAGGCGAGCCATTTCTATAAAAATAAATAAATAAAAAATTCTTAAGTTAAATAAATAAATGAATGAATAAATAAATAACATTTATTTCATGGGTAACCAATTTCTAGTATCTTCTAAAAAGGAAACTTTCTAAATTAAGAAATTTTTTTGAAAGGATGTGGCGGCCCCACTTTCCCCAAAGGCGAACCAGAGGGGTCAGCGGACTGCCTGCCCGACTCTCGTCGGGACTCACTCAATCATTTAACATGCTGTGTGAATAAATACCACAAAATAACTGGTAATTAATGTTTAGAAAAATTCAAACTTATACATATCCATTTTAGTACCGGAACTAAGTTCAAATCCTACAACTATCGTAGTAATTTACAAGTACCTAGTAACACAAAAGTCTCTTTGCAGAGGTTGTCCAAAATCTCAGTCATTGCCAAGCTTTAACCTAGGAGGGGAAACATTTAAAGGGGTAAGCCTAACGCTTAGTAAGTGTCCGGATAAACAGTAGATAAGCATGTAGTGTTTCCCAATAAGGGCAAGTAAACAATAATCATGTAAACCCGATGTAACGGGATCATATAAACAGTCAATCATGTAAGCCCGAAGTAACGGGGTCATGTATCAGTATCATGTAAACCCAATGTAATGGGGTCATGTATCAGTATAATGTAAACCCGATGTAATGGGGTCATGTATTTCACTAGTTGTGGACAAGTAAACAGTCACATTTTCAGTAAAAGGATACAGTCCGGTACAGTTGCCGATGTAGCTTTCAGTCTTCCGATCTCCGATCCTCCTTTTGCTGACTTTCGGGCCCGAATCACGCAAAACATTCAATCAGTAGGCGGTAATACTCATGAGTAAACCTTAAACACGACCCAAGGTTCGTTAACTTGCCCGACCAAACTCGTTGCCGGCTCAGTACAAGCCACTTGCCAATGGAGTTTGGGATCCCATACACTTCTCAGAAGCACTACCAATTGTGGTGAAGTACACAATGGCTTTGATGCACAAAGACAAGCGCATGCACAAACAATATTCAACTAACGAGGTTATTTCAGATAAATGCAATAAAGTACACACTTACCCTACTTATAGCATGGAGTGTCTTTAACAGCTGGCATAATTAGCACGTTTAACAAGTAAGCATGTTGTCACATAGCAAATATCACGTAGGTATATTAGTGTGGAAAAGTAGACATGTAGGAACTCTCACCTGAGGTGGTCTAGGTCTGGCTTGCTGGTCCAGGCAAGTCTTTTACTCCCTGACTGAGTCCTGTGGACATTCAGGTATTAGCTACTATTTTAGGTAACTTCCTATCTAATTTAACAAGTTAACAGTGTAACTTAGATTTGGGTTATAGGTCGGGACTTAGTTCGGGGTTTGGGTCGGTGTCGGGACGGTATAGGTTATGGGTGACAGTGTTGTTTGGTTTCGACCCTAGTTGGTATGTGTCGAGCACAATTGGAGTAGTGATAGGCATTGGTTGGCTAGTTTAAGTGTAATCGGCAAGTTCGGGCACGAATCGGTAGGTTCTGGGCGCGACCGGCAGCAATCGGCAACGGTCGGGCCTTATCGGGGCACGTTGGCACCCGTCGGTGCGAGTCGGCACCTGTCGGTGCGAGTCGGTACCAATTGGTATAGGTTGGGGTCGGTCAGATGTAAGTCGGTACAGTCGGCGCCCGGCGATGCACATCGGCACCGATTGATGTGGTGTGGCACGGGTCGGCACCGTGGGTAGCCGTTGGTGCGTATCGGCACCAGTCGGCACCGTCGTCTTGGTTTCGTGCGATTCAGGGGGAGTCGGCAATGGTTGGCCCAAGTCGGCACCAGTTGGCACCGATCGGGGCGCGTCGGGCATCGATGTGTGCTGGTGTCTGGGCATGTGTATGGGCTGGACGGTCGGGATCGGTTGGTTGTTGTTGGTATGCGTCGGGGATAGGCTGGTGTGCGTCGGGGATACGTCGGGGCGTCTTGGGTGGGGTTGGACCATGAATCGTGCGAAATAGTCGGCACCTTGTGACTGGGCACGGTCGAGGTCCGGGGTGCTTGTGACTTTGGCCGTTTTAGGTTGCTACGGGTCCGTTAGATGGATAATGGGTAAGGTCAATAGTCTGTGGCCGTAGGTTGTCTCGGATGCATAGGTGGTTCATGGTAGGTGGTGATTAGGGCTAACGGATGTAGGTCGATGGTTGGGCACGGGTAGTCGATGAACGGGTGTACGTGGTCGGGGTTTCGGACGGTTAGACATGATTAGGTGCTGGGGTACAGTCAGTGCCGTGGGTTAGGCAACGGCCGTGGCTAAGGTGTACGTTTGAGATTAATGGTTGGTTAGTAATAGCGTCGAGTGAGTCACGGGGTTGGCTAGTGGGTGGTCAGGGCACGATCACGGTTAGGCCTAACGATTGTCTGGTCAGGTGTCGGTGCCGGGTCTTACCAGCACCAGTCGTTCGACCATTCCTCAGGTTGGGTGCGGAAACGGCCTGTTCCGTCATCTTTCCTAAGCCAAGGGTCAGGGTCGTTGGCACATTGGGTTCGTTTGGTAGGTTCCTGTTCTAGTTACCGTTCGAGTCACGTCTAGGGATGGCTAACAGAAAACCTCCCTGGTTATGGAATATGTCTATAGATCTGGGTAATCGGGGCCGACGGGGTCGACACTAGGGCCTGTGTTTGTTAACGGGTTGGGGCATGTCGGCCGGGGTCTAGGCAATCGCTAACGGACGCACACGGCTCGGCACATCCGCTAACCAGTTAGGGCACAAGGATCGGTTAGGGCCGGGGCATGTCGGCTAAGTCAGGGTGCTACGGTTAGTCAATCGTCAAGGGTTCGGCAAGTTAAGATTAAGCAGTCCGCTAACGGGTCGACACGATGGCTCGACGGTCCGCTCACGAATCGCACAAGGGCTAGGCAGTCGGCCTAGCGGATCGCACGATGTTTTGTCATTTTCCGCTAATGGTCACGTGTCAGCCCGGCACTTCCGCTAACGGATGCGCAGGGGTTGGGTATATCCGTTAACGGACACATATGGGCTAGGCACACTTGCTAAAGGATGCGTACGGGATGGCACATCCGCTAACAGACGCACGCACCGGCTGTAACGGGGGCATGTCGGTGCAGCAAATCCACTAACGGACCGTGCGATTGCTCGCCTTCCCATCATAGATTCTTTGCTAGGCCATATCTCAAAATCTACTTTAGAGTTTTTAGCCCATTTTATACCGTTGGAAACGGAATTCAGAGCCCTATAATTTCTCAGAAGGGACGGGGTTCAAATTCAGGCCGTAACAGGTTCAAATTCAAGCTCAAACACGCAGCAATGGACAATCTCAGGTTTAACAGTTTCAGAAAAATAGTGAACTTCAAATCATTTCTGGGAATAGTAGGGATAGAATCTATAGGTGTACTATATACTGTTGGAAAGCCCTTTCTATCTAGTTTCCAATGCCACTAACGGTACTCAATTCTGATATTCCTACAGTGAGTTATGGCCAAATTACCAAGACTGGTTCTGGTGGACTGACAGTACCTGAGCAGCTATGTTCTTGGCTTAAACGTGGGTTTAACTTTCTAGGGGCTTTATTCTTGGTTGAAATTCACAGCCATCAATCCACACATATAGTTCAGTAGGTATAGCATGTTTATGATCACATTCATAGCAAGAATCAGCCATAACAAGCTACACAAGATCTTCTACAAAAGCTGAAATTTCAAGGCATGCATAACTTGTCCTAGTCTTGGTTTTCAGCATACCAAATTAGAATTTATCTTGGCATATCAAATGAATTTTTTCATAATAATTCAAGTGGATTTTTAGCTTGAAATTTACCTTGAACAAGGGCTGAAATCACATTGAGAAAATTGAAGCAAGAGCGCGTGGGAGCAAAGAAAAGAACCAGCCAAGCTTCAAGCCAACCTTCAACCTTGTTTGCTCTTAATTTGGTGGCTGTTTGTAGTAGATGTTTAGGCTTATTTGTGAGCTATTCTCTTCAGCAAAATTTCGTTCAAGAGGAAAGGAATCCAAATGGATTCATCAGCTAAAGTGAAGGATTTTTATAGCTCAAACAAGCAAGCATGACAAGGATAACTCTTGGCCAACTCATATGCTAAGCACTTGACAAGTGTCCAAGTTGCTTAGTCATTTTCTCTAATGGTACTTCTTGAATTTATTTGTTGATTTTTGGTGGCTGAAAATCGTCCAAGCAAGAGGCAAATTGGAGGAGAAATTTTAATTGGCCTTTGCTATTTTTTTGAAGGGCTCAATTGCAAAGGCAATTTATTTTTCGGGTCCCCGAAATTCAAGCGTGTTCCTGCTTTGTCCCACACATAAATTTCCAACACTTTTTGAAGGAAGATTGGTAATCTTTTTAGCACTATAATAAATGCAACAAGTGCTTAAAATTTTGGCAAGAATCCACATCTTCAAGTAAGAACAAGCAAAAGAGACCAAAACAAGGCAAAAAAAAGGGGTCGTTTTATTGATTTGGCACGTACATGTACATCGATTGGTGAGGTGTTAGCTACACGGGTGCTCACACTCTCCCCTCCTTTAGGAAATTTCATCCTTGAAATTTTATTCCCAATTTACAGTCCCAACTCAGGGTATTTTCGTTTCATTGCCTCTTCTAACTCCCAAGTAGCTTCCTCCAAATTATGATGTCTCCATAATACCTTTACTAGAGGAATCTATTTGTTCTTTAAAATCTTCACTTTCCGGTCTAAAATCCTCAATGGCTACTCTTCGTAGGTCAAGGATTCATCCAATTCCACATCTATTGGTGACACCACATGTGATGGGTCTCTATGGTATTTCCTTAACCATGAGACATTAAAGCTATTAAGGATTCGGGATAGGTTGGTTGGTAATTCTAGTCTACCATTGATCTCACTTGGCGGGGTCCACTATAATGCCTTTTGAAGAGATTACATGACCTAAAAAGGATACTTCCTCTAACCAAAATTAACTCTTACTGAATCTGGCATGTAACTTATGGTTCTTCAGGGTCTAGGCCACTATTCTCAAATGTTGGGCATGTTCCTCTGAAGATTTGGAATAAATCACTATGTCGTTTATGAATGTCACCATAAATTTATCCAGACAGGGTTTAAAACTCTATGCATTAAATTCATAAATGCAGTTGGGGCATTGGTTAGCCCAAATGGCAAAACTAAGAACTCGTAATGCCCATATCTGGTAGAAAAAGTAGTTCTCGGAATATCTTCTTGTCTAATCCTCACTTGATAGTATCCTTGTCTAAGGTCGATTTTGGAAAATACTATCGCCCCCTGTAATTGATCAAATAATTCTTCGATACGGGGCAATGGGTACTTGTTCTTGATATTAAGATTGTTCAATCCTCGATAATTTATATAAAACCTCAAGTTTCCATCTTTCTTCTTAACAAATAGGATCAAAGTTCCCTAAGACGATTCACTTAATTATAACAAAAATCTCCAATCCAGCAGATCCTATATCTATATTTTTAACTTCTTAAGTTCAGCGGGAACCATTTGATAGGGGATTTTGAAAATTGGTGTTCCTCCCAATATGAGTTTAATCTTAAACTCTATTTCCTTTTCTACAGGTAAAGGATTCAACTTTGCTAGGATATGAAACTCAACAGCCTTGGTTCTATAACTTACCTGGGCATTTTGCCGTGCTAGGCTGTCTATGCTAGTTATGATGTCATAGTCTTTTATTGGTAGGGCAATTAGGTCAACTAATAGCTTTCTTCTCCCTACCTTTTTCTCACCATTTCTATTCCATTTCTCTCTTATCACATTCCACCAATTTCGTGCTGCACCCTCAAACTGGAATACAGCGAAAGTAACTTGCCTTTCCTTAGAGTAATTCAAAGCCCTAAAAATATTCACTATATTTTCTAACCAACGTTCTACCACATCAGAATTGGTTTCCCCGGTGAATTTTGGGGGTAAAAATTTCTGGAATCTTTCTAGGGCTCGGTCCTCCCCTGTTTCAACTCTTTCCTGACCTATTCTCCCTTGTTGGTTTGTCACTATTGCTAGTAGGTCGGTCACCCTATGTAAAGCTTCCGCTATAGGGTTTATTTCAGGATCGATCTGTTTCTGTTCCTGTTGGGTAGCGGATGTTTCGCCCTTCTCCTGGGTGCGGGAACGTTTACTCCTCGTTACCCGTTGCCTACCTTCTCCCTCCATGCCGGTCTATGTTTATAAATGTAAAACATCAATTAGAAAGTAGACAATTTTGAATAATTATTATAAATGATGAAAACACAAACTTTAGTTGCATTGGATAACAAAACATGCTTTACGCATAACTGCTGCCCTTGGGCAAGCAGTATAGCCCTAAGGCTCACAAACATTCATATGTACAATTTTTAATAAGAATTGGGACATCACTAGGCATCAGTGCCTACCCTACTCAGAGCTATAATAGTTAGGGTCCTCCGAGAGATCTGTCTCAGGGGTGGAGTACTCTTGCTTTGGGTTCTTATTGTTCACAGATTCCGAAAGCTGCCTGACGTTCAAGTCTTTTATACCTTGTTCGTCTAATTATATCCCTATGACCTTTTTCATTAACATCTCACAATTAGCAAGAATGCTCTCAGTGTGATCTCGCACGGAATCTGATATGCCTAAGTAGTTACGGGAAATGTCCTCTAATTTAGCTATTCTATCTCGTTAAGTCTCCATAAGTTTCCCTAAACTTTCCTTAAGCTTGTTATCGCAATCTCAACCCTCTGAATGTGGTTAAACAAGCTCTCCCTCTCTCACTAATCACTGCCAGTACAAGCTCATTGGGATAGGTAAAAGTCTCCGAGCATTTTCACCTCCTAGTCATGCCAGCTAAACTTTAGTACAATGGAAATCCTCCTGATCTAATCCTGTATTTGATCCTAGATAAGGGCTTCCTGGTCTAGCTAGTCCCTTCATTTGCACCACTCCCCTCCATTTCTTATATTTAAACCCAAATGAAGTTAGAGGTTTAAACCTAATTAGGTGTCGAGATTTGAAGCCAAACGGGTTTTAAAGAGTTAAAACCAAATGAATCTAGAGATTTAAAACCAAATAGGCTTAAAGACCCAATAGGTTTTGAGACGTCTCCAAGCAAATTAACTCTAATATCACAAGCTAACAGTGACAAACCTCCACAGTCCAGATATCTTAAACCTTAAGCTCTGATACCACCTGTGGCTACTCCACTTTCCCCAAAGGCGAACCAGAGGGGTCAGCGGACTGCCTGTCTGGCTCTTGCCGGGACTTACTCAATCATTTAACATGCTATGTGAATAAATACCACAAAATAACTGGTAATTGATGCTTAGGAAAATTCAAACTTATACATATCCATTTTAATGCCAGAACTAAGTTCAAATCCTACAACTATCGTAGCAATTTACAAGTACCTAGTAACACAAAAGTCTCTTTGCAGAGGTTGTCTAAAATCTCAGTCACTGCCAAGCTTTAACCTGGGAGGGAAAACATTTAAAGGGGTAAGCCTAATGTTTAGTGAGTGTCCCGGTAAATAGTAGATGAGCATGTAGTGTTTCCCAATAAGGGCAAGTAAACAATAATCATGTAAATCCAATGTAACGGGATCATATAAACAGTCAATCATGTAAGCCCGAAGTAACGGGGTCATGTATCAGTATCATGTAAGCCCGATGTAACGGGGTCATGTATCAGTATCATGTAAGTCCGATGTAACGGGGTCATGTATTCCACTAGTTGTGGACAAGTAACCAGTCATATTTTCAATAAAAGGATACAATCCGGTATAGTTGCCGATGTAGCTTTCAGTCTTCCGATCTCCGATCCTCCTTTCATCGACTTTCGGGCTCGAATCACCCAAAACATTCAATCAGTAGGCGGTAATACTCATGAGTAAACCTTAAACACGACTCAAGGTTCGTTAACTTGCCCGACCAAGCCCGTTGCTAGCTCGGTACAAGCCACTTGCCAATGGGGTTTGGGATCCCATACACTTCTCAGAAGCACTGCCAATTGTGGTAAAGTACACAATGGCTTTGATGCACAAAGACAAGCGCATGCACAAACAATATTCAACTAACGAGATTATTTCAGATAAATACGATAAAGTACACACTTACCCTACTTATAGCATGGAGTGTCTTTAACAGTTGGCATAATTAGCACGTTTAACAAGTAAACATGTTGTCACATAGCAAATAGCACGTAGGTATATTAGTGTGGAAAAGTACACATGTGGGAACTCTCACCTGAGGTGGTCTAGGTCTGGCTTGTTAGTCCAGGCAAGTATTCTACTCCCTGATTGGGTCTTGTGGACATTCAGGTATTAGTTTCTATTTTAGGTAACTTCCTATCTAACTTAACAAGTTAACAGTGTAAGTTAGGTTTGGGTTATAAGTCGGGACTCAGTTCGGGGTTCGGGTCAGTGTCGGTACGGTATAGGTTATGGGTGACAGTGTTGTTTGGTTTCGGCCCTAGTTGGTACGTGTCGGGCATAATTGGAGTAGTGATAGGCATTGGTTGGCTAGTTTAACTGTAATCGGCAAGTTCAGACATGAATCGGTAGGTTCTGGGCGCAACCGGCAGCAATCGGCAACGGTCAGGCCTTATCGGGGTACGTCGGCACCCGTCGGTGCGAGTCGGCACCAATTGGTATTGGTTGGGGCCGGTCGGGTGTAAAGTCGGCGCCCGGCGGTGCACATCGGCACCAATTGATGTGGTCTGGCACGGGTTGGCACCGATGGGTAGCCATTGGTGCGTATCGGCACCAGTCGGCACCGTCGTCTTGGTTTCGTGCGATTCGGGGAGAGTCGACAATGGTCGGCTTGGTACCGGTCCGTCGTGGTCCGGTGTGTCTTGAGTGTCCAGGCATGTGTGTGGCGGGGGTCGAGACCGGTTGGTTGTTGTTGGTGCACGTCGGGGATAGGCTGGTGTACGTCAGGGCTTCTTGGGTGCGGTTGGGCCATGAATTGTGCGAAAACGGATATAGTCGGCACGGCCAGACCGGGTCCGGGCCTGTGACTTTGGCCTTCTAGGTTACTTGAGTCCGTTGGATGGATAACGGGCAAGGTCAATAGTCTGCGGCCGTAGGTTGTCTCGGGTACATAGGTGGTTCACGGTAGGTGGTGACTAGGGCTAACGGACGTAGGTCGATGGTTGGGCACCGGTAGTCGGTGAACGGGTGTACGTGGTCAGGGTTTCGGATGGCTAGACGTGATTAGGTGCCGGGGTACAGTCAGTGCCGTGGGTTAGGCAACGACCGTTGCTAAGGTGTACGTTTGTGATTAACGGTTGGTTAGTAATAGCGTCGGGTGAGTCACCTGGCGCTAGTGGAGTGGTCGAGGCACGGTCCGCAGTTAGGTCTAACGATTGTGCGGGTCGGTGCCGGTCTTACCCGGCGACCATTCCTCAGGTTGGGTGTGGAAACGGACGGTTCTGTCATCTTTCCTAAGCCAAGGGTCAGGGTCGTTGGCAGGTTGGGTTCGTTTGGTAGGTTCCTGTTCTGGTTACCGTTCGAGTCACGTCTAAGGATGGCTAACAGAAAACCTCCCTGGTTATGGAGTATGTCTACAAACCTGGGTAATCGGGGCCGACGGGGTCGACACTAGCGTCTGTGTTCGTTAACGAGTTGGGGCGTGTCGGCCGGGGTCTAATCGCAGCGTGCGGTTCGACATCACGTCCTAACAGTTAGGGCACAAGGTGGTTAGGGGCCGGGGCATGTCGGCTAAGTCAGGGTGCTACGGTTAGGCAATCGTCAAGGGTTCGGCAAGTTAAGGTTAAGCAGTCCACTAACGGGTCGGCACGATGGCTCGACGGTCCGCTCACGAATCGCACAAGGGCTAGGCAGTCGGCCTAGTGGATCACACGACGTTTTGTCATTTTCCGCTAATGGTCACGCGTCGGCCCGGCACTTCCGCTAACGGATGCGCGTGGGTTGGGCATATTCGTTAACGGACACGTACGTGCTAGGTACACTTGCTAACGGATGCGTACGGGATGGCACATCTGCTAACAGACGCACGCACCGGCTGTAACGGGGGCATGCCGACGCAGCAAATCCACTAACGGACCGTGCGACTGCTCACCTCCCCATCACAGATTCTTTGCTAGGCCATATTTCAAAATCTACTTGCGCATTTTTGGCCCATTTTATACCGTTGGAAATGGCATTTAGAGCCCTACAATTTCTCAGAAGGGACCGGGTTCAGATTCAGGCCTCAACAGGTTCAAACTCAAGCTCAAACACGCAGCAATGGACAATCTTAGGTTTAACAGTTTCAGAAAAATAGTAAACTTCAAGTCATTGCTGGGAACAGTAGGGATAGAATCTGGGGGTGTACTATATACCTTTGGAAAGAGCTTTCTATCTAGTTTCCAATGCCACTAACAGCACTCAATTCCCGTATTCCTACAGTGAGTTATTGCCAAATTACCAAGATTGGTTCTGGTGGACTGACAGTACCTGAACAGCTATGTTCTTGGCTTAAATGTGGGTTTAACTTGTTCTAGGGGCTTTATTCTTGCTTGAAATTCACAGCCATCAATCCACACATACAGTTCAGCAGGTATAGCATGTTTATGATCACATTCATAGTAAGAATCAGCCATAACAAGCTACACAAGATCTTCTACAAAAGCTGAAATTTCAAGGCATGCATAACTTGTCCTAGTCTTGGTTTTCAGCATACCAAATTAGAATTTATCTTGGCATATCAAATGAATTTTTTCATAATAATTCAAGTGGATTTTTAGCTTGAAATTTACCTTGAACAAGGGCTGAAATCACATTGAGAAAATTGAAGCAAGAGCGCGTGGGAGCAAAGCAAAGAACCAGCCAAGCTTCAAGCCAACCTTCAACCTTGTTTGCTCTTAATTTGGTGGCTGTTTGTAGTAGATGTTTAGGCTTATTTGTGAGCTATTCTTTTCAGCAAAATTTCGTTCAAGAGGCAAGGAATCCAAATGGATTCATCAACTGAAGTGAAGGATTTTTATAGCTCAAACAAGCAAGCATGACAAGGATAATTCTTGGCCAACTCATATGCTAAGCACTTGACAAGTGTCCAAGTTGCTTAGTCATTTTCTCTAACGGTACTTCTTGAATTTATTTGTTGATTTTTGGTGGCTGAAAATCGTCCAAGCAAGAGGCAAATTGGAGGAGAAATTTTAATTGGCCTTTGCTATTTTTTTTGAAGGGCTCAATTGCAAATGCAATTTATTTTTCGGGTTCCCGAATTTCAAGCGTGTTCCTGCTTTGTCCCACACATAAATTTCCAACACTTTTTGAAAGAAGATTGGTAATCTTTTTAGCACTATAATAAATGCAACAAGTGCTTAAAATTTTGGCAAGAATCCACATCTTCAAAT
This sequence comes from Gardenia jasminoides, assembly GCA_013103745.1. NCBI lineage: Eukaryota > Viridiplantae > Streptophyta > Magnoliopsida > Gentianales > Rubiaceae > Gardenia > Gardenia jasminoides. The sequence continues at coordinate 41,279,022 of CM023098.1, forward strand.
AAGAACAAGCAAAAGAGACCAAAACAAGGCAAAAAAAAGGGGTCGTTTTATTGATTTGGCACGTACATGTACATCGATCGGTGAGGTGTTAGCTACACGGGTGCTCACAAAGGAAACCTTTCATTGTAGAAAAATTATCAAATAATTTCTATAAACATTTCAAACCTATTTTCTAGGGTTATTCAAGAGAGAAATAAACACTTTAAGAATGGGACACATCAATTAATTAAGGTACATATGTCATTGGCTTTAAGTTTGAAGTGTGTTCAAGGACATGTTAAGAATCTCTTCAATCGAACAATTTGAGGTAAGTGGTGCTTGCCTCTCTATATTTTTGAAATGTTAAATATAACTTCTCTCACATGAAAATCTCATTTTGTTATATGTAAAATGAATCATGTCTGCTTATTTAAAGTACTTTACAATGTTACCAAATATGAAATGAGTGGTATATTTTATGAGACGAATAAAAAATGTATGTGATGCATGAAAAGAATTTATGTTATGAAAAGTTCTAAATGGTCATGATATAGATTGTAGGGGCTATAGTCCAGTCATATATGATGATCAAGTGAAAATTTTGGAAAATGCTTATGATTGGTCAATTGTAATCGTGTGTCCAACTCTTGACTGTGTATGCATAGATAAAGTGAAAATCAAGAAAAATACTTAATTTACTGTCATCCTAAAAAGGGTTAATATCTAGATTGAGTATTCAACACTTGATATTGCAATTACTTGTCTATGAGTTATGCTTCATGAAATGAGATGAAATGATTGACATGTTGTATGATTATGAGAATTTTTTTTTTGAATATGATCATGTCATATTACATGTTTGCATGCCATGTTGGGTGGGAGCATGCGAGATTATGTGATCAAATTTGCAAATATATAGTATGTGTATAGCTAAATGATCTGCTAAAGAGCAAGTACTATCTACAAAGCCTACGTGCTCAATCCACGTTTTGTTTATTTTTTCTTGCAGATCGAGAAAGTTAGATCATGTACGTTTAGAAAATAAGAGAAAGGTAGATTGAAAGATTTTTTCACTCTGGATGTATAGAGTAAATGTTTAGCAAATATACGGATTCGAATATAGTATGTATTTTCTTAGTATTTGCAAGTTTTTAAATATTAGAGAATTTTTATAAGTTATGTTCATGATGCCTTGCATTTGTAGGAGTAACAAGTATGGCATGCCATCTTGCAAATGATCCACGGACTCGGATTTAGAGCATGACATTTAGAATGTGATACACATCCACATCAAAAAAATAAAGTGTTACAAACCAATATATAGATAGAATTTGAGCATTCAAGTCCAACTTGGAATATCCATTTTGAATTAGTAAGGATGGATCCCAAATAGTTGGATTTGACAGTTAAGACTCTGATCACGTCTTAGGCTTGCGGGTTGGGAACATGACGTTACAATATCGATCAGGCCAAAATACAATATTGTGATATCAGAATGAATCTCATATGGTTCCTGCACAAGGTGGGATTAGGTTAGTGATATTGGGCTGCAACTACACAAGAAAATAGAGGAACTGAGTGTTGTATAGGGTTGAGTACTACGTCAACCGGTAAATAAGCTGAGTTTGAGCATTCAAGTCCCATCTAAAATGCTCAACTTGGAATATCTATTTTGGATTAGTAAGAACGGAATACAAATAGTTGGACTTGGTAGTTGAAACTTCGATCGCGTTTTGAGCCTGCGGGTCTCGGGCATGATAGAACAAGCCCATAGCTCAGGGATGCCCTCCACCAACTAATTGCAATGAAGGGTCAAAATCATCGATAACTCAAAATGAAGTTGCGAACTATAATTTGACCGTTTTCCTTATCACAACTTTCACAACTTTATAGGATGAATGTAAAACTCCAATGCTGCAAGTTTCCCTCTCAAGTTCTAATTTCTCAACATCCTTCCTCTTGTCTTCTCCATAAAAATTCAATAATGCTACAATCTCTACCATGATTGTGTCCTGTACTAATCAAATTGCATTTTGCCCCTTCGAGTTCTAATTTCTCAACTTCCTTCCTCTTTATCTTCTCCATAAATTCAATAGTGCTGCAATCTCTGCCACAATTGTGTCCAATAGTTAATCAAATTCCATTATTTGATGGACCACTTACGAAGTCAAAATTGAAAAGGGAACTCCATATGAACTATTTATGAAATCAAAATTAATAAGGGAACTCCATAAATATCACCTAGCAAAGCAAACTCTTCAATTAAACAAATTTCATCCAAAAATCATTCTCTTTGTAAAGCATATGCACGTAAAACACAGCCAGAAGTTCATGCATCATGCAGTTAACGTCAAGAGCAGTATGGAAAAATTGAATGTATTAAAAGGGAAGGAGAGGTAGGGAGTACTTCATACAAAAAATAGAGATGGTCATTTGTGATTTCAAGGTGATGAATTGTGCTTTGGATTTGGAAGAAGGTAAAAGGTGGGAAGGATTAGGAGGAGCAAAAGTGGTAGGTGACAAGCCAAATGAAAAATAGGTGATTGGATGAGGAACTGAGAGAACAACATAATTCCTGGAGAAGTTCTTACTTCCAATCTGAGAGGTAGGAAAGGTTGATCTATTTTCAATTAACAAATCTAGTAGATTTTTTATTTTTTAAAATTAGGAACAATCAAAATATTGGTGTGTGCTACTCTTAGATCATTGGTGTTTGTTACCTAAGTACTAGTCGAATTAAAACTTTTTAGAAACATCGTACATCGTTGTTGAGCCATTTGCAATGATAATATTTTGTGCCCTCAAATCCATCATAGCAAGCCCTTGGTCTACCTACCTAGTTTAGAGCCTTGATGTTCTTAAATCATGAACTTCGAACAATTGATGGTCAAAATATCTTCATTTTGAAATTTTATAGCTTAAATAATTCATTGTAAATGCAGTACAAGATGGAATAATCATATCTACTAGTTTATTAAAGGATAATTTTGTCCAATAATTAGAGAGAGGCTCTTAGAACTTTCCTTTACACCAGGTTGAGGATTCAAATCCTTTCTGGTGCATTAAGGGAACCATAGTGTACAACTGCTAGTTATCTACAACACCTTTCACCACCGTCTCTAATGCGTCTCACCAACCAAAAATTCTAAATAATTTCAGCTTTTTACCATCCATTTCTTGGCTGAGAAAAGATGGACTGCTCTAGTACGGTGTATGAGAATTAACACACATACTACACCAAACAATAACAAAGGAAAAGTGGACGGGCATTGTTACTAGGAATTCTGAGGGGACAATGATTGCTAGTTAATCCATACCAGGAACGGTAGGTGCTATGCCAATGATTGAGAAAGGAAAGGCAATTAGACATGCCTTGGTGAAAGCAAAAGAAGAAGGATGGAGATGGATAGATTGTCAATTAGACTGCAAGGCACCTATTGGCAGAATCAAAGCTAGATCCAATGATGAATTTATTTTAGTACTCTATATTTTTATTTTCTGTTAGTCCAAAAGTGTAAAAAGTAAGCTTGAGGAAATTATTACTGTTCTTTGGGCAAGACTTTGGGGGGATCGAATATCGCTTGCAAATCACTTCCAAGTTGGAAAATATGACTTTGCTCTTTCTTATCGTTTTTTTTTTCTTTGGTTGATATGTCTTGCTAATTCTGAAAAGTACGAAAAATGTGATGCCCTTGTTGTTCGCTAGTAGGGCATTTTCTTTTCTGCTCCTGATCAGTTTCAACAAGTCATCCTTAAACATTTTTTATTTGGACTCACTTTACAATGAAATTTACTTCAATGAACTTATATTTCCGATGTTATATGTATAATTTTTTCTAAATCATTCTGAAGTACCTTTTTTGAGGGAAATTTGCCAGATTAGTCCCTGACATTTTCAGGAAAAACATTTTTAGTCCCTCACATTTAAAATATGTCAGAATAGTCCATCACATATCGAATATATGCTTGTTTGGTCCTAATACTCATTTTTGTTCATTTCTTTGGCCAAAAGCAATCTTTTTTTTCCCTCTAGTTTTCCCCTCTTTTCGTCATATTTTAGCCACCAAACCTAACTGCTTGACATTAAACCAACTGCAAGCATATCACATATCAAGTCCAAATTTTCACCCTCAGACTCAAAACCAAACTGAAATATTGAAAAGCTTACTCCATAAGTTGGGTGGCCATAGAATCTCCTCCTGAGATTTGCAAATTTTCAAAAAGTTACGATGATAGGTTCTTTACCAAATGACATAGCTTATTGTTTGGATCCATGGAAATCTTCAATAGGTCAGTCTCTTGTTCTCATTTTCTTGCTATTCTCTCTTATTTACAAGTCATCCAGTTGAGTTTTCCTTCTTGATTTTGGTTTTAATGTTAAGCAATTAGGGTTTGGTGGTTAAAATATGAAGAATATGGGGAAAAACTAGCGGGAAAGAAGCATTTTTTCTGGATTTATACTTGAAATTATGCTCACATCAGAGAGGCGCAATTTTTGACTAAAGAAATGAGCAAAAACATGCACTAGGACCAAATAGGCACATATTCTGTATGTGAGCGATTATTCTGGCTGATTTTGAATGTGATGGACTAAAAAAGTTTTTTCTAAAAATGTGAGGGACTAATTTATCAAATTTCCCTTTTTTGATCAAGATAAGTTTCTATTTCATAAAAGAAAATCAAGCCAAGGGGATTTTCTTTGCAATGCACAAACTGGAAATTAGTCTTACATTGATAAATTCAACAATAGTTACAAAGTACATTCATGTCTCAGAGCACGTGCATTGCACGTTGTATGTTACCTTTTACCATTATTGTTTACATGTTATTTAGGACAATCCTATGGCCTAAGAGCTCATTTACACACCTCTAAATTTTGTTACAATATATAATTATGCAACTCCAGATTTACTGACGTATTTCATTAATGTATAATAATGTTAATTTTTCTCATGAAGCAAAACATGTAAGGATCATTTTCTGGATAAAATTTTCTTTCCTAATACAGTTAAATGCTTAAATTCTAAAAGCCGTACTAAGGCTTAAATTCTAAAAGCCGTACTAAGGAACTTCCATTTGTTCTTGTATAGTTTCCAATAAATCCTCTTTCAATAATTTACTTATTGGATTCTTTCCAAAATTAATTCATTTCAATGAAATTTTACTTCTCAAAATATTCTCCAAAAACCATCCTTAAATAGTTTTGATATGTAAAAACTTTGATTTCGTGAGGAAATCAACAAACTTGCATTTATAAAATAGGACCTCAAGCTCGGTATTATTTCTGTACGTCTACCTCGGGATCCAAGTCACGAAAACCTACTTCTATCCTCGTGTTTCATCTCTTTCAGGCAAGTATTACAGGCAATCATGAATATATATTATATCTCTTGCTTTGCTTACTCCCAAAATCCCTCTGTGGTTCTGTCTATCTCCAAGAAATGGTTATCAATCTCTATTGCACAATTTCAATTTCTTTCAAGGTAGGCTGTCTCAGGATTTACATCATAGCAATGGGTTATTAAAACTTCTGTTTCGATCAAAAGATGGTCGTCATAAAGACTTTTTTGTATATGAACTCACCCTACAACAGTCACATTCTAAGGTTCAACCTATTGGAAAGAAAGCTTTTCTTTGTAGCCCTGAGCATTGTGTTTGATCCTTTAAAATCTACTCACTACAAACTAGTATGTCCATGGTCAGAATGTTACACAGCTAGTGAATGAGTCTAGTCGAAACCCTCTATGGAGATATTCATTCTCTGTGCGTTCATCAGAAAATTGGGATTTGGAGGAACAATGAGGATGCATATTCAGTGTATATTTTATCTCATAAATAGAATTTTGTGGAATGAAAATCTCCACTAAGTGCATGGAAGGACAATTTGTGCTTTGATTTAGATAATGAATGCCTTAACTTGAAAATGCCTTGTCTTCGTATGCATCAAAGAAACTTCTATATATGGTAGTTTGGAGTGTCTGGAGGGTGTTTGTATCTTATTGAGGTTAACGATCCACAAGCAATCTTGTTTGACATTTTTAGATGAAAGGAACTATTTGCAATGGGTTCTAAAGCATCACATAAACCTTACTTATCTAACAAATTTCTGTCCTGGTCATGGTGGATGAAGTCCCTATTCTGCCTGATCATGATCAATGTAGATTTGTATACGTTGTATTCTTAAGAATGAGAGAGAAAAAAGCCAAGGCTTGTGATTTCTGTGCTGGGTAAGGTATGTTTCCACGAGAAAAATGATATGGTTGTTAAGGAGCTTGTTGAAGTAAGGCCAGTGACTTTTACTCATGGCTGGAATAATAACTTTAATCACTGTGTGACAGCCCCACTTCCCATTAAGGTGAACCAAAGGGTTGGCGGGCTGCCTGCCTATCTCTCGTCAGGACTCAAGCATTCGAAAATACTAACACTAAAGGATAAATTCTAAAAAAAAAATTCCAAATCAGAAAAGAGACTGGAAGCAGTAAAATGACATTTAAACTTAGAATACAAACGTTAGCTTACAAGCACCTAAAGCTCCAATCCAAAGCCTATTATATCCCCACAAGTCGAAATTTACAAAACCAAAAGAAAATACAATTCATACTTCCAAATTCGGGACAAAAGCCAAAAGCAGGAACTAGATCTAACTAGACCCCTGGATTCTCGTCACCTGTTAAGGAAAAATAAATTGGGAACGGGATGAGATAGAAGCTCGTGAATTTCCAAAAGAACATGCACAGGCATAAAGCAGGATAAATGACACTATAAACCAAGTAAAGAAAACACATAACACACAAGTAGGATACAATGGCTCTCAGGAGCACAGGTCCACGATGCACGATCGTTTCGAGTAGCCGACACCCGTCGACTTTCCAATCCAAGTAGACGACTCTTTACAACAACCTCCTTCCACCAAACTCCCCCTACCGGGCCCGCAATCCAAAACACTTAACTACTCAAGGGACACGGCCAAGAGTAGTTTTATAAACACTTTCTCCACAAGTATTAACACATGCATGAACAATCATGTCACCAACTCTACTTGAAAGAGAGCAATAAAGTATACTCTCTCTAAGTGAACATTTCCAAATAAACAAGTATATAACACATTCACGCAAAGCATTCAATTAAAGCAATTAACATGCATTGGAAACTCACCGATAAAAGAGCGCTCGGTGTCCAAATTTTGGTCAAAATCCAAATCAGCTCCACTCCCTAAGCAAATTAAAAGAATACCAGAAATAAACTCTCTAGTTCATTTGTCAAATCTAGTTCAAGAAAGAAAATGTTCATTAAACTTTCGATTTGAACAAAATTCTTGTAAAAATTGTAACTTGAGTTGCATAAGTCCAAAATTCACAAGGTTGGTACCGTTGGAAACCTTATTAAAAGGGGTAAAACTTTGTAGAAGACACTTTAGTGAGATTCTAAACAGAAACAGCCCAGATTTTCATGCAAGATTACTGCTTCAATGAAGACAGGACAAAATAGACTGGTTTTTCAGTATACTTTGGAAATTCACCAAAAATTGTAGAAAATGAATTATCCCCTTAAATTTACATAGTTCATAGGCCTATGAATCTAGTTTCAAATTCCACTAACAGCATTCGATTCCGACTCTTGAGTAAGAAAATATAGCTATCCAAACAGGGCAGGTTCATCACTCCTATTTTTCCGAAATTCCAGTTTTGCAAGGCAGGTTTAGGGCATCATTTGGATGACGAATTCATACTAAAAAATCACCAAATTTGGTACACTAACTCTAATATATATAGATTAAGTTCATACCAAAATTTGGCCAAAAACTCTCTGGAAGACAGATTTCCTAATGCACAAAGTGTGCTCAACATTTCAATCCAAATCTGTGAGGTTTTTTTGTTTTCTTCATCCAAGAACTTCTAACATACCCAAATCACCACCAATTGCCCTAATTTTGGAATCAAGATTTAATCACAAACAATCACATTTCCAACCAAATTTTCTCAATTCAAATCCAAAGCACCAAGAAGGGGCAATAAAATTCCATGGCTTAAATCATCAAACAAATACTCAAAACTTCCACAAATATACCACAAATCTTAAACATAGAACCTAATTAAAGCTGGAAATTTCAAAAATTAGTTGCAATGAAGGTTTACCTTCCAAACACTCAAACCGTAGCTCAAAATCCCCAAGAAATGCTCCAATGTTCAACCCTAGTCAACTTCCCAAGTAGTTCTTACTTCCTAGAGCTCCCTTGGTTGATTTCCTTCCTCCAATTGAAAATGGCAGCCACCAACAAGCTCTCCCCTGTCCAGATGAAGTTCGGCCAGCCACCAACCTCAAGCTCTCCTCGGTTTTCTCTCTCTCGGCTGAAACCACAAGAAAGGAGGGTTGGAGTGGAAGTGAAATTTGAAGCTTTTGGTTGGCTATGGAGTTTGAGTTGATAAAGAAGAAGATGAAGCTTTCCCTTGGCTCTCGATCTCTCTCTTGTCTCTCAGCTCTCACAAGGGAAGAAAAGAAAGAATTGAAAGCTTTTCATTGTTCATAGTTGACCAAGAAACAAATCCACTCTTGCTCCAATAGTGTTCACTATTCAAGCCTGTGAGGGCCTCAAAAATTCAAATTTATTTCTAAAATGCTTAATAATATTTATATTGAGTTTATTTATTGAAATATTAGTGAAAATATGTTTAAAGTGATTATTTCTCAATTTAGAGAATTTTATACTAATTGTTTGTTTGGTGTGGTTTTGGCCAAATTTTAGCTAAAAAATTGTAATCGACGCGTGAATAGTGACTTGGACTTGAAATTGAGCATATGTAGTGATATTTTGGAAATATTATTATGGTGAGATAGTGTCGGGATGAAAGAAACCAGTGAAGTTAGACTGTCACAGGTGACGCTGACATAAAGTGCCAAAAAAAGCACTTTTTTTCCTTAAAATAGGGAAGTGCACTTTTAAGCATTAAATAGCTTGATTTTGGCCTCAAGCTTCATTTTGCTGCTGCAAACCAAGTGAGAAAGAGAGAGGGACAGCCAGAGAGAGAGAGAGCTTGAGCAAGAGAGAATTACTCAAATTTTCTTCCAATCTTCATCCATTCTTCTTGAAGTTTCAACCATCATCAACCACCATCATCTTTTTTTCCTTCCTAGCAGCCAGAAAGAGAGAGAGAGAAGGAGGTTTGGGCTGAAATTCTGGAAGAAAACAAGAGGTAAGTGGGTTTGATCTCCATCTTTTCTTCCCACAAATAACATGAGTTTGTGAGGAGTTGATGATGGATTGTGGCTTGATTTCTTGCTCCATTTCAGCCGAACCAAGGAGAGAGGAGAGAGAGAGGAGGTTCTTGAAGGGAAAAAGAAAGAGAAAAGTGAAGAAACAAGGCTTGATCGAAAGGGTGGGTTGCTTGATTGTGAGCTTGGAGTGGTAGATCTTCGCCAAAACCAGATCTTGGGTAAAGATCGAGGCTTGAGAGATCTACTAGGTTTAAAGTCGAATTTCTTGAAGAAAAGCTTGAGGAATTTCATTGATCTTGCCGATCTCGCTGGATCTTGATAGATCCCGAGGTATAAGTCTCAATCTCAGATCTAGCCTTATTAGTGATTATTAGTGTAGATCCGGTTTATATTGATATAAATGATATCATCTCGAAGCATGAAGTTGGCTCTTGAAATCCCAACCTAGGTAGCTGGATTTGAGGTGGCTCTAGGTAGCGACTTGAGGACCTGATTGGGAAATTGATTGTTATTTGTGAATTTGTCTGATATGGTTAGAAATTGTGGTTTTGGTTGATTGAGAAATTGAAGGAAAATGTATGCTATGGCCAAAACCCATGCCTGGTGATTTCAATGTTTGATTTTGGATTGCCGTGAACGTTCTCGAAGAGTTTTACTTTTGAGAAAATGTGTATATTGCTCAAATGTGAATGTATGTATGTGTGAGTGAGTGTTTGGGTTTTAAAAGGGTAAAAAGTGTAGTTTTCATGAAATTTGAGTAAAAAGGGCTATTTGACTGAATTTGAAGATTTTACAGTATTTTGGCTAAATTTTGGGGATTTTGAATATAATGGCTTGGTATGAAGTGTTTTGTGTTAATATGAAAGTTTTAACTAAAAGTGAATATCGAGCGTGTTGTGTAAAAGTGATTTTGAGGTGTGAGTCCTCACTTAAACGTTTTATAAAAGAGATCGTGCTTATAGTGCCAATGGGTATATCGGTAAGGTGCTCTTTTGATTGATAAAGTGATTCTTCCGAGAAGATCTATTTGGAACATTGAATCTTGTGAAATGAAAGCTTTTCCTCGAGTGAGTTTTGGAAAAATTGTCATTTGAAATTAAAAAGTGAAAGTGAATTGTGTTAGTGAATGGAAAAGAATGAATTGAATCTCATTGGTTGTTTTAACCTATTTTAGGGAGTGTATAAGGCGGTGATTTTGAACCCTACGAGGAAGCTGAACCTTACTTTGGTGAGTTTCCATGCATGTTTCATGTTTACGTGCTAATGATTGTATATGAATGCAATGAAGTGATTGTTATGTGAAAATTGGTTTTGAACCCTCCGATGGGGATGGTGTGTACTTTATCGCACCTACTCCATTTGGGTAAAAGTGATTATGAAAGTGAATTGAAGTGATTGATTGTAAAGTGCTTTAAAGTGTATTATAGTGATTGCATGTGTTTGAAGGGTGGGAAATCCTAAGACCTATAGGTGAACCGTCCAGCTAACTCAACCGAGGCTAGGCCTAGGTCGAGGAGAAAGGGAAGAGCCATAGGTTACTCTAAACGTCACAAAGCACGCGACTCGTGACTCAAGATATATGCTGGAACTTGGTTTTAAACCGGTCCAACTTCGGTGACCTCAAATTGAAAATGTACCCCTCTATGGACTTGTCCCTAATGGAGAGTACTCAAACCAAAGTGAAGGTTAAAGTGAAGTGTACTGAACTTGTCTCGAAAAGTGAAGTCGTTGTGTGCACTCAACAAAGTGAAGTGAAAAGTGTTTATGCAAGGGGCTCTGGCTTGGGTTTGGAGGAGTAAGGGAAGAGAGTTCTACATGGTATAGTGCCAAGCGAGCTTGACGAGTGTCAACTACCCGGTTCGTGGTCTGTGGGCAAGTTTCAGGAATTCTGCCCCTGAGGGCCCCAAGTATCCCACATTGTATTGTTAATTGCTTTTCTTCTGCTTATATTTCAAGTATTCTCATGGGGAAATTGTTTATGTGTTAAGTGACTTGCATGTTTTGGGAACCCACCGGGCTTTTTAGCTCACCCTTTCCATTTGTTTTCCTTAAGAAATGAGCAACCAAGTGGTGGTGTAACCCTTGAGATCGGTTTTCATATATTTTGATATGTATTTTGGAGAATTATGAATATTGCCCTTTTGTGGACTCTTGTATAATGGAGCTATGTATTATTGAATTGTAACTTGGATGTTGTGTAAACGTAAGATGTTGTATCCTTCATTATTGTATCCAGGGTCTTAGTTCGTTAAGTTATATTAAACAAGTGAGTGAGTGAGTGAGTCCTCAAGTAGAGCTGGCGGTCCACACGCCCTTTGGTCCGCCTTAGGGGAAGGTGGGGTCGTCACAAAGCCACTCCCTCATGTTTTTATATTCCCTCTTAATTTATCTGCTACAACTAACTTGTCCAACATAATCCTAACTCAATTCTAATCCTTTAAAGTTTAATCCTAGTCCAATCTTCACCAAAATCTTAAGTTCCTCGACACAGCTCAAAATTTGAACTTAACACTAATCGGACAAACATTGGAATTTTAATCAAGTGAAATCATCTAACTATGAAAAATGTAAACTTCATAATTAAAAATCATGAAATTTCGTATAAACACATAATTTACTTATTTTCACAATTATTTAATAATTTTTTTGAAAAATACACAAAAATAAGAAAGAAAATAATAATAATGAAAATAAGATAATAAATTTTGAGGCCCTCACACACTGGATGTATGCCTACCACGTTCATGGAGATGATTTCTAGTGTTTGATTCCATGAGGAAGTTTACATCAACAAAATTTTTATTTGTTGTGTACAATATCTAACTTGGTTTTATTCCAATGATCCAACAATAGTAAAATCTACATTCATGTTTCAGAGCACAAGTGGTTGCCTGTCAATATGGCTGTTACTTTCGTGAGAATTATTTAAATTTTATTTTTCTTAAATAACAATAGTGTAGAACTCGTTTAAGACTCCTCTCTATTTTCTTAGAAGTTGTTATGGTCCAAGAGTTTTATATATATTTGATGCCCTATTTCTTTTATGCAAAACATCTTGTTCTTCTCTTCTTCTCTAATGGAACAGAACAAATGAAGATAAAATGCTTTTTTTTTTGTCCTACGCTTGTTTAGTGTTTAATTTCTCAAAACCATGCATTAATTCTTGATGAAAAGTGTTACTTTTCAAGATAATTAAAGAAAAAATAGTGAAGCAGTGAGATTTAGAAGTGGCAATCTGAATGAAAATCCAGTAATTCATCTACATAAACGGGAATTAAATTGATTTGGATAAGTCCATCTCTAGCCTTGAATTTAAATATTTGGCCAAGTTAAATCCATTTATGTTAATGGTTTTATATGGATTATGCATATAAATCATATAAATTCAATTAAGGCAAAAAATAAAGGAGAAACATGAAAATGTAAAACCCCTGTCTTGAAGTTGTAAACCAACAAACCTGATACCTTTCTTCTTCCAACTCTTCCTCCTCAATCCAACTGCTTGTCTTCTTCTTCCAGCTCTTTCTCCTAAATCCACCTTTTCTCCATTGCTAATTCCTCGTCCTCCTCCTCTACCTTTCATCTCTATTATATCCTTGAAGCAACTTAATTGGATGAAATAATAGGGTTTAAAATCCGGTTATCGAAATCTGACGTCAATCTAGCCACTGCCAGTGATGACGGCGGGAATCATCTTTGGTATCTCGCTATTCCTTTGTTCCCATTTTTTGTTTGGATTCAGTCATCATACCTATTTTTTCACGCCACTTTTCAGTCAATTGAACAAATGTACCGTACGAGACTGTCCTCCTGAATTTTACTTGTATTTGCAATTGGTGCATTCTTTGTGAAGCTAGCCTAGAGTTATAATGTAGTTTGCTGGTATGTTTGCAGACTTTGCTCCAATTGAGAAAAGCATTTTGCTTGTGACGGCTATTTAGGTGATCTGAAATGATGCTTACATTTAATCACTGTTTTCTTGTACTTTTGTCTACCGTTATACTACATGTAATTTAATGGTTGAAAATTACAGAGCGTGCTTCAATCTTACCAATTTTTTGATATGTGAATGATTAATACATGGTAATTGGAATTAAAAAGGAATGCTTGCTATCTCATTGTTGTCTAATTTTGGTGATTTGTTATTTGATGAACAATTTCCTAACAAACAAACCTTGATATAGAGACAAATTCAAATTTTTGGGATTTTGACACCTCTTTATGTCATAGACAATTCAGGTGATTATAATTCTTATAAGTTTGATATCATTGCGGAAGAATGAGTTCCATTTTCCTCTGGTATTTTATAGTGTAGGTAGGCATACATAGGTCAAATTTTGACAAGTTTAAATTGTTGACTATTGAACTATGTGACTTAATATTTAGCCATTAAATGAATAATCATGCAACTTTGCGAATTTGTTGTGCAGTCCGATCATATGCGTACATACATAATATAACTTTGCAGGTAGGTTTTATCTATCATAATGAAATAGTCATACATGGAACTATTAACAAACATCTAAATATGTTTAAGATTATATCAAATTGTTAAATTTTCCTTCTTTTCTTATTAATTGCTTAAAAAATTATTGCAACGACAAACACAACACACGTGTAGGGCACGTACTCCTATACTAATCAAAAAGAAAGAAGCACATAGTTTTTAACAAATAATAATGCATGTGAGTCATTTACAAATAAAAAATTACTATAGCCAGTCTAATAAAGAGTTAATATCAAAAGGAAGATTGCAATGACCTTCCAAAGAAAGCAACTGCAGACAAAATCGACCAGTAAGGTTCCTGTGGCTTCTGGGTTGATTCCTCCTCCGGGTCCTTCTAAGTTGTGTGCGACTGAATCTCTGCGATTAGGCAGCAAAAGGATGCTCCAGCCACCAAGCACCCAGTTGCATCAACTTCTGTGGATCAGATGACTTCAATTGGTCTTTTTAAGTCCCCAATCAATGAATCTCTGGGCATTAGCCAGCCAAAGAATACTCCAGGTGCTCAGAATTCATCTTCACAGATTTTTGGGGATCAGGCTCCTCTTAATTCTTAGCCGACACCGCCAACTGATCCATACAACACTTCTGCTCCTTTTGATCCACTGGATATTTTCGAAGACTTAGAAAATTTCTTGGAATTAGAAAGTATCTCAGCTAGCTCCCAACTATCTAGCACTAATTCTGAAATGGCAGAGCTTTCAGAAGAAGAATTCAACGTGCATGTCTCAACTCTCAAGAATCTGATCTCATTTTCTCTAGAAGCCATCTCCCATCATGGAAGGTTGCCATTGTTGATTTCAACTAGCAAGTCCTTGCTGGCCTCGGGAAGGTTTCCTTGTCAGCAAGCCTTAGACCTTCAGCAATTAGTGAACGACCTTCCATACCTGACTCAGCACTATGAAGCTGCTACTCATGAGTTATCTCAGTTGGAGAAGGTGCTTCAGAAAAATGATGCCCTCCTAAAGGAATTGAGGACTTCTTTCCAATTATCCACGGAAATAACAGAAAGAAGATCTGCTATAATGACTAGACAGCAAGAGATAAAAGAGGCTGCTGACAAGGAAACCTTCCAGATGCTTACTGGTTATAGCGACACTTAGTCCGATTATTGCGATGACGTCCTCAATCTCTACCTGCATAATCCAACCCATAGTTAGAATATAAAGCAGTCTTAAAAATTCCACTGCCGATGAAAGGATTTTATTGGTGAAGCACAAATAGCGCACGTTAGGCATAGGTTTCTTGATAATTTTTAGATGTCATTTTCCTGAAATAACAAGACCAACAAAGTCGGAATTCATTTTCAACTCTACTCCATTTCATTGAAATCCAATTTTAATTTAGAGTTTTGTTCAGATATACTTTATCTCCCCTTCAGATGCACTGCTCTATTACTTTGCTCTAAAATCTTGTGCTTTTTTCCCACGGAATAAACATGTGAACATCATATTAAAGTTGCTTCCGCCACATGCTTTTGTTGGATTTTAAATTTCTAAATGCACACAAAGGATATATATTTAATTTTCTAGCTACGAGCAATTTTAATAAGTCATCCTTACACAATTTCCAAATTGAACCCCTTCTTTCACAATTATAACTTGGCATTGCCTCAAATAAAAAGGCATATTAAGTTTTTTTTAACTCCTACCTCCAATTGTCAGGATCAAAATTCAAACCCTGAACAATACAACTAGAAAAATTCTAAAAGCCCACTTTTAGCTGCTAGGCCAACCTAGTTGCTGAACTCTTGATCCAAAAAAAATTATTTCAGTGAAATTATATTTCCTATATATATTGTATCTAAAATCTTTTCCAAAATCATTCCCAAATAGCTATGTTGAAGGTAAGTTTATATTTGGTACGGAAACCTATGTCAACAAATTTTTATCTACAAAATAACAACCCCTAGAACAACCCCTAGAACAGTGTAGATAAAGGAATTTAATTAATTAAAAAATTACCATTTATCTAGGGAATTTTTTGTGGCATATTTTTCACCAAAGCATCCACTGCCATATTATTATGTGCACTTGGAAAATTGTTTATTTGATAGCCAGTTCTCCACTTGTCACGATGAGGTGGTTAAGCAAGTAACCTAAAGTGTCTCCTCCAATTAAATGTGTCATGTCATATGTCTCTATAATTTAACCAATTATAGATATGTAACTTAGTATTTACTGGCGATATATTCCTCATATGTTTATATGTTTCTAGGATAATATTTTCTTTCTTGGAAGACAAGTAATGAGGTTACACATATAATACAAGTTTTCTAGCTCCAACACATCCTACAACTATAAATAGGGTTCACCTCCACAGTGTTCAGACACACATACATCATACATAAAAATACTGTTTTTTTGAAACCCAAGGTTGTTAAAACTCTTTATTGTACAATTCTTTTTCCAATTTTTCCTAATGTTAAGAATTGAAATCTTGAATTTTTTTCAAGTCTTGCTCGTATTAGGATTGGAATTTTAATCAAGCTCTTCTTTGAAGCCTTCCATATCAAAGTCTAAAAAAGTCAAATATCTTTTGAAGAACAAGCATCTAAATCCTTCAGTTAACAATTGAATTTTCAATTCATGTTTGAAGAGAAAAATTGAAGCATGTCATCCACCTTGAGAAAATTTAAAAGGTTATAACTGATTATGTTGTTAAATTTATATAATTCCACATTTGCTTGTATGTTTCTTCTTGTCTTGTTAATTTTCTCTCGACATAAAATTTGTTGCAAAACTGGTTAAATGTCAAGAGAAGTTTTTGGGATTGACCCATATTTAAATACTACATCCTTCGACAAGTATCAAAAGTCAAATGCTTTGGGCGTTCGAAGCTAAAATGCTATGTTCCCTTCTTCTTTTTCAAAATTTTAGTATTTGTTTGTGCAATGAAATCGCTCTGAAGATGAACCCTGTTTTCTTGTAATTTTCATTTGCTTTGTTATAAAATAAACTGCCTTTGATGTAAGACCAATGGAAAGTCAGATGGTCAATGAGGTTTTGGATATCGATTGTGGTGCCAATCTAGCTGATTCTAGCAATGTTTCTTATTCTGTGAATTCTTATTCAGTGAATACACTGCTATGTTCATGTTAGATTTTGTTTAAAAAAATAAATTACCAGACACGACAATGTTAGGTTCATTTTAGAAAAAAAATTTGCCAACTGTGCGCATAGTGGTTGGTCATTTTTCATTAAAAGAAAGGAGTTGGCAAGGCCCATCGTTAGAGCTATACTACCTCTATTTTTTTCCTCAATATTTGGAGAAACTAGAATAGTGCACATGCTTCGCACGTGTATGAAATGAGTAACGTTTTTTAAATATGTGATTTTGAACTTAATCAAATTTAATGTCATTGTAAGCAATGAAATTAAATGTCACTAAGAACAAAAAAAAAGGAATTCACAGTAAAGCATACCATAGCCATGCCTTTATGGTGAAAAGATGCAATTCATTAAGTTGGAAAAATGTATATTGCACCTTAAACATAAATTCTAAGCAAAATGGACTAGTGAAATTCTTCAAAGTCTTATTTCCGCTCATATTAGTATTGGAAAAAATAGTGATGACTTATATGGTGTTCAAACTTTATAAATTTCTTTTTTCATCTAGACATCTTTAGTTGTTTTTATTTTGATCTCTTTATTGCTTTCTTTTTTGTTCAAGATATTCTATTTGGATTTTCTAGTTTCTTATATCCATTTGTTGGAACTTAATCCAGGATCTCAATATCAAATATTTGAATACAGTTACAACAAGTATTGTGAAGCGTGCACGAATTCATATTGGTGTACTTGAATCCTTTAGATCATGGGGTGGTGGCCTTCGCATCTACACACGCATTTCGCTACAAACTTCCTCTTGAGGGAGTCTTTAGTCTCTCTAGGTATTATTCTAGAAGATGGGATGTCTAGAAACTTCCACTGACAAAAAGAGTATGCGTGCCATACGTACGTGGGGACCATGACCTATTTATAGATAACTTTCATATTCTGCATTTGGAAACATTTGGTACGTCGTTAAAATGGAAATCTTAAGCCTCTACACATTAAAGGCCACACCCACTGATACATTAAAAAGTTCTCAAGACATAATAGATCACTTTATATGGCTTAACTTTGACAACTTGATAACAGTTAATTATTCACATATAGGTCAATGTTGGATTAGGATCCAACAATCTCCCCACTGGACTATATGTGTAACTTTACAATTATATTTTGCAAAATAACCATATGAGCTCAAACTTTGCTGTTATAACCAAATGTATCTCTAACCAATTTCGTCCATCAATTACACAAACATAGGATCAAAGCGGCCTTTGTTACAATTTTCGTAACTCAACCCATCAATGGTCACGTATGTCAATATAATTGAATGACATAAATTATAATGTGGATGTGTAGCATGGAAATTTCATGTAATGTGATCTTAACATGCCTATTTCCAACTAGTCCACTTTAAATTTTTGTGAGATCAAACCATGCCAAAATTAGAGTGGAAATAAACTGAAACTTTATTTACACAAAAATATCCTTAAATACAAATAGCTGAAAAATATCAATGTCTCAAGAGCATCTAAAATAACAAACTCCCACTAAAACTATGCACTCATCTCATACACGACAAACACAACCATATTGGGTCCTGAATCCGCACCTAAAAGTCACTCTCAAGAGGCTCAAGTACCCTATGTTGGGAATTCAAGAGGCCCAACTCAAATGTACATAAGCATTCTTAGCAAAATAACCCATAGATCTAACAAATCTATCAGCATTAATAAAGTTAAAGCTAAAAGCTTTAAGGATTATACCACAAGATCTTTGGAATCTAGCAAGATCAAGGCAGATTTGATGAAGTTCCACCCACAGATGATGTTCTAACCTTCAACACCTCGAGATCCTCCAAACTAAGCCCAGATCTAGCTCGATCCTTGGTGATTTCCTCCACAAGACTTCAAGACAATAAGAAGAACAAGATAACCCACTTTTCTGCTTCTCTCCCTCACCCTTTCAGGGCCCTCCCTCCTCTCTCTCTAACTTGGTTTTGGCTAGAAGAAAAACAAGCAAGTTGAGACTCTCTCTCTCTCCAATGGAGTCTCAAAGAATAAGATGAAGAAGAGATGAAGAGTTGATGTCTTGATCTCTCAAGTTCTTCAAGAAACAAGACAATGGACAAGATGAAGTTTTTCCATCTCTCTCTCTCTCACACACGGCTGGAACAAGGAGGAAAAGAAGCAAAATGAAGGCTCTCCAATGATGTCTTCAAGATTCAAGAAGTTGAGGAAGAAGAAATTGGAAGAACAAAATTTGAAAGCTTTCTCTCTTCTCCCTCTCTAAGCTCACGACTCTCTCTCTCTCTATGGCTCCAATTGTGGCTGAAAAATGAAGCAATAAAGCAAGAAGAATGGCCTTAAGGGAGACAAATATCATCTAATGCCATGACACCCATATGAGCAGTGTGCTCGTGAAACAACTTGGGTGGCAATCCTTTGGTAAGCGGATCCGCAATCATGGAGTTTGTTCTAATGTGCTCTATAGACAACTGTCCACTCTGAACTCTTTCTTTAACAACCAGGAACTTAATGTCTATATGTTTTGACTTTGTCGAGCTCCTGTTGTTATTGGAATATTGAGCTGCTGATTTATTGTCACAAAATAGTTTGAGTGGTCTATCAATGAGTATCCACCACACGTAATCACGTGACAAAATTTGGCATAGTAAATTCCATGGTTGGGACGCCTCATAACAAGTTACGAACTGCAGCCATAGTGGAAGAGGCTATGAGCTGTTTAGCACTCTTTCAAGAGAGATGGCACCCTCAGTCAAGTATTGGGATGTAGCTCCGTTGTTGATTTCACATACTGTCTGACATCCAGCATGATCGGAATCAGTATACCCAATGATCTCGAGCTTATTTGATCTCGGATACGTGAGCATGTAGTCCTTTGTTCCTTGTAGGTACCGCAAGACCCGTTTGGTTTTCCAATGATCCAAGTCTGGATTGCTTAAATACCTACCAGCATTCCGGTAGTAATGCATACGCAACCTATCCGGACGTGCATACCTAAAAGCCATTAGACTCCCACCTGCGATGCATAAGGAATCTTCTGCATCTCTATTTCCCTCAAGAGCATTTTGGGACGATTGTCGACTAAATTTGTCTCCTTTAGGGTATCACCTGGTTTGTACCAATTTGCATTCCATATCGCTTGATAACCTTTTTTTTTGATATAGGGCCTTTTGTGATAGTCCAAGGATACCCAGAGTCGATTTGATGTCCAATACTAACACAAAGATGCATCCTCAAGATCTTTCATCTCAAAATTCTTAGCTAGAAATCCTCTTGGTTTCATGCAACAATTCTATATCGTTGTTGGCAAACAAAAATATCATCAACATACAATACCGGTAAAAATATACTTGTTCACGTAACTTATGGTATATGCATTCATCAACCAGATTTCATCTCAAAACCAAACAAGATGATCACTTGATGAAATTTAAAATACCATTGTCGATGCTTGCTTGAGCCATAGATGGATTTTTTAGGTTTGCAAACCATATTCTTTGGATTACCGATACAAAGTTTTCACGGTTGCATTATATAAATCCTCCAGTCAATGTTTCCATTGGCTGTGGGAAACCCTTTACATCCATCCGGGTGTAACTCAAGATTGAAATGCCCACTAATACCATTATAGTTCTAAAATAATCCCTTTGAAGAAACCGGAGAGAAGGTCTCTTTATAGTCGGCCTTCCTTTTGTGTGAAACCTTTAAGCTACAAGACGAGCTTTGTGCCTTTCCACATTGCTTTTCAAATCCCTCTTGGTTTTAAATATCCATTTACACAACCAATAGGTTTGGCCTCCTCCGCCAGCAATAGGACAAGATCCTGACGCGTCATTGTCTTTCCATAGATTTCCATCTCTTCATTCATGGCAGCAATCCACTTTTTGAGAATTTGAACTTTCATGTATTTGATGGAAGTTGATTGGATCATCTTCCATCACTCCAATGTCATCTCATGTTCTTGAAAAAATGTAATCATCGATCGCATTTCTCCTTTCTCTTGTGGATCTCCTTAATGGCACTACCTCATTCTTGAGGTGGTCGAGTTGTTCTTACAGGTAGGAGATTGTCCGACATTGTCTTGTCTTTCGCATTAATAGTCATTAGCAATGCTAGGGAATAGGATCCCCGAACAATGCCAATAACACCTTGGGAATATGCGTAACATATTCTTCTTCAAAGACAATATCTCTAACCATATCTTTACCACAAACTTGACATCCACTCAAAAAGTGTCCGAAGCATTTCATACCGTCTCTTGAAAATTGATTTAACTGCTTGTGGGATCATAAAATTTTGCAACCCTTTGGATCTTCTAGAATATCAACAAAGTAACAACTAACCGTTCTTGAATCCGTTCTTTTCATTTGGCCTTTAAGGCCTTGCCTAAACTGGACAACCCCAAACACGTAAATGCTTCAAACTAGGTTTCTTACTAGTCCAAAACTCGCGGGGTTTTGGTAGTTGCCTTAGTTGGAACTCTGTTAAGGACCTATTTGCGGTTCAGCCCCATAGTGATTACCGGTAAGGTAGAATGACTTATCATACTCCTCGCCCATATCCTTAAAGCGTTCTATTTAGACTTTCCAGAACACCATTCCTTGTGGGTGAGCCCGGCATAGTGTCTTGTGGGGCGATACGCATTACTCTCCAGGTACTTAGCAAAGGCCACGGGCGTTGTTCACCTGAACCATCATATCTACCGTAGTATTTACCATCACGATCAGATCTGATGCTTTTAATTCTTTTGTTGAATTGATTCTCAACTTCAGCTTTAAAATTTTTGAATACGTCCAGGGACTCTGATTTTTCATGAATGAGATATATGTAGCCATATCTCGATAAATCGTCTATGAACGTTATAAAATATTGTTGACCATTCCAAGTAGACGTAGGAAATGGTCCACAAATGTCTGTATGTATAAGTTCTAAGACGCGATCGAGACCTATTGGCTTCAAATCTCTTTTATTGGTTTGTTTCCCTTTTATGCTCTGATTAATACAATCACCAAAATCTGTCAGCAAAAAATTTAAGGGGTCGAAATTTCATTTGACACAAGTCTTTCTATTCTCCTTTGGGAGATGTACCCAATCTCTTATGCCATAATGTTGTTGAATTCTCGTTGGTTAATTTTTCTCTTTACACCTCCTTACTTAAATGCACGGGATTCATTATATGAAACAATTGTGTCAACTAAATATAGATTTTCACAATATGATAAGCGGAACCAACCAATTTTGAATCATGAAACAATCTAAATTTTCCATTTCCAAATGAACAAGTAAAACCAGTTGTCCAAAGAGAACAGAATTAAATTCCATCTAAAGATGGTACAATGAAAGTCTCATTAAGATCCAAATAAAATCGGTCTTTATAATAATCTAAAACTCCAATTGCTTCAACTTGAACTGTTTTGCCATACGTACATAGATATATCTTTCACTATCATTAGGATTTGAGCAACTTCGGGCAACCGCATCAACAACCTTGATGTGAGTTGTTGCACCAGAATCCATCCACCAAGTGTGTCCAGGTGCACCGAAGTTAAATTAACCTAACAGAACAAACCAAATTAAGAAGCATACCTTTCTTAGCATGCCAAGCGTGATAATTAGTACAATGCTTCTTTCTATGCCCTTCAGCACCACAGAAGAAACCACCATTCTTTCCAGATTTAACCGATTTCTTTTGTTGTTTCTTTGGGGGTGCTGTACCTGCAGTTTCTTTATCCATCTTCCCTTTACGTCCCTTCCCTTTATTATTAGTGGTAGAGACTAGGTGAGCACTCTCTGTTTGATCTTGCTTTAACCTTTCCTCTTCCTCTACACAGTGTGAGATGAGTTCATTTAGAGACCAAGTCTCCTTTTGACAGTTATAACTCACCTTAAAGCCGACTAAGCTGAAATGCGAGGAAGAGATATCAAAATTAGATGCACTAACAATTCCTCAGAAATTGTAAGGTTTAGTGCACCTAATTTAGAAGCAAGATGAGACATCTCCATGATGTACTCCCTGATGTTACCTTTACCACTATATCTCATTGAAATTAAGCGTGTCAGGAATGTACTTATTTCAGCCTTTTCATTCTTGACAAATCTCTTTTCAATGTCCTGAAGGAATGCCTTAGCAGTAGTAGTCGTTTCAGACATTATCCCTCTAAATGCTTATGGAATGGCATTTTTCATGATCATTAGACACAAGCGATTTGATCTCTCCCACCTTTCCTTATCCCTCTTTTCATCAGAGGTACTCTTATCTGTCAGAGGTGGAGGAGAGTCAATCCTTAACGCAAGGTCGAGATCCATGACTCCAAGTACTATTAGAAGATTTTCTTTCCAAGACTTGAAATTTGTGCCATTCAACATGAGAATAGCATTAATGCTGGTAGTTATACTAGCAGGATCATTCATAACTAAAAGGAAAACAACATATAATTAAAACAAACTCACGCATAATCCAAAATAATAATATAAATTCAAATAAGGTAACCCCATCTCAAGATATCGATATTCCATTAATATCTTGTCTTTGGATGAAAATATTAACTTCTTAGTGATATCTTGTGTAGTAACAAACACTGACAAAAAGAACAAGTCAAAAAATAAATTTTCCTTTGGGCCAATTTATAATTTACATGTAAAGTCCAAATAATCATTACGTGTTTATTACTACCAGTGCACGTATACAAATTGTTAAATATTGACCTTCCTTTGGGCCGATCAATATTCACAAAAATACAAATACATAACTAATTATATTCTAGAATAAATTAATTTCCACAAGAGAGGTCACTTTAGTGACATGTTGCTTCAATTAAATTTATCCCAAAATATATATAACCATACCAATATTGAATTTAAATTATATAAATTTTAGGCCAAAGTCAATGATCAAGGGCCAGCACTGGTCAAACTTGACAATTGGGTTAAAACTTATTGGATCAAAGATCCATATCCATAATTTAGACCCAAAAGTTTACCATTTAACCCCATAATTTATTAAAGTCCATAAATACCTTTTTTTTTTTGATACCAAATCCTTGGTGGGCCAACCTTTTGCACTTTATAGGGGTTAAAGTTCTTATTTAACTTTATTAGGATTTACCCAAATTAGCAAACCTAATTTCCTTAAACATAAACACATATACTATATTTCCTAATCTTTAATTACATGAAATAACATGTAAACCATAATTCTAATGCATGAAAACCGTGACTAGAAACATGAATTAATAATCACATAATATGCGGGCCCTATTACAATAGTGAAGACCATGCATGTGATTATGCTCTGGCAACCAAAACTGAAATCATATACGGCCAAAATCAAGAATTGCAGAAAACAAGACTATGCTCATTCGGGTCCCACGCAGGTTCCAAAGAACCAATCACCCGACAAACTAGCCAAGATTCTGTACAATGATTTTAGCCATATAAACATGAAATCAAGCAAATCAAGATACTGTACAAGAACCGAACTTTGGACATGCAAATACTCAAAGCATCATGCATGTACGGATGCCAAAACTAAGAGTGCTAATCTACTTCATATATCAATATATCATTGCATGGAATCGTGATTGCATGATACTAAAGTCATATAAAATAATTATGATATGAACTGGACCATGCTACCGATTCAGCCATCATACAAACAACCAAAACAGCAGCTTATATGACTAAAGGATTCTTTTGATAAATTTTAACTTTAAACTTTAACGATTCAAATTCTGATATTGGGTGTTTTGATACCACTTGTTGGAACTTAATCCAGGATCTCAATATCAAATATTTGAATACGGATTTAAGTACTATTGAGCGTGCACGAATTCATATTGGTAGCTTGGCAATCGGCTTTTAGATCTGGGGTGGCCTTCCGGATCTACAAGTGTTTTCCCTCTTAAGAGCCTTTAGTCTCTCTCTAGGTATTATTTCTAGAAGATGGGATGTCTAGAAACTATGACACTCTGGCTAAGACGCGTGTGACCGGGGACTATGACCCTATTTATAGATAACTTTCATTTGTTTGGAAACCCTATTTCAACCATCCATTGAAATAAATCCCCTAGTCTCTACATTAAGCCCACACCCCTATTAGATACATTAAAACCCAAACCATAATGATCACTTTATATACTCCTTTATTTGACAGCCTGCAACACATAATTATTCACATATAAGTCCAACGTTGAATTAAGGATCCAACAAAAAGAAATCCATCGTAAAGTAGACCGTAGCCATGATTTTATGGTGAAAAGATGCAATTCATTAAGTTGGAAAAATGTATATGCACCTTAAACATAAATTCTAAGCAAAATGGACTAGTGAAATTCTTCAAAGTCTTATTTCCGCTCATATTAGTATTGGAAAAAATAGTGATGACTTATATGGTGTTCAAACTTTATAAATTTCTTTTTTCATCTAGACATCTTTAGTTGTTTTTATTTTGATCTCTTTATTGCTTTCTTTTTTGTTCAAGATACTCTATTTGGATTTTCTGATTTCTTATATCCAGGCTTTAAGTTATTGTCTAACCTAGTGTATGACCCATGAAGTAACATCCTTTTTAGAATTAACAAAAAGATCTTTCTCTTTTTCGAAAATATTTGAGATTGTATAATAGATAATATTCATTTTCATAATGAATTCTCAATTTATTCCGTATCTAAGAAGGGTCAAATTTGTGTTAGAATATATAATTTCACAAACTCATGTAACTTATAGATTTCGATATAATTTAGCTATACTTTTATTGCACTATGAACACACAGTTGAGTAGAATTTGTGAAATATAAATACATACTTGAGGAATTGTGACGATGATTCTTATTATCTGAATGAAGTAGCTTATTAAGTCTCAGGAAGATTGAACATGAAGATACCTAATAGGATGTTACCCTATTAGTAGATAGTAAAATCATTGGGTACGTTTGGATTCATGTTTTTAGCCCCTGTTTTTGATAACCTGTTTTTCACACCCCAAATACTACAGTAAAAACAACCCCAAAAACAACTCCAAAAACAACCTCAAAAACAACTACAATAATTTTTCTATTTCTTTTTTCCTTTCCTTTTTCTTTTTCCTTTTCTTTTTTTCTTCTCTTCCCTCAACCCCCTCTCACCCTTCTGCTTCCGGTGAATTTTTTTTCTTTTTCTCTCCCTCCTCCTCCCTCCTTCCTCCCTCCAGCTCCCTCCACTCCCCACAGTTTACTTCCCCTCTCACGGTCGCTTACCTGGGATCTGGTGTAGCAACCTCTAGGTCATGTGACCAGAATGGTGTCCTCTTCAGGAGGAGGGAGGAAGAGGAGAGAAGGGGAGGCGTGAGGAGAGGGAGGAGGAGAAGAGGAGGGAGAGGAGGAGACCCTGACTGGAGTGTGACAAGGTGCCTAAGAAGCCTGTGATCCGAGGAGATGGGGGTTGTAATACAGGGAGAAGAGGGAAAGAGAAAAGAAAAGAAAAGGAAAAGAGAAAAGGAAAAAAGAAAAAAAAAAAAGAAATAAAATCAAAGACAGACTCTGATTTCATTTTCGCATATCTCTAATACTCTAGGTCTTTGTTTTCTAAGCCTAAAAAACAGGGGTCAATGGAACCTTCTTTCTTATGCGGTCGTGTTGAGGATAGATGACCAGAAAAGCATTTGTAATTTATAGACTCAATTATTCTTTGATTTTTTCATTATACAAACAATTCTTTTGGATGGCTATGAGATCTCTAGTTTGATTTCAAATCCACCCAATTCCTCCCATAAGGCACTACAAGAAATAAGGTTTTGAGTGACAACAAGAGTTGTCATTAAAGGACCAAAAGTTGTCACTATTTATTTTGAGTGACAAGAAAAAGTTGTCACCATCTTGTCACAATAAGTCTGTCACTAATTCCCTTGGTGACAACTTTTTGGGCCTTGTAACTTGTAATGTGACAAGAATCAAAGTTGTCACAAATTCAACCCATTCAATGACAACTTAAATTGTCATAAAATAGGCATTTTATTGTCATTAAACAACAAAAGTTGTCACACAAGACATTTATAAGTGACAACTTTTAGATTACCAAAATAGTGATAACAACTCATTTATCTTAAATAAAAACTTATCTAATAACATTCAAACCATTCTTGACCTATTTAAAAGCGTAGCTTTCATCCAATATTTCAACATGAAATGCGCCGTGAGGAAAAGCAATACAACTAGTCAATATTACAATCCAATTTCAAGTACATTATCTACTACTAAGAATACGCAATTCATTATTACAGAAGAATGTTTTGGTCGCAGCAACTATTGGGTATAAAGTCTAAAAAAATGCTGTGAAAGAGGCATTTCAGCATTTTTTTGTTGGAAGAATTGACTCAGCAACTAAAATTCTAGTTGAGCGCTCAAAATCTCTAAGTGAGCAAAATGCAAGCGGATTAATCGATTCGCGAAATCCGTGGAACCAAAAATCCCAGGGTCTCTTTACAGCAAGCTTTTAACAGGGTTGATCTCATTTCAATCTCGAATTAAAACCCCATAAGCGCATGAAAGTAAAAAACATGGTCATGAATAAATTGAGAAAATAGAAACATAAGCACAGATATGTTTGAAAAGGAAAATAAAACAAACTAAACATGACTGGTTTTTACAAAGTTTGAAATGCCATATCTGTAGTAGTGTATGAGACCACTCATAAGATCACTTTCCTGTACCCTCTGGCCCCCAATTTACCTCTATAATTTTGGACACTTGGAGTCTTGCATAATATGGCCAATTATCTCGGCAGGCAAAATCAAATAAAAGTAGCCCAAAAGAAGGAATCACATACCAGATTTAATTTATTTTATTTGACATCCAAAGGGATTTGGTACGTGCATGGACTAACCATATCTTCAAACATTTTCTGCATTGTGTCATTAATTGATCTTTGAGAAGCTTGAAGAAGTTCCCTTAACTCATGTATCTCTGATTTTTGTGCCTGAACTTGTTCAATCAATTCTTGAGCTATTTTTTGTGTTTCTTCAGCTCTTTGTTCAGCATTTGATGCCCTCTTCCTAGCCTCTTCCAACTCTTCTTGATACCGTCTTTGCTTCAACGATGAGTTTGGCTTTGGACCTGCTCCCCTACCACATATATATCTAGACTTAGGCAGCGGAATAGATAGAGCAAATTTCTTCTTGAATAAGAAGATCTGTCAATCATCTTCACTCTCGATTGACTTCGTTTCATCTCCTAGTTGCATAAAATTTCAGCCATTTCTATTTTAAAGAGATTAAGAAAGCAAAAAAGAACTTTCAGCAAGTTTCTTACATAGTTCTTCATAGTCCATTGACCCTTCTTGCTTATAATGGGTCATTTTATTTGTAAGCTCAATTGGGCGGCTTTTCCCCTGTTTCACTTTCTGCATAAATCGTTTTAATTGTCATTGTTGGTTATTAAAGCATTGTCACTGCTAGTTATTACAAGTGTTCTGAAAACAAAAAATTTTTACCTTTTCGACAGCAATTCTAGCAAAAGATTTTGTGCCAGCTGAATGTCCAACAATTTGCTGTGCTCTGTTTTTCTTGTTCCGAGCACTCATCACCTACATTAGTGTTTTCTAAAGTATTAAGTTTGTACTGAACAGTAATAAAAATCTTAGACACTAATGCAAGTAGCTAATCACTTGAAACTTCTCCGAAGAAAAATAAGTGCTGAGATAATGCCAATCTTCTGGATCTATATCCTTAGGTGTGATTCCCTTCTCAAACATTTTGTGAAGCCTATAGCGGTGATTGCGGTATTGTGAATTGAACTGCCAGAGTGTATAACTTTTTTAACGTAAGCACTGATTCTCAAATTGAAACTTTTCCTGCAAAATAATTTTGAGAAGATAACGTAATGTCACTAAACTCTTAAATCAAGTAGCAGAAACTAAGGGAAGGCGAGACTGAGAAGCAAGAAGCAGAGAAATTAAGGACTGAACAACCATAGTGTCATTTAATCAAAAAACCGTGCATGAATTAATGAAATTCAACAACCATGCATGAATTAATGAAATTCAAGATCATCAGTTCACTTAGGACTGAAAGAATGGTCCCAGAAGTGCTTCTCTGTTGCATCATCTCTAAAAAGAAAAACAAAATTTATTCGATTTTCCAAATTGCAAAATACAATCATTTCAATTCGGTCTTCATGTCCCACAAATTTTGCACTTTTCATTTGCTGGTCTATTTCAAAGAATTTTGCATGTTCTCACTACCAGAACTATGCCCTTGTTCCAGATATATAATTCTTTATCTAGCACTTTATAAATAAATTTGCATATTGGTGCACGTACATAAATTACTGAGGCAGATATTTTACACATCAAGCATCAGTTTGCATGCATGCATTACTTAGTATCATGGATGCATATTGGTGTTACTTGTACCTAAACATGTATTCCGGTCACGTTGAGGAATTGACCAACTCCAAAATAATGCAGAAAATGGGCAATCTTGCCGTTGCACGAATGTCAAATATAAAAAACCTCACATTAAGGAGCTCATTAATTCTAAACCAATTTAAACCAAGCAATTATAGAAATTTCAACCATATATCATACTACTATCTGCTACTATAACACTAGGAACTGAAATTATCAGAAAGTTAATTAACAAGAGCTAGAAATCAGTGGCTAGCAGCTTATGATCATAAGTAACACCAATGAATGAAACAAGGATTTAATCCTGTCTTCAGATAACCAGCTATAACCGAATGACAGGTCCACATACTATGATAGACAATCCTTTTGTTGAAGACTTGCCACACAATCACTTCTTTTCATCCTCAAACCAGATCAACGGCCAAGGGAAGGGGTAAAAAAATGCAGGACTATGATAACACCCCCCCCACACACACACCCCCCCATAACATACACCAAGAAAAGCATATTCAGATATTGATTCATGACATACTAGAAAAAGTAACAAAAATATCTATGGTTTATCTGCAGATATTTGTGAATAAAGACCTCCAGGTCAACGGTTGCCTAGTAGAGTTCTTTTTCCTAAGAGTGTAACAGAAAACTCATGTGAGCAAGAACATATGGTCGGATACAATAGTTCATGAACTTAAGAAAACGTATGAGAATTGAGAAGACTAATACTAGCTGCTATCTACCCTTGTCTCCCAAATAGTGACCAAACATCATTTCATAGTCCCTTGACCACTGGACCTTAATTTAGTCCCCTGTCAGAAGCACGGTTCATCTATCATCAACCAAATCGTGTCAACTGCCTTGCTACAACCACAATCTAAAGATACTATTTTGTCCTGTTTGTTGGGGAGGGGTGGTGGTGGTGGGAGGGAACATGAGATGCGGATTGACAAATGACAAACAAAAAGGTTTCATCAAGTTATGCAGTAACAGTAGTAGAAATATGGTCAGATAAGAACATTCAACCAAGTACGAGCAAATGAAATTATTTATTAATCCAAACTTTTCAGAGGGAATTGTAGCAGAGTTTACTTTCATGTCAGCACATTACTATTATTTCAGACATGGCTGGATTTGGAGGTTCAAGGCTTCAGCATTGACACTGTCCATGCTACTATTCATGGCACTCTAGCATCGCTCACTGGCACTCTTCCTTTCACTACACACTAGATCACCAGAATCCTTTAGGATCTAAGTCCTATAGCATCTTATATTACATAGCACCTTGCTCTCTGCATCTCAAATTCTGATTCTAAGGCAGCTAGTAAACAATTCAAAATTGCAACCCATGAACTCATTCTGCAATTAAGCCCTATATTTACTATTCAAAAAGCCTTGGTGTTCTATGAGCTTAAAGCGAAGAGAGAATCTGGATTTGTTAGACAAGCTAGATTCAGTCGTGAGGCCCCAACTGCTTTTAGACGGTTGCTCCCACCCCCTTTCGTATGAAGTTCACCAATATCTAACTATAATTTCTACAGGAGATTCATCTAATTAAGCCAATCATGCATGGATCACAGCAAGAAGAAGACATGAAGTCCATCTAATTAAGCCAATCATGTATGTACCACAGCAAGAACCAATCACATCCTAATCAAACTGTTAGTAGTTTATTATAAAGCATCAATATTCCAGAGGCATGTTATCATGCACTATGGAATTTTATCAACACCGATGTGTATATGTGCATGCCTAGTCTCGAAGACATCGTATAGGAGGAAAAAGTTGTGGTGCCACTAGAGATGGAGAAATAGCAAAGCTGTTTGTGCAGGAACTGTACATGTGCCTCTATGTGTGAACTAGACCTTTTCCTCATGAATGCTATTTACAGACTAAATGGATCTCTTTGAGGCATATTAACTGACTTGCTTCAAAAAATTTCAACAAGAAGAAAGAAGGTAAACACAAAGGATAGCATTCAGGATTCAACCTTCATAAAGAGGAGCTCATGATATGTCTGTAGAGCTATTAATGTCCCAAAAATGCCAAAAAAATAATAATAATAAAAGAGAACTGCCTTACACAGATTGGGTCCTAAGATAATAAACTAACATAAACAAGTTCTGGAACAATGCATTACTTGATCAAGAAAGCCACATGCAGAATGGAGTGATGTAAGAAGTTTTTTACCCAAGAACTAAACATTATCATGGTATACGGAAGCGATAATCTCTTAGCCTCTGGAAACAGGCACATTCAAAGTCTTGCAAATACATTGGTGTGATTTTGATTTCCATATGAGTCCTATGACGTATTTAAGAAAGGAAAATATGTAGCTAGACAAAAGTTGCCATTGACTTTTCCTTGAACCAAAGGACCGCTAATCAACTGTAGACTGTTCACATTTGCAAATCCGATAAATTTAGCAATGGAAATTTATATATATATATATTTCTTAATAAATTGACAGCTTTTCTGCAAGAAATGCATCAATCCCATTTTTCATAATCTTTTTTACTTCTGCAATTAAATGCATCACCTGTACAATTGGTTATGTATGTTTTCTGTTTTATGATATTTTGGCTTTGATCCCAAGCAAAGGTGGCTGTAAAATGAAATGCAATGATGTTATTTGCTCTCTTAATCTCTGGCCAATGACATCTAACAAGAATGAAATTTTATTACCCAATCTTTTGAAGGGCATCTGGGAAGGTCCCTGTGAGGATCTCAAAATTCAGATATTATTTTAAAAATGCATAATATTATTTATATTGTGTTTATTTATTGAAATATGAGTGAAAACATGTTTAAAGTGAATATTTTCCAATTTACAGAATTTTATACGAATTATTTGCCGGTGTGTGGTTTTGGCCGAGTTAAGTGTTTAATTTTCTACCGAAACGTGATTGGTGACTTTAAGTTGGAATCGAGCATACGTAGCAATATTTTGAAAATATTATGAAGGTTAGACAGTATTGGAATGGAGTAAAACAGTGTAAGTTAGACTGTCGCGTGTGACGCGACATAAAGTGCCCGAAAAGCACTTTTTCCTTAAAACATGGAATTGGCACCTTTTTTGTCCCTTTTACCTTGACTTTCTTGCATCCTCAAGCTTCACTTTTCAGCTGCATTTTGGGGAGAATAGAGAGAGAGTGCCGAGAGCTAAGAAGGAAAAAAGAGAGAGAAAGGCTTGTCAATTTCTTCAATCCTTCCTCTTTCTTCCTTCAATCCACCATTGGAACTTCATTTTCTTTGTTGTTGCAACCGTGGGAGGGAAAGAGAGAGAGCTGATTTCCTTAGGGAAGAAAGAGAGGAAAAGCTTGAGGTTTGAGCTTCAATCTTCTTGATCATCCATCAACTTGAAGTGTGAGATCTTGGTGAAGGATTTTGGGCTTGATCAACCTTGCCTTGGCAGCCGTGTAGAGGGGAGAAGAAGAGGGGGAAAAATCTGAAATTTTAAGAGAGAAAAAGAAGGGAAAGAAAGCTTGTGGGTGGTTCTTGAATTTGATCTTTGAATTTTGTGGGAAAACACCATCAAATCTAGTGGATCAAGGGCAAAGATCGAAGCTTGTGAAGGTTGCTGGGCTTGAAAGCAACTTTGGAAAGTGGAACTCTGAGATCAACCTTGATCTTGTTAGATGCGTGTTAGATCTGAAGGTATAAGCTCAAATCTACTGGATATAGCTTTATTAGTGTTAAATAGCTTAGATCTATGGTTGATATTGGTATAATGATCTCATCTGAAAAGATGAAGTTGGGCTCTTGAAATCCCAACCTAGGTAGCGGATTTGAGGTGGCCTCTAGGTAGCGGACTTGAGGACCTGATTGTGGCCTTGAATGATATTTGTGAATTTGACATGATATGGTTAGAAATTGGGGTTTCGTTGTTGAAAAAGTTTGGGAAAAGCATATGGCCATTAAAAACCATGCTTAGGTAATTTTAATGTTTGATTTTGAAATGTTGTGGAACGTTCTCGAAGTTTTCTTGAGAAAAACATATGTATATTGTTCATTGTGGAGTGTGTGTGTGTGTGTGAGAAGCGTTTGAAATTTAAAAGGTGATAAGTGAAGTTTTCATGAAATTGAATGAAAAGTGCCGCTTTAATTGAATTTGAGGGTTTTGCCATGTTTTGGTCAAATTCTAGAGATTTTGAATATAATGGCGTGGTATGAAGTGTTTTATGTTAATATGAAAGTTTTAACTAAAAGTGAATGTCGAACGTGTTGTACGAAAAGTGATTTTAGGTGAGAGACCGCACTTAAATATTTTGTGAAAGAGAACGTGCTTGTAGTGCCAATGAGTACATCGGTGGAGTGTTATTTTGAATTGATAACTTGATTTCTAAAAGGATTTATGTGGAACATTGTATCATGTGAAATGAAAGTTTTTCCCCTTGAGGGGATCTTGGAAAATGTGGTTTGAAACTAAAAAGTGAGAGTGAAGTGTTTCAGTGATTTGAGAGATGAAGTAAATCTCAACTCTTGTTTTGAACTTGTTTTAGGGGAGTGTACAAGCAGTGAGTTTGACCCATATAGGGAAGGCTGAACCCTACTACTTGGTGAGTTTCCATGCATGATACTTGACTATGTGTATTTAACTTGAAATGTGAAATAATGTGAAAAATAGATTTTGATCCATCAAATGGAATAGTATGTGCATACTTTATAGCACTTACTCCCATTTGAATGGTACTACTTGCAAAAGTGTTTTCATGATATTTTGAGTATACTTTGGATCTCTTGTCTTATACCATGAATCTGTTTTGAATTATATGAAGTGATGTGGCGTGTCCACTGTATTTCTGCCTCTAGAATCTTAATCCCCTTGATATATTATCGGCATTCGAGCGTTAGGAGGAGACCAGTCGGGAGATTTAACAATCTTGTTCACGTGATTAACAATCCCTTGGTAAGTTATCGACTTCGAGCCGTTGGAAGACCAGTCGAGATTAACTACCGGTTAGACTCGTGACGTCATATGTCTGGGCTTGGCAAATGGCCTTGTCCCCTCACATTGAAGGCAATACACAAAATATAAATTTCCTGTTAGGCTGGCGGAGGGTTGGGTTTTGGTGGAGAAAGGAGTAAGTGGTGTTACCCCTACTTGGTTTGTAGAATTATGAAAGTTGTGAGTGTCCCTTCTGAGAAGTGCTGGTTCCTAACGAATGTGCTCCGACTTCAGGACGTATTAGCCCCTGGGGCTACATTATCCTACTCTTGTGTGATTATTGGTTTTCTTTACTTGTTTATTTCCAAGTATGAATTTTGAAGTGAAAAATCATATGTGTTATGTGCTTTGCATGATTTTGGGAACTCACGGGCTTTTTTAGCTCAACCTTCAAATTGTTTTCCTGTAGCGGTGGACCGGAACCCAAAGGTGCTACCTAGTTAGTCTGAGGTTTACTTTTTGTAATTGTCTTGAGAGATTTGAATTGTAAATTTGGAATGTGGTTAAGGAAATAGTACCAAGTGGAGAAGCCTTTAGAATTAGGGTTTACTTATGTTGATTATTTTGAGAACTTTGAATTATGGTTATTGAAAGTTTTGTAATATGGAACTGATTGTATGGTTGGAGGATTTATGTATTCAAAGTTTGTAATTTGAAGTTATGGGTTTGTAAGTTATTGTGATTTGTATTGTGTTTAGATTTTTTTAGTTTGATAAGTCATGTGATATTTGGTGAGTGAGTCTGGCGGGAGCTAGGTAGGCCTTACGCAATACCTAGGGTAATGCGCTCTAGGGGAGAGGTGAAGGTCGCCGGATCCCTAACAGGTGAGACTTGTGGAATATCAGGGGCTACATGAATGTTTGAGCGGGAGCCAGGACATTGGGTGAAAACCTAAATTCTAGCAACTTATTCTTTCAGGCACACTTGAGTACATCATTTAGAGACACTAAAACACCATGGGACTTTCTAGATATTCTTTTTTACAATCGCTAACTCAAAGAACCTTAATCCATTCATCTAGATGTGACAAGAAAGATTAATCTGCATGGGCTGTATACAACAATTCAAATGAAATAAAGAACACAATGCCATAAAAGCTAAATACTACAAAATGAAACATAAACTGCTATTTGGTCAAAATATACTAAAGTTTACAATGAAAAGTTGGGATATGCCTAAAAAATCCATGCTTTTGACCTTAATCTAGATATGTATTAGCAAGAACATACACAACTAATTACTACATGAGAACAATCATCAATCATAACCTTGTTCAACAAATTTTTGCTGCAAAAGCGTGAGAGATTGTACACAAGACTTCCTTACATGGAGGCAGATCAAGAGCAACAAAATATACAAACTTTCAGGTTCTACAAAGAGGCATCAGGACAAACAGCTAAAATACCAAATACAGCGACTACAAAAAGCCCAACCTAAAAACTAAACATCAAGCCACCTTATCACGAGAGAATCAATCAAAATGGTCCAAAATTTTCAGCACATTGCAACTTAGGAGTGAGATATACTGTTACCAAACTCGATGCAGCCCCTTTGGCTCATCAGCAATCTATTCGAATTCCAACTTGCAAGCAGATGCCACTACGAAGTACGAAAATTACTCCCACCGAAAAAGAACCACAAAAATGAAACAACTTTAATTTCAAAACCTAGAAGAGTGCACCGAAATCACACATTTGTGAATCAAAAGACATTGCGATTGAATTTTGAAAACAGACTCCATAATTCCAATTTCAAATCACATTAAATTCTGAATTGTATTATGGATCAATTACTCAGAGTTTTATATTAATCTCCTTCTATCGTCAAAATTTCCATATAAATTAAAGTCATAGGAAAAAGAAAGAGATTAAGTTAGTTAAATTACCTCAAATTTAAAGCAATGAGATTAATTACCTAGGGTTTGTTAGATAGCTTTGCTTGGAAGCAATTTGCAGTACTTTGCTAATCTCGAATTCCTTCACCATCTACGTGACCTTTGCTATGCTTAGAGGCTAGAAATAATACAAAATTGTGATAAATCTGTCATTGAATCTTATAAAATTTCCTCAAATAGGTGATGGAAGTGGAAACTTTGAGAAAGACAGGTAAAAAGGATTAAATGGAAGGAGATAGAAGTGGAAGTTAGGGTTGAGCTCTACTGCAGAGATCGGGAAATTGCGAAGAGAGGGAGAGAGCGATAGGGCTGGCGGAAAATCTTTACTATTTTCCTTTTTTTTTTCATTTCACCTTTTGTAGGTGGAGTTATTTTTCACAAAATAGGGGAGTGACAATAAGTGTGTTGTCTCAGCTAAAAATTTTGTGACAACATTTAAGTGATTTTTCTTGTCACTTGGTTAATAATTATTGACAAAAATATGTGTTTTACTAATGACAATAGCACAAGTTGTCACCAAAAAATTAATATTATAAGACAATAAGAATTATTGTCATTAAAGTTAACTTATTTATGATAAAATTAGATGTTGTCACAAGATGTTGTCACTAAATTTGATGTTTGTTGTAGTGAGGTTTGGAGTCTCCATTGAACTAAAGAAATGACTAAAAAAAAAAAAAAAAGCCTCTACACATGCAAAAAAGGAAAAATTCTTTTTATATCTCTTAAAGATTTACTTTAGTATTTTTTGGGGCTATGTTGTTTTGTCTTGAGACTAGAAATTCATTTAACACTTTGGCTTTTCACTAATTACTAATTCTCGTAAGAATTGCTTATGTGCTTTTTGTTTTTATTACACAAAGAATAGCATTTGACTTCAAATATAACTTTGAATTTCATTCTCACCATCCATCTTGCGTTGTTTTTTTTCTCCTTCTATTGGTAACACATTTTCAAAAGATTGAAAACTAAAAATTTACCAATAAACAAATATGATTTAAAAAGTTTGGAAATCTAAATAACTCGTAATCTAATGACCAGTGCATAAACTCCAAAATTTTCCAAGCCAAATGCTAATAGAAGATTTGGAAAGTCCAAAAGATTAGGAAGATTTGTCTCTTTCTAATTTTTTTTTTTCATCTTGGGATCTAGGTTATCATAAAATTTATTCTAAATGCGCTGTGGAATCGAGAAAGTTCACGAGCAACTAATTCTTCGAGAGCATTGTATACCAAACTTAGGAAGCTTTTTTTAGATGTACTTAGAAGAAAAATCAATTAGAATAACAAACAACATAGAATTTTTCATATATAATTTAGATCCTCCTTTTCTTCTTGATACTTTGTTTTTTCATATATAATTTAGATCCTACGTGCACTTATACCCATTTTTTAAATGTTTTATTGCATACTATCAGAACAACACGTAATGAAGTATAACCATATTTTTAATAGTAACACGCTTTGACATCGCAACACCTTAAAATGTTCTCATTGTTAGGTTCTTTAGTTCTTGTGGTAAAAATTCATAAAACTTGTATGTTTTAAAACGTTCTCATGTCATGTTCATTGGTTTTCTAGTAAACAGTCATAAAGCTTGTTGTACATACGATTTTCATCATGCTAAATAATATAAGGTGGTTGCACAAAAAATAAAAAATTTGATGAATTATCTGTATTCTGTAAGACTAGCCTCTTTTAGAGGCAATTATGACCCACATGATTGATTGATTAATTGATTGATATTTTGTCAATCATTCATTGAATATCTCCCATTTAATGGTAATTGATTGGTATATTCTGTTGATTGATATTTCACTCAATCAAATCGTCAATCAAATCAATCAAATAGTCAAAGATATTTTTCAGTTATGAATTATGGTATGATTTCCTTGATGGAAGCAAAACCCTAGGGATGTTAATATTTGCCAGTAAGGGTCCCTAACCTAACCTATAAATAGCCTGTGGTATTCCATCAAACTATGGCCTTTTGGTTAGGCATAGGTTAGAAGCTCCCTTACTCTAAATCTCTCTTCTACGTATTTTCTTCTCCTACATATTCTGACACTTTAGATAATAAGAGGAAGAAGACAAGAAGACCTGGTATTAATCTCTACTTGACAACAATGGATGGAGAAAAGAAGGCACATAGAATGCATGTGGTGCTTGACAACAATGGTTAGAGGTAAGTTATTTAGTTTTCCACTGCGTAGTACATGTTAAATGTACATATATAGTTTTACATGTGGTATCAGAGTCACCTTCTAACCATGTTGTTAGCCCATAATTTCATGGTTTACTGGTTATCTGATGAAAGTTGCAAAGATTCGTATAATGTTATAACGAATCGAATCTAGTTAGTCATGGGATATATAGTTCCATTGTCTCAATAATTGAGAATTAATGGTAAATCCCATATATATGTTTATGTTATCATGAATCATACCATATGTTGATTATTTGGCATGGTCACAACTCTCAATTTCATAGTTGAATATTCGATACATGTCTTAATAAATATTAAGATTCACGTAAAGAATCCTGGTGGCCATATACCTTACTATATTGGATTCATCAAGATATATATATATATATATATATATATATATATAGCTCCATGTGCAATTTAATATACTATGATTTTGTTTATGGTAATTAATATCAAGTGACAAGTAATGTTTATGGCCTTATATGACTATTGAATTTTTGAATTCTTATTAGAATCAATGCTAGTATGGTTTTACTTAATAAATCACATGATTCTAATATTCTAAAAATCATAATATGGGCATGTTCTCAACCTTAGAGACACTTTTCTCTTGATCATTGATTTATTTCAATGTTTAATTTCTTATGTCTCTATATTTATGTTGTTGTATGAGATCATGTAGTGTATTTATGTACTACAAGTATAGTCACTTGTTTCATAGTATGATATTTGGTATCAACATTAGTTGTTGACTATATTTGAATTTCATAAAATTTCCTTTATAAAGTTTTTCCCTGCATCTCAATTGTTTGATGCATAAAGTATTTAATCACATTAAGTTTGGTGATTAAAATGAATGAAAAGGGAAATTAAGAAATTCTTTTGTCAACGCATACTTGTTTGACTATTTTGATGTCCTTATAAAATCTAACATACTATGTATCCTGAGAGTATACAAAGATCTCTAGACATTTGGTATATAGAAAAATTTTAATCACATATGACAAAGTGATTGAAATTAGGGACTTCTAGTCAATAAGTTGACTTACTAATTTCTATTAGAAAGATTTTTTTTATCCGATTTGGGAATAGCCATAGCATCCCAAATATGGAATGCGGAAAACTTTAATCATATAAAGTTAAGTGATTGCATGAAAGGAAATTCAATGAACGCTTTTAGTCAGATGTGTTTTTTTACTATTGAAGGTTACTAGATGCCATATTGAGAATTTTCCTTCTACATCATATATTTGAAAGTATGACATCTCAAATATTTGATGTGAAAAGATTTTCATCACATATAGGTTGGTGATTGAAATTATGGGTTTTAGTCAACATATTGAATAGTTGACATTTTTAATAAGTTTCCTTATAACATCACATGCTTAAGAGTAGCCACAGCATCTTAAGTATACTGGTGGTTGAGGAAAAAATTTTGTTTCCTTTTCACATACTATTGAGTGATCAAAAAGGAAAAAGAAAAGGGAAAAAGGGCATCTAGATTAAGTTGCAATTAATTCACTAAGATAGTTATTTGGCCCACAGGAGGTAGTATTTTAGTGAGATTAATTGACATAAGATAGTAAATTAGACAATGAATTAAGAAATATTTCTATACCCACAGGTACGAATTATTTCTTCAATTTATTGTTTTAGATTACTAGTCTTATGATTAAGGACGTAAATTCTATGCATGTTTTGCAACATTTGTCTACACGAAGGTTTGAATTTATTATTTGAATTAACATAAGGTTGATTCAAACTCAAGGTTAAAACTTCATAGCTTTCCTATGTTATGATTTTTGGTTGATAATTTATATTTATCGTTTCATTCCAATGATTTTATGGCTCTTATTAGTGTGACTTTTGAATTCATTCTCTTTGTTATGGGTGCAAGTTTTAAATTAGCATTT
The DNA here is from genome assembly GCA_013103745.1 of Gardenia jasminoides. Lineage (NCBI taxonomy): Eukaryota > Viridiplantae > Streptophyta > Magnoliopsida > Gentianales > Rubiaceae > Gardenia > Gardenia jasminoides. Next base: position 41,319,132 of record CM023098.1, read on the forward strand.
CTATGAGAACAAACTATTCTCATAATTTTGTTATATTTGCTAATATAGAGGTTGAATATGGGAATTAGGAGCAATTTAATATCTTGCTCATCCAGTCTCATATTCACATAGAGTAAGGTTTAAACCCTAATTCTTTTGTAGTTAAATCTTGCATGAAAGCCATAAAGAAATTGTTGCAAGCTTTAACTAGTACCCTTAAAAGGCTTTCTTTTGTGACACTTAAGTATTGAAGTGTGCTTTAACTTATTTTTGGAGAAAATGAGAATTTTGCTATATCATCAGTTTAAGTCCCATTAAATTGAGATTGAGTTATTTCTATAGCATTTCATTCTTGATTTTCTCATAAAGAATTTCTTATCCATACGAACCTTTTATAATACACATAAAGATATATGGTTAATCACTAGTTTTAACCATGTGTATTAGAAAGGATAAAGAGGTTAAGAAATAATAGTAAACAATTGCAAACGTTCACATCATGCATTGGAATGAATAAATTTTTCAAAGATGCTATGAAGTTATATCACAGGCATCAAATGTTTGGCTTAAAGTTTGTCGATGTTGCATTTTGGCCACTATTGATATTCGACTTGACTATGCACTTTCATTATGTATGTGTGAAAGAGTGGGAGTCAAGGCAAGTAAATCGACATAAGGTATTTAATGGTTGAAGATGACATTTAGAAAGCAAAAGATAACTATTGAATATACAGTAAGGAATTATTATTATTGATCTAACAACGAAAGGTTGCCGACTAAGTTGTTAGTGATCAAATAACTCATAAGGAACTCATTAGTTTGTATAGTATTTTGCTGTTATTTTCAAACTATTATTGTTGTCTAGACACTCGAGACGTTTATGTTTACATGATTTTGTGCACATTGTTGTTCATGTATAAAGTAAGGATTATTTGATCCATAAAGGTGGACCCTGAATAACTTATATGAAGTTATTCATAAAGTTCTTTTAAAGCACTTAATTAGGAAGTGTGATATACTGTAATACATGGAAGGAAGTGTTCGTACTAAGAATATAACCGCCATGATTCGAATATTATCACTTTCTAATTAAGCAACTATTACATAACTGTTAAATTTATTGAGTGACAATGAGGATTTATGGCCATTTTAAATATCTAGTCACTCATAAAGTTATTTGACTATTACATGTGGGTCAAGTGGGAGAATGTAAGACTAGCCTCTTTTAAAGGCAATTATGACCCACATAGTCGATTGATTAATTGATTGATATCTTGTCAATCATTCATTGAATATCTCCCATTTAATGGTAATTGATTGGTATATTCTGTTGATTGATATTTCACTCAATCAAATCACCAATCAAATCAATCAAATAGTCAAAGATATTATTTTCAATTATGAATTATGGTATGATTTCCTTGATGGAAGCAAAACCCTAGGGATGTTGATATTTGCTAGTAAGGGTCCCTAACCTAGCCTATAAATAGCCTGTGGTATTCCATCAAACTATGGCCTTTTGGTTAGGCATAGGTTAGAAGCTCCCTTACTCTAAATCTCTCTTCTACGTATTTTCTTCTCTTACGTATTCTGACACTTTAGATAATAAGAGGAAGAAGACAAAGGAGACCTGGTATTAATCTCTACTTGACAACAATAGATGGAGAAAAGAAGGCACATAGAATGCATGTGGTGCTCGACAACAATGGTTAGAGGTAAGTTATCTAGTTTTCCGCTGCGTAGTACATGTTAAATGTACATATATAGTTTTACATATTCTACATGCATTAATTGAAAAGCCCTAGTTGTTATAAAAGTTAATTTTTTTTGTGAATAATTTGTTGGGAGATGTAATGTGTAACATGATGTTTAGCTTAATTTGTATGTATGTGTTTGCTAATCAGGTGGTTAAATCTGCTAATCAGATGTGCATTAGGTGTTACTTTTAATTGATGAAAGTAGTTTAGAAAAACTCAACAAGTTATTAGTGATAAAAGAAAAGTCAAGGATGCTTTCGGCATATAACAATTTTATGAAAGATGTATTAGATGTTACAAGGAAAAGAAGAAAGACCATTATATCATACAGTATAATAGATAATAGATAATAGGTAGCGAGATTGACAGATTAGTCCAATTATGCCTTACATCAATAAATTCAACAATAACAAAAAGCACATGCTTGTTTTAGAGCACATGAGACGCGTGATAGCGTTTATGTATGAAAGTATGTTGGTGTGCGTTTAATGCGTCTATATGTGAAAATGATGTGTTTTCATATAAGGTTAAGAAGTGAACATGTGTTTATATGTGTGGAATTGTTTTAGTGTACGAAAATATGTTTATATATGTGAAACTATGTTTATATGTAAGAAACAATTTTTTTGTATTCATAAATGTGTAAGAGAGAATATTATGCATCAAAATGTATGAAATAATATGTCGGATCATATTTTAATAATGTGTTCTAGTTGACCAAATATGGCCCAATCCAATATTAATCTAATCTATACTTTGGCGAGTTGGGTGTAACCCAATTAATAAAAACCCAATATCAACTCGGTCAAAATCTGCCCAACCCACCAATTGTCAGGTGCATTCAAACTTTAATATCCACGCAAAAGTTGTTTTTCCTAAGTTTTATCCCATATAAAATTTTAACCTCTGATTTTCAAGTGTTCAAGTTACAATGACTAGAGCAATTATTGCAACAATTCCTTTTGTACAGTTCTTTTCAAAAAGGAAAGGCAATATAGCTTATAAGAAATATTTGTTAATTTATCTTACCGATATATAGCAAGCGTTTACATTTCTCTAGAATAAAAAGAAAGAGAAAGCGTTTACATTTCTTGATATAAATGTCCTTATCTGACAACATAACCGCATTTCTACCGGATAAACAAACAAATGCATTATAGAGACCTCTGATAAACTAATCATCTAAGTGAGCAGGGATGATCTTAAAGGAAACATGGCATTAGACAACAACAAATCAAGTAAGTTCCCGATCAATCAGGATACATCATATTTTCATAAAATTATTATCATACTTAGATTGCTTAATCTTCTACTTCTATAGAAAAGAGTAGGGTACGAATTAATTATTGCTATGTTTGTTTTGGAGTGCTAAATTAGTATAGTGTACGTAATTGAAAGAAATCTTGGGGCTGAATTGTGGATCAAATCTTGTCTTTCTCGCTTGGGTTGAATAAACTCAAGGGGAGAATATTTGGTTGGGGGGCCGGGGGGGGAGAGAAAAGGAGTTATGAAGGATTGGTGAAGAAGACGGAGGGTCCGATGCGAAGTCGTTGACGAATGGTGACGATGGAGGCGATTGGAGCTTAGGGTTTGACAATTAGGTCTTGATAATTGGGGTTTGATTTGGGGATTCTGAGGAAGAAGATCCATCTAGTTAATGGGTCGGGTCATTTAGTGGAAAACGGATTAAACCTAAGGAAATGGGTCAGATTATATTTATACAGTGGGTCGAGTAGTGTTGAGCTTACACAATAAATTGTGTTCTTAAGGTTGATTATTAGTGTAGGCTGGTTTGGGTCGAAAGGGATTTGGGCTCTAATTAAACTGTTACCACTTCTTTTGGATAAAACCAATAATGGGCTAGATAATTGATTCAAGTGAGTAGCTTGCTGAACTTACTAAACATTCCCAAATAAATATAACGAACTCATTGCACAATATAAAACTTAAAAACAAGAGTGTAGTACTTTTACTGAAGGTCTCACCTTTGACCATGGAATTTTAGGGCCCAAATCTTTACATTTTTTAAGCAAGTTTTTAAAAATTCAAAATGTATTGTAATAACCTAAGTTTTGATAAATAAACCCAATAACTGTATCAAAGGTTCAACGTTGTTTTTAAGTCCAAATTAAATACAAAGAACTATATCTTTATGGTTGGACTTAACTTTAGATCCGATCCCAAAATTAAATTTGTCTTGAACTAAGACGAGCCATTTCTACAAAAATAAATAAACAAGTAAATTAGTAAGTAAGATAAATAAATGAATGAATAAATAAATAACACTTATTTCAAGGATAACCAAATTATGGTATCTTCTAAAAAGGAAACTTTCTAAAATAGAAAACTTTTTAAGAAAGGAAACCTCTTATTTTAGAAAACTTATCAAATAATTTCTATAAAAGTTTGAAGCCTATTGTAGACACCAAATTTTGACTATTTCAATTGTTTTCTTATATTTTTATCTATTAATATTTAGTTATTTATTTTTGAATATTCTAACACATTTTTCTTATTTTTGTAGGTTTTTCTTAAAAAAAAAAATCAAAACGCGGACTAGTTACGCGGATCTATCCGCGTAACCTGATTAGAAGCGAAAAAAAATTACGCGCGTTTTTTTTCCAGCCATTTTCATCCTCATTTTCAACTGTTTTTTTTGTGTCTTTGGCATCAAGTAATCGATTTAGTTAATGCCCAAATCACCCTTGATCCTTAAGACACAAATAAAATGCATCCAATGATCAAAATTAACTCAAGAAAACTCTCAAAGTATCTAAGCCTTTGGTTGTAGGTTTTAATGCCTATAAATCACCCATGTTAGGGTTTTCTGAAAAAAAAGAAGAGGGAGGCTGAGAGTGAGCAGAAAGAGAGAAGAAAGAAATTAGGAAGAAAAGGAAAAACGATTGAGAATCAAAGAGAAAAAAAAAGAGAGAAAAGATAAAACTAGGGTTTCCTTTTTTTAGTGAAGATTTCTTGAATTTTGGTGATTCCTTTTGTTCTTTTCAAGCCCTCAATCGTAGTCTTCCTTACTCTATCTATTATTTTCCTACGATCGAAAATTGTTAAAATCAGACCTTTTGGTGGAACCAAGGTCTTAAATGTGTTTTTTTAAATTTTATGACATTTGATGATGATTATTGGTTGTTATATGAGCATGTTGTGTTTATAAAGCCTTGATAAGGCTCATAGTCTTGTTCGACGCTTAAAATCGCGCTTGATGCTTCGTGTTGATTTTGTTGTGATTTCTGAAAAATTTCTGGAAAAATGTTCTTCACGTTTTGAAGATGTGAAGAAACGCTGCTACTTGCGGATTATTCAGAACGCTCAGCTTCCTCTTGAATGTTTGAAGAGTGAAGAAAGCTGGAGTTCTTGCGCGGCTTGGTTGAACGCCCGCGCTTCTTCTTGAATATTTGAAGATGTGAAGAAACGCTGGTTGTTACGAAGCCGGTCGTAACTTCCGCTTCTAGCCCTAACAGCTCTTCCCTTTCCTTTTTTTGTCTATTTGATGATGTTGACTTAAGATTTGGCCTTTTGGTTTTAGCTTGTTTTGACATGATCTGAATGATGATATTTAATGCTTTAAATAGATCTCCTTGCCTCAAGATTTTGTTTGTGTTATTGTTCAAAACCTGGAAGCAATCTTCCGATATTTTGAAGATGGGAAGAGACGTGACGCTGGCTGAGTCCAGCGTTTCCTCCTGAATTTTACATTTTGCATGTAACGCGGACGTAGTTGCGCGGCTCAGTCCGCATTTCTACCCGTAATCTCTCTGTTCCTTAGTTTTGTTGCTATTTCCCGCTCTTTTGTTCCGTAATCTTACTCTATTATTCAGATTTCCTAGTCTTGTCCATGTTGCTTGCGAATCTGTTTTGATACCCTTTCTTTGAATTTTGATTGATTTTTCCTTTAAATTGGTACCTTGATCCCTTTTGTTGACATTGAGTCTTAGATAACCATTCCCCTCATTTAAGGATTCAATTAAGGCATCACATCAAGGGATGGTAACTTCTTTCCCCTATTATGTGCTCTTATGTGTTTTTGCATGATCTTGCATGTTTTAAATTAAGTTTTCCTTTACTTTTATTCATGTCTAGTCTTTATTTATGTCATTTAATTTTTTGGTAAATCATTTGGAGGCCTTGGATGCCAAGTTGTAATAGACAGATTTAATTTTGTAAAAAGTATATTTATTCTAGAAAATGTAATAGTTAGATTATTATTCCGAATTTTTTCCCCTTAGAATGTATTTAGGTTCCCCCAATGTAATAATTAGGTTTTATATGCTTATTTTGCATGCTTGCATGTTTATGTGTTTACTTGCTTTCCTAGGGTCTTGCATCTAGATATTATGCCTATGTGTTATGTGTTTATGTGTTTTATGTGTTTACTTGTTTTATTATCATGTCTACATGTTTATTGTGTAAATGTATTGACGTCACCACACTAGTCCAACGCTAGTTGTGGCCTTTCCTTTCGATTTCTCACTAATCCAATGTTAGTGAGAACTTTTAGACGAGGGTTAGTCCAATGCTAGACCCTTAATGCCATTCATGCATTAGATACAAATTTCACACACTTTTCACTTTTAGAGTTTCTTTTCCATTTTTGCATGTTACTATTCTCCCATCCCGTATGCGAAACATGTCATTTAGTTTTCTTTTTCGTTAAAAATAGATTAGTTCTTTTTTTAGGGCTTTACCATTTGAATTAGGGAAAAGAGCGAGTATGACTTCCTAGCTTTAGCACGCTTTTATTTCCTTCTATAAAAAGGAAGATTTGAAGTCATGAATTTGGTCTCCCGCATGTTGCATTATCCCTCTTTAGGACATACATGTGCATTATTTTAAATTCTATCAAAAATCATTCTTTAAAAATCAAGTTTCTTCTTCATGTTTAGTAATTCAAAGTCAAAATCCATTTTTCTTAAAATTTCATCTTTTGAAAATCAAGTTCCTCTTTACACTTAAAAATTCATCTTTTCAAAAAACCAATTTCTTTTCCCTTGAGATTTTATAAAAATTGCATTTCTTTTGAAAACCCTAGTTTTCCTTTTCCTTTTTTCGAGTCTCATCATTTGCATTTTTCGTGACCTCCTCGAGGGATCAAATTTGGATGACACAACTAATGTGATCAATTCCAATCAAACCTCAAGGAGACATTTTGCCCCTCCCAACCCAATATTAGGTTTAGGTTTTGCATCCATATAGATAACATCCAAAGGTGATAAATTTTAAAGTTAGAATTAGGAAATTTTTAACTAAATCATGCAACTAGCTTTGGTTAGGTTAGAAGGGTGCCTTAGAGATGAGTAACATCGAATCTTTGCCTTCCCTTCTTTCAACCGTGACCCCCGAACCTTTTTCTCTAGTTTTTCAAAGACCTGGAGTCGTCTAAAAAAGGGTTTTCTTAGTTTATTTTCATTAATTAAAATTTTTGGGTGACTTGGTACACCTAAACTCCATACCAAGTGGCGACTCCAAACTTTTCTAAAAACCCTTTTCTAGACTTTTGTTTTTGGGTCCAAATCGTCACATTTTTAGTCCCATGACCCATTTTGTTTTCAAAAATCAAAAATCAATTTTTTAAACTAAAGAATCTTTTTTCCAACTAAAAACCCGAAATGACGAGGGTTTCATTCCCTCTCCCTTTCAAAAAATGGGGCGCGACAGCTTGGCGACTTCACTGGGGATTTTCCTAAGAGGGTCCGAGTACTTGATTTAGTTGATTATTTCGTTTTCTAACTTTCTTATATATCACATTTGGATGTTTTAGGTTGCATTTCCTTTTTCTTTTTCTTTTCTTTTCTCTTTTAGGATTTTTCCCTCATAATCGCCTCCTTACACCTCAGCATTATGATGAATGAATTATTGGTTATTTATTTACTTGTACCGCCTTGCATTTGGGTGGTGTGCATCTACCCTAGAGCCTCGAGAATGTTTGGTATTTGAATCCCTCCTCTCAAAGGGAATAACTTTCATACGTGCATATGTATTTTACTTTGACCCTACTTTTTTTACTTTAGTGGCTTGTCACGCCACTCTTCCCTATTAGGATTAGGATTGATCCACTTAGACATGTGGCCCTGGCACGACGTGCACGTAGCAATGTCCAGGGGATCACTCGAACCACCGACTTGAGGCATTCGGATTGATGACCTTTTGCCTTTTAGTCTGAAGGTTTGGGAGCCTGTAACCTTTATCGAGTCTAGATGCATTAGTGAGCTCAACCTCATGCATCCATGTTAGAATTGCCTAGGAGAGAGTCTACCTTACCCTATTAAGGATCACTAGACACGAGAGGAGGGATTCCACCCCTCTTTATTCTTGTGCAATTTGTTGCTCCAGCGTGTTATGTGATATCTGTTGATTAAACTAACCTTTTTGTTGTCTTCCCTTTTCTTGCATTTCACAAACTCTAGAAAATAAGAGTCCTGACACTCTTTTAAGACAAGCCATCCTTCTAGATAGGCTATTGCACGTTTGAATTTATATCTATTGCATTAAAGTTATAATTGCGTATCACTTTTAGGCTTACCCCGGCGTTCAAATGGAGCTCCTATAGGTCATGTTTCATTTTGCACCCTTACTTGCTTTAATAAAATGGCATCATGCATAAGCCATAGAGGGAATGCCATTTAGGGAATCCCACGATAGGAATAAACCACCCTTGTGTCTCGAATATATAATCCATTGAGACTTGCATGTTTATGTTTTCAGCAACATCCAAAGGGGTAGTGCACAAGGTAAGGTAGGATCCGATCCCTTCTATGATGGCATCCAACGATATGGAGTGACCTTTGCATGCTAGAATATAAACCTCTAGTAATCAATTTTTGGCCATTTTATCAAAGTTGGTAAAATCCCATGCGTAAGGACACTAAATCGAAAAAACAAATTCACAAATAATTTCTCATTATTGAGATAATGATTTTATCAAGGCCAAATCTTGATTTTAGAAGGCTTATGAGCTAGTGTGTTGCAAATAAAATTGAGATGTGGAGTTACAGGTAAGCAATGAACCCAGTCAACTTTTGGGTAAATCATAAATCCCGTCCAATCCATTTGAACTAGATCCATATTTCCCTCAAGACTAGTCAAGACACAACGATTCTTTCAAGAATAGTCCTTTTCATGCTAAATTAACCTTTAACCTCTCTTCACATATCAATTAAAGTAATAAATCCATTCGGATTTTGTCCTCGTGATGCATCAAGTATCACATATTCTTTTGGTCAATCCTCTAGATTGTTTTATTAATCACATATCAGTGAAGTGATCGGATCCATCAGGTATTGTATGGTGCATACCCCAGAGGATTGCATTTTTCATGCTAGGCCGACCCTTGGTATAAGAGGGCTCCCCCATAGGACATGCATACCAGTTTTGCAATTCTGCTTACTAACTCTAAGTTTTTTTTCTTTTCCTTTCCCCCCTCCCTTGCATTCATAAAAATGTGTGCGTTGATAAGGAAGAAACATTTTCTTGATCTAATAAAGTTTTGAAGATTAGAAGTGTTATTTGATTCTTGGGTAGATCCTGCAATGCAAACTATGGAGAATTCATTTGGGGAAATACAAGCTCAAAGCATCTATGAGATTTGTGGCATGGAGGTTTAACGACTTGTCTATGAAAATCAATGTTTTCGACATGTTTTGTAAAAAAAAAAGGGGGATGAATGAAAAGTAGAGGTGTGTCTTAGATATTTTCATTTTTCTCAGTTATATTTCAATTGAATAAATTTTACTTCAAATATTTACACAGATAAAACTATTCATTTGGGCTTTCCTTATTTTTGTAGTTGTGTACATATTTATGTGAATTTCATCTTCTCTTTCATATAAGGAGACTTCATGATGGATTTTAAGAAAATGAGACCGAGTTGAATCTTGTCATTTGTTGAATAAAATTCGCAAATTTTTGCATGCGGTAAAATTGTAGCCTCAACAATTTAGTGAGGGAGCCTAAATTCAAAATCTCAAATGAACCATTCGAACTTATTATCTTGTTTTAAGTGACCAAGTAAGATGGTGTTTTCCTTTCATTTTACTTCTCTGACCCTATCAAGCCTTCAGAATGAATAAATCAACTACATTGGTTAACACATCCTAAGCCAGGGCAGTTTTATTTTGTAAAGGTTCATTATGGCTAGACTGATTCAACTCATATCTAGTTGAAAGCAAAAATGTTCATTACTCTTAATTGTTTTGAAAATTTGGGATGATGCTTTAAGCATTCATTTTTGTCTCTACACAGATTTTATCATTTATTCTCCCATTTGAGTCATCAGAAGTATAATTTTGTTTCAAATAAAAGCCTTGATGATCATACCCCTATTAGAGTGATTTTCAAAGGTTAGAAAGGAACAGATTTTCACAATGATTTGTTCTTTACTTTGGTTGTCATGGGACTTGGGAATGATGCTTTGGCAATCTCTTCTACTATCTAAACACTCTTTACCCTTTGCATCCCAAGATTGAGCCTAAATTGGTGGTTTGTTTCAACAGCACTTATGATCGCATCCCCACATTGGGGTAGGAGATATAAGCATTTTCAATGACGTCAAGGATGCTAAAATTTTGAGAAAAGAAAAAAAAGAGAAAAAAAAATTGAAAAAAGGGAGAAGAAAAGAAAAAAAAAGAAGAAAAGAAAAGAAAAAAGAAGGAGTGAAGTTAAGAAAAAAAGAGACAGAAAAAAAAGGAGAAGGAAAAAAAAAAGAGAAAGAAGTGAAAAGAGGGGACAAAATATAAAAAAGAAAAAACTGAGGAAAGCAAAGAGAAAATTCAATGCCAAAATTCCTCTAGAAAGATGATAGAAGTCATGATGAGATGCAAGATCTTAAGGTCAAACCCTAGACTGGGGCAATTTTTTTGAAAGAAATACGATGATAGGTGCAAATGTCCTTAACAATCCTATTTCTTTTAGCTATCGTTTTCAAGCCACATTACAAGCTCACAAAGTCTATCGTTGACTTATGTTTCATGACAACTTGAAGTATAGATCAATCTTTAAGAGGCCCATGAATCACTTATGATTGCAAGGTCATAACCCATTTCATTGTGTTTGGCTATCTCTTTTTCTTAAGTATTACAAACCCATGGATTTTATATGCTGACTAAATCTTCATACAAATTAAGGGTGAGTAACTTTTGACTTTCATCAAGAATAGGGTGTTGAATCAGTTTAATGCAATTGAGATACAATACCAAGAAGAACCTCAATGTGCAGTGTTTTCTCTCACCTTCTTTTGAATCGACACCTACCTAAGTGGTCTTGAAGCATGAGTTAGCAAGAAAGAGTGGCCTTTTTCCCCAAAATATTGACCCTAAGTGAGGGAGAGACCTATTGCAATTTGATTTAGTTTCAAGAGGTTCATCATGAGTTCTCCTATATGAGTAAGCATGACATTTTGGCTTGCTTTTTATTTGAGTAATGTAATTTATATTGTCTTGGATGTCTCTAATAACAGACTAATGCATTTTTTTTTGATATTGCCATTTGATTGCTTTCAATAAAAAAAAATGATGGAGCATTTCTATGATGTATTTCTGGGCATACCCAAGGGTCAAATAACACATCTTTAAATTTGCCACTCAAAATTTGGCTTTTGATAAGTTAGCATTTTTTCTTGAGCAGTAATTATTGCATAATAATAAAGAAGGCAAATTGTTTAAGAATTCAAGTACACATCATATTTTGCAAGTCCTCTCTTGTATGCAGGTATTCATGGCTGAAATCCGCAAGAAACAGAAGGCAAATTTTGCAGATCCAAAGATCAAGCATGAATAAAAAATCAATAACACTACATTTCAAGATGATGGCATAGCCTATCAATTTCGAAGGAGCGTCAACTCTAACAGCTAGTTTTGGATTTACCTTTCAAAAAAAAAAAAGTGAAAAAGAAGGAAAGAAAAGTTTTCCCTTTAATGCTACATATAGTTCCTTTTGGACTTTTGAAGCATTTTACCTTTGAATTGCATTTCTAAACTGGGGCAATTTTTTTGTTGGGGCAAAAAAAAAAAAAATTTTTTTTGAAGGAAAATTGAGAAAAATTTTCAATAAGCAAAGAAAATTTGAAAAAAAAAAGAGAGGAGAAAAGAAAAAAAGAAGAGAGAAAATTTTTAATGGCCCGCTGAAGCAATGTTTTATTTGATTAAATTGGGGCAAATTTTTTGGTTGGCTACATTAGAGCCAATTTTTATTTAATTAAATTGGAGCAAATTCTCCATTAACTAAACTGGGGCATTTTTTTTATTAAATTGAAGCAAATTTTCGATTGACCAAAATAGGGCAAATCCTTAAAGGAAAATTGAAAAAAAAATCTGCAAGAAAGAATTTCTCAATAAAAGGTGAAAATTGGGGCAAGTTTGCAACATTCACTGAATGATTTTTGTCAATGCATGCAGGAGCACATTGCATTTTAATCTGCCCGATGGAAGCGTATGGAGACGCAGCTCGGAACTTTGAGCACTCGACTAGGTCGTATAGAGGCGTGCCTCGACATTCAGCCGCCTGAGCCGCCTATCCCAAAGGCCACTGGAGGCGATGGTGGATTTGAGGGGGACGACAGACCCATCCCCTGATTTTGCAGTTTATCCCATCCTTGCTTTATTTCACTTCTTATGTTTGATCCTGCGTTCTGATTTTTAGACATAGGTTTAACTGTTAGAAATATTTTTGGTTAAATTGCTGCATCAGGATTTATATATTTGCTTAAATTTGGCTCTTATGTGCTTATATGTGTTGAATGTGTTTTGAAAATTTGGGCTACTGGCAGGGAGTTTCATCCAATTATAGGGGAAAATCTATAAAAAAAAAAAAAATCTAAATTACACATTTGTCCCACAAATTGCTTTGCTTTGCAAAATTTGATTCAAAAAGGGTGTAAATGTCCACTTTTGGTTGCAATTGCTTTCATCTTTCTAAAATAAAGCCCGTGCGATTTGAAAAGTCCTTTTTCCGTCTTACTCGGAAATAATTATTATGTGATTAAGACATTGGCATTTTAGAAAATATATTTTGTAAAATAGGAAAAATTATGCCTCAGTTTTTTTTTCCTATTGAATGAGATTTCTTCTTTTATTGGATTTTACAAGAAAATGATTGATATAGTTGGCAAATGATCCTTTTTCAATTGATATGCTATAAAAAAAAGAATAAAAAAAGAAAAGAAAAAAAAAGAGAGAAAAAGAAAAAGCAACAAAGTGAGAACTAAAGTTCTATTCCAATGATTCTAGTACTAAGTAACCGGAGGTTCAGCATCTACAAATGTTAACTTTCACGTAAAACGGTATTTGAATTACGAGTATGCAAAGCAGTTCGAACAAGTAAAATGTTGAGTAACCGGGAATCTTCACCTAAAAGTGTTGATTTTCGCGTCAAAAGACATTTTTACTATTTGAGCAAGAAGGCATATGTCGAGTAATCGGGAGTCTTCACCTAAAAGTGTTGATTTTCGCGTCAAAAGGCATTATTGCAATTTGAGTAAGAAGATGTGCTTCAGCAAATCCTTTTTAGCAGTAAAATCTGAGAAAACTGTGGAAAAGGCAAGCTTGAATTGACTATATGAGTCGTTTGATTGCAAAATTTGGTGAAAGTGAGAAATCAAACTTGAATTGTTAAAATTGAGGTATAATTGTCTCTCTTTTACTTGATATTATGAGTACTTGATGCAAATTGAATAATTGCATAATAATGTTTTGTCTGGTTTATGAGGATTTGGATTTCCAAGATCGCATGGTTTATTTCAATCCCATAGTTTGTTTTGATGAATACTTCCTACCATTTGAGAACAAGCAATGTTTCATGAGCATGATTATCTGATGAATGTGTTTTATCGCATGATTCTCATACGTTTTAGTCATTTTAATGGCTAACAGCTGTGATCACAAGAGAATTTTTTGCACTTTATGATTAAAAAGAAAAAGAAAAAATTGAATTTCCATAGACTAATTGGTTAATATTTCATGACTTCTGCAGGATTAACGATTCATTCGACACTGGGGCAATTTTGTTTTAAGGGAAGTGATCTCCAATTTTGGATAATGCATTCAAAATTAATTTTTGCCGGAAAAGGTTTGCAGATCAAGAGGATGGCAACATATGTGTATTTGTTTCAACCCTGGAGAGGAAAGGTTTCAGTTATACTCTTCAAATTTTCAAAATCCATCAATTCTTGAAAAAAAAAAGAAAAAAAAAGAAAAAAAAGAGAGAGAAGTCACTGTTCCTATCAATCACTTCCTTTTCAATTCAAGAAAAGCAAAAATCAGAAATGCAACATTTTACTGAGTGCATCATTACTTGCATTTTACATTTACCATGTTTGAACAGCTTGTGTTTTATTTTTTCAAAGTCTGGCAATCCAGAATTTATGTTTCCATCTCTCCCACTAGTGTCTAGATTTGGGTCCAATCCCACCAGTAATTTAGACCTAAGGTATATTTACATTTTCCCATCTAGTCATTCAGGTTTGGCTCCAGTCCCACTGAATAGTCTAAATTTGGAAAGAATTTTAAATTTCTGTTGGTTGCTGTCTCAACCTCCACCGGGCACCCTTCTATCTCCCCTGCTTCAATTTAAATTTGTTGGTTCTTTGGCACCCTTCTATCCCACTGCTTCAATTTAAATTTCATTGGTGAGTCTCAACCTCAGGGTACCCTTCTATCCCCTTCTTGATATTTTAAATTCCTTGGTGAGTCTCACCTCCTGCACCCTTCTATCTCCTTCTTGATATTTTAAATTCAGTGAGTTTCAATCTGGCACCCTTCTATCCCTTCTTAATATTTTAAATTCTGTTGGTGAGTCTCTCTACCTTCTATCTCCTTCAATTTAAATTTACGTTGGTGAGTCTCAACCTCCGGCACCCTTCTATCTCCCATTCTTGATATTTTAAATTCACATTTGGTGAGTCTCCTCACTGCACCCTTCTATCTCCCCTTCTTGATATTTTAAATTCACGTTGGTGAGTTTCAACTTCACGGCACCTTCTATCCCTTCTTGATATTTTAAATTCATTTGGTGAGTCTCAACCTCCACGGGTACCCTTCTATCTCCCTGCTTCAATTTAAATTCCTGTTGGTGAGTCTCACCTCAGCACCTTCTATCCCCCTTCTTGATATTTTAAATTCCTGTTGGTGAGTCTCACCTCCGGACACCCTTCTATCCCTTCTTGATATTTTAAATTCCTGTTGGTGAGTCTCAGCCTCAGCCGGGCACCCTTCTATCCCCTTCTTGATATTTTAAATTCCTGTTGGTGAGTCTCAACCTCCAGTACCCTTCTATCTCCCACGCTTCAATTTAAATTTCGTTGGTGAGTCTCAGGGCACCCTTCTATCTCCCTTCTTGATATTTTAAATTCTTGGTGAGTCTCAACTGCACCCTTCTATCCCCTTCTTGATATTTTAAATTCACATTGGTGAGTCTGCCTCCAGCACCCTTCTATCTCCTCTTCTTGATATTTTAAATTCCTGTTGGTGAGTCTCAGCCTCCGCCAGACACCCTTCTATCCCCCTTCTTGACATTTTAAATTCCTGTTGGTGAGTCTCAACCTCCGCCGGGCACCCTCCTATCTTCCCTTCTTGAATATTTAAATTTCTGTTGGTGAGTCTCAGCGTCCACCGCGCACCCTTCTACCCCAATTCTTGGCATTTAATTTTATTCTTGGCTTGAATATTTAAATTCCTATTGGTGAGTCTCAGCGTCCACCGCGCACCCTTCTATCTCCCATTCTCGAATTTTACAAGATTCAGTACTTATTCCATCGCAGTTCATTTGCATTTGAACTACGTTTGACCTGATTCTCATGGCGAGATACGTAGGTAACTTTACACGAGTTCGGTCACATTATGCATTTTATTATATTAGTTTGATAAGTGGCAATCTAACATTCCTGTTGTTTACAATGGTTCAGATACAACCAGCGAAACCAGGTAAGCATTTGGTGTCTACGTCTTTGTCTAGAGTTTCTTCAAAACTCAGACAAAGAGGGGCAAGTTGTAGATACCAAATTTTGACTATTTCAATTGTTTTCTTATATTTTTATCTATTAATATTTAGTTATTTATTTTTGAATATTCTAACACATTTTTCTTATTTTTGTAGGTTTTTCTTTAAAAAAAAAAATCAAAACGCGGACCAGTTACGCGGATCTATCCGCGTAACTAGTCCGCGTAACCTGATCAGAAATGGAAAAAAATTACGCGCATTTTTTTTCTAGCCTTTTTCTTCCTCATTTCCAGCTGTTTTTTTTTTGTGTCTTTGGCATCAAGTAATCGATTTAGTTAATGCCCAAATCACCCTTGATCCTTAAGACACAAATAAAACGCATCCAATGATCAAAATTAACCCAAGAAAACCCTCAAAGTATCTAAGCCTTTGGTTGTAGGTTTTAATGCCTATAAATCACCCATGTTAGGGTTTTCTGAAAAAAAAAAAGAAGAGGGAGGCTGAGAGTGAGCAGAAAGAGAGAAGAAAGAAATTAGGAAGAAAAGGAAAAACGATTGAGAATCAAAGAGAAAAAGAAAAAGAGAGAAAAGATAAAAACTAGGGTTTCCTTTTTTTTAGTGAAGATTTCTTGAATTTTGGTGATTCCTTTTCGTTCTTTTCAAGCCTCCGAATCAGGTAGTCTTCCTTTACTCTATCTATTATTTTTCTGGTTGAAAATTGCTAAAAATCAGACCTTTTGGTGGAACCAAGGTCTTAAATGTATTTTTTTTAAGTTTTATGACATTTGATGATGATTATTGGTTGTTATATGAGCATGTTGTGTTTATAAAGCCTTGATAAGGCTCATAGTCTTGTTCTGACGTTTAAAATCAGACGTTTGGATGCTTCTGTGTTGATTTTGTTGCGATTTCTGAAAAATTTCTGGAAAAATGTTTTCACGTTTTGAAGATGTGAAGAAACGCGGGCTACTTGCGCGGATTACTTCGCGTAACGCTCCGCGTTTCCTCTTGAATGCTTGAAGATGTGAAGAAACGCGAATTCTTGCGGCTTGGTTGAACGCCCACGTTCTTCTTGAATATTTGAAGATGTGAAGAAAGCGGGGTTACGCAGCCGTGACTTCCGCGTTCTACGCTTCTTCCCTTTCCCCTTTTTTTGTCTATTTGATGATGTTGATGCTTAAGATTTGGCCTTTTTCGATTTTAGCTTGTTTTGACATGATCTGAATGATGATGTTTAATACTTTAAATAGATCTCCTTGCCTCTGAAGATTTTGTTTGTGTTATTGTTCAAAACTGGAAGCAATCTTCGATATTTTGAAGATGGGAAGAGAGACGACGCTGAGTCGCGTTTCTCAGCGTTTCCCTCGAACTTTACATTTTGCATGTAACGCTGGACGTAGTTGCTGGCTTTGTCCAGCGTTTACTCCGTAATCTCTGTTCCTCAATTTTGTTGCTATTTCCTCTTTTGTTCCGTAATCTTACTCTATTATTCAGTATTTCCTAGTCTTGTCCATGTTGCTTTGAATCTGTTTTGATACCTTTTCTTTGAATTTTGATTGATTTTTCCTTTAAATTGGTACCTTGATCCCTTTTGTTGACATTGAGTCTTAGATAACCATTCCCCTCATTTAAGGATTCAGTTAAGGCATCACATCAAGGGATGGTAACTTCTTTCCTCTATTATGTGCTCTTATGTGTTTTTGCATGATCTTGCATGTTTTAAATTAAGTTTTCCTTTGCTTTTATTCATGTCTAGTCTTTATTTATGTCATTTAATTTTTGGGTAAATCATTTGGAGGCCTTGGATGCCAAATTGTAATAGACAGATTTAATTTTGGAAAAAGTGTATTTATTCTAGAAAATGTAATAGTTAGATTATTATTCCAAATTTTTTCCCCTTAGAATATTTTTAGGTTCTCCCAATGTAATAATTAGGTTTTATATGCTTATTTTGCATGCTCGCATGTTTATGTGTTTACTTGCTTTCCTAGGGTCTTGCATCTAGATATTATGCCTATGTGTTATGTGTTTATGTGCTTTTATGTGTTTACTTGCTTTATTATCATGTCTACATGTTTATTGTGTAAATGTATTGACGTCACCACAATAGTCCAACGCTAGTTGTGGCCTTTCCTTTCGATTTCTCACTAATCCAATGTTAGTGAGAACTTTTAGACGAGGGCTAGTCCAATGCTAGACCCTTAATGCCGTTCATGCATTAGATACAAATTTCACACACTTTTCACTTTTAGAGTTTCTTTTCCATTTTTGCATGTTACTATTCTCCCATTCCGTATGCGAAACATGTCATTTAGTTTTTCTTTTTCGGTAAAAATAGATTAGTTCTTTTTTTAGGGCTTTACCATTTGAATTAGGGAAAAGAGCGAGTATGACTTCCTAGCTTTAGCACGCTTTTATTTCCTTCTATAAAAAGGAAGATTTGAAGTCACGAATTTAGTCTCCCGCATGTTGCATTATCCCTCTTTAGGACATACATGTGCATTATTTTAAATTCTATTAAAAATCATTCTTTAAAAATCAAGTTTCTTCTTGATGTTTAGTAATTCAAAGTCAAAATCCATTTTTCTTAAAATTTCATCTTTTGAAAATCAAGTTCCTCTTTACACTTAAAAATTCATCTTTTCAAAAAACCAATTTCTTTTCCCTTGAGATTTTATAAAAATTGCATTTCTTTTGAAAACCCTAATTTTCCTTTTTTTTTTTCGAGTCTCATCATTTCCATTTTTCGTGACCTCCTCGAGGGATCAAATTTGGATGACACAACTAATGTGATCAATTCCAATCAAACCTCAAGGAGACATTTTGCCCTTCCCAACCCAATATTAGGTTTAGGTTTTGCATCCATATAGATAACATCCAAAGGTGATAAATTTTAAAGTTAAAATTAGGAAATTTTTAACTAAATCATGCAACTAGCTTTGGTTAGGTTAGAAGGGTGCCTTAGAGACAAGTAAAATCGAATCTTTGCCTTCCCTTCTTTAAACCGTGACCCCCGAACCTTTTTCTCTAGTTTTTCAAAGACCTGGAATCGTCTAAAAAAGGGTTTTCGTTGTTTATTTTCATTAATTAAAATTTTTGGGTGACTTGGTACACCTAAAGTCCTTACCAAGTGGCGACTCCAAACTTTTCTAAAAACCCTTTTCTAGACTTTTGTTTTTGGGTCCAAATCGTCGCATTTTTAGTCCCATGACCCATTTCGTTTTCAAAAATCAAAAATCAATTTTTTTAACTAAAGAATCTTTTTTCCAACTAAAAACCCTAAACGACGAGGGTTTCATTCCCTCTCCCTTTCAAAAAATGGGTCGCGACAGCTATTTTCTAGGGCTATTCGAGAGAGAAATAAACACTTTAAGAATAAGACATATCAATTAATTACGGTACATATGTCGGTGGGTCTAGCTTTGAAGTGTGCTCAAGGCCATGTTAAGAATATCTTCAATTGAGCAATTTGAGCTAGATGGTGCTTGCGCTTCTCTATTTTCAAAATGTTCAATATGACTTTTCTCACATGAAAATCTTATTTTGTTATATAAGTGGTGAAATGATTATGTGGCTATTTGCTATGTTGTGATAGTGGGGTGAAGGCTCTGTACATTGTTTTTACACTTGCTATAGTTAGTAAAGCTATACTTTGGAGCAATAGATATGTGCAACATTGGCTGCAAAAATTCATGTATTGAATTTTTTTAGCATCCCTTTGATATATTTACACATCAAATTTACCCATTTTATCCTACCTTATAACCAAGTCTCATTATAACCTTGTAAAAGTCCATTTGATTTTTGCATTCAATTCATTATTAGTGGTGAAGATGTGATATATGAGCAACCCTATGATAATGTCACTCCATTGTGTCGATTTGAGAGTTGTATTATATTATACCCCATACATTTTTGGAGTGATGAGCACATGTGTTACATTCTTTGCAAGCATCATCGAATTTGGTATATTCTGAATTTAATGAAATTTTTAGGGAGTAAGATACCTCTACTAGTATGATTTTCTAAGAATTACTTGATATCTTGATTGTACTTCTGAGTTAGGATATGCTTGAGGACAAGCATAGTCTACGTGTGGGGGGAATTGATAGGATGCATATTAGTTGGTTATTTTGTACATATTTCCTCCTTATTTTCACCAAATATTACATTAATCGATAGATTCTATTTATATTTGATAATTGGTGTTAGTTGTAGGAAATTTGGATGAAAAGAAGCCAAAAGTGCTGATTTCAGTTAGGTGTGGGCGCGTCAACATCCCGCCTTCAAGTCCGGAATGCTTGGGATTTTCCTGTACATGTGGGAGTTTCCTAATCCCATTCAAAGTTTTATTTTGGCAAGGATTACTCCTGTCACAAGTTTCTAATTTGTATTAGGAAACTATCTTTATTATCTTTTTCCTTTTTAGAGTAGAATATCTTTTAAAAATAGGAATTATCCCTTATCTAGACAGCAATAAAATAGGAAAAGAGATTGGGAGGAGATTTTCACTCGGGGAGAATCGTTCTTTTTAAAAGATCGGAAGACACTCTTTCTTTGACATTATTATCGACTTTTCCTCCTAAAAATCTCTCTCAACTTTGCATAGAATTCTCTCCATGAGAAGTGACTAAGTCTTATTCTCTAGTCAAAAATCAACTTGAAGACGCGGTTCTCAAACATCTATGAGATCAAATTGATTTTTATTTGTTCTTTTAATTCATTGGTATTCGTACGTTTTCTGTTTTAATTGTTTATGTTTGTTTTGTTATTTGAATGTCAAGGACCCGAAATTCAAAGTAACCTAATAATCTACTGCCAAATTAATCTACTAAATCCATAATTATTTAATTGATTAATATTACTGATGACTAACGTTAACACGTGTTAGGGAAACGTATGATCTAATTTAAATAAATTCTCACAGCGTGTTTATTGGTTAGAATTGAGCTTTTCTAGTTCTTATTGCAAGCAGGAATTTAAATCCTACGATCGTACCTAGGGCTGTTTCTTGGTTAGGGAAGTAATTAATGGTCGTACCTTGATTATCGATAAAGTAAGGAAAAGTTGGCTGTCAGAACTTGTTGATGGCTATAACCAATTTATTAATGAATGATTGAACAATTCTTGCATCAATGATCTTTTGTGTGGACTGAAAAGTTGCATCTTTGACTAGAGCATTTATTGTCATTCTTTATATTTAATTTTTTCTTGTATATTTGTTTTATTAGAGTTAATTAGTAAGTTTAACTTTTCAAGAATTTCCCCTTTTATTTATTATTTTAGAAGGTTACAGAAATAAATAGGAATTAATATAGGAATTTATTGTGAATAGCTTGATTATTGGAATAGCTTAATTATAGGAATAGCTTAATTACAGGGATAGTTTAATTATAGGACTCTAGCTGATTGACAGTTAACTTTACAAACATAGAGTTATTAGTTCGTGTATATATATGTAACATTTTCTCTCAATAAAGAACAGAAACTTATTCTAGCCAAAATTATGTTTTCATGGTATCAAAGCCCTACCATCAAGGTTAGGGTCTTTGTTCGCTGTCAGAAAATTCATTAGTCATCATTCGCCTCATCTGACTCTGTATAGCACACATCTGTGTTCTATTCTTCACTCTTGTTTTAAAGAGTTCAGATCTGTCCTTTTCTGTTGATTCTGAACTCATGGCAGAAACGAAATCCATCGTTATGTCTGATGTGGTTCCTGTGATGTCTAAGATCACGGAACACAAACTCAATAATTCTAACTATCTTGATTGGAGTAAAACGGTTCGTCTTTATCTGTGAAGTATTGATAAAGATAATCATCTGACTGATGATCTTTGAAAAGATGGTTCAAGGCAGACATGGTTACAGGAGGATGCTAGATTGTTCTTGCAAATACGGAATTCTATTGATAGTGAGGTAATTGGCTTAATTAATCACTGTGAATTTGTCAAGGAGTTAATGGAGTATTTAGAATTTTTGTATTCTTGTAAAGGGAATATTTCTTGCATATATGAGGTGTGTCAAGCCTTTTATTGTGCAAAGAAACAAGATAAGTCCATCACGACTTATTTTATAGATTTTAAGAAAACTTATGAGGAGCTTAATCTATTATTACTGTTTAGTTTTGATGTGAAAGTTCAGCAAAATCAACGAGAACAGATGGCGGTTATGAGTTTTTTGGCTGGTCTTTCGCCTGAATTTGAACCTGCTAAATCTCAGATTCTCTCGAGTTCCGAGATCTCATCCTTCCAAGATGTGTTTAGTAGGGTATTTCACACAGAGAATTCCTAATCTGTTCAGTCTAGTAGTGCTCTTGTTAGTCGAAATAACGAATATGAATTTGGAAAACAGTAATACAAAGGTGGTGGTAAAGGAATTGACACTCAGGGACAGAATCTAGAAGTGGTTATGTGTCACTATTGTCATAAGTTAGGTCATATGAAGCATGATTGCAAGAAATTGCAGTACAGGAACCAGAGAACTCAATCCACACATATTGCTTCTACCAATGATGCGATTAACCATGAAATGTCTGTTCCGATCTCTGCAGATGAATTTGCTAAATTTTCTCAGTACCAAGAATCATTAAAGTCTTCATCTACTCCTATAACTGCCATCGCTGAGTCAGGTAAACCAAACACATGCCTTGTGTCCTCATTCTCCAAATGGGTAATTGATTCTGGTGCCACAGATCATATGACAGGTAATTCTAGTCTATTTTCTACCTTTCAACGACACACATCTACATCTACTGTTAGCTTAGCTGATGGGCCAAAATCTCGTGTTCTTGGATCAGGCTCAGTTAACCCCACTCCATTAATCTCATTGTCATTTGTCTTAAGTTTGCCTGAGTTGTCTTTTAATCTAATTTCTGTGAGTAAACTTACTCGTGCCCTTAATTTTTCTGCCCAATTCTTTCCTGACTATTGCTTGTTTCAGGATCTTACGATGAAGCAGATTATTGGTAAAGGGCATGAATTTGGAGGTCTCTGCATCCTTGATACATAGATACCAAAGTCCACAGCTTGTTCTAGAATTGGAACTCTATTTGACGCACATTGTAGGCTGGGTCATCCTTCTCTCCCTTTGTTAAAGACACTTTGTCCAAAATTTTAGAGTTTGTCTTCATTAGATTGTGAGTCTTGTCAGTTTGCCAAATATCATCGTGTTAACCTGAGCCCTAGGGTCAATAAACGAGCGGATGTTCCTTTTGCATTAGTTCATTCAGATGTCCGGGGACCTAGTCCAGTCATATCTAAAACTGAATTCAAGTATTTTGTTTCTTTTGTTGATGACCATTCTCGTATGACTTGGTTATATTTGATGAAAAATTGTTCGAAGTTGTTTTCTCATTTTTGTGCTTTTTGTGTTGAGGTTAAGACTCAATTTAAGCATTCTGTACAAATATTGCGAAGTGACAATGCCAAAGAATCACACCTTTTCAATCTTATATGGTGAAAAATGGTATTATTCATCAAACCTCTTATGTGGATACACCATCCCAAAACGGGGTAGCAGAATGAAAGAATAGACATTTGCTCAAAACTGCAAGAGCCTTATTATTTCAAATGCATGCTCCTAAACATTTTTGGCCTGATGTAGTGTCCACAGCTTGCTGCCTTCATCTGTTCTTAATGGTGGGACTCCTTATAATACTCTTTTTCCAAATAGACTTTTGTTTCCCATTGAACCTAAAATCTTTGGTTGTACATGTTTTGTCCACGACTCTCGTCCTCAAGTCACTAAATTAGACCCCAAATCATTGAAATGGATTTTTCTTGATTATTCTCGAGTCCAAAAAGGATATAGATGTTATTGTCCTAGTCTCGGCAGCTACATTGTGTCAGTTGATGTTACTTTTCTTGAAAATACACCTTTTACTCCATCCTCATCTCATTCATGTTAGGAGGTGGATGATTTGTTAATCTATACTGTTACATCTTCAGGTGACAAATGTCCAATTACTCAGGTATATTCTCAACGACAAAAGCCTCTAGATGCATGCCTTGAACCAACTCCTTCGTTATTAGATCTTGTCTCAAGTGATGATCTTCCTATTGCTCTTCGCAAAGGTAAGCGTCAATGTGCTTCTCCTATGTCTTCATGTGTATCTTATAATCATTTATCCACCTCTTCTTGTTCCTTTATTACATCTCTTGACTCTATCTCACTTCCTAAAATGTTCATGAAGCCTTATCCCATCACGGATGGCACAATGCTATGATAGAGGAGATGAATGCTTTAGATGGTAATGATACTTGGAACTTACTAAATTTACCTGTAAGAAAGAAGGCTATTGGGAGTAAGTGGGATTTTGCAGTTAAATTCAATCCTAATGGATCGGTTGCTCGGTAGAAAGCCCGTCTCATTGCCAAAGGCTATGCCCAAATCTATGGAGAGGATTATTCTGATACTTTTTCTCCTATTGCTAAGTTAACATCTATCAGGTTATTCATTTCTATGGCAGCCACTCATAATTGGCCTTTGCATCAATTCAATATCAAGAATGCCTTTCTTCATGGAGACGTTCAAGAGAAAGTTTATATGGAACGACCACCTGGGTTTGTTGCTCAGGGGGAGTTTGGGAAGGTTTGTCACTTCAAAAGTCTTTGTATGGGTTGAAACAAAGTCCTCGCGCTTGGTTTGGAAAATTTAGTCTAGTAGTTGAAAGGTTTGGGATGCAGAAAAGCAAATTTGATCATTCTGTTTTCTACAAACAGTCTGAAACTAGTATTATTTTATTAGTAGTATATGTGGATGATATTGTTATCACTGGAAATGATGCTGCAGGTATTTCATCTCTTAAAGCTTTTCTCCATAGTCAATTTTAGACAAAGGATTTGGGATTATTAAAGTATTTTTTGGGTATTGAGATAGCAAAGAGTAGGAAAGGGATATTCCTGTCTCAAATAAAATATGTTCTTGACTTACTATCTGAAATGGGAAAATTGGGGGCTAAACTAGCTAGTACCCTAATGATTCCTAACTTGCAGCTTACAAAAGAAGGTGAATTGTTAGAAGATCCTGGGAGGTATAGAAAATTGATTGAAAAGTTGAATTATCTTACAGTAACTCATCTAGATATAGCATATTCAGTTAGTGTTGTTAGTCAATACATGTCTAATCCTACCGTTAATCATTGGGCAGTTGTAGAACAAATTTTGTGTTATTTAAAAGGAGCTCCTGGACGTGGTATTCTGTATAAAAATCATGGTCATACTAGAATTGAGTGTTTTTTCAGATGCTGATTGGGCAAGATCCAAGGCAGATCGAAGATCCATAACAAGATACTGTGTCTTCGTTAGAGGAAACTTGGTCTCATGGAAGAGTAAGAAGCAGAATGTTGTCTCACGATCGAGTGCCGAGTCAGAATATAGAGCTATGGCACAATCGATATGTGAAATAATGTAGATAAATCAACTTCTAACTGAGGTGGGTCTCAAAACCTCAATGCCTGCAAAATTGTGGTGTGATAACCAAGTGGCTCTTCATATTGCATCCAATCCCGTATTTCATGAGCGAACAAAGCACATCGAAATAGATTGTCATTTTGTTCGTGAGAAAATACAGCAGAGCTTGATTTCTATAGGATTTGTGAGGACTGGAGAACAGTTGGGAGATCTCTTTACGAAGGCTCTACATGGGGTTCGAGTTGATTACCTTTGTAACAAGTTGGGCATGAGTAACAACTATGTTCCAACTTGAGGGGAAGTGTTACAGAAATAAATAGGAATTAATATAGGAATTTATTGTGAATAGCTTGATTATAGGAATAGCTTAATTATAGGAATAACTTGATTATAGAGATAGCTTAATTATAGAACTCTAGCTGATTAACAGCCAACTTTTCTAACATAGAGTTGTTAGTTCATGTATATACATGTAATATTTTCTCTCAATAAAGAACAGAAACTTATTCTATCCAAAATTATGTTTTCAAGAAGGAAATAAATCAGTCCAGTCCTTATGGATACGACTCTACTCACTGCTATACTTGAATCTAAATTTTTAGAGTAGATATTTTTATTTTTGATTGGTTGATGACCTGTCAGGTGTTAATTGCTATATTCTATTCATATTTGATTTTTGATATTAATTTTCAGAATTTGGAGTTAAAATGAATTTAAAGTGCATTAAAAGATTTCCGGAAGACTTTTATGAATATGGCACGGGCATGTCTCATAACCTGCAAAGTCCAGAAGAATGCCGAATGCAATGGACCAATTTCGTGCGTGCAAGGGATTCCATTACCATCTCTTGGTTGTACACATTTGTCACGGAATTGAAGATCCTAATTGGTCATGATTTGCGATAAGAGTTTATTTGACCTATAATTAGTGTGTAATTTGGTATTATTTTTATGGTATTTTCTAGTTTTATTTAGGTGTTTTTAGTCATTTTTAGTAAAAGTTCTCCAAGTTACATTTTCTTGCAATTTAGCTAAATTAAATGGATTAACGCTCAAATTGATGTTGTTCTTGTAGGATTGGGAGCGTCATTCATTGTTTGAAGATTAATTGGAAAAGATTTTAGTCAAATTTTGATAATGCAAATTCGAAATTTGAAGAAATATTGAAGAGTTGGAGTTGTGCGTGAAATAGAAGAAAAGAGAGGGGAAGCAATCCGAGCTTAGATCGACCATGCACCCACTGGATCTAGACCTTGGATTAAGTTCAGAAATTAGAGGACTGATTTGAGAGGAGCGATCCAATCTTAGATCCAGCATGAAAGGTCCTCAAATTGTACTCGACAAACGAAAATAAAATGCAGGGGAATTAGATCCAATGGGTCATCAAATCGATTTAACCTTGGATCGAGACCTCAGATTCACATTTCGGCTCTACAACTTGCAAAACAAGTTGTACTCATTTCACACTTGCTTTTTGACCCATGTCTCACAAGAAATCTCAGCTGGAAACTGCTTTTTAGGTGATGAAGAATTGAACAACCACTTTTGTACTTTTGAGGGCTAATTATTTTTTAGGTAATGATAGAGGAGTATATAAGAGAAGAAAAGAGAGAGAGAGAGAAGAGGACATAGAGGAAGAATGGTAAGAAAAAAAGAACTCTTTTTCTCTCTAACAAGTAGACATAGTCTTTCACTTTTCTTGGAGAAAATCTTGAAGAACACTTGATGTTATTCATATTTTGATGGCAATGAAGATGATGAACCTTGGAGAACGTGTTTCTTCAGTTGAATGAGCATTTCTTCTTCCCTATTCTCTTTATTATTCGTAAATTTATGTGGTTATATCTTGAATATGAGTTTATGTGTTAAAGTTAGCATGTCTAGCTAGATCTATTTGTTCTAGAGTTAGATGGAACTTTTCATTGTTTGTTTATGGAGGATTGATGATGTTTTGACCATTCTTGTACTTGCTAGTTCATCTATCTATACTTTAATACTTGTGAGTGATTGATCACCATTTGCAAGTCATTAAGTTGTTGTTAATCTATGAAAATAGTTGATAACAATGTAACAAAGAAAGAATCTTAAGTAGTAGACACACGAAAGTAATGCTACTTTTAGGTGGATGTTATTAGATTTCTTGTGCTTGATTAAATTGATATTTGTGAATTTATCATGAAAGTAGGTCCAACTGTTAGCTAGTTTGGTTCATTGGCGAAGTAAGTTCCAATTGGTTTAGTGAAATTCATCTTTAGTAAGGCAAGTGAATTGATCAAAATAGATGTTGGTTTTCTTGATTAAGTGTAATTAGTGAATTCTATGCCCTAGAACGAAGTCTGACTTGAATATTCTCCAAGAATGTTAGTTTTTTATTTCATCTTTTGCTTGTTGATTTGTCAAGTTTTTAGAAGTAATTATTTGATAGTTTTAGATAATAGAGTAAGTTAAAGCCTTAGTAATTGAAAAGTGATTCTTGTGGGAATGATCCTAATTTCTTGTACTACAATTAACGGCCTGCATACTTGCAGTAAAATGAGGGGTTAGGAATTAAAATTTATAGTGTAGGTAAAACATCGATCAATTTGATGTAATTTATTTGGAAATTAATTGATATATTGCGCTGGTTAGTTTATTTGAAGTAGTCTAAAAGGGAAAAGTAATATTTTCCTTATGAATTGGGAAACGAGTGGCAAGTAGAGATCTAGATAGAGTAGTAGTTCTTGTGAGATTATTCATGTAGGAAGAAAAAGAGGAGAGAAACGGCTCGTCTCCTCAGTTAATCAATTCCATTTCTTTTTTTTCTCAAAAACAATAAACCCTAATATGACTTTTGGCCATGGTTTCATCGTGAGGAGTGGTCAAATTATTGTTCTAGTTAGAAGATAATTCAAAATTTAGTTCATGGAATATTGTGAGATCTAATTTGATTAATTCGTTTCATTTATTTATAAGTATTTATATACTTATTGTTTCTTCTTGATATGATTGTTTTGTTTGAATTAAATAAAGAGCCCTTATTTATTTTGATAAAATAATCTACTGCCATTTAAAATATCAAATTCATAATTGTTTGGGGGTTTTAGTATTTATGGCAAGTGGCATAATTTTATTGTAGTAGAAACTTTCGAATGCATGTTACATGGGTATCTAATCTAATTTAAATGAACTGAACTTGTGTGTTTGTCAGTTAGAATTGATAGCCTTTTTAGTTACTAATGTTG
Source organism: Gardenia jasminoides (assembly GCA_013103745.1). Lineage (NCBI taxonomy): Eukaryota > Viridiplantae > Streptophyta > Magnoliopsida > Gentianales > Rubiaceae > Gardenia > Gardenia jasminoides. Next base: position 41,347,441 of record CM023098.1, read on the forward strand.
TCAATATGCTAAATTCTAAGAGAGTCTCTTTAGGGTTGTCTAATTAGCAAGTAAAATAATCATACAGTTTATTATGGTTATTGAAATAGTTAGAAGAGATAGGTTTTCAGAGTTTGCTGCCAACCATAACTAGTTTATTTGTAAATAAATAATTTTATTACTGCATCCACGACCAGTTAATTGAATCAAAAGTGGAGATTAGGTCTTTGACTAGAGACTCATCTTAATTAATTTAATTGTATTTATTTTTGTGTTATTGCTTTATTTTTATTTGAGTGAATTAATTAGGTAAATTATTCCAATTCCCCATTTTATTTATTGTCACTTAACAAAGAAATAAATCATTCAGTCTCTGAGAATACGACTCTATTCACCATTATACTTATATTTTTAGCATTGGTATTTTATTTTTGGTGGTTTCAACGTTCATCAAAACCAACTGGATCGTGTGTGTATGGTAGCAACATTATGTTCCATCATTATTTTTGAATCTATTGGAAAGGAAGCTTAATTTTGTGCTTTGAACATTATATTTGATCCTATAAAATCTCGCGACAACAAACGCGATTGTTTGTATTGCAGGAACATTACATGGTAAGATATGAATTCAATCAGTTCCCCAAATGGAGGTACTGATTCCCAAAATGGGAATTGGAGGGACAATGATAGCATATATGAGAGGGATTCTCTATTAAAGAAAAAAAATTGGAGGGATTCCGAGAATGTTTATTTCAATGGAAGGTGCTCCTCAGGACCCCTCAACCCACTCCAAAGAATCAGCAATTGCCATGTACTGAAATCCGTATTACATTAGAGTCTTTTATTACATATTTTCATACACCCTGTTATACAGCAAAACCTTATTTGTACAACCTCAAATTTGATCTTACAATGAAAAATTCAAAAATCAGTAATAAGCAAGAGCAATTTTTTTTGGGTATCACAGGCAGTTAATATGGTTTCTATCATCTTTATGTTTCAATTTACATAGGAAATGCGTACATCATATATAAATAGGGAAAGACTTTGATGGCATATTATATAAAATCATAGCTTACTATTCATGCAGTTAGGGGTGTTTTCACCATTATAGGAATTTTGATTTCATTCTATATATTTTTAGGGCACTTGCTTGTCGAGTAGTCTGATCCATAAGAATTTGTAAAATCAACTCTTCACGGCCCTAAAAGAAAAGACAGATGATTCTTAGTTGTTGATTTAGCCTCCTATAGTTTATGACTTAGGAGATATTTTTTACGATTTTTTGGTTTCTCCAACAATTGCTGTGCAAGAATCTGCAGCTTGTTCAAATAAATATCCTTCTTTATGTGTAATATTATTGCAGAAAATAGAATGAGACAACCTCCAATTAAAAACAAAAATCTCAAACTCTTGGTAGGAAACAACTGTAGCAATGTATGTTGAGAATAGATTGTGGAAAGCAATAAAGATCTTTTGATAATTACACTGTCAAAATTGCTAGCAAGATATCATTTACATTTCAAAGTTATCCAGAGAATGGCATGCTCTCATCTCATGGTCTAGACTTGCTCTTCTTCACTTCAATCTTACTGCCATCTCTAGCTTCTTTTCCAATAGAAGAGCAGAACCCCTCAATTCATTCCTCCACATAGTAATTCTGTAACAGTAAAAGCCCCTCTTCTTCTGCACATTAGTCATAATATAAAAATTTTGTACTCTTACAAATGCTTATTGCTTTATAGTGACACTTAGTTCAACTATTGCAATGACGTCCTCAGAACACTACCTACATAATCCTACTCTTAGTTGGAATATATAGCAGTGTTAAAGTTTTCATTGATGATGTGAGGATTTTATTGGTGGAACACGAATAACGCACGCTAGAGTTAGGTTTCTTGATAATTTTTTAGATGTTGTTTTTCTAAAATAACAAGACCGACAAAGTAGAAATTCATTTACAACTCCACTCCATTTCATTGAAATTCAATTTTAGTTTAGAGCTTTCTTTAGATACACTGCTCTATTCCTTTGATGCGAAATCTTGTGTTTTTTGACCCATGGAATAAACATGTGGATATCACATTAAAGTAGCTTCTGTTACATGCTTTTGTTGGATTTTAGACTTCCAAATGCACACAAAGCATATTGCAAGTTGTGATGCCTAATCAGTTTGAGTTGCATGCAAATAGTGGAAATAACCACCAGCTAAAGTGCAATTGGTCAATCACAGGCAAGGCCAACCTTTTGCCTGAGCTACTGAGGTGATCAGAGCATCATCCATTTTTAAATATCAGTTTTTGCTTTGAGAGAGTTAGACACAAGACCATCAAATCAACTGATACGAATTCAAGGTATTCTTGTAAGCTTTTGTCTTTTTGCTGGCGACCTGTTTTCTTAATTTTTGCAATCTGCATGTCCTTGAAATTTTACTTGTTCATCTTTTTTCTTGTACTTTTGTCTACCGTTATACTACATGTAATTCAATGGTTGAAAATTACAGTGTGTGCTTCAACCTTACCAGTGTTTTGATATGTGCAATAGACTAATGAGTAATTAATACAGGTAGTTGGAATTTAAAAGGAATGCTTGCCATCTCATAGTTGTCTAATTTTGGTGCTTTGTTATTTGGTCAACCATTTGCTAACAAATAAACCTTGATATAGAGACAAATTCAAATTCTTGGGATTTTGACACCTTTTTACGTCACAGACAATTCAAGTGATTATAATTCTTTTAAGTTTCCTATTATTGGGGAAGAATGAGTTCCATTTTCCTTTGGTATTTCATAGTGTAGTTAGACATACATAGGTCAAATTTTGACTAGTTTAAATTGTTGAATATTGAACTTATGCGACCTAATATTTAGCCATTAAATGAATAATCATGTAACTTTGTGAATTTATTATGCAGTCCCATCATATACATACATACATAATATAACTCTGCAAGTAGGTTTTATTTACCATAATGAGATAGTCATACATGGAACCATTAACAAGCATCTAAATAAATTTAAGATTATATCAAATTGTCAAATTTTCCTTCTTTTCTTATTAATTGCTAAAAATTTATTACAGCAACAAACACAACACACGTTTAGCGCACGTACTCCCGTACTAGTCAAAAAGAAAGAAGCACATAGTTTTTAACAAATAATAATACATGTGAGTCATTTACAAATAAAAAATGACTATAGCTAGTATAATAAGGAGTTAATATTGATAAGTAAATATTTTTCCTATTTTAATGTGTTTTATTTATCTATTTTAATGTAATTATATTATGAAAAATGATGGAATTAAACTCTTTTTGATTAATATGCATTCAAGTGTGAATTTTACATAGAAAATGCTTTTTGGCAAATTAATGCACAATTGAATGTTTTATTTGAAGGCAATGATGTTTGGAAGAAAAGTTGGAAAATTAAAGTATCAAAAGTTGAAGAAATTTCAAATTGAGATAATAAAACTACAATTCAATTGTCAAGGAACCAAGGAATCAAAAGTTGGAAGAATTAACGCTTCAATTTCACGACGAAAGATTCAAGTTATACAATTCTGCAGTGAATCTGCGAACTGAAACACGAGGTGATGATTAGAAGAAGAAATAGCTCGCAACTCTCTCTCAGCGGAGGCAGAGAACCAAATCTGCGATGGGATCAGCGAGCTGTGCCTCGTGGATCTGCATCGCGGATCACTGACAATGACTGCCACAACTTGCAGCCAATTTTCAGATTTTTTCCAACTCACTTCCAGCTCAATTTTGATGCAATTTCTGCTCATAGCTGTACAATGTAGACTTGTAGAATCAAAATTCAACTTTAGGTCTTTTCATTTGTAATCTTTTCTATCTAAAATCCTCTATAAATACCCCATGTATTCCAACAAGAAAATATATAGAGGGAGAGAGGAAGATAGCAAGAAAAAGAGAAGAAACGTGTAGAGTAGAGAAACTAACTAGTTCTTATAAAGAATTAGTTTAGAATCAAATTAAGAGATCTATTGAACAAGGAAAAATCCTTTTTGAGCTTGTAAGTGAACATAAGGATTGCAAAAGTGGAGAATTAAGAACTTGTTTCATCAATTGGAGGAGTTTCTTTATCCTTTACACTTGATTTTCTTTAAATTCATCTATGACTTCTTATACAAGTTTTGTGTGCTTAAATAATATGAATAGCTAAACTTCACAATCCTAGGGGTAAGATGAACTTGTGAGGGATGGGATTGTGTTCACTTAAGAAAAGAAAGGTTAACTTGTGATTGTTAGTTCATGTATTTGTTCTTAATATTCATGGTTGCTTGATCATCAATTATGAATTATTCAAGCATGTGTTAGTTCATGAAATATGTCTTGCACATATAGTTCAAAATATATGAACCCTAGATTGCACGTTCACGTTAGTAGGAGATGCATTTAGGAGGAATCATATTTGTAACTCATTGAGTTTAATGAATTTGTGTTAAGCTAATTCATCATGTCAATAGGTGAAGGTTTAATATGAGTATATTTGTTTATTTGTGAAAGCAATCTACAAAAAAAATTGGAAGTTACTTTCTTGACAAGTCACAAATTTATAATCTAACTTAACTAAGTGAACACATCCTTAACCAAGCAAGGGATTCAAAACCCTAGGAATCTCTTACTCTATTTTAACTTCTCTAACTTGTTATTTTATAGCCCCAATTGGAGGATTACCCCGTTCGATGGTTTTATTTATTTTCTTATTTACCGCCAATTGGATGTCATCGACACCTAGCGGACGGTTCTAATAGCTTTATCCTCACATGTTAGGTCGGCTAAGTCTGCTTTCTCCCATTTACTTTTACTTTTCTTTACTTTAATTTACTTTTCATTTACCACCAATTAGGGTTGGTTCTACCACCTTAACCGGTTGGTTTTAATTGCTTTTAAAAGGGACGGTTGTACCACCCGATATTTCATATTTTGCACTCATCTATCATTTTCTATTTATATAATAAAGCAAGCTAAAAAGCCACAGTACTTAACCGGGTCCTTGTGGGATCGACTCCTAATTATCACTATACTCAATTTACGATCCGTATACTTGCGAAAAATCTGGGTAAAAAGGGCTATATTTAATTGATAATTGGGAGAATTTAACTTGAAATCTAGACCACGTCAAGTTTTTGGCGCTGTTGCCAGGGATTTCGGTTAATATTAGGGCAAAAGCAAGCTTTATTAGTCTAAATTTGTATAAAATTCTCTTGTATATATTTAATAATTATTGCTTATTATTTTTCATTTGTTTTTCTTTTTGTTAAATTCAGTGCATGCGCCGATCCTTAAAGGTTACTACACCCTTGGACCCCGAGATTGTAAGAACATTGAGGAGATTAAGGCGACTTGCACAACAAGAAAGCAATAGAATTGAGGAAAGAGTTGATGAAATTTCTATTGAATTACCTCCTTTAGAAACCATGACGGAAGAACGATCAAATCAATATGTTTTGAGAGATTTTGCATTGCCAAACACGGATGGATCACAAACTAGCACTCTTAGGCCGGCAATTCAAACAAACAATTTTGAAATTCAACTGTCATTGATTAGCATGTTCCAAAGAGAACAATTTGGAGGAAATGCAACGGAAGATCCAAATTTACACTTAGCCAATTTCTTGGAAATAAGTGACACAATCAAACATAATGGAGTAAGTGAAGATGTTATAAAGCTTCGATTGTTTCCTTTCTCTTTAAGAGATAAGGCTAAGGTATGGCTTAATTCACATGCATCAAACACTTTCACAACTTAGGCCAATTTAGCTAAACCTTTCTTGAATAAATATTTTTCACCCAGAAAAAGGGCCAAGTTGCGAATGGATATAACGAGTTTTGTTCAACATGAAGGTGAATCATTATATGAGACATGGGAAAGATTCAAGGATTTGCAACGGAAATGTCCTCATTATAGACTTCTCGATTGGTTAATTGTACAAACTTTCTATAATAATTTAACCTATCCTGTTAAACCTCACATGATGCAGCTGCCGGAGGAGCACTTATGGAAAAATCGGCCGAAGAAGCTCAACGCTTGATAGAAGAAATAGCGGCTAATAATTATCAATGGGCCAATAAGAGAGGTAACACGCGAAGACATGCCGGCATGTATGAATTAGATGCTATTAGCATGTTAAATGCAAAAATGGACAACATGTTAAATGGACAAACTTCTATAATAATTTAACCTATCCTGTTAAACCTCACATGATGCAGCTGCCGGAGGAGCACTTATGGAAAAATCGGCCGAAGAAGCTCAACGCTTGATAGAAGAAATAGCGGCTAATAATTATCAATGGGCCAATAAGAGAGGTAACACGCGAAGACATGCCGGCATGTATGAATTAGATGCTATTAGCATGTTAAATGCAAAAATGGACAACATGGTCAAAATGCTAAATAAGCAAGGTGAGAATGCTTCAAGTTCAATTTCTAATGCTCATGTTGCATGTTGTACAATATGTGGAGGAAATCATGATGATACTAATTGTGTGAATTTTGAACAAGTACAATATGTCAACAACTTCGCTCGACAAACCCAAAAAAACCCTTATTCCAATACCTATAATCAAGGGTGGAGAAATCATCCAAATTTTGGGTATGTAAGGCCCAAAGACAACCTAAGAGGGGGGGTGAATTAGGTTGATTAAGAACTAATCAAATAATGCCCCTTTTTCAAATTTTAATCACAACTTCTCATACAAATAATATGTCAAGCAAATAGACAATCAAGACCGAGATGTATAGATGATATTTCAATCAAAGAGTTCGAAAAGAAGATTGAAAAGAAACAGATTTAGAATGCAAACCAAACTTCTTCAAAGCTCCACTTGATCTTGAAGAAAATTCCTCAAATAAAGCTTCTTCAATTTGATGAGATTCGATCAACCTTGTGTACAATAGAAGGATCACTTCCTCCTTGTGACAACCCCACCTTCCCTATATGCATTAAAGGGTGGCCCACTCACCGACTCACTCACTTACTCATTCGATAGAACTTATCAAACTAAAACCCTGGATACAATACAGAAGGATACAACATCTTACGATTACACAACATCCAAGTTACAATTCAATAATACATAGTTCCATTATACAAGAGTCCACAAAAGGGGCAATATTCAAAATTCTCCAAAATACATATCAAAACATATCAAAGCCCTAATCTCAAGGGTTGGCACCACCACTTGGTTGCTCATTTCCTGCTAAGGAAAACAAATAGAAAGGGTGAGCTAAAAGGCCCGTGAGTTCCCAAAAACATGCAAGTCACTTAACACGTAAACAATTTCACTTCACAAGAACACTTGGAATATAAACAGATAGAAAAGCAATTAACAATACAATGTTGATCTGGGGCCCCTCGGCTAAATTCCACCTAAACTTGCCCACGCACCACGAACTAAGTAGTTGACACCTCAATCACTATTACCATGTAGAACGCCTCTTTCTCCTTACCTCCAAACCCCATCCGGCACGCCAAACACTTTTCACTTCACTTTGATAGTGTACACCTGACTTTCACTTTTCGAGACAAGTCTCAGTACACTTCACTTTAAAAGACTTCACTTTATTTGAGTACTCTCCATTAGGGACAAGTCCATACGCCAAGTCCGTAGTACATTTTCAATTCCACTTCACTTCACTGGTTGTTGCTCTTTTGAGACCGGTTCAAAACCAAGTTCCAAGCATATATCAGGTTCTGAAGTCTGTGCTTTGTGACATATGGGTAACCCTATGGCTCTTCCCTTTCTCCTCGACCTAGGCCTAGCCTCCGGCTTGAGTCGACGGGTTCACCTATAGGTCTCAGGGATTTCCTGACCATTCCAAACACATGCAATCACTATAATACACTTTAAAGCACTTTACAATCAATCACTTCAAGTCACTTTCACAATCACTTTTACTCAAATGGAGTAGGTGCGATAAAGTACACACCATCCCCATCAGAGGGTTCAAAGATCAATTTTCACATAACAATCACTTCATTGCATTCATTTACAAACATTTGCACGTAAACACGAAACAAGCATGGAAACTCACCGAAGTAAGGTTCAGCTTCCACGTAGGGTTCAAAATCACCGCCTTGCACGCTCCCTAAAATAATTTAAAACGATCAATGAGATTCAATTCATTCTTTTCATTCACTAATCACGCTTCACTTCCACTTTAGTTTCAAACTATAATTTTCTAAAACTCTCTCGAGAAAAGCTTTCATTTTTCATGGTACAATGTTCCAAATAGATCCCCTTGGAAAAATCACTTTATCAATTCAAAAGGAAACATCTCACCGATATACTCATTGGCACTACAAGCACGTTTTTTTTCACAAAACATTTAAGTGAGGACTCACACCTCAAAATCACTTTTTACACAACACGATCGACATTCATTTTTGGCTGAAACTTCCATTTTGACATAAAACGCTTCATATCAAGCCATTATATTCAAAGTCCCCAGAATTTAGCCAAAATACCGTAAAACCTTCAAATTCAGTCAAATAGCACTTTTCACTCAAATTTCATGAAAACTACACTTTTTACCCTTTTAAAATCCAAACACTCACTCACACACACATACACTCACAATTTGAACAATATACATGTTTTTCTTAAAAGAAACTCTTCAAGAACATTCACAACACTTCAAAATCAAACATTAAAATCACCAAGCATGGGTTTGGCCATAACATACATTTTCCTTCAACTTTTCAACAACTGAAAACCCTAATTTCTAACCATATCAAGGCAAGTTCACAAATAACAATCAAATTCCCAATCAGTTCCTCAAGTCCGCCTAGAGGCCTACCTCAAGTCTCTACCTAGGTTGGGATTTCAAGAACCCAACTTCATCTTTCGATGAGATCATTTTTTCAATATTAACCACGATCTACACTAATTAACACTAATAAGGTTAGATCTACGAGATTCGAGGTTTATACCTCCGGATCTATCAAGATTCAACGAGATCCGGCAAGATCCACTGAAATCCCTCGAGCTTTCCTTTAAGAAAGTAGCCTCCAAGCTTGATGACTTCCAAAACCCTCGATCCAAACCCAAGATCTTCAAGATTTGTTGATAAATTTGCCTCCAAATGCAAGCCCAAGCTCGATCCGAAGTTTTTTAAACAATCACTCTAGCTTTTCTTTTCCTTTCTTTTCCTTCAAAATTGACCTCACTCTCTCTCTCTCTCCTTGTTGGCTGAAATGGGAAGGAAGAAATCATGCCCACCATCCATCATTCAAGTTTCATAAGCTCGTTACTTGTTGGAAGAAAAGAAAATGGAAGATCAAACCAAAATCTTACCTCTTTCCCTCTAAAAAATTCAGACCAGCCCCTTCTTTGCTTTCCTCTCCTTCGGCTGCAAGAAGGGAAGAAGATGATGGTGGTTGATGGTGTTTGAAGCTCCAAGAAGATTGATGGAAGATTGGAAGAAGTTTGAAGACAATTCTCTCCCTTTCTCAAGCTCTCTCTCGGCTGCTCTCTCTAACTCCCCAAATTTGCAGCTGAAAAATGAGCTCCAAGGAACCAAAAACTCAAGGCTAAAAGGTGCCAAAAAGTGCATTTCCTTGTTTTAAGGGAAAAAGTGCTTTTGGCTTTATGTCACCACACATCCTAACTTACACTGGTTTCTTTCATCCCGACACTATCTTGCCATAATAATATTCCCAAAATATCACTACATATGCTCGATTTCAAGTCCAAGTTACTATTCACGCATCGGAACAATTTTTAACGCTAAATTTTGGCCAAAACCACACACCGCAAACACCAGATAAAATTCTCTAAATTGAGAAATAATCACTTTAAACATATTTTCACTAATATTTCAATAAATAAACTCAATATAAATATTATTATGCATTTTAGAAATAAATTCAAATTTTTGAGGCCCTCACATCCTTCCCCCTTAAGAGAATTTTGTCCTCAAAATTCCTTACCTTTCTAGGTAAATAACTCTGGATGACTCTTCTTCATCTCATCCTCCAATTCCCACGTTGCTTCCTCAATAGCATGATTCCTCCAAAGAACTTTGACCAATGGGATCTTCTTGTTCCTCAAGTCTTTCACTTCTCTGTCGAGGATTTTTACAGGTCGCTCTTCATAGGATAAGGATTCATCCACTTCAATCTCTCCTAAGGGCAACACATGGCTTAGGTCTGGATGATACTTCTTAAGCATGGACACGTGGAAAATATTATGGATCTTTGACATGCTCGAGGGTAAATCCAACTGGTATGCCACTTTGCCTACTCGCTTGAGAATCTCAAATGGTCCCACATATCGGGGTTTCAATTTCTTCCCCTTTTTGGATATTGCTCCTCCTTTCATAGGCTTAACCCTGAGAAATACTTTGTACCCTACATCGAACTCCAAGTCCTTTCTTCGGTTATCGGCATAACTCTTTTGTCGACTTTGAGCCGTTTGAAATCTTTCTCGAACTAACTTTACTTTCTCAAAAGCCTCCTCAATCCAAGGAATAGTGGTTGGATCTAAAATTTTCTTTTCCCCTACTTCAGCCCAATGAATAGGTGATCTACACCTTCTCCCATAAAGTGCTTCATAGGGAGCCATCTGAATTGAGGCATGGTAACTATTGTTGTAGGCAAATTCAACTAGAGGCATGTGTTGACTCCAACTTCCTCCAAAATCCAATATACATAACCTCAACATGTCTTCCAAAGTTTGAATTGTCCTTTCAAATTGTCCATCCGTTTGGGGATGATAAGCGGTGCTCAAACTAACCTTAGTCCCCAAATTCTCTTGTAACTTTTGCCAGAACCGAGAAACAAACCTTGGGTCTCTATCAGAGACGATGCTTACAGGTACCCCATGTAGTCTAACAATTTCATCCAAGTACAATCGAGCCAATTTCTCCAAAGGACATTTCATATTTACCTGTAGAAAATGAGCAGTTTTAGTAAGTCGATCCACTATCACCCAAACTGATCATCTCCTTGACTCCTAGGCAACCCCACAAAATCCATAGTGATATGATCCCATTTCCATTCAGGTATCTCTAAGGGTTGCAAAAGTCCTGAAGGTTTTTGGTGCTCCACCTTAACTTGTTGGCACACGAGACAGGTCTGAACAAATCTGACCACATCTCTCTTCATTCCATCCCACCAATACATCCTTTTCAAGTTTTGGTACATTTTATTGTTCCCAGGGTGAATTGTATATTTAGAACGATGTGCTTCTTCCAAAATTTCTTTCCTCAACTCTTCATTGTCTAGAACAACAACACGATTTCGAAATCTCAAAATCCCCTCAGGCCCTAACTTAAAGTCTAGGGTTTCTCCTTTATTCACTTTTCCAATCCACTTTTGCACCATGAAATCTCCTTTTTGAGCCTCTTTAATACGTTCTAGGATGGAAGATCTCATCACTATATTCCCAAAGATAACCTTCTGTTTTTTCAAATGAGGGTTCCATTCACCAATCTTTTCTAACATTTCCCACTCCTTTACCATCAAGCCTGCTATTTGAGCCTTTCGACTTAAGGCATCAGCTACCTTGTTGGTCTTTCTAGGGTGATAACTTATGGTGCAATCACAGTCCTCAAGAAATTCTACCCATCACCTTTGTCTTAGATTCAATTCCTTCTGAGAGAACAAATACTTGAGACTTTTGTGATCAGTAAAAACCTCAAATGTCACCCCATATAAGTAATGTCTCCACTTTTTCAGTGCAAAGATGATTGCGGCCAACTCTAAATCATGTGTTGGATAGTTTTGCTCATGAGGCTTTAATTTCCTAGAGGCATAGGCAATAACTTTTCCATTTTGCATCAGGACACACCCTAATCCTTCTTTCGAGGCATATGAATAAACTACAAACCCATCTTTTCCATTTGGCAAGGTCAACACAGGGGTTGTTGTCAAACGCTTCTTTAACTCTTGAAAACTAGCCTCACACTTTGGATTCCAAGCAAACTTAACATGCTTTTTAGTCAAATCCGTCAGTGGCCCCGCACTCTTTGAGAAATCCTGAATGAATCGATGGTAGTATTCCGCCAAACCTAAGAAACTTCTAACCTCAGTAGGGTTTCTAGGTTGCCTCCATTGAGTCACTGTCTCCACTTTGGAGGGATCCACAGCAATTCCATCCTTAGAAATTTTATGCCCTAAAAAGGACACTTCCTCTAACCAAAACTCATACTTGTTGAACTTAGCATACAATTGATGTTCTCTTAAAGTTTGGAGCACTATCTTCAAGTGTTGAGCATGATCCTCTCGGTTTTTAGAGTATACCAAAATGTCATCTATGAATACAACCACAAACTGGTCCAAATAAGGTTTAAAGACCCATTGCATCAAATCCATAAATGCCGCTGGAGCATTGGTCAACCCAAAGGGCATTACCACAAACTCAAAATGTCCGTACCTCGAGTTAAAAGCAGTCCTCGGTACGCCTTCCTTTCTAATCCTCAATTGGTAGTACCCTTGCCTAAGGTCTAATTTAGAAAAGACCACTGAACCTTATAATTGGTCAAATAGTTCATCAATGAGCGGTAGAGGATACTTATTCTTTATTGTCACATCGTTAAGCCCTCGATAGTCAATGCACAACCTCAAACTTGCATCCTTTTTCTTAACAAAGAGTACAGGTGCTCCCCAAGGTGAGTCACTCTCCCTGATAAAACCTCGCTCCAATAGATCTTGTAATTGGACCTTCAATTCCTTAAGTTCAGCTGGAACCATTCGATACGGAGTCTTAGAAATTGGAGTTGTTCCTGGCAACAAATCAATCTTAAATTTCACCATTCGCTCAGGAGGTAGACTTTCTAATTCCTCTGGGAAGACATCGGGAAAATCCTTCACAATCGGCACTTCCTCCAACTTCATTTTATCACTAGGGGGATTTATCAAAAAGGCCAAATACCCTTGAGCCCCTTTACTTAATAATTTTCTCGCTTTGATCCCCGAGATAAGGGCAGATGATGCTAACCTCCCTTTTACGTCCAACCTCAAGGTAGCCTCTCCAGGAATAGAAAACTCCACAGTCTTTGCCCTACAATCCAATTTAGCATGATAACAGGCTAGAGAATCCATCCCTATGATAACATCATACCCCTTGATGTCTAGACTAATCAAGTCCACCACTAGCTTCCTTTCTCCTATCCAAACATCACAATTTTGGTATACCCAACTAGTAATTAAACTTTGTTCCCCCGTGGGTGTCTTAACTTCCAAGTCATAAGGTAATCTAGTAGGTTTTATGTCTACTTCATTTAAAAAGAAAGGATTCACAAAAGAATGTGATGCACCAGGATCAATCAAAATCTTAGCTAAGCGATGAAAGACGGGGATGGTACCTTCAACTACTTCAGTAGGGTCGAACTGTCGTTGGTCAATGGCGTGAACCCTAGCTGGTACTCTTGGTCGATTCCAGCACTAGCTTGGTGGCGGTGGGTTTGCTTGTCGGATTGGGTCATACCTCCTCCTTGGGCCATTGGACATAAATAACGATGCTCTGCACTACCACACTTAAGACATGCTCCACTCTTTCTCCAACATTCATTCTCCAGTGTGGTTTGGCTTCCCACAAAGCCACAAGACACGCTAGGTAGAGACTTGACTCCTTGGGAACCTCCCCTTGATAGCCCTCTTCCTCTCACACTCCCTCTAGACATTCCTCCTCTTGAGTATGTCCCTCTCAATTTGATCCCCTTGATGATCCGTAGGGTTGTCCTACCCATTCCTCTTCCAAACTTAGGAGTTGGAACATTCATGTCCATTGGGCCACGACTACCACTAGGTGCATTCCTTTTTTCTTGCATTAAAATTCCTCACTTGTGCTTTGCTCCTTCAATCCTCCTCTGAGTCTTTCCACGGCTTCACTAAAACTATTAACTTGAGCTGCTAAGATCTCTTGTAGCTCTACATTCATCCACTGGACAAATCTTCTTACTACTGGCCACCAACTGGCAAATCTTGACAGTTTAGTAAGCGGCCTCATACTCACACTCAGTAATCCTTGTTTACTCCTAATGAAATCGTCCTCCCTTTTCTCTTGCACTATTGGAGGAAGAAACTTGGCATTAAACTCTCGAGTAAAATTTACCCAAATCCTAGGGGTGTTCTCTCTCTCCCACTTGGTTCTTATCATGGCCCACCAAGAACGGGCAGCTCCCTCAAATTGGAATGTGGCAAAGGTTATTTGCCTTTCCTCAGTATAGTCTAAAGCAGTGAAAATATCAGTAATCCTTTCTAACCAACCCTCAACAACTTCAGGGTTAGGTTCACCACAGAATTTAAGGGGGTTAAATCTTTGGAATCTCTCAAGTGCCCTATCCTCACCAACTCCAAAGTTACCAGGGTGTTGCTCAGGTCTAGGGCCTTGTTGCCCAACCATACGATCTAAAATCTCAGTCATACGGTTCATGGCCGTAGCCATTTGCTCTACAAAGTTAACCCCCCCTGACATGATCGGTAGATTCATGGTCATTTTCAATACTTTGAAGAAGCCTGGTTCCGCCACGACCTCATCCTCTCCTACCGTCCATAGTTCTCTAGAGGGCCATCAAATTATCATGAACACAGGAAAAAGTAACAAAACAATTAGAACAATTGCTTTAGAAAATAGGCAAAACACTTTCATAATTACATTTCATTACAATATGGTGCCAAGAGTACATGGAGTTAAAGCATGCTTTTGTCAAAAGATACACATTGGTATATCAAGTTCTCAAGTACACTTAAACAAAAAATATGGTACTTGGCAGGTTAGCAAGCATGCACTTTACAAAAGTTGGGGAACCCACTCTGGCTCACTCCCCACAAAAGATTACAAAAACTCTAAGGTCAAGTCAAGCTAATCTATCAGGTCTAGTAAGAAGAAGTCTCCGTGGACTCATCCAGGGGATCAGGACATCAGTACCGAGGATCCCCTCGACCATGGCTGCCTCCAGGACTCACCTGAGGCTCTCCTCCCAAATCAGCATCAGCGGAGGCTGATTAGCTGAATCCTCCTCGACCTGGTTAGCCTCAATCACCTCCAATCAAGGCCTCACATCCAGCAGCAATATCCTCGGCCTCTCTCGAGCCCCTCACTATCCAGCGGCTCGTTAGCAAAGTGAACCTCGGCCTCAAGCTCTCCAATCATAGCCAATCGAGCCTGAGCCACAGTAGCAAGCCTCTCAATCTCTCTCTGGCGCTCTCGACTGATCCTAGTTAGCCTCTTCCTCTCTCGGTAGACTGCCAGGACCATATGATCTGGATAAGCAAAGGCTCTCCAACATCCACAGGAGGCACGCCTAGTACGAATCCTAGGGTTGTAGGCGCTGGCACCCCTGAACCCATCATGTAAGAAGCTGTCACGTGTCCAGCCCACTACTAGCTCCAGGCTCCATGACCTACAAGAAAGAATCCCCATTAGTACTCGTTCTAACTTAAAGGTCAACAATACTCAATCATAACCAAATAACCCTCATTTCACCTTTTATTCCCAACCTACTAAACCCTTAACAATTCACTAACCCTCACTATGCCCAGACTATTCAAACCTAGGCTCTGATACCACCTGTGACGACCCCACCATCCCCTAAGGCGTACCAAAGGGGTTGGTGGACCGCCTGCCCAACTCTCGCCAGGACTCACTCACTCACTCATTCGATATAACTTATCAAACTAAAACCCTGGATACAATACAGAAGGATAAAATATCTTACGATTACACAACATCCAAGTTACAATTCAATAATACATAGTTCCATTATACAAGAGTCCACAAAAGGGGCCATATTCAAAATTCTCCAAAATACATATCAAAACATATCAAAGCCCTAATCTCAAGGGTTGGCACCACCACTTGGTTGCTCATTTCCTGCTAAGGAAAACAAATGGAAAGGGTGAGCTAAAAAGCCCGTGAGTTTCCAAAAACATGCAAGTCACTTAACACATAAACAATTTCACCTCACAAGAACACTTGCAATATAAACAGATAGAAAAGCAATTAACAATACAATGTTGGATATGAGGGCCCTCAGGGGCCAAATTCCACGAAACTTGCCCACGCACCACGAACCAGGTAGTTGACACTCCGTTAACTGTCACTATTACCATGTAGAACGTCTCTTTCTCCTTACTCCTCCAAACCCCCACCGGGCCCGCACACCAAACACTTTTCACTTCACTTTGATAGTGTACACTGCACTTTCACTTTTCGAGACAAGTCTCGAGTACACTTCACTTTAAAAGACTTCACTTTATTTGAGTACTCTCCATTAGGGACAAGTCCATATGCCAAGTCCAGAGTACATTTTCAATTCACTTCACTTCACTGGGTTGTTGCTCTTTTGGAGACTGGTTCAAAAACCAAGTTCCGAGCATATATCACTGGTCTGAGTCACTGTACTTTGTGACATATGGGTAACCCTATGGCTCTTCCCTTTCTCTTCGACCTAGTCCTAGCCTCTGGCTCGAGTCGACGGGTTCACCTATAGGTCTCAAGGATTTTCTGACCTTTCCAAACACATGCAATCACTATAATACACTTTAAAGCACTTTACAATCAATCACTTCAAGTTACTTTCACAATCACTTTTACTCAAATGGAGTAGGTGCGATAAAGTACACACCATCCCCATTAGAGGGTTCAAAGATCAATTTTCACATAACAATCACTTCATTGCATTCATTTACAAACATTTGCACGTAAACACGAAACAAGCATGGAAACTCACCGAAGTAAGGTTCAGCTTCCACGTAGGGTTCAAAATCACCGCCTTGCACGCTCCCTAAAATAATTTAAAACAATCAATGAGATTCAATTCATTCTTTTTCATTCACTAATCACAGTTCACTTCCACTTTTAGTTTCAAACTATAATTTTCTAAAACTCTCTCGAGAAAAGCTTTCATTTTTCATGGTACAATGTTCCAAATAGATCCCCTTGGAAAAATCACTTTATCAATTCAAAAGGAAACATCTCACCGATATACTCATTGGCACTACAAGCACGTTTTCTTTCACAAAACATTTAAGTGAGGACTCACACCTCAAATCACTTTTTACACAACACGATCGACATTCATTTTTGGCTGAAACTTCCATTTTGACATAAAACGCTTCATATCAAGCCATTATATTCAAAATCCCCAGAATTTAGCCAAAATACCGTAAAACCTTCAAATTCAGTCAAATAGCACTTTTCACTCAAATTTCATGAAAACTACACTTTTTACCCTTTTAAAATCCAAACACTCACTCACACACACATACACTCACAATTTGAACAATATACATGTTTTTCTTAAAAGAAACTCTTCAAGAACATTCACAACACTTCAAAATCAAACATTAAAATCACCAAGCATGGGTTTGGCCATAACATACATTTTCCTTCAACTTTTCAACAACTGAAAAACCCTAATTTCTAACCATATCAAGGCAAGTTCACAAATAACAATCAAATTCCCAATCAGGTCCTTAAGTCCGCCGCCCAGAGGCCACCTCAAGTCCGCTACCTAGGTTGGGATTTCAAGAACCCAACTTCATCTTTTCAGATGAGATCATTTCTTTCAATATTAACCACAGATCTACACTAATTAACACTAATAAGGTTAGATCTACGAGATTCGAGATTTATACCTCCGGATCTATCAAGATCCAACGAGATCCGGCAAGATCCACTGAAATCCCTCGAGCTTTCCTTCAAGAAAGTAGCCTCCAAGCTTGATGACTTCCAAAACCCTCGATCCTAGCCCAAGATCTTCAAGATTTGTTGATAAATTTGCCTCCAAATGCAAGCCCAAGCTCGATCTCAAGTTTTTTAAACAATCACTCTAGCTTTTCTTTTCCTTTCTTTTCCTTCAAAAATTTGGACCTCACTCTCTCTTCTCTCTCCTTGGTTCGGCTGAAATGGGAAGGAAGAAATCATGCCCACCATCCATCATTCAAGTTTCATAAGCTCAAGTTACTTGTTGGAAGAAAAGAAAATGGAAGATCAAACCAAAATCTTACCTCTCTTTCCCTCTAAAAATTCAGACCAGCCCCTTCTTTGCTTTCCTCTCCTTCGGCTGCAAGAAGGGAAGAAGATGATGGTGGTTGATGGTGTTTGAAGCTCCAAGAAGATTGATGGAAGATTGGAAGAAGTTTGAAGACAATTTCTCTCACTTTCTCAAGCTCTCTCTCTCGGCTGCCTCTCTCTCTAACTCCCCAAATTTACAGCTGAAAAATGAGCTCCAAGGAACCAAAAAGTCAAGGCTAAAAGGTGCCAAAAAGTGCATTTCCTTATTTTAAGGAAAAAAGTGCTTTTTGGCACTTTATGTCGCGTCACACGCGATAGTCTAACTTACACTGGTTTCTTTCATCCCGACACTATCTTGCCATAATAATATTTCCAAAATATCACTACATATGCTCGATTTCAAGTCCAAGTCACTATTCACGCGTCGGAACAATTTTTAACGCTAAATTTTGGCCAAAACCACACACCGGCAAACAATTCGTAGAAAATTCTCTAAATTGAGAAATAATCACTTTAAACATATTTTCACTAATATTTCAGTAAATAAACTCAATATAAATATTATTATGCATTTTAGAAATAAATTCAAATTTTTGAGGCCCTCACACTCCTTGCCCCAAGCTCCACTTAGTCAAGCTAGGAAGTTTTACACTCTTTACAGAAAACCCTCACAAAGCTACACAAATGATCAACTCACTCACAATTGAAAAGCTTGTCAATGTACTCACACTTCAAGACTAACAATTCTTACTCAAAAAGAGTATTTTCTAGCTAAAATCACTCTTAAGAACTTGTTATCCAAGTGTACAACTATGTTTTTGATTTTCAGACAAGGCTTGTATTTATAGGAGACCAAAAAGTACCTTGGAATTGAGGTCAACGGATAGAAGAAGCTGAAAGGTCAACTTGCCGTTAGAGCTATCGGACGTCTGACACTCTGTTGTGCGTCCGATACTAGCGTCCGATAGGCTGTTGCGTTCTTTATCGGACGGCCGATGGATGATTCTGTGTCCGATAGGCTTTGCATCCAACAGCGACCAGTAAGCTCAGAAACTCTTCATGAAAATGATCGGACGGCCGATACATGTTTTTGCATCCGATGGTTTACGTCCGAAAGCGGCCAGAGAGCTCTAAAAATTTCTTGGATATCTTCAGACGTCCGATGTGGTTGTTGTGTATTCGAAAGAAGTGTCCGATAGATCCCCTATCTAACGAACGTCCAATACATCAGGTTGAGCGTCCGACAGGAAAGTTTCGAGTTTTATCGGACGTCCGATACAAGGTATCGTCCGTCCGACAGTCAGCAGATTCTTCAACAAGATTCTTGCCTTGATGACCTGTGCTGTCAATGATCTCAATGGAAAATGTTAGATCAATTTCTTCAATTGTTTTGTAATTGTCAAAATTTGGGATCACGATTAACATTTTCCCCCTTTTTGATGATGACAAAACAATTGAATGTGATTTGAAAAATATTGAATTTGAAAGCTCAAAAGCTCATAAACTCCCCCTTACTCGAATGCCTATCTAAATTTGGTTGATTAACAAGCTCCCCCTTACTCGGTCACTACTACTTAACAATTAAATTCAATATATCAAAATACGAGTTCAAATCACAGTTGTCTCCCCCTTTTTGTCATCACCTATGAAATTTTTCAACACAAAATGTGCTAAGCAAGCAGTGAAATCTTCAATACCAAATGTGCTTGCAGCAATATGCCAAATCCAAAAATGTTACCAACATCAGCAATCCAAATCCAACATTTGACAACAATATTCAACACCATTCAATAATAACAATGTTCAATCATCACAGCATCACATTCCACAGCCATTTACTGGCATTTACCATCACAAGCCAAGTCTAATTTATCACAGTCACACAAAATACAGTAAGAGCACAAATTCAACACACATATATATGAAAGGAAGTCAAATTCATCATCATTAACTGCAAACAAAGTCGATAAAAGTACTGAAGCGCTGATTCCCAAAGGGAATTACAAAAGACTGAAAGAAAGCAGTAAAATAGTTTGATACATTTCCAACATTAGCATAAGGGAACAAAAAGAAATTTGAGCATTCTAATATGAAGTGTAGATGCATCTTAGAGTGCCTAAAGTGTAAATATGGATCTTGTTCCAGGTCGTCTTCTGATAAGCTGGTAGGTTGAATCATCCTCTTCTTCAGTCTCTTCACCATCTTCCTCTTCCTCTTCCCCTTCCACACCAACTGGTTCTTTTCCTTTTTCAGATGATGAGGGATCACGCTGTGGGGTTGGTGATTCAGTCACCTCTTGGGCCTCCAATGTAGGATCAGTTCGTGGCTCTTTGACTTGAGAAGGATTTTCATCCAAGGGAGGAGGAAATAGCAGATTTCTTTTGTCAAGAAAATCAGATTTTTGGTCGGATGTCATGGTTAACATAAGACCATGTTCGAGGAGAAGAACATGACTCTTGAGCTCACTTAGCAGTTCCATGACTTCAGATTGAGAAGAAATTCTAGATACAGACTTCCTAGGATGAATAGATGGACCTGGAGTGAACCTAAGAGTTCTGGTGATACTGGGAGACACAGGAGTATCATGTGTTTTTTAGAACGTGACTCAGATACAGCATCCTTGGTGCACCAAGCACCGTCAAAGAATTTCAAATTCTTTCTTTCAAAATATGATTTTGAAAAGACAGAAGTGATTAAGTCCTTAGGACAAACACCACTTATAGGAACTTTAAAGTGTTCGAAAATGGGGGTTAAAAACTTGTCATACGATAGTTTCCTTCTTGTATCAGTGCATAGTTTCATCAGAAATTTGCACATGACAAAGCCGAAATCAATCATAATTTTTTCGACAAAACAATAAAATAGATACAACTCCATTTATTTGCATCCGTACGGTGACCATTAGTTGGATCAAGCAGATTTGAAATAATTGTAAAAGTGATCAGATTTTTTGGACTCAAATCTTCCAACTTGGCATCCATAGGGGTTTGAAAAGGGGATTGAAAGTAAGTCATTAATTTTTCAGCATTGAAATGGTTTAAGCTAGTCGGATTTTCCTCATAAGAAAAGAAATTTGCAATCTTGCTTTTGCAACCAAATTCAATGGTAGTTTTCAAGATTTCATTAACCATATCAGAGTCAAATACTAAATCAACACCATTGACACAAGACTTCAGTTCATCACGAGAATCACCTTTCCTAAGGTTAGCAAAGAACTGATACATCATATCAGGATAATAGATGTTAGGCATAACAATAATGTGAGACCATTTCTGGAATTCAAACAGCCGAAGAACTGACTCTAGATCAATTTTTCTAAATTCAGAGGGGTCAATGGACCTCTGAATGATGAAACCTTTTTGAGAAAACAGAGCAAACCTAGACTCAGTATCACTATCAATGAACTTAGGCAATGAAGTGGGTTATGTGATAACCTGAGGATTGGTTTGAGTAGACTGGGTTGTTTGAGCAGAACTAGAGCCACGTCTGGTCCTTGATGAAGTCCGTTTGGCTTTAGGAGAAGGAGTATCCTCATCTCTTGGTATCCTCTTGCGTCCGGTAGATGATAGAGCTCCACGAGTGCGCACCATCTTGCTTGAGTGTGTGATTTAAGTGATGAAAGACTGTCTATGTGATATGTAGAGTGATGAACTAGCAAACTGGGTGATAATGTATCGGTTTTTCAGATCAGAAATAGGTGAAAAGAAGGTTTAGGGTTTCGGATGAAATTTGGGGATGAAAAGAGGAGTGTTTTATAGGGAAGAAGATTGATGAAAGTTCGACTTCAATAGGTAAGTGAAGAAGTCTGAACCTTCAATTTTGAGAAATGGTGAAAATTTGGCTTGGAATTTGGAGTTTTGAATTGAGGTGGTTGGGAAGGTGCGTCCGAATTAAATGTGTTTGACTGATGGAAATGAAATGAAGTGACCTGATGCAGTGTGACTGTTCGTGTGTCGGACGTCCAAACGTCGTGAAGCGTCCGATATATCCGTTCGATAGCATTTTCTGGAAAAAGACCAAGAACACTGTCAGACGTCCGTTCATCAGGGTCGGACGTCCGATAAGTTTCGACTAGAAAAACTTAAGATTCCTTTTCTAAGATGCCTAATTTCGAACGAAGATATACAAAGTGTTCTAAGGGCAGTGCTTTTGTGAAAATGTCAGCAATTTGGTCATTTGAACAAACATAATTTACACAGATTTCACCTTTTTGAACAAGATCACGAATGAAATGATGCTTAATGTCTATGTGTTTTGTCCTAGAATGTTGAATGGGATTTTTTGGCAGATTTATTGCACTAGTATTATCACAAAATATAGGCATATTATCATATGTCATACCATAATCATTCAAGGTATGTTTCATCCATAGTAATTGAGCACAACATGCACTAGCGGCAACATATTCCGCTTCGGTTGTTGACAAGGAAATGGCATTTTGTTTCTTACTAAACCAAGAAACTAAGCAATTTCCAAGAAAATGACAAGAACCACTAGTACTTTTTCTATCAATCCTACAACCACCAAAATCAGCATCCGTATATCCACATAAGGCAAATTCATGACATTTAGAGTACCAAAGACCAAAATTCATAGTTCCTTTTAGATAACGAAAAATTCTTTTAACGGCATTCAAATGAGATTCTTTTGAACAAGATTGAAAACGAGCACATAAGCATACAGCAAACATGATAACCGGTCTACTTGCGGTTAAATAAAGAAGGCTTCCGATCATACCTCTATACTTTTTCTCATCTACATTAGTACCTTCTTCATCATTTTCAAACTTGGTAGACGTACACATCGGTGTTCCTACTTGTTTTGAATCTTCCATGCCGAACCTTTTGAGAAGTTCCTTGGTGTATTTAATTTGATTGATGAAGGTTCCTTCACTTGTTTGAAGTACTTGGAGTCCGAGAAAGAAGTTCAATTCTCCCATTAAACTCATCTCAAACTCATTTTGCATAATGGTGGAAAAATCCTTACACAAATGCTCATTAGTAGCACCAAATATAATATCATCAACATAAATTTGCACAATAAGAAGATCATTTGATTTTTGTTTTGTAAAAAGAGTAGTGTCTACAATGCCTCTTTTAAAACCATTTTCAATTAAGAAACCACTTAAACGTTCATACCAATCCCTAGGGGCTTGTTTTAGACCATATAATGCTTTTGAAAGCTTAAATACATGGTTAGAAAATTTTTCATTTTCAAAACCGGGTGGTTGATCCACATAGACTTCTTGATCAATGAAACCATTTAGAAAAACACTTTTAACATCCATTTGATACAATTTAAAACCTTTGAAACAAGCAAATGCAAGAAACATTCTTATAGATTCTAATCTAGCAACGGGAGCAAACGTTTCATCATAATCAATACCTTCTTCTTGAGCATATCCTTTAGCTACTAATCTAGCCTTAGTTCTTACAATTTCACCTTTGTCATTTAATTTATTTCTAAACACCCATTTAGTGCCAATAATAGGATAGTTTTGAGGTCTTTCAGCTAAAGTCCAAACATTATTTCTTTCAAATTGACTTAATTCCTCTTGCATGGCTACTATCCAATAATCATCTTTCAAGGCATCATTAATGTTTTTAGGCTCAATATGAGAAACAAATGTAATATTATCAAATAATGGTTTTGATGAAGAGCGAGTTCTTACCCTTTCGGATGGATCACCAATGATCAAATCCATAGGATGATTTTGAATGAACTTCCAAGCTTTGGGAAGATCCTTTGGTGCATCGTCATCTTTGTTTTCTTCATCTAGAATTCGGTTTTCTTGAGAATCACCTTCCTTTGAATTTTCTTCTATTTCACCATTGTTTCCTTCTTGAAGTGTAAGCTTTTCAAGATTTTTTTGAATACCTACATCATCATCTACACAAGTACTATTTCAAGAATTGCCAATAGATTCATCAAATGTAATGTGAATTGCTTCCTCAATTACAAGAGTTCTTCTATTGTAAACTCTATATCCTCTTTTATTTTTACATCGGTTTTCTTATCAAATTTTCCAAGATGTTCCTTAACATTTAAAATAAAACATTTGCATCCAAAAACTCTAAAATAACCAACAATGGGCTTTTTATCAAACATCAATTCATAAGAGGTTTTGTTCAAAATAGGTCTTAACAAAACTCTATTCATTACATAACAAGCCGTATTCACGGCCTCCGCCCAAAAATATTTTGGTAATTCATTTTCATTTAACATAGTTCTTGCGGCTTCAACAAGTGTTCTATTTTTTCTTTCAACAACACCATTTTGTTGAGGGGTTTTTACAATAGAAAATTCATGAGATATTCCATTGTGATCACAAAATTCTGGAAAGCCACAAAATTTAAATTCCGAACCATTATCACTTCTAATTTTGATAATATGCAAATCAAGTAAGTTTTGCACTTTTGCAAATAGGGAAACAAAACTTTTGAAAGCGTCATCTTTATGAGCAAGAAAAACAGACCATGTATATCTAGAATAGTCATCAACAATCACAAAACAATATCTCTTACCTCCTAGGCTAGCAATAGGTGTAGGACCAAATAAATCAAGATGTAAGAGTTCCAATGGTTTAGATGTTGAAACATTTCTTTTAGGTTTGAACGATGTTTTGGTTTGTTTGCCAAATTGACATGCGTCACAAATCTTATCCTTTTCAAACTTGACTTTAGGTAAACCTCTAACACGTTCCTTTTTAGAAATTTCATTTATCACATCCATGTTAAAATGACAAAGTCTTCTATGCCACAACCAAGGGTCTTCATTTGAAATCTTAAGGCATTTAAAATTAGAAGAGTCAATTTTCTCAAGAACTACAACATAGATATCATTGAACCTTTTTGCTTTGAAAATGATATTGAATTTTGAGTCAAGAACCAAACATTCATATTTTTTGAATAAAACAAACAAGTCTTTATCACATAATTGACTAACACTAAGCAAATTATATCCCAAATTATCTACTAAAAGAACATTATGCACAAATGTTTCACCATTCTTACCAACATCACCTACTCCAATTGTTTTGGCTTTCATGTCATCACCAAAAGTTACTTTTCCACTTGACTTTGATTTGAGCTTGATGAATTGTAATGGATCACCGGTCATGTGCCTTGAGCATCCACTATCAATGAACCATTTTGATTCTTTTACGGCTTTTTCAATTTTCACCTATACAAGAGATAGAAAGTTTGGTACCCTTTTTAATTTTTGGGTCCTTGATGGTTAGAATCATATTTGACTAACCACATGCATTTCATTCCTTTTCTCATATTTCTTCTTACATAGCAATCATGCTTTAAATGTCCTACTTGACAACAAAAATCACACATAAAAGTGGGGTCATTTGCATGGATTGGTTTAATGAACCTAACTCCACTTTTTCTATAAATTGTAAATTCATTTGCACTAAAGGTGAGTTTCCTTTCATAGAGATTAAAGTGAGACTTAAACATATTTCTTGTAGAGACATTTTGTTTCTTGTTTTGTAGGATCATGTCTAGATTATCCATTCTTCTTTTCAAGTCATTTTGTCTTTCCTTAAGCATTTCACAAAGACTTATTTTTTTATCAAGTTCATGCTACAATTCCATTTCAGCTCTTACTAGGCAATCATTATCATATTTTAATTTTTTGTTATCTTGGAACAAATTTGCATTGTCTTGCAAAAGAAAAGTAATTTTCTGTTTTAGTTCTTTGTTTCTAGCATAAGACTCTTTTAGGCTTTCATGCAATTTTGCAACAAATGACTCTAGATCATCATCATCATCATCATCACTTTCACATTGAGGATGAGAAGTTACCTTATTGTCACCAATTGCCATAAAAGCAATTTGAGCCGATTCTTCTTCTTCTTCAATTTCTCCTTCCGAGTTGCAATCATTCCAAGTGATTTGGAAGTTGTTGAACTTTGTTTTTCTTTCAGTCTTCATTTCTTTCTTCTTCTTTATTGGACAATCCACCGCATAATGACCGGGCTGCCTACACTCGAAACATTTGTCTCCTTGCTTCTTGTTTGCATCATATCTTGCTTTGTATTTTGTATTGAATTGATTGTTGTTTTGATTGCTTGGTTCTCCTTTTCTAAATCTTCTCTTGTTGAGTATCCTTTTGAAACTTTTTGTGATGAGTGCAAGGTCACTATCATCACAGTCACCATCTTCTTCATCTTGTGAAGCCAAGTCATCCTTATCTTGAGCAACTTTTAGAGCAATGCTTTTTTTTGCTCTTGCTTCCTCTTCATCTTGTACCTTACTTTTAAGCTTCAATTCATAAGATGTTAGTGAATTAATGAGAGACTCAATAGACATGGAATTCAAATCTTTGGCTTCCTCAATGGCAGTCACTTTGTTTTCCCACTCTTTAGGTAGAGCATTCAAAATTTTTCTATTCTTTTCGCCAAGATTGTATTCCTTTTCCAATACCTCTAAGTCCTTAATAAGATCATTGAATCGACAATACATCTTATCAATGTTTTCATGAGATTCCATTTTGAATGATTCATATCTAGTGACTAGAATGGATTTTTTTTGTTCTCTCACATTCTCACTACCTTCATGAATCTCCCTTAGTTTATCCCAGATTTCTTTGGCAAATTTACACTCTTTCACTCTAATGGATTCATTTGAATCTAGTGCACTATATAGAACATTCATGGCTTTTGCATTAGATGTGAGATTAGTCCTATCCTCACGATTCAACTCATCTCTTGTTTTTAATCTAGGAACATGAGTGATAGGATCATCAATAATAGCAGTGTAAGGACCTTCACTAACAATAAACCATAGATCAATGTCAATAGATTGCAAGAAAATAATCATACGCTCTTTCCAACTCACATAATTTGATCCATTAAACATCGGTGGTCTAGTGATTGATTGATCTTCAAAAAATATGGCATTGTTGGTTGTCATCTTTACTCTAAGCGGTTAAGTTTGATCCTAGAGACCAAGCTCTGATACCAATTGTAAGGCCCAAAGACAACCTAAGAGGGGGGAGAATTAGGTTAATTAAGAATTAATCAAATAATATCCCTTTTTCAAATTTTAATCACAACTTCTCACACAAATAATATGTCAAGCAAATAGACAATCAAGACCGAGATGTATAGATGATATTTCAATCAAAGAGTTCGAAAAGAAGATTGAAAAGAAACAGATTTAAAAACCAAACCAAACTTCTTCAAAACTCCACTTGAGCTTGAAGAAAATTCCTCAAATAAAGCTTCTTCAATTTGATGAGATTCGATCAACCTTGTGTACAATAGAAGGATCACTTCCTCCTTGCCCCAAGCTCCACTTAGTCAAGTTAGGAAGTTTTACACTCTTTACAGAAAACCCTCACAAAGCTACACAAATGATCAACTCACTCACAATTGAAAAGCTTGTCAATGTACTCACATTTCAAGAGTAACAATTCTTACTCAAAAAGAGTATTTTCTAACTAAAATCAATCTTAAGAACTTGTTATCCAAGTGTACAACTATGTTTTTGATTTTCAGACAAGGCTTGTATTTATAGGAGACCAAAAAGTGCCTTGGAATTGAGGTCAACGGATAGAAGAAGCTGAAAGGTCAACTAGCCGTTGGAGCTATCGGACGTCCGACACTCTGTTGTGCGTCCGATGCTAGCGTCCGATAGGCTGTTGCGTTCTTTATCGGACGGCCGATGGATGATTCTACGTTCGATAGGCTTTGCGTCCGACAGCGATCAGTAAGCTCAGAAAATCTTCATGAAAATGATCGGATGGCCGATACATGTTTTTGCATCCGATGGCTTACGTCCAAAAGCGGCCAGAGAGCTCAAAAAATTTCTTGGATATCTTCGGACATTCAATGTGGTTGTTGTGCGTCCGAAAGAAGTGTCCGATAGATCCCCTGTCTAATGGACATCCGATACGTCAGGTTGAGCGTCCGATAGGAAAGTTTTGAGTTTTATCGGACGTCCGATACAAGGTATCGTCCGTCCGACAGTCAACAGATTCTTCAACAAGATTCCTGCCTTGATGACCTGTGCTGTCAATGATCTCAATGGAAAATGTTAGATCAATTTCTTCAATTAATTTGTAATTGTCAAAATTCGGGATCACGATTAACAGGGTGGAAAGATCAAAATAACCAACAAAAGCCAGCTAATCCACCGGGATTTCAACCAAGGCAATAACCTATGGAAGGAGATTGCGGTGGAAAAATTAGCTAAGGGTACTTCGGAAAGGTTTGAGCAGCTAGAGGGGAGAATGGACCAATTAACTGCCATGTATAGAAATGTAGAAATCTAACTTGGCCAAATTGCTAATGCTATAAACCCTAGAAATAAGGGGAGTTACCTAGCAAAACCGAAGTTAATCCTAGGGAACATTGCAAGGCAATTATCCTCCGAAGTGGTAGGCAACTTGAAGGACCTTCTAGTAGTAAGCTTGAAAGAAAAGAAAAGAGTGAAGAAAAAGAAACTTTGAGTGATGACCAAAGGGTAAGTATGGGGGAAAAAGAAAAGGAAAAAGTAGTGGAAAATGATGAAATATCCTCCAAAAATAAAATTTCCATTCCTCCCATTCTATTTCCTCAAAGGCTCAAGCAAAGTAAAATTGATAAGGAGTTTGATAAGTTTGTTAAAATGTTTAAAGAATTACATATTAACATTCCTTTTGTAGATGCTATTACTCAAATTCCATCCTACGCCAAGTTCCTTAAGGAAATCATGTCCAAGAAGAGACGATTGAAGAATTGTGAAACCATGACTTGATGGAGGAATGTAGTACATTGATTCAAAACAAACTCCCTCCAAAATTAAAGGATCTAGGCAGTTTTTCAATTTCTTACACTATTGGTGATCTTAATTTTTTAAATACACTGTGTGACTTGGGTGCAAGTGTTTCATTAATTCCTTTTTGTGTTCCTCAAAAATTAGGATTAAGTGAACTTAAGAGAACTAATATTTCCTTGCAATTAGCGGATAGGTCTGTTAAATATCCTCTTGGTGTGCTTGAAAATGTGCTCATTAAAGTCAAAAGTTTCATAATTCCTATTGAATTTGTTGTTCTTGACATGGAAGAGGATGTTCATATGCCAATCATACTTGGTAAACCTTTCTTAACTACGGCCGGTGCTATAATTGATGTGAAAAAAAGGAAAGCTTAAGTTTCAAGTAGGTGAAGATGAAATTGAGTTTAATTTGCATGAACTTGAAAATTTTCTTTCATTTACTAATCATGTTTATGCCATTGATGTGATTGAGAATTTAACTCAAGATGTGAGTAGGATGAAACAAGAATCCAAACCTCTTGAAGTATGCTTGTTTGATGGCATTTTTCATGAAGATGATGATTTGAAAATTTTACAAACGGTTAATTTCTTGAACTTTTAAGCACCTTACAAAAGAGGAAATCATTATGAGAGTTTAGGAAAAATCCAAGATTTACCACCGCCTTCAAGTGAACAAGCTCCAACTCTTGATCTTAAACCATTACTTGATTACTTAAGGTATACATTTCTTGGAGAAAATGATACATTACCGGTGATAGTAAGCGCTTTTCTTGATGATGTGCAGTTGAAAAAATTACTACGTGTTTTAAGGAGGCACAAACTAGCGATTAGATGGACTATTTTCGATTTCAAAGGAATAAGCCTAATTCTTTGCATACATAAGATTCTTTTGGAAGAAAATGCCAAACCAATGATTGAAACTCAAAGGCGTTTGAATCCTAATATGAAGGAAGTGGTAAGAAAGGAGATTTTAAAATGGCTCGACTCAGGTATTATCTTTCCTATCTCCAGTAGTAGTTGGATTAGTCTAATTCATGAGGTACCAAAGAAAGGTGGGATGACCATAATTGTAAATGAAAATGTTGAAATTATACCCACTAGAATTATAGCCGGATGGAGAGTGTGCATAGATTATAGAAAATTAAATGCAGCCACACATAAAGATCACTTTCCATTACCTTTCCTTGATCAAATTTTGGAAAGGCTAGCCGGTTATGAATTTTACTATTTTCTTGATGGCTATTTAGGGTATAATCAAATTGCCATAGCATCGGAGGATCAAGAGAAAACCACATTCACTTGTCCTTATGGTACTTTCGCATTTAGGCGGATGCCATTTGGCTTATGTAATGCACCGGCAACTTTTCAAAGATGCATGATGGCAATTTTTTCTGATTATGCTAAGAAGATCATGGAGATATTTATGGATGATTTTTTAGTTTTTGGATCTTCTTATGATAATTGCTTCAATAATCTTGAGAAAATTTTGCAACGATGTAGAGAAACTAACCTTGTTTTGAATTAGGAAAAATGTCATTTCATGGGTAGAGAAGGCATTGTGTTAGGCCACAAGATTTCTTCTCAATGAATTGAGGTGGATAAAGCAAAAATTGACTTAATTAAGAAAATGCCACCTCCAATTAATGTAAAAGGAATTAGAAGTTTTCTTGGCCATGCGGGGTTTTATCGACGATTTATTAAAGATTTTTCTAAAATCGCTAAACTCTTGTGTGATTTATTAAGTAAAGATGTTCCTTTTGACTTTGATGATGATTGTTTGAATGCTTTTAATAGGTTAAAAAGGGCATTGACTACAACTCCAATCATAACATCACCAGATTGGTCATTGCCATTTGAATTAATATGTGATGCAAGCGACTATGTGGTTAGAGCCGTCCTCGATCAATGAAAAGAAGAGAGATTGCATGTTATTTATTATGCTAATAGGATTTTAAATGATGCTCAAGTTAATTATGCCACAACCGAGAAAGAGTTGTTGGCGGTGATATTTGCACTTGATAAATTTAGATCCTATCTACTTGGTTCTAAAGTTATTGTTTATACAGACCATGCAGCCCTTAAATATTTATTGAGCAAAAAGGATGCAAAAGCTAGAATAATTCGTTGGATTCTTCTGTTGCAGGAATTTGATATTGAGATTAGAGATAAAAAGGGATCCAAGAATGTAGTCGCCGATCATCTTTCTCGCTTGAAAAACAGCCCTTCAAAAGAAAAAGTTCCTATCAATGAGAATTTCCTGGATGAACAATTGCTAGTTATCAAATATTCACCATGGTGTGCAGATTATGTTAACTATATTGTAAGTGGTATAATCCCTCAAGAATTGAGCTATCATCAAAAGAAAAAATTCCTTTATGATGTGAAAAACTACTTTTGGGAGGAGTCTTTACTTTATAAACATTTTGCCGATGGGATGATTAGAAGATGCATGCTGGAAGATGAGGTATATAGTATCTTTTTTCATTGTCATAACCGTGAAACTAGCGGTCACTTTAGTACCACTAAAACAATGGCAAATGTATGACAATCAGGTTTTTATTGGCCTACTATGTACAAAGATGCTAGAGATTATGTTAAAACTTGTGATGAATGCCAACGGACCGGTAATATCTCTAGAAAACATGAAATGCCTTTAAATGTGTTTCTTGAAATTGAATTATTTGATGTATGGGGCATTGATTTCATGGGACCATTTCATAGTTCATTTAATAATAAGTACATACTTGTTGCGTTAGATTATGTATCAAAATGGGTAGAGACAATTGCCACCCCTATTAATAATGCAAAAGTAGTACTTAAGTTCATTAAAAAGAACATTTTTTCTAGATTTGGTATCCCTAGAGCAATAGTGAGTGATGAAGGAAAGCATTTTTGTAATAAATGGTTTGACTCACTTTTGCTTAAATATGGTTGTAGGCACAAGACATCTCTTGCATATCATCCACAAGCTAATGGCCAACTTGAGTTAGCTAATAGAGAACTCAAATTAATCTTAGAAAAAATAGTGAATAAGTCTAGGAAAGATTGGGTTAAAAAGATAGATGATACACTTTGGACATATAGGATTGCATTTAAAACACCATTAGGAATGTCTCCTTATCACCTAGTGTATGGAAAAGCATGTCATTTACCAGTGGAAATTGAACATCGAGTTTATTGGGCAATTAAAGAGTTTAACATGGATTTTTCTCTTGCAGGAAATAGAAGATTACTTCAACTAAGTGAATTGGAGGAATTTCGCTTGATGTCATATGAAAATACAAAAATATATAAAGAAAAAGTGAAATTCTGGCATGATAAGCATATTGTTAAGAAACAATTTGAGATAGGTCAAAAAGTTCTTTTATTTAACTCACGTCTCAAGTTGTTTCCAGGAAAGTTAAGATCTAGATGGTCTGGCCCATTTACGGTTACAAAGGTATATCCATATGGTGCCGTGGAGGTGACTACCAAGCAAGGCCCACTATTTAAAATCAATGGATAACGTTTGAAACCATATCTTAGTGGTAAATGGGTTCCTAAAGGAGTAATATACTCCTTAAAGGACCTTTCTTGTGACTAAGGAAGAAGCACTATTAGTCGAGTCAACGACGTTAAACAAAGACGCTAGTTGGGAGGCAACCCATCGATTTATGTTATTTTGTTTAATTTTAATGTTTAACCATGTGTATTATATGTTTTTAAGTGTGTTTGTTTTGTAGGAAAATCAAACATGGCAAAAGTGACCTTTTTGGTGTGTTGTGAATAGTAAAATGCAAACAACTTAGTACCTCAATTTGCGTTTTAGTTGTTAATGATTCAAGAAAAGAGGTTAGTTATATTATTTTGATCATTTTACATGTGTTAGAAAACATGCATTTCATAATTAACAAGCAGGGTTTTTAATCTGAAAATAGTAGAAAATGAATGCTCAATGAACAGTTGCAGAAAAATTGCAGATTCATTTTTCTAGCAAGATCTGCGAGTCAATCTGTGAGACATATCTCGCGGATCTTTGAAACTCACGGATCACAATCAAAGAGCACCCAGCAATATCCGTGACCTGGATCCGCGAGGCATACCTTGCGGATCTCTGAAATTCGCGGATCAACTTCTGAGACTTCCGAATTGAAGGCGCGATGTAGGAAACGCGAAGTGCGCTTCGTTGATCCGGATCCGCGAATAGGATCCGCAATGCATGCATCGCAGATTGGTTCGTGGATCTCTTGGCAGAATGTAAAAAATGAAAAGTCGCGAAGCATTTTCTTCTTCTTCTTCTTCGCGATTTCTTTTCCAAAACACACACTAACACACCTTACTTTCACACACTTCACCAAATCACTTCTTTTCGTTGTTAAACTTCTCAAAAATCATCTACCCAACCCATATTGAACATCAAGGAGCATTTTTTTCCGATTATAATCCAACAAAAACACCTCAAAATCGAAATTTTTGAAAAATTGAGTTAGGGTTTGGCCGAATTTATGTTTACAAATTTGCGATTGTTTGGGGCACAATTCAAGGGGTTTTTTGCATCAATCATCTCCCCATCTATCCCTCTACGGATTCCAGGTAACATTTCTCAATTCTCTTACACGAATTTCGATTTTCAATTTCCAAGTTCTTGAGCAATTTTGCAATTATTTTAGATTTCGATTTTCGTGAATAATTGTTGTTATTTCTTGCTTCCATTATGCTTATTGATGATGTTTAAGCATGTTTTGTGTATAAATTATGGAATGTGGTACTTTTTAGTGAAGCTTAATTTCTTAAATTTCCTATAAAATGTTCATTCTGGAATTAATACTTGGCATGATTAAGAGTGTATTTTGTTGATTTCATGGAGTTTATAATTATCCTTAGATGCTATTTGTTCCAATTTTGAGGAATTTTGGAGTCATTTTGATAATTTTTTCCAATTTTTGTGTAATTTTGGGACTTAATTCTATCTATAGAAAATGGCTAATATGGGTGAATTTGAGTATATTCATGGACTCTAAATCTTGATATGGAGTATGTTGTGTATATTTGTGTTGAGATTTAGAGAAATTTTTGGATAATTTGATGAAAATTGGCATTTTCAAACTTGTTCAAGGGGATGATAATTTGTTGGAATATGGCTTAAATTGATGATTTTTTATGCTTTCAAATGTTATTTAAAAAATTGTTAAAATTAATTAATTCGTAAATGTGATTGACATTGCTAAATTTTAACAATTTGTTAGGTGTAAACAAGTGTTTTGGGGTGAATAGAGTAAATGTACTTGACA
The DNA here is from genome assembly GCA_013103745.1 of Gardenia jasminoides. Lineage (NCBI taxonomy): Eukaryota > Viridiplantae > Streptophyta > Magnoliopsida > Gentianales > Rubiaceae > Gardenia > Gardenia jasminoides. The sequence continues at coordinate 41,381,448 of CM023098.1, forward strand.
TTGTTCGTACATGTGTTTTGTTAGGTATAATGGCCTGCACTAGAGGAGGTATTCGTCGCCGTTCACCATCCTTAATTTCAAGTAGTGAAGAGGAACAACGTGAGCCATTGCCTCCACAACAAAGGCGACGACCTAGGAGGGCGACTACTAGAGAGCCACCACCACCGAAGTATGACGTTCTTCGGTTTACTTCAAAAGAAAACCAAGAGTGGTATGAGACTAGGGAGCATAAGGGCTTTATTTTCGTGATGTACATAGCTCCCGATGTCAATGCCAAGTTCCAGCTCTCCAATGCATTTGATATCTTTGGTTAGGGTCCGATTTTAACTTTGCCGGATCATTATTACCTCCAACTAGTAAAGGAGTTCTATGCAAATATGGTGAACAGGTTTGGTCATAGTGGGGAGAATATAAGATCCTTTGTTCGAGGAAGAAGAATTGAGATCGATCGGGATGTATTGGCTCAATACCTTGGAGTACGGAATGCTAGTCCGGCCGTAGATTTGAAGAAAGAATTTCATGAACCAGATAGGCATTGGGAGATGGGACACGCACTAGCTCGATTTCAAATTGAGCAAGAATTTACTCATTCCCAACAAAAGGCTACGGTGAAGGCAAACAAGTTTGATCCTCGGTTAAGATTGATCACCTACTTGTTTGCTCACAACGTGATTCCAAAGAAGAGTAGTCTCAATGAAGTAAGGAAGAGTGACCCGTACTTCTTGGATAAGATGCTCAATGATCGGATATCTTCATTTGCCAATATTCCTCTCCCGAATATCGTTATTTATTTGAGGACCGTGGCAAGGCATGCCACCACCACGTATCAATTTGGCTTCTCACAGCTTCTCTCTCTTCTTTTTAAGAGGATGGATGTGAACTTGGATGGAGTCAAGCAAAGGCCGGTCAAGTCGAATTATGAATTAAGCTATTATACCTTGAATGTGTGACGCCCCACCTCTCCCAAGGGTATCAGTGGACGCCTGCCCAGCTCTTGCCAGGACTCACTACAAAATTCAAGGTAGAATTACAAGCTTTCATTCCTAAAACCCTAACTAGCGTCCCACCAAAAACAAATCATCAATAATTATCATCAAAGTTACAACAATAGTAACTTCAAGTACACTAAACTATTTCACAATTAATACCAATCCTATATAAAAATACAAAATCCTACCAAAGGAACTAAAACCTCGATCTACGATTCCCACTTCGATACCTGTTAAGGAAAACAAATATATTGGGGTGAGCGAACGCTCAGTGAGGCTAAGAAAGCATGCACGCAAGCAAGATAAAGCAACACTTTAGCAAATAATACAATTGAAAGTAAAACAAACAATATTTCACGTAAAGTAAGTTAATAACACCATATAAAGGATAAAGGTGGACACGGGTGGTAAAGGTGTCTACCGTCCTCACGGACGTAGCACGTACCCCCGGTCCAAATTTCTGCATTTCCATAATCATGTCCGGTCCACTTCATGAGCTCTGACTTCCAAATCAAAATGTTGACACTCCGTCAACCACACTCTCACATCTTGTAGACACCACTTGAAACCCTCACCCGTCTACTTACACCCCCTGTACCGGGCCCGCTCGTCAAAATATATAAAGTTGGTAATACTCGAGTATACCTTGGTCGGCGAGCGCACTCCAACCGACATAACACTTTTAAGACCCATGGTTCACCAATCCCTCGACCAAGCCCCTGTTGCTGGCAGAAGCGAAAGGTTTCCCAATGGGGTTTGGGCGTCCCCACACTTTCAATGGCAATAGCAAGCAATTCAAGCAGTTGTAATTCAAGTATCCACTGTTCAAGTGGTCAAAGAATGAACAATTCAAGCAGTGGAATTCACTTAAAAGCAATTCAATTATGGTGAGCGTGATAAAGTACACGCTCACCGAGCATACAATCATGCACTTCAAATCATGCACGTTAATTGAAGCACAATATCAGGCACTTGGACACTCACCAAGAAAAGGCAAGGAATCAGTCGAGCAAGTTTTACTTTTCCAGGTATTCTCCCTTGACGACTTTAGTCGCCTGGAGACAAAATCTCGATCACAAACTAGTTCAAGCAAGTTGACATGGAAAACATTTATACTCGAAGTTCTTGGAAATAACTCCGAGAATCACACTTTCAAGAGAATATTCATAAATAAAAGTACATGTCTCGGAATTGGGTAAGGATTGACCCGTTGGATCCTAGATTCAACCCTCTAAAAGTCACAAGAAGGCATCAAGTACAAATTCACAAAGCAAGGCAATCAAAACTGGACATCAAGAAGTTGCTAGGACATTGTCGGGTAAAACAGTGCAGATTTTCAGCCATCTTCCAAGAGCTACTGTAGCTCGTAGAGAGAGAATCAGTATGCAAGGGTTATACCGTTAGAAATACCTGCAAGTATAGTTTCAAATGCCGCTGATAGCATTCAATTTTGACTCTCGAGCGTGAAATGGCAGTCAACAGAACAAGACAGGTCGGGCTGACTGATCAAATAAATTTCCAGATTCACAGGGCAAGTTTTGGTATGTCATTTGGAGGTCGAAAACACCTTAGATTAACACCAAATTTGGTACACATATACTCTGATCTATGAAATATAATCCTGCCAAATTTCAGTCAAAGACTCCCACTGGAAGGTCACTTTCTAATTGCACAAAGTTTGGTCATCAACATGTTCTCAAATCTGGAAATTTCTGCAATTTTCCTTCTAAGTTCAAAAATCATGTCAAGCCACTTCCAAATGATCTAAAATTTGGTACCCAGCTAGTGTCAGGCCTCCTTAACCTATAGATATCCCAATTGGAGCAAGTTTTCCTTAAAATTTTATCAAAATTTCCCATGAAAACAGCACCTCTTTTCGGTAGCAACTCTTCCAGGTTTTTGATGTTCCAACAAGTCTTTTCAAAATCATTTTTGTTTTGCAAAGAGTCCAGCCCTCACCTAGACCAGCATCTTAGAGGTGAAAAATCAGAAAATAACAGTGTTAAAACAGGGCAAACTAACCCCAAAATACAAGTGACAACTTTGAACACCCAAATTCTAGATTTTAAGGTTTCTTGAAAAAAATTTAAGTTTTGAACAGTGTTCTTTGGAAAATCATAACTTGAGTTCTATAAGTCCAAAAATTACAAATCTTATACCGTTGGAAAATATACTCGATGAACTAAAACTCTCAAGAAGACACTCATAGAAGATTCAAATCGAAAACCAATCAATTTCCAGCTTAAAGCTGCTGTCACAGTGAAAACAAAGCTTATCAGTCTTGATTTTCAGTCTACTTTGAAAATTCACCAAAATTCACAGAAATTGAACTAGCCTTTGAAATTTATACTGCTAATAGAACTCAGATTCTAGTTTCAAACATAATAAATGGAACTTGATTTGGACTTTCCTACACCAAGTTATAATAGTTGCAAGTAGGCTGATCCATCAGCCCTATTTTCCCGAAATTCCAGATTCTCACACTTCCTTTCTCAACCATTTTTCAACATCAAACAAAACTATTTTTACATGAAATTTCTCACACACTTAGGCCATCATGTGAACATCAAGAATCAACGAGAGAGAGATGAAATTATTGAGCTAAAATTGAGGAATTAAAACTGCAAGGAACCGGCACTCCAACCCCCCCTCTCTCTCAGCTCCTCACTTTCTCATTCCTCTTTCATTTTCCAGCAACAAATCTCACACAAAACACCTCACACACACACACACAAGATCATCAACAGCCCCAAGTTCATATATGGTGGGATTTCATAGAGCCCACTTTCATCAATCAACAACAAATTCCATTACAAAGAGCTACAAGCTCTCTTAGCCAAGAAAGTGAAACAATTGAACAAGATTTTTGGTGTTTATGAAGCTTACCCCTAATCCAGCAAGAAGCTCGATTGATGGTGGATGAAATGGCTCACAAAAGCCCTCAATCCTCAAGCTCAACAACCGGTTTCTCCTCCCCCTCCAAGGTGGTCCGAAGCTTCCAAGAGAAACTAGCAAGTTCTTCAAGTTTTTGTTGGTTTAAATGGTGATTTGTGGTGTTTCCTGAAGCTGGAATTTTGAAGACAAAATGAAAGGAAATGAGGACCAAGTGGTCGGCCAAGCTTGGGGGAAAAAAGGAAGAAAATGAATAGTATTTTTGACTTTTGGAGCTTTTATGGAAAAATGGAAGGAATGAATGAACTACCGATTGGACATAAAGTCTCTTTTTTTTCCGTGTTGGGTTGAGTCACGACAAAACACTACGATTCCGGTTCTCTCATTTATAGTCGATCCTAGACCCGAGTACGAAATTTAAACATTCAAATAGTTTGAGTTGAAAACATAGTTTAAATGTACAAATTGCATCTTAAAACTTTTCGTGTCATTACAATTGATAAACGACATTTAAATAATTCAAACTAATTTTAATGAAATAATTTTATGAAAATATGAAATTTTATAATTTTATAAAATAATTTGATGGTTAAACATCGTTTTCAAATAAAAGGAAGTAACGTATGGCATATTTGCAATTAAAATGATCTAAAATAATTATTCAGTAAAATAAATAATTAATTAAATAAATAGGTCGAATAAAATAATTTTTCGGGTCCTCACAGAATGACTTGGGTATTACATCGGCCAATATTCTTCACCCAAGAGTTTGGCAATTTCAACCTACTTCCCAATTTGAAATCAGAGGACCTTCGGGTACGGCTCACGAGAAAGAAGGAGGACCCGGCCCCTCGACTTCTATTCCTTATATTGGTCCTTCTAGTTTTACTCCTTCTAGGCAAAGGTCAATTTGGGAGCGTGTCTTAGCCACCATAGGGTGTTTGGAGACTCGTGTCAATGAGGGTTTCAATCAAGTGAACGCTTGTCTTGACACCATGGATACTCGCATTCATCGCATAGAAGATCATCTGCATATTCTAGGCAGTGGCGAGCAGGCTCAAGGCAACAATGGTGACGATCAAGGAGGGGAAGATGGACAAAATTGAAGACCATGTTTATTTCCTTTTGTTTTATTGTTCTTATGTATTTTTGAACTTATGAATTATCCTTCCTTTCTTATGCAGCAATTTGTGGACTTGTAGAAGATGATCGTGATATTTTAGATTTTCTGGACCTATGCCATATTTATCGGGGAGTTTTACTGTTTTACTTTTTATATTTTCCCTACACATTGAGAACAATGTGTATTTTCAGTCTGGGGGAATTAGTGGTTTAATTGTTTTTATGCTTTATATGTTTGAAATGACTTTGATTTGTGTTTAGAAATGTTTTTGTGATCCGTTTTGTTGAAAATATTGGGTTGTTAGCAGGGAGTTTAGTCCAGTTTTAAGGGGAGACTCTGTCCAAATTTTTTCAAACACTTGTTCAAAATTGTGAAATTACTCCAAAATTTTTGCAAATTTTTCAAATTGGTCCACAAGGGAGGAAGTTTTAAGTATTACTTTTTCAAATTTTCTCATCTTTTTGAAATAACTTTAAGTGAATTGGGAAATTCAATTTTCATTTGACTGGGAATTAGTTATTATGTGAATTGAACAATTGTCTTTGAGAAAGTATATTTTGTAAAATAAGGAAAATTATGCCCATAATTTTACTTATTAACTAAGATCTTTTCTTTTACTTACCTATACAAAGATGTGATTGATACAGTTAAGTCAAAGAGGCTTCCTTTTTCATAAATTAAATTTTAGAGGGATTGCTTGTTTCAAAAAAAAAAAAACTAATTACTCTTGTGCTAAGTAACCGGGAATCTTCATCTAAAAATGTCGATTTTTGCGTAAAAAAGCTCTTGAGTAAAGGAGTAGTCAAATAAGTGGAAAGTTGAGTAACCGGAATTCGTCACCTAAAAGTGTCGATTTTCGTGTCAAAAGACTTTTCCACTATTTCTAAATGTTAAGGAAGAAATGATTGTCGAATGAGGAAGACCAATGCATTGACTAATTATGAATTATCTTTTTGTGTAATTAGGTCATGGAAAAAGGTTGAATTTAACTAATTTAAATTTAGGGTATAATTAGCTTTCTTTTACTTAATTATTATAAGTATTTGAGACAATTGAAAGTTTTGCATAAAAATTGATATCTAAAGTTATGGAGATTGACTTTTAAAGTTCACATAGGTTGTTTCAAAATTCTTAAATCATTGTTGGTTAAAAATTGCTATTGCTTGAGGACAAACAATGATTTAAGTGTGGGAGAATTTGATAAGTAAATATCTTTCCTATTTTAGTGTGTTTTATTTATCTATTTTAATGTAATTGTATTATGAAAAATGGTGGAATTAAACTCTTTTCGATTAATATGCATTCAAGTGTGAATTTTACATAGAAAATGCTTTTTGGCAAATTAATGCACAATTGAATGTTTTATTTGAAGGCAATGAAGTTTGGAAGAAAAGTTGGAAAATTAAAGTATCAAAAGTTGAAGAAATTTCAAATTGAGATGATAAAACTGCAATTCAATTGTCAAGGAACCAAGGAATAAAAAGTTGGAAGAATTAACGCTTCAATTTCACGACGAAAGATTCAAGTTTTACAATTCTGCAATGGATCCGTGAGCTGAAACGCGAGGTGATAATTAGAAGAAGAAATAGCTCGCAGCTGAGGTAGAGAATTAGATCCGCGATAGGATCCATGAACTATGCCTCGCAGATTTGCATCGCGGATCATTGACAATGACTGCCACAACTTGCAGCCAATTTCCAGATTTTTTTCAGCTCACTTCCAGCTCAATTTTGATGAAATTTCGGCTGGCTGTACAATGTGGAATTGTAGAATCAAAATTCAACTTTAGGTCTTTTCATTTGTAATTTTTTCTATCCAAACTCCTCTATAAATACCCCATGTATTCCAACAAGAAAATATATAGAGGGAGAGAGGAAGATAGCAAGAAAAAGAGAAGAAACGTGTAGAGTAGAGAAACTAACTAGTTCTTATAAAGAATTAGTTTAGAATCAAATTAAGAGATCTATTGAACAAGGAGAAATCCTTTTTGAACTTGTAAGTGAACATAAGGATTTCAAAAGTGAAGAATTAAGAGCTTGTTTCATCAATTGGAGGAGTTTCTTTATCCTTTACACTTGATTTCTTTAAGTTCATCCATGACTTCTTATGCAAGTTTTGTGTGCTTAAATAATATGAGTAGCTAAACTTCACAATTCTATGGGTAAGATGAACTTGTGAGGGATAGGATTGTGTTCACTTAAGAAAAGAAAGGTTAACTTGTGATTGTTAGTTCATGTATTTGTTCTTAATATTCATGGTTGCTTGATCATCAATTATGAATTATTCAAGCATGTGTTAGTTCATGAAATATGTCTTGCATATGTAGTTCAAAATATATGAACCCTAGATTACATGTTCACGTTAGCAGGAGATGCATTTAAGAGGAGTCATATTTGTAACTAATTGAGTTTAATGAGCTTGTGTTAAGCTAATTCATCATGTCAATAGGTGAAGGTTTAATATGAATATATTTGTTTATTTGTGAAAGCAATCTACAAATGAAATTGGAGGTTACTTCCTTGACAAGTCACAAATTTATAATCTAACTTAATTAAGTGAACACATCCTTAACCAAGTAAGGGATTCAAAACCTTAGGAATCTCTTACTCTATTTTAACTTCTCTAACTTATTATTTATACTGCCAATTGGAGGATTACCCCAATGGATGGTTTTATTTATTTTCTTATTTACCGCCAATTGGATGTCATCGACATCTAGCGGACGATTCTAATAGCTTTATCCTCACACCTTAAGTCGGCTAAGTCCGCCTTCTCCCGTATACTTTTACTTTTCTTTACTTTAATTTACTTTTCATTTACCACCAATTAGGGTTGGTTCTACCACCTTAACCGGTTGGTTTTAATTGCTTTTAAAAGGGACGGTTGTACCAGTCGATATTTCATATTTTGCATTCATCTATCATTTTCTATTTAGATAATAAAGCAAACTAAAAAACCATAGTACTTAATCGGGTCCCTGCGGGATCAACCCCTAATTATCACTATACTCAATTAACGATCCGTATACTTGCGGAAAATCGGGGTAAAAAGGGCTATAATTAATTGATAATTGGGAGAATTTAACTTGAAGTTTAGACCACGTCAAATATCAAAAGGGAGATTGCAACCGCAGACAAAATCAACCAATAAGGTTCCTCTGGCCCCAGGGTTGACTCCTTCTCTGGGTTCTTCTAAGTTTTGTGCGACTGAATGTCTAGCAATTTGGCAGCAAGAGGATGCTCTATCCATGGAGTACTCTACTGCATCAACTTCTGTGGATCAGATGACTTCAATTGGTCCTTCTAAGTCCTCTGTCAATGAATCTTTGGGCATTCGCCAGCCAAAGAGTACTCCAGGTGCTCAAAATTCATCTTCACAGATTTTTGAGGATCAAGCTCCTCTTAATTCTTAGTCAACACTGCCAACTTGATTATTTTTCAAGACTTAGAAAATTTCTTGGAATTAGAAAGTATCTCACTTGGCTCCCAACTACCTAGCACTAATTCTGAAATGGCAGAGCTTTCAAAAGAATAATTCAACGTGCATGTCTCAATTGTCCAGAATTTGGTCTCATTTTCTCGAGAAGCCATCTCTCATCATGGAAGGCTGCCATTGCTGATTTAAACTTGCAAACATGGTTCAAAGTCGCGGTCGCGGCTTGTACCATTCCATATCGGACTCGGCATATCAGTAGCGGTCTCAGTGAGACGCATATTTTAAATCATTTCATTATTCTAAAAATTGTAAATGATTATTCAAAATATAAAAAACATATGCAAAAAAAAATCAACAAGAAAATGAGTAAAGAAAATCTCTAAGATATACTATTTTTACGTTATTAAAAGTAATAAATATCTTAAAACATTGAACATAACACCATTACAAACAAGGTCAAAATAGCACACAAAAAAAACCTTAAAAAATAATAATTGCATAAATAATATGTACGATTTACAAGTTTATTTTTGATACAAGTAGGAGAAACTTCACTTATTTCATGATCAATCCCCTGCCAAAGATAAAAAAGAGTCACATTAAAAAATGTAAGAATTTAGAAATATTTAATATTATTTTAATTTTTTAACCTATCAATATCAAGTAGAGTGACGATGCGGTTCAAAATCATTTTCATCTCTCAGAGGATGGTAAAACAGATGTGGAAATGGTACAGGACCTTGAGTAGGTAACATGTAAGAGCCCTCTGGTGCATTTGTTGACTGTGAGGATTGACTATGTGTTCCATAATCACAATACGTGGGAAGTGATGGGACACCAGTAAATTCCTGAGCATGGTGATAGTATCCAAATTTTGTTGTATTTTGTGTTTGTCCACCAGATTTTGTTGTAATTGTGCATTAGATATTGTTTGGTCTTTTGTCATTTTTATTAGATTTTTCTCTTATCTTTTGACTCCGAGTCAACTCGAGATGATTTGGGCGTTTCGGCCGATTATTTTCATCTTGGAGCCGACTCGGCCGAGTCTCGACGATTTCCTGGTGAGTTGCATGCCTCAGAATCACATCGGAACGGTCTCATATTGTTAGCCTTCGTTCCGGTTACAACTCGGCTGAGTCTTCGAACCATGCTTGCAAGTCCTTGCTAGTCTCTGGAAGGCTTCCTTGTTAGCAAGCCTTGGACCTTCAGTACCTAGTGAACGCCCGTCCATACTTGACTCAGCGTTGTGAAGCTGCTACTCATGAATTATCTCAGTTGGAGAAGGTGCTTCAACAAAAAGATGCCCTCCTAAAGGAATTAGGACTTCTTTCCATTTATCCAAGGAAATAACAGAAAGAATATCAGCTATCATGACCAGACAGCAAGAGATACAAGAGGCTGCACATTAGTGACGATATAAAAATTTTGCACTCTTACAATGGCTTATTGGTTTATAGTGACACTCAGTTCAACTATTGCAATGACGTCCTCAATCTCTACCTACATAATCCTACTCTTAGTTAGAATATATAGCAATTCTAAAAATTTCACTGCCGATGTGAGGATTTTGTTGGTGGAGCACAAATACGGAACGTTATGGATAGGTTTCCTGATAGTTTTATAGATGTTATTTTCCTGAAATAACAAGACCAACAAAGTCAGAATTCATTTACAACTCTACTCCATTTCATCGAAATTCAATTTTAATTTAGAGTTTTCTTCACATATAATTTTTTGCCCCTTTAGATACACTGCTCTATTCCTTTCCAGTAAAATCTTGTATTTTTTGTCCATGGAATAAACATGTGAACATCATATTAAAGTTGCTTCCATTACATGCATGCTTGTGTTGGATTTTAAATTTCTAAATGCACACAAAGGATATGCATTTATTTTCTTGCTATGATCAATTTTAATAAGTCATCCTTACAGAATTTCCAAACTGAACCCCTTCTTTCAAAATTTTAACTTGGCATTGCCTCAAATAAAAAAGCATATTAAGTTTTTGCTTTTAACCTTCTACCTCCAATTGTCAGGATTAGAATTCAAACCGTGAGCATGACAAGTAGAAAAACTCCAACCGCACTCCTTTATCTACTGGGCTAACCTAGTTGTTGAACTCTTGATCCAAAAAGAAATTGATTCAGTGAAATTACATTTCCCATATATACTATACCTAAAATCTTTTCCAAAATCATTCCCAAGTAACTATGTTGAGGGTAAATTTATATTTGGCTGTGTCAACAAAATTTTATCTACTAAATAAGAACCTCTAGTGATAGGGTGCATATTAGTTGATAATTTTGTTAATAAATCCTATTCAGTTACACTAAATGTTGCACTACTTGGTAGATTCTGCTTAATTTTTGTGTTTGGTGATAATTTTGTGTTTGCTTAATTGTGGATCCTACCTCCAATTGTTAGGATCAGAATTCAAACATACAACATGACAACTAGAAAAACTCTAAGAGTCCTTCTTTAGTTATTGGGCCAACTTACTTGTTGAACCTTTGATCCAAAAAGAAATTACTACAATATAATTACATTTCCTATATATATTGTACCTAAAATCTTTTCCAAATCATTCCAAAATAACTATGCTGAAGGTAAGTTTATATTTGGTAAAGAAACCTGTGTGACAAAATTTTATCTACAAACTAACAACCCCTAGAACAATGTAGATAAAGGAATTTAATTAATTAAAAAATTACAATTTATCTATGAATTTTATGGCATATTTTTCACCCGAGCATCTATTGCCATATTATTATGTGCACTTGGAAAATTGTTTATTTGATAGCTAGTCAAATTTCTCCACTTGTCAAGATGAGGTGGTTAAGCGAGTGCCCTAACGGATCTCCTCCAATTAAGTGTGCAAAGTCACATGCCTCTATAATTTTGCCAAATATAGATATGTAACTTAGTATTTAACTCTGTGTTAATAAAGTTAAAATAAAGAAATAAAATTTAAGGCAATATAGTCCTCATATGTTTATATGTTTGTAGGATAAAATTTTCTTTCTTAGAAGACAAGTAATGAGGTTACACATATAATGCAAGTTCTCTACCTCGAACACTTCCTACAACTATAATTCACCTCCACAGCGTTCAGACACGTATACATCATGCATAAAAATACTCATTTATTTCTGAAACCCAAGGCTGTTAAAACTCTTTATCATGCAAATCTTTTTCCAATTTTCCTCATATTAAGAATTGAATTCTTGAATTTTTTTTTCAAGTCTTGCTCATATTAAGATTGGAGCTTTAAGCAAGCTCTTCTTTCAGGCCTTCAATATCAAAGTCTAAAAAAGTCAAATATCTTTTGAAGAACAAGCAGCTAAATCCTTCAGTTAACAATTGAATTTTCAATTAATATTTGAAGAGAAAGATTGAAGCATGTCATCTACGTTGAGAAATTTTCAAAGATTATAACTGATTATGTTGTTAAATTTATATAATCCCACATTTGTTGTATGTTTTTTCTTGTCCTGCTAATTTCTCTCGACATAAAATTTGTTGCAAAACTGGTTAAATCTCCAGAGAAGTTTTTGGGATTGACCCATATTTAAATACCGCTTCCTTTGATAAGTATCCAAAGTCAAATGCTTTGGGTGTTTGAGGCTAAAATGCTATGTTCCCTTGTTCTTTTTCAAAATTTTAGTATTTGTTTCTGCAATGAATCGTCCTGAATGTGACCCCCTTTTATTTAAAAAATTTTCATTTGCTTTGTTGTAAAGTAAACCACCTTTGTTGTAAGATCTATGGAAAGTTAGATACTTAGATTGTCTATGAGGTTTTGGATATCGATTGTGGCACCAATCTAACTAATTCTAGCAATTATTCTTATTCTATGAATTCTTATTCAGTGAATACACTGCCGTGTCCATGTTAGATTTTGTTTAAAAAATAATAAATTACCAAACACGACAATATTAGGTTTCATTTTAGAAAAAAATTTGCCAACTGTGTGTACAGTGGTTGGTCATTTTTCATTAAGAGAAAAAAAAAAAGTTGGCAAGAAGAAAGGCCCATCGTTAGAGCCATACTTTCTCCTATTTTTTTCCTCAATATTTGGAGAAACTATAATAGTGCACGTACTTCACATGGGTCTGAAATGAGTAATGTTTTGTAAATATGTGATTTTTAACTTAAGCAAATTTAATGTCATTGTAAGCAAGGAAATTGAATGTGACTAAGAGCAAAAATGTGAGGCCCCGATTTTTCCCAAGTTTTTGGAAAATATTAAATAATGCTAATTATAGTAATTATTGTTTGCCAAAATGTTTATATGGTTTTTTTACTTCTTAAAGTGTTTTGTTTTAACTATTTTGTTTTACAAGTTTAAAAACCCTAATTTGAAATCAAACCCTAGTTTGCTTTGAAACCCTAAATTTTGACAAAACCCTAATTTGTTTGCACACTAAACCCGAAATGTACTAACCCTAATATATTTTCTCGAAACCCTAATTATATGTACAAATCAAACGTTTGTTATTCCATGAATTTTCGGTGTGAACTTGCATGCTCACGGGAGTTAATTACAGTAAATGGGTGATTAGTGACCTAACTAGGTGTGACTAAGCATTATTGGACTAAGTTGGATTTACAACTCATGGACTTAATTGATAGGAAAAGAAATCACTTGGGGCAAGAGTGAAATACAACTCAAATGAAAGGATTAGTTTGGCATGACATGGTTGACTAGTTGACTAAGCATAAATATCTAAGGAGTTTAATCTATTAGTCACTTGAAGCTTCAAGAAGCCGACTAGCAAGGCTGAAAATAAGAGGAGAAAACCGTGGAAAGGAAGGAAAGAAAAGAGAGGGAAAAAAAGAGGGGAAACCTTGAGATTTCATCCAACTTCAACCATCTAATCTTGATTTGGAGCTAGGAGGAGAAGATTGCACTTGGGAACTTGGGGTTGCACTAAGTTAGAAAGGTATTCTTCCTATCTTTACAAGCTGGAATTTTGATTAAGTTGATGAAGTTGTTGGATTTTGTTGTTGTTTTGACTTGATTGAGGATCATGTTTAGCTTCTTAGATAAATTTATGGTTTGGATTGTTGGATTTTCTTGTGTAAAGCTTCAGCCAAGAAGAAATCAGCAAGGTTGAATTTCTATCCATTTTTCTGTCCGAATTTGCTTGATATTTTCGAAGATGATGGGGACAGAATTAGCTTTAGCACAAAGCATGAAAGTTGTAGAGAGTTGAGTGAGGATTCTACCTGTAAATTTTCAGGTGAATCGGAGCACTGTAGCATGTGAAAAGACTAAAATGCCCCTAATGCCCTGTTTCTGTCTGAATCGTTATTTTTGCTGCTTTAATGGGCCATTTTGACCGGGAAGATGACTGTTTTTGTTTTTGAGGTCTTCTTAAGTATTGTAGCCTTATATGTTAGCTTTCTAATGGATTTGGAATCGCTTGATTTGGAGCTGTGAGTGTCGAGTTATGGCTATTTGAAGCTGTCCTACTTAAATCTCTCATAGGGTAGAAAGCCATTGTTTTGATTATTTTCACCTGGTTGGATGGAATTGGATTTCAACTTCTTCATGAAATTGTAGAGGGTAATGTGGAATGTGTAAGAGTTGCATTTGCATGATTGTTATTGCATTCCGCCGTTGGATTTGCATGTGTTTTGGTTGGAACGTGATGCATTTGGGCGAAACAGAAAATCGGGATTGATGGGACAGCCTCTTTGACACCATTTTACGTGTTGATCCTTTGTGATTTGGCTTTTGGCCAAAACATGAAAGTTATAGCCTTTCATTCTAGCTTTCCAACGCATCTAGAATTTCTTAATTTCGATTTATGAGCGCTGAGTTATGATCGTTTGAATCTAGCCTGTTGGAAATTCTGACATTAAAATTTCTGGGACTGTTTCCACATTTTTGACCTAGAAAGAGTGAATCTAGGCAGAAGTTGTCTCATGAAAGTTGTAGCTTGTTCTCTTAGCTTCGAAACGGCACCTCGTGCACTTCAATTCGACACTTGTACCATTAGTTATGATTAAAATGGAAAAAGGTGTCAAATCTGCCTTTCACACCTTTTAGTGTGTGTTTCCCGTCTTCGTTCTGTTCCCGTCCGTTTTTGGTCTAACGCCCATGCATGTGCTCCTATTGCTATTTTAAATGTTTATAAGTATTTTTCAAGAGTTTTAGTTCTTTGAGTACCCGTTACGAACGTCGCCATTTCACATGTGCAAATGGATTTTCTTAACTCGTGTGATTCTGGTGGACAATCAAGGATCGTGTTTGATCTTCTAAATTTTCCTCGCTTGTTCTTAACTATTGGTGAGTGTTCCTTGCATGTTTGTGAATAAATTGCTCTGATGACGTGTTTAAATGCTTTTAATAATTATGTGAAGGGCGAGTGTGTACTTTATCGCACTCGGCCTACTTTTATTTCTACCGCTCAACCGTAGTGCTTCTCCATTGTTTGTATATTATTTGTGCATGATCGTAGGCCTACGTGTACTAACACATAGGCTGAACAAGGCCTTTCCCTTCAAGTATCTCGACCATTCCGTAGGCGGCGAACCGGTCGGTAAGTTGATAACCTAGGGCAATCGCATCGTATACTCGGTATTACCACCGGAGTTATAGCGAGGATAGGGTTGAGTATGAATAAGACGGATCTGCAAGCGCTTCCAGTGGAACTCGTATCCTTTCAATCGGTATTTTCCCGGCTTATGTGTTTATACATTTTATGCTTCTAAACTGAATTATATTAACCTACCGAAAGTGCTTAACTAATATATTTTTGCTCCACCAGTGATTTGTGTGATGGATTGCTCACCTGGGCTTTTAGCTCATCCCTTTCAACTTTGTTTTTCCCTAAGGTGGATTTGAGATCGAGCTTCCAAGGTTACACTAGGTCGCATTGGTTTGAGACCCAATCTTGTATTTTGATGTAACCCTTGTATTTTGAATTGTACTAATGGAATGTTGGATGGATGGATAAACTTTTGTATCTGTAATTATAGTTCGGGACGTTTGTGGTTCTGTTAAGGAAATTTGGGGTTTAAATGACTGATTTGAGGACATCGATGTTATTTTGCATTTGAACTAAGGATCTCAGAGTGAGTCCCAGAGGTGAAAAGCTATTGATACCTTAGGGTTCACTTCCTAGGAGAGGTGCAAGGTCACAAAACAAAAAAAAAAAAAAAAAATCACGAAATGAAAGTGGACCTGCATGGTTTTCTGGTGAAAAGATGCAATTCATTAAGTTGGAAAAATGTATATTACACTATTAAACATAAATTATGAGCAAAAGGGACTAGTGAAATTCTTCAAATTCTTATTCCACTCATATTAGTATTGGACAAAATAGTGAAGACCAATATAGTATTTAAACTTTATAAATTTCTTTTTTCATCTAGACATCTTTAGTTGTTTTTAATTTGATCTCTTTATTGCTTTCTTTTTTGTTCAAGATACTCTATTTCGATTTTCTAATTTCTATATCCATGCCTTGAGTTATTGTCTGACCTAGTGTATGACACATGAAGTAATATCCTTTTTAGAATTAACAAAAAGATCTTTCTCTTTTTTGAGAATATTTGAGACTGTATAATAAATAATGATAAGAGTTTATTTTACCTATAATTAGTGTGTTATTTGGTCTTAGTTTTATGGTATTTCTAGCTTTATTTATGTGTTTTTAGTCATTCTTGGTAAAAATTCTCCAAGTAACATTTTCTTGCAATTTAGAAAAATTGGATGGATTAATGCTCAAACTAATGCTGTTCTTGTAGGATTTGAAGCTTCATTCATTGTTTGTAGATTAATTGAAAAAAATTTCGGCTGAATTTTGATAAAGCAAGTTCAAATTTTGAAGAAACATTGAAGAGTCGGAGTTGAGTGCAAAATGAAAATTTTTCAAACAGACAATATGGGAGGCTGATCCGAGTTCGGATCAGCCTGGAGCCTCTTGGATCCAAGCCTCAAATTAACTTCAGAAATCAGTGGATCAATCTGAGAGGACTGATTTGAATTCAGATCTAGCATGAAAGGTCTTCGGATCGTTCTCAGCTGGCAAAAATAAAAACTAGGGGAATTGGATCCAAGGGGTAACAAACTGATCTGACCTCAGATTGAGCCCTTAGATCCTACTTCAACTTGCAACTTCCTGAACAAGTTGTCCTGATTTCACACTTGCTTTTTGATCTATGTCTCACAAGAAATTTTGGCTGAGAAGTTGCTTTTGGGTGATGAAGACTTGAATAAGCAACTTTTTACTTTTTAGGGCTAATTATTTTCTAGGCAATAATAGAGGGGTATATAAGAGAAGAAAAAGAGAGAGAAAAGGGAGAAAAAATAGTGAGAAGAAGAACTCTTTTTTCTTTCTAGGAAGTAGACATAGTTTTATTCACTTTTTTCTTGGAGAAAATCTTGAAGAACACTTGGTGTAATCCATATTTTGATGGCAATGAACATGATGAAACTTGGAGAATGTGTTTCTTTAGTTGAATGAGCATTTTTTCTTCCCTAATTTCTTTATTGTTTGTAAAGATGTGTGGTTATATCTTGAGTATGAACTTATGTGTTAAAGTTAGCATGTCTAGCTAAATCTATTTGTTTTAGTGATAGATGAAACTTTTCATTGCTTGATTATGAATGATTGATGTTGTTTTGACCATGCTTATATTTGCTAGTCCACCTATCTATGCTTTAACACTTGTGAGTAACTGACACTATTTGCAAGTCATTTAGTTGATGTTAATTTATGAAAATAATTGATAACAATGGAACAAAGATAGAAGAAGTTTAAGTAGTAGATCACGAAAGTAGTGGTACTTTTAGGTGGATGTTATTTGATTTCTTGTGCTTGATTAAATTGATCCTTGTGATTTTACCACAAAGGTAGGTAGATCCAAATATTAGCTAGTTTGATTCATTGGTAAAAATAAGTTCCAATTGGCTTAGTGAAATTCATCCTTAGTAAGGCAAGTGAATTGGTCAAAATTGATGTTGGTTTCCTTGATTAAGTGTGATTAGTGGATTCTAAGTCCTAGAACACTTTTGAGAATTCTCCAAGAAAGTTAATTTTTATTTAATCTTTTACTCACTTCTAGATAACTACCTCTTTCCAAACCAAAAATAGCGTAACTGCTTCCCAAATTAGAACAACATAACTTCTTTTTTGCTCTGCCACCAACAAACCACAGAAACCTCTCTACCAATTGAAGAAACATTCTGGAGTAGGGGGAGAAACAAGTGAAGACAATTTTCAAGGAAGTTAGCACTACTTTTTTTTAATCAAGTAAGTTTTATAATTAGAGATTATTTTGTTTACATATATTACATAATTTTTTGCTATATTTAACATCTTTCCATGTTATTATTTGTAGAAAAATGATTAAATTGTGCCATGATTGTTACGTTTCATACACTCAAAATTTTTCTAAAAGAACGAGTAGGACCTGTCTTAAGTTATATTGTGGTTTCAAAGGTGAAATTAGTACAATTAGGGAGGTTTCTGGCTTTAGTTGAAAAGAGTGAAGATTAGTGGGGTGAATATGGAAAAATTGATGGAGGAAAAAAAAAAAATAGAAGTTGTATTTTACGAAAGAGAGGAAAGGTCGGACACGTTCCCTCGCTGCACCATCGTCGATGATAGATCGTCCATCTTTCCCTGGGCGACGGCAAGCCTTTGGCCAGCCGAAGATGAGGTAGCCATAGCTTAGTAAGCTGCGGCAACCAAGAGCAACAGATACAGCAGCTACAGTAATAGCACAACAGCACTTGCGGCACTGCTGCTGCTGATCACAAATAAGCCGGCTGGCCGCTGGTGATTATGGTAATGGTAGAAGGAGAACATGGTGAGGATGATGGTGATGGAGATGGTGATGAATTTAGGATTAGGGCTTCAAAAAAAAATTTTCAGGAAATTTGGGGAAGAAATGACCCTCTTAGGAATTGGTTCATGATCCAGGCTGAACTTATGAATCGGGTAGGGTTAATTGAAATGGGTCGGGTCGATTCAATTTTCCCTACGGGTTGGGTTTGTTATTTAAATAATGTTAGAAATCAAGTTATTTATAGTTGGGTTTATGTAGTTAAAATATTTTGGCCAGTATCTAAATTAATATGGGGCAAGATTAAGATATAACCACATAAGTCATTTGGGCTGAATCTATATTGGTCCAGTCTTGGTGTTATAATGCTGTAACAATAAAACAAGAAAAAGAAAAAAAATGGGCCAAGAATACTTAGGGCCTAGTAAGTTACCGAATAAATAAACCCATCATTAAGTCTAGACGATAGTGTAGATTATTATTAATATTAAACTATTAAACCCAACCTAATATAGTTATGGATCATAAATTAAAAAATTAAGATTTATGTTTAATGATTAAGTCCAAGAAACTTTAATAGCAGTCCAAGTATTATTAATTAAATGTTATTTTCAAGAAAATATAAGTCTAAGGTAATTAAGAAAATCATTTGATAGTAGCAATAATAGTAATATTAATAACTAATTAATTTGGTAATTAGTTAATAAATTAATTATTAAAATAATGGTAAAATGAAATAATAATAATAACAATAATAATTAGTAATAAGAAGAACTTCATAAATAATCATTTAAGATTATCCATTAAGATCCAATGTCTTCTTAAATCTAATTTGGTAAAGAGAAATGTATTATATAGAAGTACACAATCCAATTCCAAAGCCCAATTTTAAATCGATTATATACTAGCGTGGGCATTCCTATAAAAATAGGTAATAAACCTTAAATAAATAAATAAATGTTATACTCATGAATAACAAACACTTAAATAAATAGATAATACGCACTTAATAGGCAATTGAGTAAATAAGTTATCCTCATGAATTTGGGGTAAAGCGGTGTACGGAGCATGGATTTCATAAGTTTCATGTTCAATTAGATTCCATGGTTTTGATTAAAATTTATAACATTCTTACCAGTGTTCGTGGTCTATTGCTCAGAAAGTTGATCAATTGCTGACATTCTCTAATAAATTTGCATCGGTTTCTCATTGTATTGTGAGGCCAATAAGGTAGCTGACTGATGTGCTCTCTAACGTAGGTTCTTCAGAGAATGCTCCACAAATTTATTTTCAAGAATCAAGTATACCACGTTTAGCAAGAGGTGAACTTTGGGTGGATAGGTTAGGTTTGCCATTCTTCCGAATTCGGTAATTTTATTCAGAAAATTTCTATGTTATTCATTTTTCATGTATTTTTGGAAGTTAGGTTTATGTCCCCTCCTCTATTGTAAGTTTTAATTAATATTAATAAAATTTTGGCTAGCATTCCAATGCCG
This sequence comes from Gardenia jasminoides, assembly GCA_013103745.1. Lineage (NCBI taxonomy): Eukaryota > Viridiplantae > Streptophyta > Magnoliopsida > Gentianales > Rubiaceae > Gardenia > Gardenia jasminoides. The sequence goes on from CM023098.1 coordinate 41,401,184, forward strand.
TTCATAGGGTTTGCCAAAAAAAAGAAGGTTATTTTCATGAATATTGAACGAATAAATGTTGAACAGATGAGTAAATATTAAATAAATATATAAGTTAAATACTTAAATAAGCAATTTGATAAATAAGTTAAATACATAAAAATTTGAATAAGATAGAGTTTTAAAAATTAAATGAATAAATAGGTTAAATGCCTATTATAAAGTAGTGAGTAAATATGTTAAACACATAAGTACATGAATAAGCTATATACATAAATAAATAAACAAATAAATAATAAATAGATAAGATAAATAAATGAATAGATGAATGAGTAATCAGATAAAAAATATTTATTCATATATAATCAAATTATTCTCTTTTTGGAAAAAATAAAATAAAAACTTCTAAATGTGGAAATTTTCTAACAAGGAAAACTTTCTAAATTAAGAACCTTTCTAAAAAGGGAACTTTCATTCTTAAAAATACATATCATTTGCTTTTTTATAAAATGAACAGACATGTTTTCTAAGATTATCTAAGGTGGAAATGAGGTCTGAACAGTCATAAAATAGATGTTAGGAGCTATACTCCTATTATATTTTGTTAGTGATGGTAGTCGGTGTAAAGTTCGGCCGATTGATTCAATCATGGTAGTAGGTATAAATCTCCACCGATTGACTCATATTATATTATGTTATGTGGTTAAGAAGTTGACATGGAATCTCTTGGTTACCCTCCTAGAAGGAGTTTAATCTCTAAATTGAGTATTTAGAAGTTGGATATTACATGTAATGGTTTAAGAGTTATGTTTCATAAAATGAAATGACATGATTGATATGTTTATGATTTGCAAGTTCAATGAACATGCTATTATCATATTATGTGCTTTCATGCCACGTTTGATGCGGGGTCACCCTAGAACCTACGGAATTAAGTGCCATGTTGGATGGAGGCTACTTATATGTGCCACTCACCTTCTATGAATTATATCAATGTAGTATATGAAAAGGTGCCAAATGTTTTCATCTACTATGTGCATGTGGTATTATGCGAAAGAATTTGGAAAACTATAATATATATAAAGTTACATGATTTAGCAGAGGAGTAAGTATTGTCTATTGGATGTGTGTTGCTAAATCTGTATTTGTTTTATATTTTCTTACAGATTACGAAACTGACATCCGGTACGAATAAAAGATAGGAGAAAGGTAGATAGAATGATGTTTTTATATTGGTAGTATAGAGCAAGGATTTAATAGTTGTATTAGTTTGAATATAGCGTGTATTTCCTTAGAATTTATAACTTTTAAATTTTAGTAAATTTGTATATGTTATAGTCATGTTGTCTTATATTTGTGGGAGTAAAATCTCACAAATATGGCGTGCCACATTACAAAACCGGTTCAGTAACTTTCTGAAGTAGGGGCAGTGGACATTGATCATGACTGGAAGTATAACTTTTCTCCTTGGATGGATGCCTACACTTCATGGAGACGCTTACTAGTGTTTGATTTCACGAGAAAGTTTATGTCAGCAAATTTGTATTTACAAAATGCAACCTCAACCTTGGAATTGTTTCCATAAATCCAACAATAATTAAATGCACACGCATGTTTCAGAGCACAAGCATTGCACGTTTTCTGTTACTTCTCATGAGAATTATTAAGATGTTAATTTTGTAGGACTCATTTAATACTCCTCTCTGTCTTCTTAGAATTTATTGTGGACTCAGATTTTTACACAGATTTACAGCGCTATATCTTTGATGTTTCAAAACACGATGTTCTTTTCCCATGGAATGGAACAAATGAAGATCATTCCCAAGAAAAAATGCTTTTCCTTTTTTCCTTACTCTTGTAGTCTTGTTGACTGTTTAATTTCTCAAAACCATTCTAAAGAACTTTCTTCTCCATTCATAAATGTACTAATAATGTCATGGTCTATATGATAGAAGTATTTGGATGATGCCATGGAGAATTAGTGTATTATATTCATTTGGAAAATGATAAATTCAGAACTGTTCATTTTCCGAATTTGAAAGCTTGAGGAAAAAATTTTATTGTCCTCCAAATTTGTGAAACTTCCTGGTTATTGTGCTTAAAATGTTATCTACTGCTAGCCTTCAGTCTATTTTAATGCACTTAATGTTGGAAATTTTTCAAAATTTGTATCATGTACATACATGTAATTAATGTATATTTATTCATGTTATTGGTACATGTATAGTATTGTGAATGTTTCTAAAATGTACATTCATTTATGAATATATTCATATATGTGGGAATCCTTGAATGAAAGGATAGATTCATGTTTTGATCTTAGGATCATGAGATGCATGAATTAAAGTGCATGAATTTGTACACAATACTTTGAATCTATTCATACAAGTATTTAATGAGTTCTTTTATTTCTTAAAAATCTTTCCTAAATAAAGAGGTCAAGTAGAGAGTGATTTGTTGCAGAAATTCACTTTCCTACTACTGTATATTCTCTCAAAAGCACTCCTTAGTTCAAAAGGGTTTGTCTTACTTTGTGCAAAAGGTTAAGGAAAACAAATTTCATCTTATTCTAAAGGATATTTGTCCAAGGTTATTGCACATTATACTGGACAAATAAAACCTAAAGGAAAGTGATATTCTATCACGATTTGAAACCAATTCTTGTCACAATTTTTGCCAGTTTATATATATAAAGTACTTTGGTTCTCTGTAGAGTTTGGTTTACTAATGGTTTACCTTATTCTATTTTCTCGTACTTATTTTTTTTTAAATTTGAATCCTCTATAAGAATCATGGACAAAGTCAGTAACCCCTCCCTAGCTAGAATTTTGATTATTGGTGGTTTGATTTAAAATTAGATCCTTGCCCAGAATGTGTAGGACGCTAGCATTACTGACTGGAGTAACTTTCAAAATATTATGGAGGTATTATGTGTTTGGATTGGGTTACCTAGTAATGTACCTAAGTTTACACAATCCTTACTTCTTGAGACATCTCTAGTTGTAGACTCATGTGAGAAATGGAACCGAATAGTGATGTCGAAGTGTAGATCTAGACCACTTTAAGATTGGAGAATAATGTATATAGATTAAGGACATGGTATAAAGATTTGGGGTAAATACTCTTTACTTTTTGAGTACCCTCTTCATTGATGGTAGGACGTTGAATTTGAGGACAAAAGGGATGACTTTAAGCGAGGAATCTTGTGTTTTCTTGTTAAGTTATTAGTTTGAATTGCTCAAGATGACAAGTTAAATTAGGGTAATTCATGTGTAAATTTTCATGGCTATACTTGTTAAGGATCTTGGCTAGATGTTTCTTGATATGTTAATGAGAGGGGTTTTATGGATTTGCTTGGAAAAGTTGGAAGAATTGTGGATCAAATGATGAGAGATTGTTGGTGGAAATTCTATTTGGTGATGGCCAAAACAGGGGAAGTAAATCAGCTTTGATTTCCACTTTTTCTTGATAATTTTGGGCCAGTTTTTGTTCAGTGAACTTGTCAACACATCAACTTTCACTTGTATGTTGAATTTGAACCAAAGCTATGCATTTTCTGCCTTGAATTCTTGTTGGAATTTTGTAAACTGAGCTGAAATCAGGGAGCAATTTCAGTCAACTTCTCAGATTTTCTGGTATTAATTGGCAATGACTTAAAGTCTAATTTTTACATTATTAAAAGCTCTATGATTCTAGTTTCAAATGCCACTGATGGCATTCAATTCCAACTTTCCTACTTGGAGTTATAGTCATTTTTCCGAAACTGCTCAAGTGACCTGATTCTAACCCGATAGTTTCTTACACTTCTGTGATTGTTGTTTTGACCATAGAAATATATGAATTTAATTTTGAAATCTTCATATGAAATATGGTGCTGTGTCCTAGCATTGAAACGGCATAAAATGCATCCTAATCCGATAAATGAAGCTCCAGATACGATCAAAACCAAAAGGTGGCAAACCTGTCAACTTTGCTTCTTCTCTTTTGCATTCTTTCCATTACTTTCCTTGGTTCGACTCACTTTCCTTGGTTCTAAATCACATTTTCACTCTATTCTTATACCTAGACTTTTGCACTAGAATATTTGTAGACTTTCCCTTGACCGGCATTAAAGGCCTTGTGAGATTAGAATTAATTTTGGAGAATTAAAGTTGGTAATGTTGAATGAGATATTGAAGTGAAAATTCTTGTTTCTTGTGGATTGGAGATTAGTGAAAGTCTTGTTATATCATGTTTTGTCTCAGGATTCGATTATGTCAAGAAGATGGACTTGTGATTGTTGTGTTGAGGTGAAAATGAGTTCAATTGGTGAGTGATCCTTTGTTACCCTTGATTGGCTTTTTAATGAGATTTGTGGATTTGTAAATGTATGTGAGAAGATTAGTTCTTGGACTTAGGTGAGATATTATGGATATATGGTCTACATGAGCTAAGATGGATAAGTGTGATATCTAAAGGGAAATAGATTTTACAATTGATCATAGTAAGATATGAAAAGGGATATCTGGAGTTTTCGAGTAAATGTTAGAATTCCGAGGGGAAACCTGTGAAACTTTTGGGACAGAAGGGTGAAAGAACTAAGGTATAAGCGAATCCTTTTAGTGAAAGTTCTATGGAGAAATCATGAAGTCAAGAAAATAATTTGAGAAGTAGGGAAAGAGATCCAAAAAGAAGTATTCAGACTTGCTTCTTAATCAAAGTATGAATTTTGAGGATGAAATTCTTTTAAGAGGGGAAGGATGTGAGGGCCTAAAAATTCTATTTTTATTTAAAAATACATAATAATATTTATATTATATTTATTCACAAAAATATTAGTGAATTTATACTTTGAGTTATTATTTTCTAATTTAGAGAATTTTTCAAGAATTAATTGCTGGTGTTTAGTTTCGGCTAGTTTAAGCATCGATTTTTGTTCTGAGACATGAATAGTAACTCTAAGATGAAACCGAGCATATGTAGAGATATTACAGAGATATATTTAAGGTAGGACAGTATCGGAATCAGAAAAACTAGTAAAAGTTAGAGTGTCGCGCGTCGACGCGACAAAAAGTGGAAGTTTGACCACTTTTCCTTAAATTAAGGCCAACCAAGTATCTTGTCTCCTTAAAGCCATATTTCTTGCTCCTTTTCCCCTCATTTTCAGCTGCCATTTGAAGCTTTAGAGAGAGAGGGAGAGCCGAACTTGGAGAGAGAGAAATAGTGAGATTTCCAAGTTTTCTTCTTCTTCTTCCTCATTTTCCTTGCATCTTGAACACCATTTGAGAGCTTTATCTTGCTCCATTTTGCTGCTTGTTCCATCCATGTGTGAGGGAGAGAAAGAGGGAGAAATCCGAGAGTGAGAAGGAGAGAGAAAGTGAGAAAGAAAGCTAGTTTTTGCCCTTCATCTTCTTGCTCTTGAGATTTGAGGAGAAAATCACCATCAAGAAAGCAAATCCTTGGCTAAGTTGGAAGTTCTTGAGGTTGCTAACTTTGGGAGATCATCCTTGGGTAGAGCTTCACTAGATCCTACTTGATCTTGTTAGATCTAGCTAGATCTTGAGGTATGACATCTAAATCTTCTAGTTTTAACTTTGTTAGTGCTAGATCCTTTAGATCTATGGTTTATTTTTATAAAAATGATATTCTTGGAACTTTGAGTTGGGCTCTTGAATTCCCAACTTAGGTAGCTGACTTGAGGTGATTTCTTAGGTAGTGAACTTAAGGACCTGGTTATGGTTATGATTGTTGTTTATGAGATGAGTTCATTTGTGGTTAGAAAGTAGGAATGTGTTGAAAATTTTGAAGAAAATTCATGAAGGATGGCCGAACCTATGCTTGAAAGTTTTGATATTTGATATTAAAATTTTACGATATTTCTTGGCTAGATTTTACCCGAATAAATATATATTATGTTCATTCATGAGTATATGCTTAAATAGAGTTAAAATATTGAACTTTAATGGTGAAAAGTTGAGTTTTCACTAATTTTTGGGGTAAATGTGCTATTTGGACAGATTTGAGGGTTTTGAAATGTTTAATCTATTTTCCATGAATTTTGTACATTGAGACTTGGTGAAAATTGTTCTAAACATGTGTTAAAACCTTGATTTAAGTTTAGTATACAAAAATGGGCGATTTTCGAGGTAAAAGACCTCACTTGATTCCTTGTTCTAAAAATTTAGAAGTTACGAGTATAGAATACATCGAGGGAGTATTTTGTTTAAATGATGTATCGATTTGAAAATGGAATCTTTTATGATGATTTCTGACTCGAGTGACTACTTTTTCACTCGAGCAAAGTTAGAGGAATTTTGGGAAGAATTTTGATCAAACAAATGACTAAGTTTATTTGAGTTTAGTTTCGCTATTAGTGGAGCGAAACTTATTTTTTCTCTTTACTTGTTTATAGGAAGTAGGGAAGAGTTTGAAACCGATCCAAATTTGGAATCAGAACCTTGCTATTTCGGTGAGTTTCATGCATGTTTCTTGATTTGAACTGCAAGTATGCTTTGAACATCTTGACTTGTGATATGAACTTGAATCCTATGACTTGATATGAATCTTGCTTTGATTATATGATGTGACGTGATATGTCTTGTATTTGTTATTCTCGAGAATACTTAAATTCCCTTGGTAAGTTATCGAATTAAGCCGTTGGGAAACCCAGGTCGAGGAGATTTAACAACCTTGGGCTACGTGACGTGTTGTGTACTCTGGACTTGGCGTATGGACTTGTCCCTTTTGGAAGAGCAATACACAAATGTATAAATTCCCAGTTAGGTGGGCAGGCCCGGTTGGGGGTTTTGGTGGAGTAAGGAGACAGTGGTTGTCTACTTGGTTTTTATATGAGAAAGTTGACGGAGTATCATCTATGTGATTTGTGTTCTAGTCCATGGACGTGCTTCACCTTCGAGGACCTTAACTCCTGAGAGCTACCTATATCCTACCCTTGTGTTGTTACTTGTTTTCCTTATTTGCTCTGAAATGTGAATTTGATGTGAAATGTTTTATGCTCTATGTGAAATGCATGTCTTTTGGAACTCATTGAACTTTAGCTCATTCTTTTAAATTTGTTTTCCTTAACAGGGGTTGAGAACCCAAGTGAAGGAGCCAACTATTAGAACTAGAGTTTACTTTTATATCTGGCTTGAGAAACCTGAACTTTGAATTTGGGATTTTGTATTATGAGACTTTGAATGTATCATTAAATACTTTATGTATTTTGGGATTATAAGGTTTGATTAATGAATTTGTGAGTTATCATTTGGTTTGGATTTTTTATTGAAACTTTGGTCTGTGAGATTGAAATAGTTTGATTATGAGTTATTTATAAGTTTGGAATTGGTACTTAAATTGTATCTTTGGAGAATTAGTAACCGTCTGAATGAGTGAGTCCTGGCGAGAGCTAGGCAAGCGGTCCACTGATACCTTAGGGTGCGCCCTAGGGAGAGGTGGGGCTACCACAGTGTTGTGATATGATGTGATGTGTGTGTTAAATTTTAGGAATTCCTGAGACCTAGTGGTAAGTCAATCGAATCGAGCCGATGGGTAGGCCCAGGTCGAGGAGATTTAACGAACCATAGGATTCGTGTCATGATGTGTGCTCTGGACTTGTCCCTTTTGAATAGCAATATTCAATTTATATGTTTGAGTGGGAGTAAGTGTTACGCCTATTGGTGCGGGAGTCACCTCTTAGTCCGTATCAGTCACCCTTGGTATGGGAGAGAATGCTACGCCTATTTGGGACGGGAGTCACCTCTTAGTCTGTATCAGTCAACCTTGTTATGGGAGAAAGTGCTACGCCTATTTGAGTGGGAGTCACCTCTTAGTCCATATCAATCACTCTTGGTATGGGAGTAAGTGCTACGCCTATTTGGGTGGGAGTCACCTTTTAGTCCATATCAATCACCTTTGGTATGCTCGAGCATTACCCTTCTTATGTGTTTGGAATTCAGGCCCGGTGGGAGTTTTGGTGGAGTTAGGAGTAAGTGGAATTCTACATGGTATTCCTATGTGAAAGTTGATGGAATGTCAACTACGTGGAACGTGTTCAAGCCTTTTTGAAAACAACTCCGGAGACTCAAGTTTCGTGGACCTTGGCTCTTGAGAGCCCCTGTATCCTCTCATGTGCTATTACCCGTTTTCTTTATTTGTGATAATGTATATCCTTGACTCATGATTATTACTTGTCGTACGTGTTTGTATGCCTTTTTGGAACTCACTGGGCTTTTAACTCACCCCTTTCCCCTATTTGTTTTTCCTTAACAGGGATTAAGAACCCGTGAGAAGACATCATTGTCTAGGGTTGGATCTTACTTTTGAATCTTGCCTGAGAAACTTGATCTTGGAATTTGGGGTTTCATAGTAGCAGCTTTTGATTGTATACTAAGTCCTTTGAATTTTATTTTGGGTTTGTAAGATAATCTCCTAGCTGCATCTTGTGTATTTTGGATTGTAAGGTTGGAGAAATTAAGTTATGAGATGTTGATTAGTTTGGATTTGTTATTTGAAATTGGTCTTCGGGGAATTGGTGAACATTTGTTTGAGTGAGTCCTGACGAGAATTAGGCAGGCGGCTTGCCGATCCCTTTGGTTCGCCCTAGGGGAGAGGTGGGGCTGTCACAACTTTAATCTAAGGAAGTTTGAATTTCAAGGAAATTATTGAAAAGTTGAAATAGCGTGTGAAATAAAAGGAAAAACAGGGGAAGTTGGTCCAAGCTCGGTTCGACCATGCAACCACCACAGATAAAGCCATTGGATTGGAATCCAAAAGCTAAGGATCGATCTGAGAGGACTGATCCGACCTTGGATCCAATATGAAGAGTTCTCAGATCGTGTTCTGCAGGTAAAATAAAAAGATAGGGAATTGGATTCGAGGGGCATACAATTTGATCCGACCTCGGATCGAGGCCTCCGATCTAGCTTCAGCTTTTGCAATTTACAAAAAAAGTGGTGCTCATTTCACACTTACATTTTTTACTTTTTTTCAAAGGAAATTTCGACTGGAAGACAGCTGTTTAGGGTGAAAGCGACATGAGCACGCATCTTTGTACCTTTAAGGCTAATGATTTTTCCAGACAATGGGACGTAGTAGGTCTTGTAGAGAGAAAAGAGAGGAAAGAAGAGAATAGAGAGAAAAATAGACAAGAATCCTTTCTTCTGTCTAGAAAAATAGACATAGTTTTATTCATTTTTCTTAGAGAAAATCTTGAAGAACACTGGATGTAGTCCTTGTTTTGAAGGGAATGAAGAGAATGATGTTTGGAGAATGTATTTATTCTTTTGAATGAGCATTTCTTCTTCCCTAATTTCTTTATTGTTTGAAAAGATGTGTGGTTCCATCTTGAGTTTGAGTTTATGTGTTAAAGTTAGCATGTCTAGCTAGATCTATTTGTTCTAGAGGTAGATGAAGCTTTTCATTGCTTGATCATGGATGATTGATGTTGTTTTTGCGATGCTTGTATTTGCTAGTTCATCTATCTATACTTTAATACTTGTGAGTGCTTGATCTCCATTTGCAAGTCATATTAGTTGCTATTAATCTATGGAAATAGTTGATATCAATGGAACAAAGATATATGAAACTTAAGTAGTAGGCACACGAAAGTAGTGGTACTCTTAAGTGGATATTATTTGATTTCTTGTACTTGATTAAGTTGATACTTACGACTTTATCACGAAAGTAGGTAGATCCTAGTGTTAGCTAGTTTGGTTCATTGGTGAAAGCAAGTTCCAATTGGTTTAGAGAAATCCATCCCTAGTAAAGCGAGTGAATCGGTCAAAATTAATGTTGGCTTCCATGATTAAGTGTGATTAGTAGATTCTATGCCTCTAGAACACTTGTGTGCTTTAAGTATTCTCCAAGAAAGTTATTTTTATTACATCTTTTACTTGTTATTTGTTGAGTTTAAGTAGTAATTATTGAATAGTTTTAGATAATAGAGTAAGCTAATATCCTTAGTTATTCAAAAACGATCCTCATGGGAATGATCCTAGCTCTTTATACTATGATTAATAGCCTGTATAGTTGCAGTACAATGAGGAATTAGGCATTCAAATTTAGAGCGAAAGTAAATCCTCGACCAAGTTTATAGAGCCATTGCCGGGGATTCACGGCAATACTAAGAATAAGCAAGCTTTATTAGTCTAGACATAGTGTTATATTTGTTCAATATTTAGTGTTAATAGGATAGTAAGTAGTATTTCATATTTTCTTTTATATAAATTAATTGTAATTTCTTTTGTTGTATGCATAGGGCTATACATGCGAATCTTTCACTTGATTCGGAAATGGAACGAATATTGAGAAAGTTGAGGAGATTAGCACATAGTCAACAAAACGTACGTGGAGCATTCAAGAGAAGGTGGAATATTCATTGAGCTTCCATTGACTAAGATAATGGCAGAAGAAGCAAATAGGAGAGTTCTATGGGATTTTGCATTGCTCGAATGATGGAACAGAAACGAGTATTGCAAGGCTTACAGTAAATGCAAACAATTTTGAGTTTAAGCCGTCATCAATTCAATAGTTCAACAAACACAATTTGGTGGAAGTGCACTTGAAGATCCTAATTCATATCCATATTCATTTTTGGAAATATGTGACACCATTAAATTGAATACAGTTAGTGAAGATGCAATTAGGCTTAGATTGTTTCCATTTTCATTAAGAAATAAAGCTAAATTGTGGTTACAACCACACACACCAAATATTTTCACCACTTAGGCAGTATTTCCTTAATAAATTCTTTCCACCCGGCAAAACCCCTAACTTCGTAAAGATATCACAAGTTTTGGTTAAGAAGGAGGAGAGACCTTATATGAGACTTGGGAGTGTTTTCAAGAGCTATTACATAGATGTCCACATCATGGTCTACTCGATTGGCTCATTATTCAAACTTTTTACAATGATCTCTTGTATCCTACAAAAACTCATGTACATGCGGTCATTGGAGGTGCTTTAATGGGTACGTCAGTTGAAGAGGCACAAGAGCTAATTGAAGAGATGGCCTCAAACAACTACCAATGGGTAAATGAAAGAGGTAACCAAAGGAAGGCCGCAGGTATGTTAGAAATGGATGCCCTTAAGATGCTGAGTGCTCAAATGAACAATATTGTTAAATTATTAGCAAGCAATCCAATGTTGGTACAAGCACATCATCCAATAAAAGTGTTGCTTGTTGTGCTACTTGTGGTGGTGAACATGAGACTAATGAATGTGTTGATTTTGCATAGGTACAATATGTCAACAATTACAACTGTCAACCCCAAAATAATTTCTACTCAAATACATATAATTCGGGTTGGCAAAATCACCTAAATTTTGGATGGAGGGAGCAAAATAATCAATTGAGACTGACTAATCCAACCAACTTTCAACCGAGGCAACTTTTAGACTCAAAATTACCTTGAGAGTTGGCCATTGAAAAATTGGCAAAACGCTTCTAATGATGAAATCGAAAAGTTAGTGAGAGGCATAACTCAATGGTTTGAAAGAATGGAGGGTAGGATGAGCCAAATAGATGGAATAATTGATCAACTCACTCATATGTTTAGAAATGTAGAAGAAAAATTGGTCAAATAGCCGATGCAATGAATCCTGGTCAACCGAGAAAATTACCAAGTAAGACAAAAGTGAATTCTAGAAAGCATGTAAAGGCTATCACCCTTAGGAGTGGTAAGCAATTGAGTGATCTTTCAGCAAAAAATGGTGGAGAGAAAGAAAAAGAAATAGAGGAGAGTGAAAAAGTGGAAGAAAAAGAAAAGAAAGGAAACGAGAAGGTTGAAGAAGATGAACTATCAACTTTGGAAACTATTCAAATACCACCCCCAGTGCCTTTTCCATAAAGATTGGGACTATCAAAAATCGATAAAGAATTTGAGAAATTTGTTAATATTTTCAAACAATCGCATATAACATTCCTTTTGTTGATACTATTTTGCAGATTCCTTCATATGTAAAGTTCCTCAAGGAGATCATGACCAAAAAGAGGAAGATTGAAAATAGGGAACAAATAGCATTGACAGAAGAATGTAGTGCCATTATTCAAAATAAATTGCCACCTAAGTTAAAAGATCTTGTGTGACTGTTTTCCTTTCTCATGAAGATGATGCTTTCAAAAGTTTTGTCTCTCTTTTTGCAAAAGAGTAAAATTTACTTGGTTTACACATTATTAAAATTAGAAGTGATAATGGTTCGGAATTTAAGTATTGTGGCTTTCTGAAATTTTGTGATCACAATGGAATAATTCATGAATTTTCTATTGTAAAAACCTCTCAACAAAATGGTGTTGTTGAAAGAAAAAATAGGACACTTGTAGAAGCCGCAAGAACCATGTTGAGTGAAAATGATTTACCAAAATATTTTTGGGCGGAGGCCATAAATACGGCATGTTATGTAATGAATAGAGTTTTGTTAAGACCAATTTTGAACAAAACTTCTTATGAGTTGATATTTGATAAAAAGCCAATTGTTGGCTATTTTAAAATTTTTGGGTGTAAATACTTTATTTTGAATATTAAGGAACATCTTGAAAAATTTGATAAGAAAACCGATGAAGGTATTTTCTTGGGTTATTGTGAAAACAAAAGAGGATATAGAGTTTATAATAGAAGAACTCTTGTGATTGAAGAAGCCATACATATTACATTTGATGAGTCTAATGGTGATCCTTCCAAAAGTATTTGTGTAGATGATGATGTAAGTATTCAAAAAGAACTTGAGAAGTTTACACTTCAAGAGGAAAGCAATGTTGAAATGGAGGAAAATTTGAAGGAAAATGACACTCAAAGAAACCAAGTGCAAGATGAAGAAGACAAGGATGATGATTCACCAAAGGATCTTTCTAAAACTTGGAAATTCATTCATAACCATCCCAAGGATTTAATTATCGGTGATCCATCTGAAAAGGTAAGAATTCTTTCTTCTTCAAAACCATTACTTGATAATTTTGCCTTTGTATCACATTTTGAGCCTAAAAATGTTGTTGATGCTTTGAAAGATGATTATTGGATTATAACTATGCAAGAGGAATTGAATCAATTTGAAAGAAATAATTTTTGGATTTTAGTTGAAAGACCTCAAAATCACCCTATTATAGGCACAAAATGGGTCTTTAGAAATAAATTAAATAATAAGGGAGAAATTGTAAGAAATAATGTTAGATTGGTAGTTAAGGGGTATGCTCAAGAAGAAGGTATTGATTTTGATGAAACATTTGCTCCCATAGCAAGTTTAGAATCCATAAGAATGTTTCTTGCATTTGCTTGTTTCAAAGGCTTTAAATTGTATCAAATGGATGTTAAAAGTGCTTTCCTAAATGGCTTTATTGATCAAGAGGTTTATGTAGATCAACCTCCCAATTTTGAAAGTGATAAATTTCCTAACCACGTGTTTAAACTTTCAAAAGCCTTATATGGTTTAAAACAAACTCCTATAGTTTGGTATGAACGTCTAAGTGGATTTTTGATTGAAAATGATTTTAAAAGAGGTATTGTGAACACTACTCTTTTTACAAAACAAAAATCAAATGATCTCCTTATTGTGCAAATTTATATTGATGATATTATTTTTGGTGCTACTAATGAGCGTTTGTGCAAGGATTTTTCCACCATTATGCAAAATGAATTTGAAATGAGTTTGATAGAAGAATTGAATTTCTTCCTTGGATTCCAAGTCCTTCAAACTTATGAAGGAACTTTTATCAATCAAATAAAGTACACAAAAGAGCTCCTGAAAAAGTTCGGTATGGAAGATTCAAAGCAAGTAGGAACACCAATGTGTACGTCTACCAAACTCGAAAAGGATGAAGAAGGTACAAATGTTGATGAGAAGAAATATAGAGGTATGATCAGAAACCTTCTCTATTTAACCGCAAGTAGGCCGGATATTATGTTTGCCGTGTGCTTGTGTGCTCGTTTTCAATCTTGTTCCAAAGAATCTCATTTAAATGCCGTTAAGAGAATTGTTCGTTACTTGAAAGGAACTATGAATTTTGGTCTTTGGTATCCCTAAATGTACTAATTTGTTTTATGTGGACCCTGGATGCTGATTTTGGTGGTTGTAGAATTGATAGAAAAAGTACTAGTGGTTCATGTCATTTTCTTGGTAATTGTTTGGTCTCTTGGTTTAGTAAGAAACAAAATGCCATTTCTTTGTCAACAACGTATGGAATATGTTGCCGCTAGGTGCATGTTGTGCTCAATTATTATGGATGAAACACACCTTGAATGATTTTGGTTTAATGTATGATAATATGCCTATTTTCTGTGATAATAATAGTGCTATAAATTTGACAAAAAATCCCATTCAACATACTAGGACAAAACACATAGATATTAAGTATCATTTCATTCGTGATCTTGTCCAAAAAGGTGAAATTTGTGTGAATTATATTTGTTCAAAAAACCAAATTGCTGATATTTTCACAAAAGCCCTTCCCCTAGATCAATTTGTATATCTATGTTTGAAATTTGGCATTTTAGAAAAAAATCCTTAAATATTTCTGGTCAAACTTTACTTGTCGGCCCGTGTTCTTAGCTATTTTCAGAAAATCCTTGAGGATGTGTGGGACTTCACATCGTTCGGACGTCTGACACATGAAAAGTCACAGCTTATCAGGTCACTTCCTTTCATTTCAATCAGTCAACTTTCATTTAATTCAGATGCAACTTCCCAACCACCCGAATTCAAAACTTCAAATTCTCATTGTGACTTGTACCAATTTTCAAAATTGAAAGCACAAACACTCTCTCAAGCCTATTACAAGCCGAATTTCCTTAACATTTCTTACTATATATCACATATTCTTCCATTCCCAAATCACAACCGAAACCCTAAACCCACACATCTTCTCTGTTTGAGTTGCTTGATCACTACATTTTCATCAAACTTGCTGCTTAGACACTCTGCATCTCACTTAGTCTCTTAGTCATCACTCAAAACACACACACAATCAACAATGGTGCGAACTCGTGGAGTCTCCTCTGTTACCGGACGCAAACGACCTCTAAGCGATGAAGATACTCCCACTCCAACTGCCAAACGAACTTCATCAAGGAGGAAACATGGTTCAGCAACTGATCAGCAACCCAAAACAACCCAAACGAATTCTCAGGTTATCTCAGAACCCCTTCCTTTGCCAAAATTTATTGATGATGAAACTAAGGATAGGTTTGCCTTATTTTCACAAAAGAGATTCATCATTCAAAGGTCCATTGATCCTTCTGAATTTCAAAAAATAGACCTTGACTTTGTGCTTAAATTGTTTGAATTCCAAAAATGGTCTCATGTCATTACCATGTCAAATGTGTATTATCCTGATATGCTTTACCAATTCTTTGCCAATTTTAGAAAAGGAAACTCTTGTGATGAGTTAAAATCTCGTGTGAATGGTGTTGACTTGGTTTTTGATTCTGATGTGGTTAATGAAATTTTGAAAACAACTATCGAATTTGGCTGCAAAAGTAAAATTACCAATTTCTTTTCTTATGAAGAAAATCCAACTAGCATCAATCACTTTAATTCTGAAAAATTGATGTCCTACTTCCAGTCTCCTTTTCAAGTCCCTGTGGATGCTAAATTGGAGGATTTAAATCCTAAAAACTTAATCATTTTCTCAATCATTTTCAACTTGCTTGTACCTACTGATGGGCATCGTACTGATGCAAATAAAATGGAGTTATACCTGTTTTACTGCTTTGTTGAAAAAATCAGAATTGATTTTGGCTTTGTCATGTGTAAGTTTTTGATGAAACTTTGCACTGACACAAGAAAAAAACTATCATATGGAAAGTTTTTGACTCCCATTTTCGAGCACTTCAAAATTTCAATCAGTGGTGTATGTCCTAAGGACACAACCACTTCTGTTTTCTCAAAAGCTTATTTTGAAAGAAAAAACTTAAAGTTTTTTGATGGTGCTTGGTGCACCAAAGAAGCCGCATCTGAGTCTCGTTCCAAAAAGATTCATGACACTCCCATCTCTCCTGGAATCACTAGAACTCTTCGTTTCACTCCTGGCCTATCCATCCATTCTAGGAAATCTGTCTCTAAAACAACCTCTCCTCAATCTGAGACTTTTGAGTTGCTTAAAGAACTCAAGAATCATGTTCTTCTCGTTGAACATGGTCTTATGCTAATCATGACATCTGAGCAAAAGTCTGACTTCCTAGACACAAAGAATCTACTGTTTCCTTCTGCTATGAATGAAATTGATTCTCAAGCCAAGGAATCTCGACCTAATCCTACACTAGACATTCAACAAGTGACTGAATCTCCAATACCTTATCGTGATCCCTCAACATCTGCAAAGGGAAAAGAACCAATCACTGAGCAAGTTGAGGATCAAGATGATGAAGAAACTGAAGAGGAAGACGACTCAGCTTATCGGCTTATCAAACGAAGACCTGGAACAAGATCAACCTTCACTCTTTAGGCACAATAGCAGCACTTGCACTTCACCATTAGTTTGCATAAATTTCTTTTTGTTCTCTCTTATCAATGGTTGAAGTGTACTTAGCATTAAACTCTCTTGCTACTTTCCTTATTGCTCTTTTGTATCTCCATTGGAGAATCAGCACTTTAGATGTTAATTTTGCTTGTGGTACTTTTCTCAATATGGTGACTTTGGGTCTCTAAATATATGTGATGAATTTGTGCTACAGTTGTTCTATCTAATGAACCAGATGTATATGTGATCAAATTATATTGAACTGATTCTAATGAGCTTTTTGTTGCAATGATGATTAAACTTATGGTTAGCTAAGATATTAATGTGGTATTGGATGTGGTATTGAATCTGAATGATTGAAAATGGAATCACATTTGGATTGAAAATGTGTTTTTTTTTGGAAACACATTTGGTATTAAAGATTTCAACCTATTCCTTAACTCTTTTTGAGATGACAAAAATGGGGAGAATTAAAGTTTAGCCTATTCCTTAACTCTTTTTGATCATGACTTTAATAAATTCGTTTATTCATGGAAGTTTCTTGGTTTATATTAACTTGGATGAGTAATCAAATTAGGGGGAGTTTTTTGATATGTCCAAATACTCAACTCATACTCATTATGCGAATCATGGACATTTCCAACAAACAGATGGTTATTCAAGTAAGGGGGAGCTTTTTGATAGAACCTATAATTGATTTTCATCAAATTCAATTATTTTGTCATCATCAAAAAAGGGAAGAATGTTAATCGTGATCTCGTATTTTGACAATTACAAAATAATTGAAGAAGTTTATCTAACATTTTTCATTAAGGATATTTGCAGCTCAGGTAATCATTGCAACTGGTGCAATTTGAAGAACTCAATCAAAAGAAGCAAAAGTCACTGATGATTGTCGGACGCTCGATAGCTTATATCGGACATCCGATAAAACTCGAAACATCTCTGTCGGACACTCAACTTGATGTACCGGACGTTCGATGGACAGGAGATCCATCGAACACTCGTATCGGACGCACAACAACCTCACCGGACGTCCGATCGTATCCAAAAAGTTTTTTGAGTTCTCTGGTCGCTGTCAGACGCAAAGCTCATCGGATGCTAAAATGTGCATCGGCCGTCCGATCGTATTCAAGAAGATTTTCTGAGCTCATTGATTGCTGTCGGATGCAAAACTCATCGGACGCAGAAATAGACATCGGCCGTCCGATAAAGAACGAAACAGCCTGTCGGACGCTAGCATCGGACGCACAACATGGTGTCGGACGTTCGATAGCCCCAACGGCTAGTTGACCCTTCAGCTTCTTCTATCCGTTGACTTCAAATATCAAAGCACTTTTTGGTCCCTTATAAATACAGCCTTGTCTGGATTTCAAAAATAACTTTTTTCACACTTAGATTACAAGTTCTTGAGAGTGATTTTAACAAGAGAATACTTTTTGTATAAGAATTGTAGGTCTTGAAGTATTAGTTCATTTGTAAGCTTTTTAATTGTGAGTGAATTCATCAATAGTGTAGATTTGTGAGGGTTATCTGTGAGATTGTAAAACTTCCTAATTTGACTAAGTGTAGCTTGGGGCAAGGAGGAAGTGAGCCTTCTATTGTACACAAAGATTGATCGAATTTCACCAAATTGAAGTTGCTTAAATTGAAGATTATTCTTCTAGCTTGAGTGGAGTTTTGAAGAAGATTGGTTTGCTTTCTATCATCTTATGTTTTAGCTTACTTTTCAACACATTGATTGCTATATCATCTATACTTCTCGGTCTTGCTTGCTCATTTGTTGGACAAATCAATTGTGTGAAATTAATATTGTGATTTTGAAAAAGGGGAACTATTTGTTTAGTTTTTTAATCAACCTAATTCACCCCCCCTCTTAGGTTGTCTTTGGGCATTACAGGCCTGGCTTCATTAGCATCTGCATTCACCTTTCCAACCACCTCAGCTGTGAGTTCAACTTCATCAGCCACTGGATTTTCGTTTCCAACCACATCAACTGCTAAAAATTAAGTATCTGGACTCTCTTTTCCTGTAGGTGGAAGCTTTGGTGCTGCTTCTTCTTCTCTTGCTGCTGCGGTATCGTCTCCATTCTAGTATTCTTTGGCATCTGCGGTATCATCTCCATTCCAGTTCTTTTTGTAATTTTGATTTATGTAATTTTTGGTTTTGGGTGGATTTATTCAAGATGGTTACAACTAAAATTTTAATTCGTTGTGCTTTTGTGCTAGTCATAAGTACAACTCATCGAGTTTAGTAATCCGTTGGTGAGTTTGTTTAAATGGTTAGCAGTGATTTTGAAATTCTATTACTTGCATATGTGGCCGTATTTAACTTGTAATTGATTGAATTTCTTTATAGTCCTAGCTATTGATTGAGCATTCCAGATATCTCCAACTAGGATCCGACTACTTAATTCAAATTCAATTGATTTGCATATGTGCCAATACATTAAAACGGCTATATAATCTTAGTCATTAAACCAGTACCTTGTGCCTATGTGGTAGAAAACTTATTGATTTCCATAGCAGACTAATTTTATTAATGTAAGTTAAAGTTTATGTTTCTAACTGAATTTAAATTTCATTATGACAATTTCAAAAAACTCATTAACAAAATTATGTTAAACTCATGAGACCTTTACATGAAAGTTTAAAGGAATATTAGTGTAAGACATGGCTTTCAAAAAATGAAACTGGAACAATAAATTTGTTTGAAATGGAACAGTGGATTTAGTGTAAAAACATCGCTTGTAGGATTTAAGTGCAACACATACTTTTAACATTGAATTTACAATTGCTATATGTGAAATAAATACTATTTTTTTTAATTTTTTAGATGTCAAGTATGGGAGATAATACAACTAGTACAGCTGCAAGTTCAAATGTGGATCATTCATCTTCGATGGATCCAAAAAACAATCCTGGAGCATCCGGAACTGATACATGTCCAGCACATTTGTCTCATACATCCCAAGCAAGTGAGTCAAAAAGAAGTAGATCTTGGGTATGGGATAATTTTGTAATTGTTCAAGGTACTGAAAAAGCTGATAAGAAAGCTACTTGTAATTATTGTGGATAGTTGATTGCTTGCCCTGGTAAAAATGGTACTACTTCTTTGAGTAACCACATTCATAGATGTAAAAAATATCCCGACAATAACAAGGATAAGAAGCAAAAGAGATTGGAATTCAAAACAAAAGAGGGAGGGGGAAAAACATTGACAACTCATATGTTTGACCAAGAATTGTGTAGAAGAATGCTTGCTAGGATGGTGATTATAGATGAATTACCATTTAAATTTGTGGAAAGAGAGGGTTTTAGAGATTTTTTTGGAGTTATGCAGCCACAGTTTGAGATCCCCTCACGTAGGACTTTAACTAGGGACTGCCATAAGCTTTTTTTAGATGAGAAGAAGCATTTGAAGAGATATTTTGAAAAATTATCCTCTCGTGTTTGTCTCACTACTGATGCTTGGACATTCATTCAAAATCTAAATTATTTGTGTTTGACAGCCCATTTCATTGACGATAAATGTAAATTGCATAAAAAGATCTTGGGTTTTTGTCATGCAGGTGAAGTAATTGGTCAAACTGTTGAAAAATGCTTGCTTGATTGGAAAATTAGCAAAGTTCTTACTGTTATAGTGGATAACGCTAGTTCAAATGATAATTGTTTGCAATATTTGAGTAGAAGACTCACTAATTGGAAAGGTACTGTCTTAAATGGGGAATTCTTACATATGACATGTGCTGCCCATGTTTTGAATTTGACTGTTTGGGAGGGGTTGAAGGATTTGGAAGATTCTATTATTAGAATCTGATCTGCTGTAAGATATGTGAGTTCCTCGCCTACTAGAGCTCAAAGATTCAAATCTTGTATAGAAAAGGAGAGAATAGAGAATAAAAAACCTTGTGTGTCTTGATGTTGATACTCGGTGGAATTCCACATTTTTAATGTTAGAAGCTGCTTTAAAATGTCAAAAAGCATTTGAGTTGTTAGAAACTGTGGATAGCAAGTATGTGGAAGAGTTAACTCCACCAAATGAAAATGAGTCTAATACTCGCAAAGGCTCTAGAATGAGAGGTGTGCCAACTGAAATGGATTGGAAGTATGCAAAGAATCTGCTGCCTTTTCTTCAAATGTTTTATGATTCTACTTTGAAAATGTTAGGTTCACATTATGTGACAGGAAATGAACATATGAATGAAATATATGGCATTTGTGGTCTTCTCAATTCGTTTCAGGAAAGTGATGATATTGGTTTGTCAATTATGGCTCGTAATATGAGAAAAAAAATGACAAATATTGGGGTAATATTGATAAGATCAATATATTGATTCTAACTGCTATTTTTCTTGATCCTCGACATAAATTAAGTTATGTTCAATGGGCAATTGATGAGGTATATGATTCTCAGCCTATTGAAGTATTGAAAAACAAGGTGGAAAAGGTGTTACATTCCCTATTTGATTATTATTCTGCTGAAAAATCAGCTCCTAAGGAGGCGGAAAATCTGTCTCAATCTAAGGAAATAGATAAAATGGATGTTGAGACAATCACTGCTAAAGGAGCATCAAGTTACATGCATGCTAAGTACTCTCAGAAAGCTGATTCATTTGATAGCACTTATAATAAAACAAAATTGGACATTTACTTGATGGAAATAAAGGAACATCTTCACGATCCAAAATTTCACATATTAGATTGGTGGAGAGATAATGCTCATAGGTTCCCAGTTCTCGCTGCAATTGCTAGAGATGTGTTAGCTATTCCAGTGTCTACAGTTGCTTCGGAGTCTGCTTTTAGTACGGGAGGCCGTGTGTTAGATTCTTTTAGAAGCTCTCTAACTCCAAGAATGGAGGAGGCTATAATTTGTGGTCAAGATTGGCTTCGTAAGGGTAATCAACCTATTGATTCGGAAGAGAGCTTATCTGAACTTGAAGAAATGGAAACAGGTAGAGATTTTTTTATTTTGAAAATCACCTTATTTATTCACTTATGTTAATTTGCTTTTTGGCTGCCTTTGTTTTGATAGAAATTTCAAGTTTGATAGTGTGAGGCCCCGTACCATCAATTTAAATTATAAATTGTAAAATCCCATATTTTTATAAAATTATTTTAGTTTGAATTATTTGATTTTCGTATGTCAGTTGCATCGACACGAAAAGTTTTAAAATGCATTGTGCACATTTAAATTATGTCCTTGATTGAATTATTTGAATGTTTAAATTTCACACTCGGGTCTAGAGTTGACCACTAGACATAAGTTTTGAATGTTAGAATATGTATTTGGGGTATATAAATGAGAGAAATTGGGATCGGGGTGTCATATCGCGCGATTTCGACATCAACGTGACATAAAGCTACCAAAGTTGACTTTTGAGGCCTCACATCTTGTCCATCACTCACTTGTCTAGAACTTCAAAAGTTCACCACTCTCTCTCCTCCATTTCTTCCCTCCAAACAGCCGACCACCCATCTTCTTCTTCCTCTCCTTGTTCTCTCAAAAACGACCAACAAACCTCCATTGTAGCAACCAAAAAGCTTGAGAATCTTGCTAGTTTTTCTTGGTGAATTTTGGACCATCATGGAGAGAGGATAGCCAACTGTGAAGCTTGAGGATTGAGGGGTTGTTGTGAGCTATTTCTTCCACCATTAACTAAGCTTCTTGTTTGAGCTTGAGGTAATCTTGCTAGACACCAAAGATCTTGCTCTTTTGTTCCATTTTCTTGGCTAAGAGAGCTTGTAGCTGTTTGTGATGGATTTTGTTATTGTTGGATGAAAAGTGGGCTCTATGAAATCCCACCATATATGAACTTGGGGCTGTTGTGGACCTAATATGTGTGTGTGAGGTGTTTTATGTGGAGATTTGTTGGTAAAAAATGAAAGAAGGAAAAGAAAGAGACGAGCCGAGAGAAAGAGCTTGAGTTGCTGATCTTCTTGCTGCTTTCTTTCCTCTATTTTCGGCTCAATGATTCCATGTCGCTCTTGCTGATTTTGATGCTCACTTGATGGCCTAAGTATGGGAGAAGTTTCATATAAAAATAGATTTTTTTGATGTTGCAACATGGATGAGAAAGAAAGCTTAAAAATCTGGAAATTTGCATGCCTAGACTGCCAGTTTTCTTTTGGGTTGTTTTGCCCTATTTTAGCTCCACCATTTTCTTGGTTTTCTTGTGGTTATTTACTGCTTAAATGATGGTCTAGATGAGAGCTAGACCCCCTTGCAAAAATGAGTATTTTTGGTGTATCAAAAGTTTGGCAAAAACTTGTGAAAAGTGGAGAACCAAACCTGAAAATTTTTCTTTGATGCTGCCGGTCCACTTTGCTGTTTTTCTAACTCAGTTTTAGAATTCTATTTTCATGGATTCCTTGGTTGTTTTGAAAGCCTAAATGTTGCGCTATGTGTGGGTAAAATTCTTTGCAAATATGAGTTCATTTGGTGTGTCAAAATCTCTTGAATGTTGGGTTAAAAACTGAAAATTTTACCTCTTCGTACTTTGCCAAAATGTTGCCCCATATTTGAAGCATTTTGAGTCAAAGTTTTGCTACCATTTCACTTCCATTTGTTAAAGGAATGTTTCTAGAGTTTTTCTATCAAAATTTGAGTGATTTGGGGCTGATTTGGTTGAACAAAATATTTGCAAATCAAAGAAAGAAAACCTAGCAGCTTAGTTCCAAAATTTTGCACAAATTTTGGCCATCTAAAAAGTTACATTCCCGTGTGGATTTTTGGCCCAATTTTGGTACACACTTAGTTCACCTAGTGAAGTTTGAGTGTACAAAAATTGGTAATTTTCCAGTGGCATTTCAATGGCCAAATATTGTCCCAAAAATAGCTCTTCAAATCTAGAAATCTTGCCGTCAGCCACTGTGAACCCCTGTACTTCTATTGGCTGTAATTCCTTGCTTAGGAGTCAAAATCGAGTGCCGTCAGTGGCATTTGAAACTAGACTTCACAAGATTTCTAAGGTATAAGACTCGGATGCTAGTTCTTCCCAAATCAATACTAGAAAATTCACAAAAATGACTGATTTCACAACCTGATTTCCTGTCTTTTGTTCTCTGCTGGATCTTCCAGTTTATCTTAGTTCATCTTGCTCAATGAATCTCCAAGTGAAATCTTCTAATGATTTTTAGAATATTGAATCTAGTTTACATAGCTTTAAACCTTGTCCAATTCTGACATATATTGAGTGAGTTATGGCTTGAGAAAGAGACTATAGTTGAGAGACTTTGGTGAACTTAGATAGTTGGGTTAAAATTTGAGTTTTAGCCGCTTGGATTGAGTGTGATAGTTTCGTTTTGGCTCAGGTGACCAAGAGGTTGCTGAAGTTGACCCGACTACCGAAACTTAATCATTTCGCTTATGTGCTTGACTAATTGCATAGGTGAGTGTTCAAATGCTTGTCTATTTCTGTTTTACCGTCTGCAATTGATTCAAAAAGCATGCTAGTGTGCCTCGGTGAGCATGTACTTTACCACACTCACATTATTTGATCTGCCTCTAAATGAGCTCAATTGTTTGAATTGTTAATTGCTTGATTGGTTGAGCTACCTGTTTTGCTTATAACTGTGGGGACGCCCAAACCCCATTGGGAATCCCTTCATCTCGTCCGACAATAGGGGTTAGGGCAATGAATGGGTGAACCATGGGTTATTCCTGTTTAATTATGTCGGTTGGAATGAGTCCACCGACTATGGTATACTCATAGTGGGTATTACCAACCACTGTTCAAAATTTTGGAGTTCCGGCCCGATCAAGGGGGTATAAGTAGACGGGAGAGGGATAAAGTGGTGAATATGGACTGTGAGAGTGAGTGGTTGATGGAGTGTCAATGTGTGACCTGAAATTGATGCCTGTGAAGTGAAAAAAAAGGGTAACTGCAGAAGTTGCGGAAATGTGGAGTTAACCAACTGTATCCTTCAATTTGTACTGTTTAAATGTTTTACTGCTAAATTGACTGTTCTGCTCTCTTTACTATTTTACTTACTTATTTTTTCTACTTTGTTTTGCCTGTGCATGTTTCTCTTGACCTCACTGGGGTTTTCTCATCCCTATGTTTTCCTTAATAGGTTGCGAAGTGGAGTTCGTAAATCGAGGCACTTAGTTTTGTAGGATCTCTACACTTTTGTATAAGAATATTTGGAATTGTGAACTTGACGGATTATTGTGCTCAAAGTCAAAGTTTTGTAATTTTGATGAAATAATTGAGATTGTATTCTTGTAAGTTTTGTTAGTGGTTTGATAGACTTCAAATATGGTTTTAAGAATGAATGCTTGTATTTATAATTGGATTGTGTAGTGAGTCCTGGCGAGGGTTGAGCAGACATCCTGCCGATACTCTTGGGTTCGCCTTAGGGAGAGGTGGGAGTGTCAGAGACAGAGGAGCATACTATTGTTAACATTGAAGATTAAAGATTCGAGAAGTTGTCCAATGCTAGTTATCTATGAAGATTTGAGAAGCTGTTCAAAGTTTATTATCTTTGATAGAGGATCAACTTTTGCCTCCTAATGTTAATTATGTTAATTTGTGTTTTTACCTTTTCAGCTTAAGTTGTATTCAAAAGTGCAATGAAACTTTATTTTGTCTATTAG
Source organism: Gardenia jasminoides (assembly GCA_013103745.1). Lineage (NCBI taxonomy): Eukaryota > Viridiplantae > Streptophyta > Magnoliopsida > Gentianales > Rubiaceae > Gardenia > Gardenia jasminoides. The sequence goes on from CM023098.1 coordinate 41,426,190, forward strand.
ATATTGTAACTTTAATTTGTATCATTCTACAATTCTTGGATGCTTTATGGGATTTTTGACTGGATTCTTCTTGTGGTTCTTATCAACAGCAGCTCTTCTCTAGAGTACCTAAAAGCATTTTGGTTTTTAGTATTGTTTTCTTTTAAATACTGCTGTCATTTGACTGTAGCATTTGGTGGACTTATTAGAACCCTTCTTTCATTAGTTGAAGATGTAGAGCCTGAATCCTTTAAACTGTTTATTTATTGCATTTGGTTGCCTCCTGCTGGTCATAGAAATGCCTAGGTCTATCCTGTGTCCAAAATGGGTTTTTTGTCATTTTTGTTATTTCATATTTTGCTGGTTTTATTGATTTCTTTTTACCCCATCCTTGTTCATTGGTTGGCTTCTAGTAACATTCTTCAGTCCTTTCATGTTAAGTGTAGTTGTTGGTTTCTCTTGCTTACGGTATCTTAGCATTCCTCTTCCCCGAAGTTTTGCTTATTTCTTGATTTCTAGTCCTTTGGACACTTGAACTATTCCAGATACTTTCCCTAGTAGGACACATTGTGTAGAATCAACTGAAATATTGTTGGCTTTGGGAGCAAAGGTGGTGAAGTTGAGAAATGCAATTCATTTGTTTGATATTGTTAGTATTGGTAGAATTTGGAATGGGACAATCAGATTTAGAAGCACTTTTAGAGCTAAAAAAGGGAATTCTGAAAGACCCTTCAAGGAAAGTGCTTGTCTCTTGTAGGGGCGGGTACCCTATATCCCGATCCATTTTTTTCGGGTACCCGAGAATATGTGGGGCGAGTTAGGATCAGAAATTTGTTGACCCGATAAGTTAGGGTCGAGTCAGCCAATTTGGCGGTTACCCGACACGTGCTCACCCCTAACTTCTACCACTATACTTTGAACAAGCATATCTTGAAAACCAACAACTTGAGAAATTTCTTAGAGCCTTAAGAAATCACTTGAAGGTAATTGGATGGTCTATTTCTGACATAAATGGAATTAGTCGAACAATATGCATGCATAGAATCTTGTTGGAGGATAATGCAAAGCCAATGGTGGAAACTCAAAGGAGATTCAATCTAACTATGAAGGAAGTGGTAAGAGTAGAAATGCTCAAATGGCTCGATATAGGTATAATTTTTCCTATCTCTGCATGGAAAAGTCCTATCCATGTGGTGCCTAAAAAGAGGGGAATCACCATTGTAGTGGGGAAAAATGATGAAATAATTCCCTCTTGAATTGTTGTAGGGTGGAGAGTTTGTGTAGATTATAAGAAATTAAATGCAGTGACAAGAAAGTACCATTTTTCTTTACCATTTCTCGATCAATTATTGGAGCGTACGGCAAGTTATGAATTTTATTGTTTTCTTGATAGATTTTCAAATTATAACCAAATTTCCATTGCTCCTGAAGATCAAGAGAAAACCACATCCACTTGTCCTTATGGCACATTTGTTTTTAGAAGAATGCCATTTTGGAATATGCAAATGCTCCTACTACATTTCAAAGATGCATGATGGAAATTTTTTCTGATTATATTGAGAAAACAATGAAAATTTTTATGGATGCTTTCTCAGTCTTTGGAACTACATTTGATAATTATCTTCAATTTGGAGTTAATTTTGCAGAGATGTGAGGACGAATTTAGTGATCAATTAGGAGAAATGCCATTTTATGGTACAAGAAGGAATTGTACTTGAACATAAATTTCATCAAAAGGCATTGAGGTGGAAGAAAAAATAGAAGTAATTGAGAGAATGCCACCTCCAACGAATGTCAAGTGCATTAGAAATTTTCTTGGAAATGCGGGTTTTTACTGACGATTTATGAAGATTTTTTTCAAAATTTCTAACCCTTTATGTGATTTATTATGTAAAGATACTCCATTTTCTTTTAATGATGAGTGTTTAGTTGCATTTAATAGGTTGAAAAAGGAGTTGATTTTGGCACCAATAATAACTTCACCGGATTGGTCACTATCGTTTGAATTGATGTGCAATACAAGTGACTTCACCGTTGGAGCAGTTTTGGGGCAAAGAAAAGAAGAAAATTGCATGTGATTTACTATTCTAGTAAATTACTAAATAACGCCCAACTCAACTATGCGATCATGGAGAATGAGTTTTGGCGGCGATATTTGCCTTAGATAAATCTAGATCTTATTTCGTAGGATCTAAAGTTATCATCTATACGGATCATTAGGATCTTAAATATTTGTTGAGTAAAAAAGATGCAAAACCAAGATTAATAATATGGATTCTTCTTTTGCAGGAATTTGATTGAGATTAAAGACAAAAAGGAGACAAAAAATCTTGTGGTGAATCATCTTTCAAGAATGAAGAATATATCACGTGAAAATCACATCCCTATCAAGGAAGAATTCTCGGATGAATTCTTATTAGTGATACAAAGATCGCATTGTATGCCGATTTGGTGAATTACGTAGTAAGCGGGGTTATTTCAAAGGATTTCAACTCTCATCAAAAGAAGAAATTCATCAATGATGCCAAGTATTATTTTTGGAAAGAGCCGTATTTCTACAAGTATTGTACGGATGGCATGATAAGAATATGCGTGCAGGAAGAAGAGGTATATAGTATTCTAATGCATAGCCATAGGCGTGAAACGGGAGGACATTTTAGCACTTCAAAAACAGTGGTAAAGGTATGACAATGTTGATTTTATTGGCCAACTATGTACATAGATGCTCATAATTATGTTAAATCATGTGATGAATGTTAAAGAACTGGTAACATTTCTAGGAGAAATGAAATGCCATTAACTACTTTTATAGAAGTTGAAGTTTTTGATTTATAGGGAATAGATTTTATGAGACCGTTTCCTAGTTCTTACAATAATAAGTACATTCTTTTAGCAGTTGGTTATGTCTAAATGGGTTGAAGCCATTGCTTCACCTACTAATGATACTAAAGTTGTGTTTAAGTTTCTTAAAAAGAACATTTTTTGTAGATTTGGTATCCCGAAGGTTATTATAAGCAACAAAAGTAAGCATTTTTGCAATAAATCATTTGACACTTTGCTGGTTAAATATGGTTGTAGTAATAAGACTTCACTTCCATACCATCCGCAAGCAAACAGCCAAGTAGAGTTGGCTAACCGGGAAATTAAGGTCATCATTGAAAAGACCGTCAACAAATCAAGAAAGGATTGAGCTATTGTGAGGCCCCGTACCGTCAATTTAAATAATAAATTGTAAAAATCCCATATTTTCATAAAATTATTTTATAAATTTAGTTTGAAATATCGGCACAAAATTTTTCAAAATGCATTTCGCACGTTTTAATTATGTTGTTAATTTCATCACTTGAATGTTTAAATTTCGTACTCGGGTCTAGGGTCGACCACTAAACATAAGTTTTGAATGTTAGAATTTGTATTTGAGGTATATAAATGAGAGAAACTGGGATCGGAGTGTCGCATCGTGCAAATTCGACATCGACGCGACAAAAAGCTACCAAAGTTGACTATTGAGGCTCACCCCATTTCCACCACTCATTTGTCTTGAAACTTAAAGAAACTCACCACTCTCTCTCCTTCATTTCTCCCTCCAAACAGCCACCCCCCTCTTTATCTTCTTCCCTTTCTTGTTCTCTAAAAATCACCAACACAAAACCTCCATGGTTGCAATCAAAAGTTTGAGGATTTGCTAGTTTTCTTGGTGAAGCTTCGGACCACCTTGGAGAGAGAGGGCAGCTGGTTGGGGAGCTTGGAGATTGAGGGTTTTGTGAGCTAATTTCATCCACCATTAATCAAGCTTCTTATTGGAATTGGGGTAAGCTTTCTGGACACCAAAATCTTGCTCATTTGTTTCATTTCCTAGGTTAAGAGAGCTCATAGCTCTTTGTGTTAGATTTTGTTGTTAATTGATGAATGTGGGCTCTATGAAATCCCACCATATATGAACTTGGGGCTGTTGATGATCCTATGTGTGTGTGTGAGGTGTTTTATGTGGTGATTTGTTGCCAAAAATGAAAGAGGAAGGAGAAATAGAAGAGCTGAGAGAGGGATTGGGTGTGCAGGTTTTGTTGCAACTTATTTCCTCCAATTATAGCTCAATGATTCCATGATTTTCTTGTTGATTCTTGATTCTTATATGATGGCCTAAGGTTGGGAGAAATTTCATGTAAAAATAGTTTTGACTGATGTTGCAAAGTGATTGAGAAAGAAAGTTTGAAAATCTGGAATTTTCGGAAATCAGGGTTGATGAATAAGCCTAATTACAACTATTGTAACTTGGTGTAGGAAGGTCCGAATCGAGTTCTGTTTGTCGTGTTTGAAACAAGAATCTGAGTTCTTTTACAATATAAATTTCAAGGGCTAATTCGATTTCTGTGAATTTTGGCAAATTTTCAAAATTTACTGAAAATCAAGACTGTTATGTTCTGTTTTCACTGTAACAGCAGATTTAAACTGAAATTTGATTAGTTTTTTATTTGAATCTTGTATAAGTGTCTTCTTGAGAGTTTTAGTTCGTCGAGTATATTTTCCAACGGTATAAGATTAATCAATTTTGGATTTATAGAACTCAAGTTATGATTTTTCAAAAAATACTGCTCAAAACCAAAACCTCTTCTAAGAAAGTTTAAAATCTGGAAATTTGAATGCTCAAGACTGCCGGTTGTTGTTGAGGTCATTTTGCCCTATTTTAACCCCATTATTTCTTGGTTTTCTCATGGTTATTCACTTTTAAGATGATGGTCTAGATGAGGGCTAGACCCCTTGCTAAAATGAGCATTTTTGGTACATCAAAAGTTTGGCAAAAACTCATAAATGATAGTTTAAAAGTTGGAAATTTTCCTTCTTGCACTTTGTCGAATGGTTGCTCTACTTTTGGAAACATTTTGATTCAAATTTTGCTACCATTTTGCTTCCATTTGATAAGGGAATGCTACTAGAGCTTTTGTGTCAAAATTTGAATGATATGGGGCTGTTTTAGTTGAAAAAAATGTTTGCAAATCAAAGAAGAAAAATCTGGCAGCGTAGTTCCAATATTTTTCTCAAACTTTGGCCATCAAAAATGTTATCTTCCCGTACGAGTTTTGGCTCAAATTTGGTACACAGATAGCTCACCTAGTGAGGTTTGAGTGTACAAAATTTGGTAAATTTTCAGTGGCATTTCGATGCCCAAATGTTGTTTCAAAAACAGCTCTTCAAACCTGGAAATTTGGTCGTCAGTCTTGGTGAACCCCTGTCCTTCTAACAACTGTAATTCCTTTCTCGGGAGTCAAAATTGAGTGCCATCAGTGGCGTTTGAAACTAGACTTTACAAGCTTTCTAATGGTATAAGGCTCGTATGCTAGTTCTTTCCCTATCAATACCAATGAAGCCACAAAGATGGCTGATTTTCCAGCCTGATTTCCTGTTGTTGCTTTTGCTGGATTTTCTAGTTCATTTTAGTTCATCTTGCTCAATGAATCTTCTAGCGATGTCTTCTAGTGATTTTTAGTATGTTGAATCTAGTTTCCATAGCCATAAGCATTGCCTAATTTCGATGAGTGTAACCATAGATATGGTCCGAACAAGAAACTGTGGTAGAGAGGTTTTAGTGATTCTAAGTAGTTGAGTTAAGGTTTGAGTTTTAGTTATTTTGGCAAGTGATTGATAGTTAAATTTTGGCTCAAGCGACCAAGATTTCACCGAGGGCGACTCGACTATCGAAGTTTAACTTCTTGCTTGCTTGCTCGTTAAATTAAATCATGGTGAGTGTTCATTGCATGTTTGTGAATGAATTGCTTAAGTGTGAAATACTTTATGATGAATTGCTCATTTGACATGTTAGATGCCTTTCAATGCTTTTCAATGATTATGTGAAAGGCGAGTGTGTACTTTATCACACTCGACCTAACTTTCATTGCACTGTTTATTTTTCCACTGTTTGTGTATTATTTGTGCATGACTGTAGGCTATGTGTACTTTAACACATTGGCTGAATAAGGCCTTTCCCCCTTCGTTATCGACCTATTCGAGTCAAAAGCGGACTCGGTCGGGTAGATTGGTAACTTAGGGCACTGTATGGTATACTCGAGTATTACCACTGGGAGTTATAAGGAGGAGTAGGGGGTTGAATGATGGACCAGACGGACAGCAACTGCTTCCAGTGAAAACTGTATCCTTTCACTAAGTGTTTTCTCAGTTTATATGTTTTATAAATTTTATGCTTCCAAACTGAATTATATTGATCTATTGAGTGCTTAATTGATATAAATCGTTTCACTGCTACTATGAGATTGTATGTTATTAGGATCACTCACTGGGATTTTAGCTCATTCCTTCCAATTTTGTTTTCCTTAGCAGGATTTGAAAACGAAAGCCTCCAAGGTTTGCTCTAGGATGTTTGGTTTGAAGACTTTAAGCTATATTTTGATGTGATCACTGTATTTTGGATTGTACTTATGAGATTCTAAAGGAATAATCTTTTGTATTTGTAACTTTAGTTTGGACGGTTACGAGTATCTAATGAAGTTTTAAGGTTTAAACGTTTTGTTGGACTGATGGATATTAAGTTATCTTGTTTTTCAAAGTATTTGCTCGCTTTTGAATTGAGAATTGTAGTGAGTCTCGGCGAGAGTTGGGCAGGCGGTCTACCGATACCTTAGGGTTCGCCCTAGAGAGAAGTGGGGTCGTCACAGCTATGAAGTTAAATGATGCTTTATGCACATATCAGATGGCATTTAAGACTCTGTTGGGGATGTTACCTTGTCGCCTTGTTTATGAAAAAACTTGTCATTTACCGGTAGAAATTGAACACAAGGCATATTGGGCAATTAAGGCGATTAATTGTGATTTTAAATCTGTAGGTGAAAAGAGATTGCTCGAATTAAGCGAGTAAAGGAATTGTGGTTAACTTCAAATGAAAATGCCAAAATACATACAGAGAAGGTGAAATTTTGGCATGATAGTTTGAGGAAGGACAAAAGGTGATCTTATTTAATTCACGCCTTAAATTGTTTTTGAGCAAACTCAAATCACAGTGGTCAGGACCATTCGTGGTGACTCGAGTATTTTCTTATGGAGTAGTGGAAATTAAGAGCGAAATGGTATGTCTTTTAAAGCTAATTGTCAGAGATTGAAGTCATATCTTACCGGTGAGATGGTGCCTGGAGGGATAGTTTACTCCTTAGGGGATTCATCCATTCATTAATGAAAATGGAGTAAGAGTCGATCTTCACGACTTTAAACAAAGCGCTTGTTGGGAGGCAATCCATTATTTTTATTACTTTTAAGGATTTTAGTATGTTTCGATTTATTCTGGTTTGAATTTTAATTTTAGTGTGTTTTTATTTGTCGTAGGTGTCGCTACATCGAAGGAATCAAGAAAAAAATGAAAAAAAGGAATTCAAATCTCAATTTTATGTTTCAAGTGCATTAGATTATTAATTGAGTGCTAAACATGTTACTAGCATGAATTTAATGCATAAGCACATGTGAAATGATGGAAATGATTGATTGACGCCCATTTGAGGTGTTAAAATTATTGCATTTGCATTTTGAGTGTTCAAGTTGTTATTTGGATAAGAATTCAACACCTCAATCTGCAATATAGATGCGTTTGATGTGTTTTAAGTGGTTGGAAATTGTGTTTGGAGTATTTTTCATGTGTGAGAGGTGTTGAATTTGTAAAAATTATATCAAAAGTGGTAGTTTTAATATTTGAGAAAAAAAATTTTAGAACTGAAAATTCTGCAAAAATACAATTGCAAAAAGATCCAAGCTCGAATTGAGGATGGAGTTCTTGAATCTGAGACTTGGATAAATTTATGATATTAGGGTTAGCAAATCCGAGCTCAAATTGAGGATGAAGTTTTCAGATTCGAAACTTGGATAATATTCCGATATCAGAGGGTCGATCCGAGGCCGCGATCAAAGACTTGGCCTTATAGATCCGACCTCGGATCCATCCGGAAATCGCGAATATAAAAGCGATCTGAGGCCATCTTCTTCACATTCTTCTCCTATTCTACCTCGGACAGGAGAAACCCTCCACCTTCCTCCATCAATCTTTAATTTTCATCGATTAAACTCCAATATCTTACACTAAACCATCTAAAAACCACTTGGGAGCAAAAACACTCAAAGATTTTGCATCAAAAACATCAAAAATTAAGTTTTGATCCAAAGTTTAATATTTTGGGGAAAATATTTTTCACAAAATTTTGGGGTAATTTTGTGGATTTTCTTGGTTCGAATTCATTGCTTGTACATGAACAATCATTCTCGGGCTGATTCATGGTGAGTTTTTCAACTAGTCCATTCAATCTTACAAATTCATAATTTTTCAATTTTTTAGAATTTCTTGCAAGTTTTCAATTGAATGTTTGGTTGTGAATTATGATGATATAATGATGTTTTGGGGTTGATGAACTATTTTTGTGATGTACATGCTTTAATTTTGTTTTCTGGGATTTCATTGGTAGAGGTTCATTTTGGCTCATATTATGAATGTTGCTTGAATAGAGTTCAACTAGAAATCATTGAATTTATGTTTGGAAATTGATTGAACTTTTGTGCATTCATGTTGGGCAATTGGAAAAGTTTATATTTGGGAAGACGAATATGTAGATAAAGTATATATTTCCTTGAGAAATTGTGGTTTTTCGTGAGAAATTACATGTCTTTGGGTGAATGGAAGTGTGTATTTGCATTTACGAAATATTGGTTGCACGAAATTCTACTTCTTGTGATTATGCTTCTTATGGATAGATTGGAGTGTCGAGGATAATTCATGATTCTTGTTAGTGGTGAACAAAAGATAGTTTTTCTATGATGTGCATATTCATGTAACACTACAAGAAATCCAGCCATTTGTGACAAATTTTTCTGTGACTACACCAAACTCGTCACAAAAGAGCCTCTGATGTGACGACATTCAAAGTCGTCACAGCTAAGTTGGAAGGACCCTGTATTAAATGACAACTTTAATGTCGTCACATTGATGCTGTCACTAACCATATCCCACCAACACAAAGCCAACGCGGGAAATTGTACTAGTGACAAGGTTGTCACTAATGGGTCAGATTCTATGTTGGTATCATGGTTTGTGACAACATATAGTCATCACAAAATGCCTCAATAATTCAATGACAATAAATGCTGTCACTATCTGACAGGTTTTATTTTTTTGACTTGTAAGTTGATTGTAAATTTTTTTTTTTTATTTTTTTGCAAACTTCATACACACGGGAAGGGATGGCACCCCTAAATTTTATAAATACGGAAATGATAATGAAAGCGGACAAAAACCGTACCTCCAAAGATACATGAATATTTAGAACTAGAATTCTAGAAAAATTTTTGGCAGAGTTTCCCCTAAATTTTTTGGTTAATGTGTTTATCGTGAATAATATTAGAAGTAAATTATTACAAAGTTCATTTGTATTAGAAATAGATTATTTCAATTTTAACTCAACTTTGAAAACCTATTATATACACACTTAAAAAAAGACACAAATATACTGAGGACATATATATGTAATGAAAAAATATTAAATTAAACATGTGGGATTAATTAAAATTTTAGTTATTGAATATTTGAAACACTATTTGTTTGATGATGATTTTGATATACTATCAAAAGTTAACTAGTATGTCATAAGCAAGGGTGTCAATGATATTGTAATTATATTGACCCATCCAAATCCACTTATTAATAACCTACTCGAACCTGTCCATCAATTCTGAATGATTGAAATTGGTATCCAATTAAACCCATTTAGTTGTAGTGGGTTGATTAGATTCATGCATTAATACCCCATTAAAAATAATGGTTTTTCTAACGAGTGCCCTATGAGCACTCATTAAAACACCTAACAATCGTCTAACCTACCTGATTGTACTAATTACCTAACTATGATCAACCCAAACCTACCTAAATCACTTAGTTTCATACCTCTAGTCATAAGTTGTATGAGAGTGAACAAGAAGTACTGCGCTCGACACAAGTGAATGAATCTATCTTACAAAGACATTCACACGAGTCTTTGCTCTTTATGTATATAGTAAGTTATAATGCAATTAATCACCTAAAATAATACATAATTTCAGCTATCCAAAAGAAAAAAATGATGAAAAAAAACTAAAAAATGAAAATAATGCATTTGTTAATGATAGATGAGATTAATGAAAGGGAAAAAAAGAATAAAGATAGCAAAGGCGTGTTTACTGAATAGCTAAAGGCGTGCAATACACCCCGGACACAAAGAAAGCGTGGCAAATATAATAGTGAGGAATTTTCAGCAAGACTTTGAAATTAAAAGTAGGCCAAAATTTTACGCTCGCGGGTAATTGAAAGTGTATGAACGGCGTCGTTTTGCTCTTAAAACTTAACAAAAGTACTCAATCAAGCAAAACCACTTAACCCGTGGACCTTCTTTCTTTCTTCTTAGACTAAGTTCAGATGGGTTTTGTTCCCCTTCATTCCCCTGCACATAATTAGTACCAAATCTGAGCTTGATTTTGCTAGATTGAGTTGTCATCTTGCTGTAGTAGCTGACCGGTGAAGATGACGTTCAACCATGGCCTTCTTTCCTCTTGTTTCTCCTTCATTTCAGTAGCATAGAGTACCAGTTTCAGCCTTCATCTTGCTAAATTGAGCTGCCATTTTGCTTTGTTAGCTGATCGGTGACTAGTCCTTCAGTACTTTCTCCGTTTTTGGCATCTTTGCACAGCTAATCTGGGAGCATTTCTAGTAATGTTGCTGTCTCTCTTTTTTCCACACAATGAGTGAAGAAGAATGTGGGTAAATTGCTTCTGGAACTTGATGGAGTAGGTCATGGATAATGTAGCTATTAATCTGTCAAATGATGGGTAGAATAGTAGATTGGTGAGTCAAATTTGGCATGCATGTTGTTGACACAATTAGTACAGGGTGGAGGCTGGAGTGCAATTGCCTTTGTTATCATCAAACCATGATACCTGTTTAACAAAATGCCCAAACGAAATCCTGATCGAATCTAACGTTAATAAATCTTGAAAAATCAATTGATGTACTTTCACGTTTCTTTTGGGCTTCTAATATTTGCAAGTTTTTATCTTTTTTCAGCTAGCAGATAAATAAGAATAATCTTTGCAAAGGATTTGTGAGTAACTTGAAAATAAATTGAAATGGCGGAGTCATCCGAGGGAGAGGAAGAAGGGAAGCTTGTTGGAGTGAACCAGCAACTAGTTGTGGATGATGACCTCTGTGAGACGGCTAAGAAGGCTGCTTGGAGTGTCAGCTCTTGCAAACCGGTGCAATGGCGTTCTTTCACTTGATGACAACCTTGATACCCACCGGCAGTAATTTCTCTTTCTTTCAATAATTCACCCTTTAACCTTTTATACTCTTTCCATTTCTGTTGTATACAGCTTTTGGCGTGTGATATACTGCGCAATAAGTATCAGTTTAATTTGTATTTTCTTTGTCTACTTGTGTTGTATTGGAGGTAGATTAGACGGAGCCCAGCCACATCTTGTTAATATTCAATTTCAGAAGAAAGTAAAGCTTCAAGTATGCTCTTTTAACTAGTTTGTCTTTTTTATTTTTTATTTTTATTTTTATTGTGCCTCCTGTTTGATGCCATAACCAGGTTTCTTACTTGTTTTTTTACTTTTTCCTAGTTAGTGGTTTTATATGTGGATTTCAAGCTTGATGAGAGTTATACGCCTAGTAAGATCTCGATTCGGGCTGGTGATGGTTTCCACAATTTGAAAGTGAGTTGGGTTTTGATTCTCCAGACTTTTCTTCAAATGTGCTTTAACCCATAGAAACTATGAAAAATTTCATACCAGGACATCATATATGTGTGTACTCTTTACTTTGATCAATACTGAATTGCAATCAGATTTTGTATGCTGTCCATTATATTTCATTTAATGCTATACTCTACCATTGTTGTACTCTACATTGCTTTATTTAAAAACTAATGGTGCTTTATTTAAAAACTAATTCTCAATACTTTTGTTGGAATGCAGTCTATGTTTTGAATGAACCTGAAGGGATGAAGAACTCAGCTTTTGTTCCTGTGCATAATGCTAAGGTTGCTGACTAGTTTGCAATCATGATGGCTACCTTTGCTCATGGTTTTGTATAGAAACTACATGTAGTTCGGATGGCTGTAATTGTGGATGCTTTATGGCTGTTATGTAGCTCAACTTTTGTTGGTGATTTTGAAGATGTTAAATGACTTTGGAAATGTTTAACTATTGTAATTTGACTAATGTGGATACTTGGTGCATGTTTAATGCCTTTGAAGATGTTTGTGACTAGATATATAATTGATATTATGGTTGGATATATTAGAATTTCTGTTGGATGAATTGGTTGTTTCAAATTGTCTATACATATATATATATATATATATATATATATATATATAGGATCACTCGTGCTGGTGATGGTGTTGAAGCTCACAAAGAAACATGGACAAACTTAATTCAATGAGGACTTAAATGTTGTCACTGTCCCAAATTTCACACAGTGACAAGGAATGTAGTCACTGATTGGGTACAAATTACCTGACAACTAAAGTTGTCACTACAATGATACATTCTGTGACGATTTCTACAGTAAATTATGACAAAAATACAGGCTATATACTGACAACAAAAGTCGTCACATAAAGTGTTCTAGTCAGTGACGACTATTGTCATCACTAAATAAATAGGGTTTGTGACGACTTCTCAAGGTCGTCATAAGGACCCTATTTGTGACATAGAACTAGTGACAACATTGTGACAGCACAAAATGTCGTCACTAATTTTTTGTGTGACGACTTTTGAGCTTTGAGTGACAACAACTTCTTGTCACAGAAAGGCTATTTTCTTGTAGTGTAATTTGTGAGAGTTTTGGTACCATTTTTTTATGTACCCTTTTGGTGATAAAATTAACATATTTTTGCTTGAAAAGATACATGGTGCGAACTAGAGGAAAGAGGTGAGTCGAACGTGAGCTTATACCACCATCCTCTTTCAAGACACCTAAGGTTACTCCTACTCCTTCTTTGAGTGAAGAAGAGGAGGTAGCACAACTTCAAAGATAGCGAGCCACATCGAATCGCCAGATGCAAGCGCTGCCACCTCCTCCTCTACTTTCTTCTTATGATACCATGCGGTTCACATCTGAAGATAACCAAAAGTGGTATGAAACTAGTTTGGGGAAGGAAACCATTATTGAAAAGCACTTGGCACCGAAAGTGATACGAACGTAGCCAACCATATGACGAAACCCGTACAAGACGTGACTAGGATCTAGAAGACGTATCGACGCTTGAGACACGAACACAGCGGAATAAACATAAACCCATTGATCATGACCTTTTTTACTCCTAGGTAAACCAAGCACAAAATCCATGGAAATGTCAACCAAGGCCAAACAAAAACAACCATGGCCAATGAGTAATTTTGGATTCACAAAAATAGTAACAGAAGCTAACAAGGAAGTAATGAACAAAGTGATGTTGGCCTAGAAATGCCTAATTGTATGAGCCTACTGAATGCCTAAATGTCTAGAATTGGGGACGGGATGAGCCACGACGCCTTCGAACAAGTCGGTAACCCTCTGAACTTTCCTCCGTATTAGTGTCCAATTCTTGAGGAGGAGTGTGAAATTGAGATGGTCCAGGGTCTTGAGTCGTGTCCTGTTGCTGCAATTCCTGATCTTGAGATGGGCTCCGCATTTGCATCAGACCTTCAGCAATTTGTTTGTCTTGTGAATTTTCTTCATGTGCCTGGTCTTCATCTTGTGCAGTTCTTTCTTGTGCTTATTCTTCAGTGTCGTGGGCTGTTTCCTCTTGAGTGTGTCCTTCAGTTGCTTATTCAGTGTCCCTTTGAGCTTGAGAAGGCAAGAGAGTTTCCTTTAACTTGAGAAAGGCTTCCTTTTGCTCCAAATTCATAACTATTTGAAGATCTTCTTCTAGAAGAAGATGTCTTTGTTTGAGTTGAAGGAGAAGGGTGAGAATTGGATCCGTAGAAGTAGAAGAGGAAGGCTGTGATGTCATAGGAGTAGAAAATCAAGTTTTGGATTTTTAAAATGAGGAGTCACAGGAGGTTGAGGAGAAGAGAGTGGATCATGAACTGTTTTGGTACGGGTTTCCAAGGTAGTCTCTTTGTACACCCACTTATCACCAACAAAGCGAATGTTTTTCTTTTCAAAGTATGTCTTGGTGAAAAAACAATTTTGATTTTTAGTAAATGGTGTTCCAATCAAAGGAATGTTGAAATGATTGAAATTGGAAGTCAAGAACTTGCCATAGGGAATTTTTCTACGGCTGTCCGACTTGACTTTGTTCATAAAACGACACATGATAAATCCAAAATCAACCCTTATATCTTCCATGAAACAATAGAAAAGATAAAGCTCCATTTTGTTAACTGTGGTACAATGGCCAGAAGTAGGAACTAACAGATTTCCAATCATAACCCACAAAATCTGTTGCAAAGGTGTCAATTCATTCAAATCAGCTTCAGTTGAAATTTGAAAATTTGTTTGAAAATATGATAAAAGCCTTGTTCCACTGAAGTGATTATATGAAGTTGGTTGCTCTTCATAAGAAAAAAAGTTTGCAATTCTGCTAGAGCAATCAGCTTCGATTGTGGTATTGAAAATTTCATTCACAATGTTAGGATCAAGAGTAATGTCAATGCCATTGACCCTAGACACAACCTCAGAAGGGGTTCGACCTTACCTAATATTAGCATAAAATTGGTGCACCATAAGAGGATAGATAATCTAGGGAAAAGTAAGAAGATGTCTCCATTTTTGAAAAGAAAATTTTTCAAGGATCCAATCTAACTTGTAAGTATGAAAATCAGAAAGGGAAATGGAGCGTTGGGTAATGAAGCCTTTCCTGCAAACTATGGAAAATCTTTCTTCGGCCTCAGCGTCAATGAAGGTAGGCAGTATATTTCTGAGTTGTTCCTGTACTTCTTCTTGCTCATCAAAAGCACAAGTACGGCGTTGAGAGCCTCTGGTTTGACCAATTGCAAAACTCCTTCCAGTTGCCCTCCTGCCAGTAGATGAGCTTCCTTTAACCCACATCATTGAGAGTGAATGGAGTGCAATGGATGATGCAGTTATGATGATACAGTGCTAATGATGCCTTTTAAACACTAATAATGCCGTGAATGAGCTCATAGAAGAAAAACTTTGGACCCAAGGTTTGAAGAGGAAATTTGGGGATTTTCTTGATTTTGATAAATAAGGGAAATGTGGAAGATTATTTGCTGGAAATGATGTTTGGAAGTCAAATTTAGAAGCAATTTTAGGAAATCATTATTTGAAGGGATGAAATTTCGATTTCTAGGGATGGAACAATGAAAGAACTCTCTGTCTGAGAGAGAGAAGGAAAATAACGAATGACCGTCCGAAATCCCTTTTAAAAGGAATTCTAACGGTGTCGGACATCCGAATGTTAGGCTGCATCCGATCCCCTGTTTTGTTAAGAAATAATTTTCTAGAGCTATCTGATGTTCGACCCTTGTATAGGACTTCCGATAATAGTTGAAACACAGCACGAATGCTATTAGACGTGTAGGACGTCTGATCCCCTGTTTTCTCAAAGAAATTTTTCTGAAATTCCCAATTTGTTTCTCAAATACACAAATTGCTCCAAAGGCAATGCTTTTGTAAAAATATCAGTAATTTGATCTTTTGAACACACATAGTTAACACAAATTTCTCTTCTTTGAACAAGATCATGAATGAAATGATGCTTGATGTCTATGTGTTCTGTCCTAGAATGTTGAATGGGATTTTTGGTCGAATTTATAGCATTAGTGTTATCACAAAACATAGGCACACAATCGTATTTCAAGTGAAAATCATATAAAGTGTGCTTCATCCAAATCAATTGAGCACAATAAGCACTGACTGCTATATACTCAGCTTCGGCCGTAGATAAAGAAATTACATTTTGCTTTTTGCCGAACCAAGAGACTAAGCATTCACCTAGAAAATGACATGTATCACTTGTACTTTTTCTATCTACTCTACAACCAGTAAAGCCGGCATCTGAGAAGCCAATTAAAACAAAGTCAGAACATTTTGGATACCATAAACCATAATTCACAGTTCCTTTTAGATATCTAAAAATTCATTTTACAGCTAGCAAGTGAGACTTTTTTAGACATGATTGAAACCGAGCACATAAGCAAACAGCAAACATAATATTGGGTCTACTTGCGGTTAAAAAGCAAGCTATCAATCATACCTCTATAGTACTTTTCATCAACTTTTGTACCTTCTTCATCTTTGTCAATTTTGGTGGAGGTGCAAATGGGGGTGCGAACTTGTCTTGAATCCTCAATACCATATTTCTCGAGAAGTTCTTTTGTGTACTTGGTTTGATTGATAAAAGTTTCATCTTGATTTTGATGCACTTGAAGTCCAAGGAAGAAGTTCATTTCTCCCATCATACTCATTTCAAATTCTTTTTGCATAACATTTGAAAATTCTTTGCATAAACGTTCATTAATAGCACCAAAAATAAGATCATCCACGTAAATTTGTACAATTGATAAATCATTTGAATTATTTTTGGTAAAAAGAGTGGTATCTACATCACCTCTTTAAAAACCATTTTCCACTAAGAAACCACTTAAACGTTCATACCAAACTCTTGAAGTTTGTTTCAAACCATATAAATCTTTTGAGAGTTTGAACACATAATTTGAAAATTTTTCATTCTCAAATCTAGGGGGTTGATCAACATAAACTTCTTGGTCAATAAAGCCATTTAGAAATGCACTTTTAACATCCATTTAAAATAGTTTGAAACCTTTAAAACATGCAAATGCAAGAAACATTCTAATAGATTCTAATCTAGCTACGGGAGCAAAGGTTTCATCAAAATCTATCCCTTCTTCTTGTGCATAATCTTTTGCTGCAAGTCTAGTTTTGTTTCTCACTATTTCTCCTTTATCATTTAACTTGTTCCTAAACACCCATTTCGTTCCAATCACGGGATGGTCTAATGGTCTTTCTACCAAAGTCCATACTCTATTTCTCTCAAATTGGTTTAGTTCCTCTTACATGGCCACAATCCACCTATCATCTTTTAGTGTCTCATTGACATTTTTAGACTCAATATGAGAAAGTAATGCAAAGTTATCTACTAAAGCATTCTTATTGGAGCGAGTTTTTACCTTTTCGGATGGATCACCTATTATGAGTTCCTTTGGATGATGTTGAGTGAACTTCCAAACTTTTGAAAGATCTTTTTGAGTTTCTTCATCTTTACCTTTCTTTTCTTGTTCATCTCCTTCTTGAGATATGTCTTCCTTTGTGTCATCTTTCACTTCTTTATTTTGCTCTTCATGAAGGGTTAGATCTTTAAGAGCTTCTTGCACACCTACATCATCATCTTCACAAATATCTTTGGATACAACATCATTCGTTTCATCAAAAGTAACATGAATGGCTTCTTCTATGACAAAAGTCCTTCTATTATAGACTCTATAACCACGTTTATTTTCACAATATCCCAAGAAAATACCTTCATCCATTTTCTTGTCAAATTTTTCAAGATGTTCTTTGATATTTAAAATGAAACACTTACAACCAAACACTTTAAAATAACCAACAATAGGTTTTTTGCCAAAAAGAAGTTCATATAAAGTTTTATTCAAAATTGGTCGTAAAAGGATTCTATTCATCACATAACAAGTCATGTTTACTGTCTCGGCCCAAAAATATTTTGGCATGTTACATTCACTAAGCATGATTCTTGTGGCTTCTTGAAGAGTCCTATTCTTTCTTTCAATAACACCATTTTGTTATGGAACTCTTGCTATTGAAAACTCATGTGAAATTCTATTATGATCACAAAATTCCAGAAAGCCACAATATTTAAACTCTGTCCCATTATTACTTCTAATTTTCACAATATTCAAGTTTAGCAAATTTTGGAGTTTCGCAAATAAGGAAACAAAATTTTTGAAGGCATCATCTTTATAAGCTAAAAATACAACCCAAGTATATCTAGAAAAATCATCAACTATCACAAAGCAATAACGTTTGCCGCCCAAACTAGCAACTTGAGTAGGACTAAATAGATCAAGATGTAAAAGTTCTAAAGGTTTTGAAGTGGAAACACAATTTTTTGGTTTAAAAGAAACTTTTGTTTGTTTTCCAAATTGACATGCATCACAAATACGATCCTTTCAAATTTGATTTTTGGCAATCCTCTAACAAGTTCCTTTTTGGAGACTTCATTGAGTAAATCCATGTTAAAGTGACAAAGTCTTCTATACCATAACCAAGGATCATCATTAGTAGTCTTAAGCCATTGAAAACTAGTTGAATCAATTTTCTTGAGAAAAACAACATAAATGTCATTGTATCTTTTTCCTTTAAAGATAATATTAAAATTTATATCAAGAATCAAGCATTCATGCTTCTTAAATAGCACATAAAGATTCCTATCACATAATTGACTAACACTCAACAAATTATAACCCAAATTATCAACTAAAAGAACATTATGAATAAAGATTTCACCATTTTTACCAACGTCTCCAATCCCAATTGTCTTAGCTTTGGTGTCATCTCCAAATGTGACTTTTCCACTACTTTTTGACTTAAGTTTGACAAAATGAGATGGATCACCGGTCATATGTCTTGAACATCTACTATCAATGAACTATTTTGATGCTTTGTTGGAATTCTTCAACTATACCTACACAAGAGAGAATGAAAGATAACCTTTGGTACCCTTTGTATTTTTGGGTCCTTAGGAGTTAATTGCAATCTCTAACTATCCAAGTGCCTTTTAAGTCATTTCTCATATTTTTCTTAACATAGCAATGACTTTTCATATGCCCATATTGACAACAAAAACTAAATATTTTGCTAGTGTCCTTGACACTAATGGGTTTTAAATATCTAATTCCCATTTTTATAAGAATGGTCAATTTATTTTCACCAAAAGTAGCTCTTCTAACACTCATTTGAAGAATCTTTTGTTTCTCATTTTGAAGGAACTCATTCAAATCATCCATTCTTTTCTTCAACCCATTTTGTTCCCCTTGGAGTTTTTTGCAAAACTTTTCTTTCGCATCTAGTTTCTTTTGCAAATCCAAATCAATCTCAATCTCTCTCAATTCATCATTTTCATTTTTCAATCTTTCATTTTCTTGGAAGAGTTTTAAATTTTCACGAAGCAAAAAGTTGATTTTGACTTTTAACTCTTTATTCTTGGCATAAGATTCTTTTAGACTTTCATGCAGTTTGTCAACAAAAGATTCAACATTATCATCATTCTAATCATCACAATCAAAAATAGAGTTACTACTGGATACCTCATCTTCTCCTATGGCCATGAATGCCATTTGAGCGGATTCTTCTTCTTCCTCTATTTCTCCATCGGAATTACACTCATTCCAAATTCTTTGGAAGTTGTTGTATTTTTGCCTTCTTTCTCCTCTTCCTTCCTTTTTCTTCTTCATTGGACATTCATTAGCATAGTGTCCAATTTATTCACATTCGAAACATTTGTCTCCTTGTTTCTTGTTGACCTCTTGATTCCCTCTACCTCTTTGATTGGGATTGTAGTTGCTAGGACCTCCCCTTCTAAATCTCCTTCTATTGCAAATTCTTTTGAAACTCTTGGAGAAGAGTGCCAAATCATTGTCATCAACTTCAACATCATCATCATCTAAGGAGAATGAATCATCCTCCTCTTGTGAAGCTTTCAAAGCTATATTCCTTTTTACTTTTGCATCCTCTTCCTCTCGTTCCTTAAACTTGAGGTTCAATTCGTAAGAGGTTAGAGAATTTATAAGATTTTCAATAGACATGGAATTTAAATTCTTGGCTTCCTTTAGAGTTGTCACTTTGCTCTCCCAATCTTTAGATAGAGCATTCAAGATCTTTCTATTTTTCTCACCCAATGTATATTCTTTTCCCAACACCTCTAAATCCTTTATGATGTCATTGAATCTATAATACATTTTGTCTACATTTTCATGAGGTTCCATTTTAAAGGATTCATATTTAGTGACAAGAAGGGATTTCTTTTGTTTTCTAACATTGTCACTACTTTTATGTATTTCTCTTAGTTTGTCCCATATTTTTTTACTATTTTGCATCCTTTCACCCTTGTAGATTCATTAGCATCTAAGGCATTGTATAGCACATTCATAGTTTTTGCATTCAAGGTGAGATTTATTCTATGTTGGGAAGTCAATTTCATTTATATTTTTGGTCTAGGCTGATGAGTAATTTCATCTACTACCATTGCTTCAAATGGATCCTCATTCACTATATACCATAGTTCAATATCTATAGATTGCAAGAAGATCTCCATTCTATCCTTCCAACACACATAATTAACCCCATTAAATATAGGTGGCCTAGTGATAGATTGTCCCTCTAAGAATAATGCATTGTTAGTTGCCATGATCACTCCAAAACCGATTGAGTTTAATCTCTAGGAGACCAAGTTCTGATACCAAGTGTAGGCCCCGAAAGCAACCTAAGACGAGGGTGAATTAGGTTGATGGAAATTCAAAACTTGATTAAAGGAAATGATCATGCAAGTTGAGCTTTTCAAGTTTCTTGATGATTCAATACTTGATCAAAGAAAATATAGATCACACACGAGTAGATGATCACAAGTAACTTCCAAGCAAAAGAATAAATGAGAAAGATGGAATCAAATGGACTACCAAGTTGCACGCAACTTGAAGTCCAATACCTCAATTGTTATTGCTACTTCAATTTGATTATGTTACACCAAGTTTTACATGGAAGGATCACCCCTTATTTACCTCAATCTCTTCTTGATCAAGCCAAGAGGTTTTACAATAGCCTTGCTAACTCTCACTTTGCTATACACTTGAGCCTTCTCTCACAATTGAAAAGCAATGAATGTTCACACACTCACTTACACTACAAGTACTAAGAAACACACAAATTCTTGTTAAATTTGCTCTTAAAGGCTTGTAAGTAATGGTTGTCAAAAGTTCTAAACATATTCAGCCTTTAAGGTATTTAAAAGATGCAAAAATAACTGCCCCAACTTCTCCAATGGTTTTGAATTAAATGCAGAAAAAACTAGCCGTTGGGCATGTTAGATGTCCGACGCCTTGTTCTGCGTCAGAAGCCACCGTCCGACAGTTTGTTGAATTTTTGTGTCGTAAATTGTCGGACGTCCGAACCAAAATCCACCATCCAACAGAACCAATAGCTAACTTGAATTTCCTCTCAACTTGTCGGATGTCTGAAACTTGGACCTTCGTCTGAAAGTATCGTCCGAAGCATTGTCATAAATTGTCGGACATCCGAAACGACCATCCGACATAACCAGTGGCTATCCCATCTTTCATTCCAACCTGTAGGACGTCCGAACCCCTACCTTGCGTCCGACAGTATCATTCGACACATATGAATGATGTGTTTAGGTGAAAAACCTGTCTCACTACAATATAACTTGAAAGGACATTAGTAAAAATCATCATATTGGTTTGCTAATCATCAAAAGAGCTAACACCAGTTTGGGCCGTTAACCCCCTTCTTTGTTTGATAACCACAATTGTTAACCTAAGGCCTCTTTTTAGACTTTCTTTTTGAACCCATATGTTAAAGAAATACTTGGATTTCATTGTAAGAGAATTTGGTGTATTAATTGCAAGGCAATGAGTGAGAAAAACAAGTATGCAAGTTAAATGTTTTTTGAGTTGTCTATTTCAGTTTCAAAAGAAAAAAAAAAGAAAAAAAAGAAGGAGAAAAATAAAAAAATGGAAAAGAAGAAAGAAAAATAAAAAAAGTGTTCCGACATGTTCTCATGCAAAATTCTTATGCTGTGATTATGGCAAGTACCAATACTTGGTGTCACTTGTTGGGTTGATGAAGTGCTATTTTGCCTTGGAAGTGCAAGATTTGTAAATGAGATTATGCATTGGAATTTTGGCATTCTCTTTGACATATTTACACCTAAATTGACCTTTTATCTTACCTTTACCCAAACCCCATTACAACCTTGTGAAAGTCCCTTTGATTTTAGCATTTAATTCATGATTAAGTGGTGGAGATGTGATATATGAGCAAACTTATGGTAATGTCATTCCGTTGTGTCGATTTGAGTGCTATTTTATACCTTATACACTTTGGAGTAATTGAGTGCTAAATCCTATGTGAGGGATGTCAATTTGATATATTCTAATTTTGATGAAGTTGTTGGGGAATGTGGGATGCCTTGGTTGGTATGAGTTGTTATGAGTTGCTCTATATCTTGATTGTGTTTCTGAGTTGGAATATGCTTGAGGATAAGCATCATTTAGGTGTGGGGGAGATTGATAGGGTGCATTTTTGGTTGTTAAATGTGTTAATATTTCCTAACTGTTTCGACTAAAAATTGTATTATTTGGTGGATTCTACTGAATTTGTGTATTTGGGTTTAATTGCAGGAAATTGGTGAAAGAGGTGCTGAAAAGTTGTTTTCCAGAAGACCTCCTAGTGATTAGGCATGAGCATGCCTAAGTCAGATGCCCAAGGCTGAGCTGTTGAGATTCCAAGTCCACGTGGGCAGTTTTCAAGAATTTTAGGATTCCAAAATCTGAAAATGTGCTGGAGTTAATTATTGTGTTTTCCTATTTGGTAGTTGAATTGTATTATGAAACTACTTTTATATTTGTATTAGGAAAGTAGAAGTTTGACTTCTTTTAGGATTTTCCTATTTTGTTTAATACTTAGTAACTTTTCCGTGACTTAAGGGGTTTCCCTAATTGACTCCAATTGGGAAGAATCCTTTAATTGATAGGTTAGTCCGCGGGAAACGAAATATATAGGAAGTACTAGTAGTTGAGGTCTGTCGCATAGTTCACGAGGAATTGCTTTTCATCTCCCACGTGAGACTTCAAACGAAAGAACAAACTAGCGATAGCCTTTTCTTCTTTTCTTTCACTATTTTTACTTTGAAGAACAAGGAGATGTTTTGCCAAATTTCTCTTGAAATTTCTTGTGGAACTTCTCACATGATGCGTGGCTAATTTCCTCGTCTAGTTAAGGATCAACTCGACGATGCGGTCCAAGATATTTGTGAGATCTAACTGATTTACTTTTCGATTGTTTAATTCTTTGATATTTGTGTGTTCTTTGTTTTATGTTCTTATGATTATTTTGTTAGTTGGATGTCAAGGGTGCCCGATATTCATATTAACTTGACAATCTACCGCCAATTTAATTTGCTAAATCCGTAATTGTTTAGTAGATTAATATTAGTGGCAACTAACGTGTATACACGTCAAGGGAACGTATAATCTAATCTAAATAAACCCTGGTAGTGTGTTTGTTGGTTGGGATTTGGGCTTCTCAAGTTCTTAGTGCAATTGAGGAATTAAATCCTACGGGCGTACCTAGGGTTATTTCTTAATTAGGGGTAGTTAACTGACGTACCTTAATTACCTAAAATCTAAGGAAGAGTTGGTCGTTTGAGAGATCTTCCAGCGGCTATAACCAGCCTATTAATGAATTAAATGAATTAATCTTGTATCAATGATCAGGTATATGGACTGTGTCTGAGTAGTTGGATCTTTGGTTAGAACTCATCTCTCATATATTTCATTCTTTTTTATTTTGGTTTTTGGCTTTGTTATTTAATTTTTAATTATTTCCTTATTGTCTCAAAAATCCCCCCATTCTCCGTGCTTGAGATGAAACGAATTTTCCCCCAATCCCTGTGGAGACGACCCTATTTGCCACTATATGCAAGTTAATTAATTCTAGTATATCGGATCAAGTATTCTCCTTGGAATCAGGGTGAAACAAGTAACCCATTGCACATCCGGAGCCCCTACTCCAATACCTGGAATTGAATTTTGGTTATTTTATTGGCAAGTTAGGTTTATTAATTATTATTGCACAAGGTCGACACCTGTCAAAAACACATTCTCCAAGTTTCACCATCTTCATTGCCATCAAAATATGGATTACGTCAAGTGTTCTTCAAGATTTTCTCCAAGAAAAAAGTTTCTTCCTAGAGGGAAAAAGAGTTCTTCTTCTCACCATTTTTTCTTCCTTTTCTCTCTCTTTTTCTGCTCTTATATACCCTTCCTATTATTGCCTTGAAAATAACTAACCCTTAAAAGGACAAAGTTGCTTGTTCAAGTCTTCATCACCC
Organism: Gardenia jasminoides; assembly: GCA_013103745.1. Taxonomy (NCBI): domain Eukaryota; kingdom Viridiplantae; phylum Streptophyta; class Magnoliopsida; order Gentianales; family Rubiaceae; genus Gardenia; species Gardenia jasminoides. Next base: position 41,450,300 of record CM023098.1, read on the forward strand.
AAAAGCAACTTTTCAGCAGAAATTTCTTGTGCGATATAGGTAAAAAAGCAAGTGTGATATGAGGACAACCTATTCTACAAGTTGAAAGTTGAATAGGATCTAAGAGCTTGATTCGAGGTCAAGTCGGTTTGTTACCCCTCGGATTCAATTCCCTGCTTTTATTTTTGCTTGCTGAGAATGATCCGAGTACCTTTCATGCCAAATCTGAGGTCAAATCAATCATCTGATTTCCAAAGTTAATCCGAGACTTGGATCCAAGGGATTCCAGGCTGATTGGAGCTCAGATCAGCCTCCCCTGTTTTCTTTTTGAAAAATTTCCATTTCACGTGCAGCTTCAAGTCTTTAACGTTTCTTCAAATTTTGAACTTGCTTTATCAAAATTCGACTGAAATCTTTTCCAATTAGTCTGCAAATGATGAATGAAGCTTCAAACCTATAAGAATAACATCAGTTTGAGCATTAATCCATTTAATTTTTCTAAATTGTAAGAAAATGTAACTCGGAGAATTTTTACCAAGAATGACTAAAAACACCTAAATAAAGGTAGAAAATACCATAAAACTAATACTAAATGACACACTAATTATAGTTATTGTAAACTCTTATTATTATCCATTATACAATCTCAAATATTCTCAAAAAAGAGAAAGATCTTTTTGTTAATTCTGAAAAGGATGTTACTTCATGTGTCATACACTAGGTTAGACAATAACTCAAGGCATGGATATAAGAAATCAAAAAATCCAAATAGAGTATCTTGAACAAAAAAGAAAGCAATAAAAAGATCAAATTAAAAACAATTAAAGATGTTTGGATGAAAAAAGAAATTTATAAAGTTTAAATACTGTATAAGTCTTCACTATTTTTGCCAATACTAATATGAGCAAAATAAGACTTCGAAGAATTTGACTAGTCCCTTTTGCTTAGAATTTATGTTTAATGGTGCAATATACATTTTTCCAACTTAATGAATTGCATCTTTTCACCGTAAAATCATGGCTACGGTCTACTTTACAGTGGATTTCTTTTTTTTTTTTCTCTCAGTGACATTTAATTTTCTTGCTTACAATAACATTAAATTTGCTTAAGTTCAAAATCACATATTTACAAAACATTACTCATTTCATACACATTTGAAGCATGCGCACTATTCTAGTTACTCCAAATACTGAGGAAAAAAATAGGGGAAAGTATGGCTCTAACTATGGGCCTTTCTCCTTGCCAACTTTTTTTTTTTCTCTTAATGAAAAATGACCGACCACTGTGCGCATAGTTGGCAAAATTTTTTTCTAATCTAGTAATTTATTGTTTTTAAACAAAATCTAACATGGACACGGCAGTGTATTCACTGAATAAGAATTCACGGAATAAGAATAATTGCCAAAATCAGTTAGATTGATGCCACAATTGATATCCAAACCCTTGTAGACCATCTGACTTTCCATTGATCTTACAACAAAGGTGGTTTACTTACAACAAAGCAAATGAAAATGTCAAAAAAAAGGAGGTCACCTTCAGAGTGATTCATTGCGGAGACAAATACTAAAATTTTGAAAAAGAACATGGGAACATTGCATTTTAGCCTCAAACGCCCAAAGCATTTGACTTTGGATACTTGTCGAAGGATGTAGTATTTAAATATGGGTCAATCCCAAAAACTTCTCTTGACATTTAACCAATTTTGCAACAAATTTTATGTTGAGAGAAAATTAACAAGACAAGAAGAAACATACAAACAAATGTGGAATTATATAAATTTAACAACATAATCAGTTATAATCTTTGAAAATTTCTCAAGATAGATGACATGCTTCAATTTTTCTCTTCAAATATTAATTGAAAGTTCAATTGTTAACTGAAGGATTTCGCTACTTGTTCTTCAAAAGATATTTGACTTTTTTAGACTTTGATATGGAAGGGTTAAGTTTTATTTCTTTTCTTTTAACATTATTAACACAGAGTTAAACACTAAGTTACATATCTATAATTGGCAAAATTATAGAGACATATGACTTGACACATTTAATTGGAGGAGACACTTTAGGGTACTCGCTTAACCACCTCATCTTGATAAGTGGAGAAATATAATTGGCTATCAAATAAACAATTTCCCAAGTTCACATAATAATATGGCAATGGATGATTGGGTGAAAAATATGCCATAACATTCATGGATAAATGGTAATTCTTTTAATTAATTAAATCCCTTTATCTACATTGTTCTAGGTGTTGTTACTTTGTAGATAAAATTTTGTTCACATAGGTTTCTTTACCAAAACATACCTTCAGCATAGTTATTTGGGAATGATTTTGGAAAAGATTTTAGGTACAATATATATAGGAAATGTAATTTTATTGAAGTAATTTCTTTTGCATCAAAGGTTCAACAAGTAGGTTGGCCAATAACTAAAAGAGGACTCTTAGAGTTTTTCTAGTTATCATATTCATGGTTTGAATTCTGATCCTGACAATTGGAGGTAGGAGGTTAAAAAACAAAAACTGAATATGCTTTCTTATTTGAGGTAATGTCAAGCTATAATTGTGAAAGAAGGGGTTCAATTTGGAAATTGTGTAAGGATGACTTATTAAAATTGATCATAGCCAAAAAATAAATATATATCCTTTGTGTGCATTTAGAAATTTAAAATTCAACAAAAGCATGTAACGGAAGCAACTTTAATATGATGTTAACATGTTTATTCCATGGGAGAAAAACACAAGATTTTACAGCAAAGGATTAGTGTATGTGAAGGGAAATAATGGGTATATCTGAAGAAAACTCTAAATTTAAATTGAATTTCATTAAAATGGGGTAGAGTTGTAAATGAATTCTAGCTTTGTTGGTCTTGTTATTTCAGGAAAATAGCATCTAAAAAATTATCAAGAAACCTAACCCTAACGTGCGCCATTTGTGCTCCACGAACAAAATTCTCACATCAGCAGTAGAGTTTTTAGAACTACTATGTATTCTAACTAAGAGTAGGATTATGTTGGTAGAGATTGAGGACGTCATTGCAATAGTCGAACTAAGTGCCACTATAAACCAGTAAGCCATTGTAAGAGTGCGAAATTTTTATATCTTGACTAATGTGCAGCCGCTTGTATCTCTTGCTGTCTGGTCATGATAGCTGATCTTCTTTCTGTTATTTCCTTGGATAAATGGAAAGAAGTCCTCAATTCCTTTAGGAGGGCATCTTTTTGCTGAAGCACCTTCTCCAACTGAGATAACTCATGAGTAGCAGCTTCACACCACTGAGTCAAGTATGGAAGGTTGTTTACTAATTGCTGAAGGTCCAAGGCTTGCGGACAAGGAAGCCTTCTAGAGGCCAGCAAGGACATGCAAGTAGAAATCAGCAATGGCAGCCTTCCATGATGGGAGATGGCTTCTAGAGAAAATGAGATTAGATTCTTGACAGTTGTGACATGCACATTGAATTCTCCTTCTGAAAGCTCTACCATTTTAGAATTAGTGATAGATAGATGTGAGCCAGTTGAGATACCTTCTAATTCCAAGAAATTTCTAAGTCTTGGAAAATATCCAAAGGATCAAAAGGAGCAGAAGTGTTGTATGGATCAGTTGGCGGTGTCAGTTAAGAATTGAGAGAAGCCTGATCCCCAAAAATCTGTGAAGATGAATTCTGAGAACCTGGAGTATTTTTCCATGTTTTCAAACTTGGACCGGACCGGCTAGTCGGACCGATCGAATCGGGAACTGGCCAGGCATCCAGTTTGAGTCAATTCAATAACTCAAAAGTTCAAAAACCGGTCAAACTTAGTCAAAATCTGGGTTTGACTGGTGAACCGGTATTAAACCAGATTTTTTAATTTTTCACTTTTCAGCCTTTTTTTTGCCCTTTCTTCGTTTGACCTTTAATTCTTGACTGAGTACAAAAGAAAAAAGAAAAGAGGAGAAAAATACCAAAAACTAGACAAGCCTTCTATAATATTCCATTTTGTTGGTGTTTGGATGTTTGAATTGAGTTCTATAGTTTTCTTTTTTATTGAATTTGTTCTAAATTACTAGAATTGAGTAAGAGTCATTTGTTAAAGGTTTGGCAAACTTTCAAGAAGACAACTGATTCTTAGACATAAATAAATTCCATTTTGAGAATTATTGATCGTGTTTAGGTATTTCGAGAATTCCTTTCTTTTTGTTTTTTTAACATTCAAGAATATTACAATCTTGACTGCTGGTAACCTTTAGAGTTGGACATTTTCCCCTTTCTAATTTGTAAGAGCCAATTATTTTTGTTTGAAAATTGTATTATTTTGCCTTCTTTTAAGTGGTAGTTGTACATTGCTATTTTTTCTTTTCTTTTTTTTTTGTTAGTTGCTTATTTAACTTTTTGGTCTTCTTTGAATTTTAAAGATCCAGGAATAATGAATGGATATGTGTATGTGTCACTCTCTCTTTCTACATACATACATACATACATATATATATACATATACATATACGTACATGTATATACATACACAGACACACACACACACATTGTGAAGGCCTCAAAATTTATTAATTTAGATATTATTATTATTACCTCCATTAATTCGTTTGACTATTCCTTTATTTATTTTATTCTTATTATTGAGTTAATTTTTGTCTTCAAAAATTTAAATGGAAAAATTCATTTTTATTTATTTATTTAATTATCTCATGAAATTCAATTTTACATCATCTATAATTTCTCGTTGAATTTTAGCCTGATTTTGTCTTTTTAATATCGCCTCGTAGCGTTTATTAGCGAAAAATGTAAAAATACGTTTTTCGAGGTAAACCCAGACTGTGAGTGTATTAGTGAAGGAGAGCACGGATGATCGCTGGTAAGTTAGAAGTGTAATTAAATGACTACTAATGGGTTATTGAAGGTGATCAATTAGGGTTTTGAAACCTTAATTAAGAATTGGATTACCTCTTCAAACCTAGATAACTAGCCACTATTTCTTCCAACTAATCCCCTCCAGTTCACTTAAAATTTTCCTTTTCTTTCCCCTCTCCTAATCGAGATTTGCTCCTTAATCTCAAGCGAAATGAGACAATTATTTTTCCCTCTAAATTGCTAATTAAGTTTACTATTCTTGTGTTGACTTTTGGGGTTAAGACAAGCTTTATGTCTTGTCTTTCTCTTCCCTATTAATTCACTCAAAATTTGCCCAAAAATCCTCTCTCTTCTCTTCCCTCTCACTCGAACCAGCCCTCCCTTTCTTCCTCTTGTATTTCCATCAAATTCCTCTTCATTTCTTCACTAAAATGCTCAACAATCTTGCACTAAACTTGGCACAAGCTTGGAGTTTGAGCAAGGAGCTTTGAGGAGGAAGTCTTGGGTGGTTAACACTTGCATTTTCTTGGTGTTTTGCCAACAACTAAGGAGAGGTAAAATCCTAGAAACTTCATCTTTGTACATTCTTTAAAACTCCAAGCATGAAAGTAGGAACTTGGGTGGTTGATAGGTTCCTAGAACCTTGACTTGTTTTGATTTTGTGGTTTAAGATGCTAAGCTTCATTATTTTGCATTTGATGATTATGGTGAAAATGTGGGCTCTTGGAATTCCCACAAAATGTGTGAATTTGTCTACTAGAAGGTTAAATGGTGAAATGTGTGTACATATGTTTGAAATTGTTGTTAGGAAGTTGGAAGAATAACCTCAAGGACAACCGGCTATGAGAAAGTGAAAATGGGGGTTGAAAATTTCTGATTTCTCCATAATTTCGTGGCTGAGATTTTGGCAAGTTTGAAGGCTTAATGTGAGGCTTAAATGTTGAAGGTTAGGATGTTAAATTGTCCCACACAAATCCCTCAAAAAGTTGTGGCAAGAATGAGTGTCAAGATGAGGTCAAAATCTGGAAAATTGGGGAAGTAAGTTGGCCGAATTTTGGAATGATTTAATGCTGAAAAATTAATATAAACCTTTATCATTTTTGATCATCATTAGGCTTAGGAAGGTTAATATTAGCTTAGGTTCGAAAATGGGGTCAATCGGTAGTGATTTGGATGTGTTAAATGTAATGATAAGAAAGGGAGTGAAATTTGCAGGAATGAACAAGTGTTGTCCAGTTCACTTTGGGCAAGTAGAAAACTGTCTTTCAATTCGAATTTTTGGTTTAATTTTGGTATGAACCTAGCCTATATATGGAAGTATTAGTGTACCAAATTTGGGAATTTTTGACTAAGAATTCATCACTCAAATGAAGCCTAGAATTATGCCCTGCAAAACTGGAAAACAGAAATATCAGAATTTTTAACCCACTCTGTTTGAACTGCTATAATTTCTTGCTCGAGTGTTGGATTTGAGTGCCATTTGTCGCGTTTGAAACGTCTTACATGGTAATTTAAACTGTGAAAATTTCAAAGGCCAATTCATTTTATATAATTTTTGGTGAATTTTCAAAGTTGTCTGGTCGGCCAACCTGTTATGTTCTGTTTCAGCACTATAGCAGTTTGTTAATCGAAAATCTGGGCAATTTTTGTCCAGAATTTTAACTGGGTGCCTTCTACAAAGTTTTAGAACTTTAAAAGAGGTTTCCAACGGTACCAACCTTACACAATTTGGACTTGTACAACTCAAGTTACGATTTTTCAAAAATTTCAACTCAAATTAGAAAGTTGTCGAACTTACTTCCTCTTGAAATGAATTTGGCCGGTGAACTTGGAAAACTCATTTCCGTTCTCTTTTAATTATTTTAGGAGGAAGTGCTGACTTGTCATTCGATCAAAACTTGGATTCCCACCCCTACTTTGTTGGTGAGTTTTCAATGTGTGTTACTTGCTTTGACTGTATGCATTGTATGAACGTGTTTCGTGCTTGAAAATTTGAAACTGTTAAGCCTCCCGCTTAAAGGAGAGTATACTTTATTACACCCCTCTAAGTATGGATGGCGATCCTAGTATTCTTGCTTGTGTTAATTCATGGAGAAGAAAAGTGTTATAAAACTACTCTTGGCCGCGTCTTTTGAGTGGTTAAATGCTTAAATGTTTAAGTGTTTATGCAAGGGCCCAAGAGGGGAGTTTGGTGGTTGGAGGTTACGTGAAGAGTCGCTCACTTGGACTGGAAAGTTGACTGAGTGTCGACTATTCTAAACGTTCGTGAAATGTGGATTTAGGCTCTTGAGAGCCACTGTATCCTCCTTGTGTGATAAATTTAATTTTCTACGTGTTTCATTTATTGCTTATAATATTACTGTTTTAAATGCATGTGTATGTCTTTTGGAAACTCACGAGTTTTTTAACTCACCCCCGTTCCCGTTTGTTTTTCCTTAACAGGTGACGAGAATCCAGAGACCTAGTTAGGTCTAGTACTATGTTTTGGTTTTTTTTTTTTTTTGTCTCGAGAATGGAGAAACAATCTGTATATTCTTTTGGTGTTGAACATTATGAATTCATGGGAATGTATTAAATTATGGCTCGAGGTTTTAAGTGTTTGTTTTTGAATTGATAATTGTACTGTAAGTTTAAACGTTATTTTACAATTTCTAAGATTATTGTTGGTATAAATTTGGGGTTTCGCCCGTTTAAGTTAGTATTACCGAATGCTCGAGTCCTGGCGAGAGTTAGGCAAGCGGCCCGCCAACCCTTTGGTTAGCCTTAGGGAAAGTGGGGCTGTCACAGGTGGTATCAGAGCCTAAATTAGAGGTCTATAAAGGAAAATTTTAAAAGTTCTTTTTAGAATGGTTTCTTGTACTTTAAGTTTGATATTTTAGTAAAGTTGAAAATTATGAAACTTCTAACCTTAAATTTTGGATTGTTTGTAGGTATGGAGGGCGGTAATGGTGTTGCAGGAGCTAACGAGCAGGGGGCTAATGGTCACGAGCCACCAGTTAGGCCCGTTCGGTATAGAGTGACAGGGGATGATGGGACCCGACTTCTGTTTATCCCACGTCGGGGAAGAGGAGGTTGTGCATGTAGGAGGAGATACTCCTATCCTAATGCTGTGGTGTTATCCATTGATGATGAGCGTGAGGAGCTGATCGATACTAATAGGGATCTTCAGGAGGAGATAGCGGCTGCGATGGACGTCATGGCCTATTGACAGGGCCGGATTAGAGATTTAGAGGCTCGGGTCGAGCTACTGGAGGCCCGGGTCGAGCTACTGGAGTCCCGGATCGATGATGAGCAAGATAGGACTAGAGCCGCTCGTGACCAGGTCCAGAGGTTCCGGACCCGACTTGCTAGGATGACTGATGAGGTCCATGATCGGACCGCGAGGATTAGGGCTGACGCCACTGCTCTGGAGGATACTATGGGCTAAGTGAATGCGGACGCTTTTCTTGAGAGATCTATAGGGGAGGACTCTTCGGAGGAGGAGCCCTATGAGGACATACTGATGGAGGACGACCCCTCTGAGGAGGTCGAGCCTGAGGAGGAGGACCCGTCTGAGGAGACCCCTCTTGGTGGTCCTGCTGAAGATTAGGGTAGTAGTGCTAAAGTTTTAGGATTTTATTAACCTTATTGTAAGGAGAACACTATTAGAAAGATTCTCATCTCTGTGGGTGCATGTTTATTTACTGCTTTCACTATTGTATTTTGTGTGATGAATTGGCCGTGAAAGCAACTTTTGTGTACTCTTTTGTAGTAAACATGCCACCGTAGTGTACTTGACTCCCACGGATTATATGCATGAAAATTTGGATAATTTTAGAAAATTCTCTCATTTGTTTCACAATTTAATTTGTTAAATTATTTATTTCAATTCGTGTTATTCCGTTATATTTTTCCCCTTATCTTATTTTACCTTGTTCCGTAGTATTATATATTATTTTATTTTACATTTGTATTTAATTATGTCTACCTAATATAGAAATCATGGACGGTAGACGAGGCCGAGGCCGAGATAGAGGTCGAGGACGAGGGCGCGGGGCAAGACAACCCCAAAATGACGGTGACAACAGAGGGTCAGTAGTTGACCAAGGTCAATGATGAGGATTAGGTCAAAGACAAGGGGTAGATTTCGGAAAACAAGTGGCGACAGCCATAAATCAAATGACGGGCATTTTGGCTCGTCTAGTGGACCAACAGGGTCAGGGTCCAGTTAATCAGCCTAGGGGCCACGAGGGTGGCGAGGATAGGGCTTTAGAACGCTTTCAAAAGTTCGTCCCGCCTAAGTTCTTTGGGGGACCCGATCCGGAGGCAGCTGAGGGGTGGCTAGAGCGTATTACGGACACTTTTAGTACTTTGAACTATATGGAGGAAAGGCGGGTATCTTTTGCTGCTTTTCAGTTTGAGGGAGCAGCCAGATCATGGTGGAATATGATTAGGGCTAAGTGGGATAGGGACCAGATTCCTAGGACTTGGGAGAATTTTACTCGGGAGTTCTACGCTAAGTTTCTCCCTCTCTTAGTACAAGAAAAGATGGAAGACGATTTCATTAAGTGTCGTCAGGGTCTCTTACGCGTCGCAGACTATGAGGCGCAGTTCACTAAGCTATCCAAGTTTGCCCCAGAATTGGTGGTCACGGAGCAAAGGAGAATTAGAGGCTCTGTCTAGGGCTTGAATTTGGAGATTCAAGAAGGGTTGGTAGCGGCTTAGATTAATAGCTTCAGCGAGGCCATTGAAAAAGCTCAGAGGATCGAGACAGTCAAGGCTCAACTGAAGACTTTTCATGCTAGGAAAATGAGTGCTCCTTCTAGCAGTCGGGGTCCAACAGATTCAAGTGCCCTGCCTTCCAAGTTTGGGAGAGGCTCGAGTGGGGCCAATGCCTCAGGAACTTCAAGAGGAACCTTTTCTCTAGGAGGGGTATCCTGAGGGTCCGTTAATGGTAGAGGCCCAACAAGGAGTGCTCCACAAGGGAGCCAAGCTTCGAACTCAGGCCTTACGTGTGGTTTCTGTGGAAAACCAAATCACACCGCCAATGATTGTTGGAAGAAACAAGGAAAGTGCCTGAGGTGTGGAAGTTCCGACCATCAGATGTCTGCTTGTCCCCAATCCCGAGAGAGAGGTAATGCCCAATAGTCGAACCCGAGCCAAGCTAGTACAGTGGGGAATAGGACAAAAGTACCAGCTCGAGTTTATGCACTGGACCATCAAGAGCTGCCTGTGTCGACGGAAGTGGTCGAAGGTACCATTCCCCTCTTTCATCGCTAGCTAGAATTTTAATTGATCCCGGTGCAACTCATTCTTTTGTTAATCCTGCCTTGGTCTATGGTATAGATATAAAACCTGTTAGGTTACCCTTTGACTTAGAGGTTAGAACACCAACAGGGGACAAAATTTTGATTATGAGTTTAGTGTATAAAGATTGTGAGTTGTGGATTGGAGAGAGGAAATTAATGGTCGACCTGGTAAGTCTAGATATTAAGGGGTATGATGTGATTATTGGAATGGATTGCTTAGCTAAACACCATGCCAAAGTGGACTGTAGATTGAAAGTAGTGAAATTTGACATACCGGGGGAGGCGACGTTGAGATTGGATGTTAAAAGAAGGTTGGCTTTCTCGGCCCTTATTTCTGGAATTAGGGTTAGAAAACTTCTAAGTAGGGGAACTCAAGGGTATTTGGCTTTTCTTATAAACCCTCCAAAGGATAAGGTGAAGTTGGAAGACGTGCCGATTATTAGAGATTTTCCCGATGTATTTCCCGAGAAATTGGAGTCTTTGCCTCTTGAGCGGGCGGTAGAGTTTAAGATTGATCTGGTACTTGGAACGGCACCAATTTCTAAAACTCCCTATAGAATAGCTCCGGTCGAACTTAAAGAGTGGAAGATATAGCTACAAGATCTTTTGGAACGGGAATTTATTAGGGAAAGTGATTCTCCGTGGGGAGCGCCGGTGTTGTTTGTCAAAAAGAAAGATGGTAGTTTAAGGCTGTGTATAGACTATCAGGGGTTGAATGATGTGACAATTAAGAACAAGTATCCCTTACCACTCATTGACGAGTTATTTGATCAGTTACAAGGGTCAGTGGTATTCTCCAAACTAGATCTTAGACAGGGTTACTACCAGTTGAGAATTAGGAAAGAGGATGTACCGAAAACGGCTTTCAATTCAAGGTACGGGCACTATGAGTTTGTAGTAATGCCCTTTGGGTTGACTAATGCTCCGGCCGTATTCATGGATTTGATGCAACGCGTATTCAAGCCCTACTTGGATCGATTTATTGTGATCTTTATTGACGATATACTAGTGTATTCTAAAACCCTGGAAGACCACGCTGAACACTTGAAGATTGTATTACAAACCCTCTGAGAGCACAAGTTGTTTTCCAAGTTTAGTAAGTGTGAATTTTGGTTGGAGGAGGTATCTTTTCTAGAGCATAAGATTTTCAAGGACGGAATTGCAGTTGACCCAATTAAAGTGGAAGCTGTTACTCATTGGAAGAGACCTGAGAACCCTACCAAGGTCAGAAGTTTCTTAGGGTTAGCTGGTTACTATCGTCGGTTCATTCAGGATTTCTCAAGAATTACTGGGCGTTTGACCGACTTGACTAGGAAACATGGAAAATTCATTTGGAGCCTTAAGTGTGAGGAAAGGTTTCAAGAGTTGTAGAAACGGTTGACTGAGGCACCAATTTTGACCTTACCTGATGGCAAAGAAGGATTCGTGGTTTATTCAGATGCCTTTAGGGATGGATTAGGTTATGTATTGATGCAAAATGTAAAAATCATAGCATATCCTTCTAGGAATTTGAAACCCCATGAACAGAACTACCCAACACATGACCTAGAGTTGGCGGCGGTTATTTTTGCTTTGAAGAAGTGGAGGGATTATTTATACGGGGTGACTTTTGAGGCGTTCACGGACCATAAGAGTTTAAAATATTTGTTTTCTCAAAAGGAATTGAATTTAAGGCAAAGGAGATGGGTAGAGTTTCTAGAGGACTATGATTGCTCAATAAAGTATCATCCTGGAAAGGCAAATGTCGTGGCTGATACGTTAAGTCGCAAGGCTTAAGTAGTGGGGTTAATAGTGAAAGAATGGGAAATGTTGGAGCAAGTGAGCGAGTGGAAACCTTGTTTAGGGATGCAAAAGGTCATTTTTGGGAACGTGGAACTAAGGTCTCCATTATTGGGACGGATCAAGGAAGCACAATCAAAAGATCCCGTAGTGCAGAAATTTCTGGAGAAAGTTCAGAAAGGGGAGACCCAGGACTTTAAGACAGGGCCAGAAGGTGTATTGAGGTTCCGAGAAAGGATAGTAGTGCCGAACGATGAGGTATTAAAGAAAGGGATTTTGGAAGAAGCACATCGGTCCAAGTATACCATCCATCCTGGGAGTAATAAGATATACCAAGCTTGGAGAGGATTGTACTGGTGGGATGGATTGAAGAAAGATGTAGCCAAATATGTGCAGACCTGTCTTATTTGTCAACAGGTTAAAGCTGAACACCAAAAGCCCTCAGGACTTTTACAACCTTTAGAAATCTCCCCGAATGGAAATGGGAGCATATTACCATGGATTTCGTCACTGGTCTGCCAAGGAGTCAAAAGGGACATGATGCCGTATGGGTAGTAGTAGACCGACTCACTAAATCTGCACATTTTCTACCAGTGAATATGAAGTATCCTTTGGAGAAATTGGCCAAATTCTATTTGGATGAGATAGTGAGGTTGCATGGGATTCCAGTAAGTATTGTTTCTGACTGAGACCCTAGGTTTGTATCGAGGTTTTGGCAGAAGTTGCAAGATACTTTGGGAACTAAGTTGAAATTGAGCACAGCCTATCATCCTCAGACAGATGGTCAGTCTGAGAGGACAATTCAGACTCTAGAGGACATGTTGAGATCTTGTATAATGGATTTTGGAGAAAGTTGGAGCCAGTACATGACACTGGTCGAGTTTGCATATAATAACAGTTATCATGCCTCAATTCAAATGGCACCCTATGAGGCACTCTATGGGAGAAGGTGTCGATCACCGATTCATTGGGACGAAGTGGGAGAGAGGAAGGTTCTTAACCCGACCGCTATACCCTGGATTGAAGAAGCCTATGAGAAAGTGAAGTTGGTTAGAGAAAGGCTTCAAACGGCTCAAAGTCGACAAAAGAGCTACGCGGATAATAGGAGAAAGGATTTGAAATTCGAAGTAGGTGATGGACAAGGCGTCCAAGATTGAGAGAAGGCTTAAGAGGAGGGATAACCCTCGAACCACTAACACCTTATCTACGCCTTCTTGGAGGAGTAACCCTACCTTTGAGTAGGAACGACCAAGCACGGGAGTCTCCAAATTCACCCCTAAGTCCAACCCGCCCAAGCAAGCCGTTAAATCGATGCCAAAGCCATCATTTGAATCTACAAAGCCTAAAAGTTGTGAAAGGTACTTCAAATGCCATGGATTTGGACACATAGCTTCCCAGTGTCCCAATAGGCGTGCAATGATCGTCTTACCCAATGGAGACGTCGTCTCAGACGATGAAGAAGAATATGTTGACATGCCACCTCTAACTGAGGAAGGTGAAGAATCTGGGGAAGAAGTAGCAGCAACTGATGAACAAGTGGGTGTTGCATTAGTGGCACAATGAGCCTTTGCAACACAAATCAAGAAAGTAGATGAGGCCCAACATGACAATATTTTCTACACTGAGTGTCACATCAAAGGGAAGGTGTGCAGCCTCATTATTGATGCCGAAAGCTATATTAACGTGGCAAGCACTGTCATGGTAGATCACCTATCCTTGCCAACATAACGTCATCCTAATCCATACTTCTTGCAATGGTTTAATGAGAGTGGAGACGTCAAGGTTACCAAGCAAGTGGTAGTACGTGTCCGGATTGGGAAGTATGAGGATGAAATACTTTGTGACGTCGTCCCCATGCAAACTTCTCACATCCTGTTGGAAAAGCCATGGCAATATGACAAGAAGACCAACCATTATGGCTTCACCAACAAATACTCGTTCATGCACAATACTAAGAAGATCATCTTTGTGCCCTTAACACCACAACAAGTGCACGAGGATCAACTAAGATTGCAACAAGAGCATGAACAAGAAGTGGCCAAGAAGAAGAGTGATTCTAAAGCCTTGGTCCGAGTAGAACCTGGAAGAATTTAGCCAAGCAAGAATCGGCCAAAAGCATCAACAAGCCTAGCCTACTTGCTAAAAATAGGGAAGTTCAAAAATTACTCTTATCTAAGCAAGTGGTCTAGGTTTTGTATTGCAAAGAAGTACTATTAGTGTCTAATGATTCTCTAAGTGACTTACCTACTAATATTGCTTCTTTGTTGTAGGAATATAAGGATATATTCCCAGATGAGATCCCCAGTGGACTTCTACCAATTAGAGGGTCGAACACCAAATAGATTTCATCCTTGGTGCTTTCTTGCCAAATAAACCGGCCTACAAGATGGGCCCTGAGGAGACAACGGAGATCCAACGGCAAGTAGATGAATTAATAGAGAAGGGGTGGGCTCGTGAGAGCATGAGTCCCTATGCCGTCCCAGTCATCTTGGCATCAAAGAAAGAAGACACTTGGAGGATGTGCATGGATTGTCGTGCTGTCAATGCAATAGCAGTTAAGTACCATTATCCTATACCTCGTTTAGATGATATGCTAGATGAATTACATAGTGCTATCATTTTGACTAAAATAGATCTTAAGAGTGGCTATCATCAAATACACATGAAAGAGGGTGATGAGTGGAAGACAGCATTTAAAACTAAATATGGTCTATATGAGTGGTTGGTTATGCCTTTTGGCTTGACTAACGCTCCTAGTACTTTTATGTGTCTCATGTGTTATGTGCTTAGACCATTTTTAGGAAAATTTTTTGTGGTATATTTTGATGACATCTTAATTTACAGCAAGAGTCTTGATAAGCATGTGAAACATTTGCAAGCTGTGTTAGATGTCTTGAGAAAGGAACGGTTATTTGCTAATCTCAAGAAATGTACTTTTTGCACTAATGAGCTTGTTTTCTTAGGATATAAAGTTAGTGCACAGGGTATTAGAGTTGATAAATGCAAGGTACAAGCCATCAATGATTGGCCTGATCCAAGGAACATGAGTGAGGTCAGGAGTTTCCACGGACTTGCAAGTTTCTACCGCCGGTTCGTTAGGGATTTTAGCGCCATTGCAACCCCTTTAAAGGCCATTATCAAGAAGCATATGAAGTTTGAGTGGGGTGAAGCTCATAATAAGGCATTCCAACTTCTTAAACACAAACTCACACACACACCATTATTGTCCTTACCAAGTTTTGACAAAAGTTTTGAAGTTGAGTGTGACGCTTCTGGTGTAGGAATTGGCGCAGTTTTGATCCAAGAAGGGAGGCTGATTGCATACTTTAGTGAAAAGTTGAACGGTGCTACCTTGAACTACTCCACCTTTGATAAGGAGCTGTATGCTTTAGTTCGTGCCTTGGAGACATAGCAACACTACCTGCAGCCAAAGGAATTCATCATCCACACTGACCACGAGGCACTAAAGCATCTCAAAACTCAACACAAGTTGAGTAAGAGGCAAGTGAAGTGGGTCACTTTCGTGCAGACATTTCCTTACGTCATCAAGTACAAAGCGGGCAAGACCAATTTCCTTACGTCATCAAGTACAAAGCGGGCAAGACCAATGTGGTTGCGGATGCACTATCTAGAAGGCATGCCTTACTGTCTTTACTTGATGCTAAACTCCTTGGATTTGATCTCATTAAGGAGCTTTATGAGACTGACCTTGATTTTGCTGAAATTTATATATCCTGTAGTAAATCGGGTCAAGGGAAGCTTTTTGTGCATAATGGTTTCTTGTACTACAATGACAAGTTATGCATTCCCTCTTATTCTATTAGATCTTTATTGGTTTCAACTGTTTTTGGATGTCCCTTCTTTATTAACCTTATGTTTAGATCTTTATTAACCTTTGACTTTTGGATGTCCCTTCTTTTTGATTGATGACAAAATGGGGAGAATATTGATATTGGTTGAGTATGTTGGTTGATATTAATTGAGTATGTTGGTTGATATTGATATTGGTTGATATTCAATTGGTTGATATTGGTTGATATTGAATAATAGTATGTTGGTATTAATTGAGCATGTTGGTTGATATTGATATTGGTTGATATTCAATTGGTTGATATTGAATAATAGTATTTCTGAGTTGGTATGGCTGTATTGAGTATCAAATGCTAAGAGATGGTGCTATAAGTAAGGGGGAGCTTTGCAAAGTGAGTTTTGAAAGTAAGGGGGAGTATTTTTAAACGCTTATTTTAACACTTATGCATTTTTGCTTCTATTTCCATTCAAATCATCACTTGGTTTGTCATCATCAAAAAGGGGGAGATTGTTGGCTCTTTTGATGATTAACAAACCAATATGATAATTTTTACTAATGTCCTTTCAAGCAATATTGTAGTGAGACAAGTTTTTCACCTAAACACATCATTCATATGTGTCGGAAGATGCTGTTGGATGCAAAGCAAGGGTTCGGACGTCTGACAGGTTAGAATAAAAGATAGGATAGCCACTGGTTCTATCGGACGGTCGTTTCGGACGTCCGACAGTTTATGACAACATTTCGGAAGCTGCTTTCGGACGAAAGGTCAAGTTTCGAACGTCCGACAGGTTGAGAGGAAATTCAAGTTAGCTACTGGTTCTGTTGGACAGTGGATTTTTGGTTCGAACGTCCGATAGTTTATGATACAGAAATTCAGCAAACTGTCGGACGGGGTTTCGACGGTAATACGCCGATGTCCCGATACTAACGGCTAGTTTTTTCTGCATTTAATTCAAGACCGTTGGAGAAGTTGGGGCAGTTATTTTTACATCTTATAAATACCTTAAAAGCTGAATATGTTTAGAACTTTTGACAACCATTACTTACAAGCCTTTAAGAGTAAATTTAGTAAGAATTTGTGTCTTTCTTAGTACTTGTAGTGTAAGTGAGTGTGTGAACATTCATTGCTTTTCAATTATGACAGAAGGCTCAAGTGTGTAGCAAAGTGAGGGTTAGCAAGGCTGTTATAAAACCTCTTGGCTTGATCAAGAAGAGATTGAGGCAAGCAAGGGGTAATCCTTCCATGTAAAACTTGGTGTAACTTTATCAAATTGAAGTAGCAATAACAATTGAGGTATTGGATTTCAAATTGGGTGCAACTTGGTAGTCCATTTGATTCCATCTTTCTTATTTATTCTTTTGTTTGGAACTTACTTGTGATCATCTACTCATGTGTGATCTATATTTACTTTGATCAAGTATTGAATCATCAAGAAAACTTGAAAAGCTCAACTTGCGTGATCATTTCCTTTAATCAAGTTTTAAATTTTCATCAACCTAATTCACCCCCTTTCTTAGGTTGCTTTCGGGACCTACAATTGGTTTACTAAGGAAGATAAAATAAAGGAAGGATTTTTTTTTCTAAAGTCAAAAGTGGCTAATCATAGATGCCATTATCATCTTAATGAACCAAATTCAATGAAAACGTGGTCTTGATATGCATAACAAAGCAAGTTCTAGAATGCTCAAACCATGCGGAATACCACTCAACAAACAAACATCGAGCAAATTTAGAAAAATTGCTCACAATCAAGCCCAAAAATCTCACAAGTGGTAAAGAATTGATGTCAAATTTAACATATTCATCAATTAAATCCATCATCAAGAAAAGTAGAAAACCCCATTGGCATGAACTTACCACTTAAACTCATATCTCAATTGTATTCATCATTGTTTGTTTTTGTTTTTGTTTTTTTTTAAAACTACTAAAGAAAAGAAAATAAAATGCAAAACAAAGGGCTAAAGCATAGTTAACCCTCCCCCACACCTAAATCTTACATTGTCCCCAATTTAATAAAGAAAGAATAAGAAACAGAAGCGAAAGGGGACAACGAAACTTCCCTAAAACACGGAGGAGGGTAACAACCAACTATGGATCGGGGGGAAAAGGTGGGCGGAAGCCCACGTAGTGGAAATACTGGGCCATGCGAAAGTTGATTAGGAAAAGGAGGTGCAGTGGATTAACAACAACAGAGCGGTGGGGCAGCAACGGCGATGTGGTACAATAGCAATGGAGCGGCGAGGCAACAGCGGTTGGATGGGGAAGAAAAAGGAAACAAAGGAAAAAAAATAAAAAGAA
The DNA here is from genome assembly GCA_013103745.1 of Gardenia jasminoides. Taxonomy (NCBI): domain Eukaryota; kingdom Viridiplantae; phylum Streptophyta; class Magnoliopsida; order Gentianales; family Rubiaceae; genus Gardenia; species Gardenia jasminoides. The sequence goes on from CM023098.1 coordinate 41,468,297, forward strand.
AAGAAAGAGAAAATGAAAGCAAGTGAAATGGGAAAAAGATAAGAAAAGAAAAGGAATACGATTTCAAAGATTTTTTTTTTTTTTGCAACCGCTCTGTTAGACGTAGGCACGACTAACTACCCACGAATCTTCTGACTAGCCATAAAAAATTGAATCACTTAGGCGTGACCACTAGGCGTGGGCACGCCTAACTAGTGCTGAATCTTCTGCCTGGCGACGAAAATTCATTCCTTAAGCATGACCACTTGGTGTGGGCACGCCTAACCAGTATGGAGTCTTCTGCTTGCAGACTGAAATTGCGTTCCTTAAGCGTGCCTGATTGGCGTGGGCACGCCAAACTGGTTGCTACCTATCACATGGGAATTTCATTATTCAAATGCACATACTTATTTAACAAAAACACAAAAAAAAATATAAAATAACTAAAATCATAAATCCTTGGTTTGCCTCTCAAGCAGCGCCTTTCTTTAATATCTTTGGCTAGACATAACTGTCTTTGCTCAAGGAGGATAAAATCTCATAGCTCGTTTCACTGCTTTCTTCTTTACATAATCTTCATACCCTTGATAAGTAGAGTAATCTTTATGCACACGAGCTCTTTTCTTCCATTGAATAGTGGGTGGTGTTAAGCAATCAAATAACAACTTTAATTCTTCACTCACTCCTCCATCATCACCAATTAACAATTTAGTAGTCATCATAACTCCTAAATTCATCCTGTAATGAAACTCAAATTCTTCTGGTATAATAAAGTCAATTTCATTAATAGGAGATATAGAATGAGATTCAAGACACATTGGTTAGAGGATGGAGAAGATATCACCATGATTGGAAGTTGTTCGCTGGACTCTTCTACTGGAAAGATTTGAGGTTGAGATCCTTCATTTTCAACTTCCTCTTCAACTGCATCTATGGCACTAACATTCTTTAGCTTCACTTCCGGCTGAGATGGCAGCTTTCCATACACCTGAGACTCCAAACGATTGACTGCTGTTATCAATTCACTTATTTGAGTTTTCAAATTTTGCATGCCAGACCTCGTCTCTTGCTGGAATTGAGTAGTACCCGTGGCCGAACTCTTGACGAGATCTTTCAAGGAGTTTCCTCCACCAGAAGATGAGGGTGGAGATGTTGGCCTCACTGCATACCTATAGCTAGGGTAAACCCACCATTCTTGACTATACATATTTGAATAAGGATCAAACGTTGGTGGAGATGGATTTTAGAATACTCCAACATTACAAATTTGGACATTCATGTCATCTTGAAATAGCGGGCACATATCAGTTAGATGATCCAACTGACATATTCTGTGACATCCCACATCGGAAGAATGATGAGGAAATGAAAGGTATATAAGTTTGGAACAAGGCCTATCAAGTAACTTGGGCTAACCATTTTGGGCCAGGTGATTTCGGCCCAAAAGTTGCTTGGGTTAAGCCTTGAGTTTGGGCTGTTACATATTCCACAAGTGTTGACTTGTTGCTTCTATCTATCACTCAACTTTTGCACAAGAGAGGCCAAATCATCTAAATGAGGATCACTAATAGAAGAGCTCTCATTAACCCAATTAGGAACAAAGTCCAGTCTATCACCAAAATATTGAAAATTAGCAGCCATCAACTAGTAAGAAAAATAGAGGAGAAATAAAGAAGAAAAAAATTTAAAAAAATCAAGAAGACGAACTCAAAAAGAAACAAATAGTTCGGACAGCAGTCCCCGGCAATGGCGCCGAAAATTGACAGGTGTCGAGCCTGTGCAATAATAATTAATAAATCTAACTTGCCAATAAAATAACCAAAATCCAATTCCAGGTACTGGAGTAGGGACTCCGGATGTGCAATAGCTTACTTGCTTCACCCTGATTCCAAGGAGTATACTTGATCCGATATGCCAGAATTAATTAACTTGCATATAGTGGTAAATAGGATCGTCTCCACAGGGATTGGGGAAAAATTCATTTCTTCTCAAGCACGGAGAATGGGGGGATTTTCGAGACAATAAGGAAATAATTAAAAATTAAATAACAAAGCCAAAAACCTAAATAAAAGAGAATGAAATATATGAGAGATGAGTTCTAACCAAAGATTCAACTACTCAGACACAGTCCATATACCTGATCATCGATGCAAGATTAATTCATTTAATTCATTAATAGGCTGGTTATAGCCGCCAAAAGATCTCTCAAATGACCAACTCTTTCTTAGATTTTAGGTAATTAAGGCATGCCCGTTAACTACCTCTAATTAAGAAATAACCCTAGGTACGTCCGTAAGATTTAATTTCTCAATTACACTAAGAACTAGAAAAGACCAAACTCTAACCAACAAACACACTACCAGGGTTCATTTAAATTAGATTATACATTCCCCTAACGTGTATACACGTTAGTTGCCACTAATATTAATCTACTAAGCAATTACGGATTTAGCAAATTAAACTGGCGGTAGATTATCAAGTTAATATGAATATCAGGTGCCCTTGACATCCAACTAACAAAATAATCATAAGAATATAAAACAAAGAATGCACAAATACCAAATAATTAAACGATCAAAAAGTAAATTAGTTAGATCTCACAAATATCTTGGACTGCGTTGTCGAGTTGATCCTTGACTAGACGAGGAAATTAGTCACGCATCGTGTGAGAAATTCCACAAGCGATTTCAAGAGAGCTTTCGCAAAACATCTCTTTGTTCTTCAAAGTAAAAATAGCGAAAGAAAAGAAGAAAAGGCTATCGCTAGTTTGTTCTTTCATTTGAAGTCTCACGTAGGAGACGAAAAGCAATTCCTCATGAACTATGCGACAGACCTCAACTACTAGTACTTCTATATATTTCGCTTCCCACGGACTAACCTATCAATTAAAGGATTCTTCCCAATTGGAGTCAATTAAGCCACGGAAAAGCTACTAAGTATTAAACGAAGTAGGAAAATCCTAAAAGAAGTCAAACTTTTACTTTCCTAATACAAATATTAAAGCAGTTTCATAATACAAATCAACTACCAAATAGGAAAACACAATAATGAACTCTAGCACATCTTCAGATTTTGGAATCCTAAAATTCTTGAAAACTGCCCACGTGGACTTGGAATCTCGACAACTCAGCCTTCGACATCTGACTTAGGCACACCCACTCCTAACCACCAGGAGGTCTTCTGGAAAATAACTTTTCAGCACCTCTTTCACCAATTTCCTGCAATTAAACCCAAATACACAAATTTAGTAGAATCCACCAAATAATGCAATTTTTAGTCTAAACAATTAGGAAATATTAACACAATTAACAACCGAAAATGCACCCTATCAGTTTCGCCACTTGAATCAGCATTTCTTCTCCCCTAATCTCTTTATTTTTTGTAAATGTGTGTGGTTATATCTTGAGTATGAGCTTATTTGTTAAAGTTAGTATGTCTAGCCAGACTATTTGTTCTAGGGATAGATGAAACTTTTCATTGCTTGATTATGAATGATTGATTTTGTTTTGACCATACTTATATTTGCTAGTTTACCTACATATGCTTTAACACTTGTAAGTGACTGATCACCATTTGCAAGTCATTTAGTTGTTGTTAATCCATGAAAATAGTTGATAGCAATGGAACAAAGATAGAAGAAGTTTAAGTAGCAGACACACGAAAGTAGTGGTACTTTTAGGTGGATGTTATTTGATTTCTTGTGCTTAATTAAGTTGATACTTGTGATTTTATTACGAAGGTAGGTAGATTCAAGTGTTAGTTAGTTTGGTTTATTGGCTAAAGGAAGTTCCAATTGGTTTAGTAAAATTCATCCCTAGTAAGGCAAGTGAATCAGTCAAAATTGTTATTGTTTTCCTTGATTAAATGTGACTAGTGGATTCTAAACCCTAGGACACTTTGTGTGATTTGAGAATTCTCCAAGAAAGTTAATTTTTATTTCATCTTTTACTTATTGATTTGTTGAGTTTTTAGAAGTAATTGTTTGATAGTTTTAGAAAATAGAGTAACCTAAAACTTTAGTAATTGAAAAGTGATTCTCATGGGAACAATCGTAATTTCTTGTACTACAATTAATGGCCTATATACTTACAATAAAATGAGGGGTTAGGTTCTAAAATTTTGAGTGTAGGTAAAACCTTGATAAGATAATATTCATTTTTCATAATGAATTCTCAATTTATTCCGTATCTAAGAAGGGTCAAATTTGTGTTGAAATATATAATTTCGCAAACTCATGTAACGTATAGATTTTGATACAAGTACATGATGCAGATTCCACTTTTAGTGACTCTAGTCCTTAATTAAACATTTTTTCAAAGTATAGTTTTATTAATAATAATAATAAAAAGATTAAAAGGAGCAGTATTCTATAACTTATATATGTTTTCAATTTCAGTTGGAAACTTGAATTAATTCAGAAATTTGTTTTTTCAAAATATTTGAATGGTTTCCTTATTGAATGTCAAAAAGTATTACATTGAGATGGAAAATTTAATTATAGTTCCCATACAAATTTTGGGTTTTTTAATAGATGTTATGCTAAAAAACAGATAATAAGATGGTTTTACTAACACGATTAATATATTAAAGCAACTAGACAATTTTTATAACTTCAAATTTTGCATTGCTACTCAATATAAAACCACTTTTTATAGATGATTTAATTTTTGTCCAAAAAAGGAGAGTTTTGAGGATGAAACTTTATTTAAGGAGTAGAATGCTAAATTCCCCAATTTTTTTCACATTTTATAATATGAAATTATCCCTTAATTAATAATGTCAAATCTATTAGAAAGAAAGGGATTTACTTCTGTAGATAATTACCCACTAATCTAATACTAATCAACCATTATCAGCTAAGTGGGGTGGTTAAAGCACCAAATTTTTTGGAATTCAGATAACTCACTTCTAGATAACTACCACTTTCCAAATAAAAAAATAACATAACTTCTTCCCAAATTAAAACAACATAACTTCTCTTTTGCTCTACGACCAACAAACTACAGAAACCTCTCTACTAATTGAAGGAACATTATGGAGTAGGGGGAGAAACAAGTGAAGGCAATTTTCAAGGAAGTTAGCACTACTTTTTTATCAAGTAAGTTTTATAATTAAAGATTATTTTGTTTACATATATTACATAATTTTTTGCCATATTGAACAGATTCCATGTTATTATTTGTAGAAAAATGATTAAATTGTGCCATGATTGTTACGTTTCATACACTTAGAATTTTTCTAAAAGAATGAGTAGGAACTTTCTTAAGTTAGATTGTGGTTTCATCGGTGAAATTAGTACAATTAGGGAGGTATATGACTTTAGTTGAAAAGAGTGAAGATTTGTGGGATGAATATGGAAAAATTGATGGAGGAAAAAAAATAGAAGTTGTAGTGGCCAAAAGAGAGGAAAGGTCGGACACCTTCCCTCGTTGCACCATCATCGGTGATAGACCGGCGATCTTTTTCCTAGGCAACGGCAAGCCTTTGGCCAGCCAAAGATGATGTAGCCATGGCTTAGCATGCAGCACCTGTAGCGCCGCTGCTACTGATCACAAATACGCCAGCTGCCTACTAGTGATGATGGTGATGATAGAAGGAGAAGATGGTGAGGATGATGGTGATGGAGATGGTGAAAAATTTAGGATTAGGGCTTCAAAAAAAATTTCAGGAAATTTGGGAAAGAAATGACCTATTTGGGAATTGGTCATGATCCAGGTCAAACCTATGAACTGGGTAGGGTTAGTTGAAATGGGCCGGATCGATCCAATTTTTCCTACAGGTTGGGTTTGTTATTTAAATAATGTTAGAAATCAAGTGATTTGTAGTTGGGTTTATGTAGTTAAAATATTTGGGCTAGTATCTAAATTAATATGGGCCAAGATTAAGATATAACCACATAAGTCATTTCGGCTGAACATATCTCAGTCCAGTCTTGGTGTTATAACACCATAACAATAAAACGAGAAAAAAAAAAGAAAAAATGGGGCCAAGAGTACTTAGGGCCTACTAAGCTACCGAATAAATAAACCCATAATTAAGTATAGACAATAGTGTAGATTATTATTATTATTAAACTATTAAGTCCAACCTAATATAGTTATGGATCATAAATTAGATTATTAAGATTTATGTTTAATGATTGAGTCCAAGAAACTTAATAGAGGTCCAAATATTATTAATTAAATATTAGTTTCAAGAAAATATAATAATAATAAATATAAGTCTAAGGTAATTAAGAAAATTGTTTGATAGTAGCAATCATAGTAATATTAATAAATAATTAATTTGGTGTAATTAGTCAATTAATTATTAAAATAATGGAAAAATGAAATAATAATAATAATAATAATAATAATAATAATAAAAAATAGTAATAAGAAGAACTTCATAAATAATCATTTAATAAAATGAAATCATTATAATAATAAATAGTAATAAGAAGAACTTCATAAATAATCATTTAAGGTAAGATTATCCATTAAGATCCAACGTCTTCTTAAATCTAATTTGTTAAACAGAAATATATTATATAGAAGTACAAAATCTAATTCCAAAGCCCAATTTTAAATTGATTATATACTAGCATGGCCATTCCGATAAAAATAGGCAATAAACCTTAAATAAATAAATAAATGTTATACTCATGAATAATAAATACTTAGATAAATAGATAATACACACTTAAATAAGAAATTGAGTAAATAAGTTATCCTTATAAATCTTGAGCGAATAAATGTTGAACCGATGAGTAAATATTAAATAAACAGATAAGTTAAATACTTAAATAAAAAATTTGATAAATAAGTTAAATACATAAACATTTGAATAAGATATACTTTTAAATATTAAATGAATAAATAGGTTAAATACCTATTACAAACTAATGACTAAATATGTTAAATACAGAAATAAATAATAGATAAAATAAATAAATGAATAGATGAATGAGTAAGCAGATAAATAACATTTATTCATATATAATCAAATTATTCCTCTTTTTGGAAAACATAACATAGAAACTTCTAAATATGGAAATTTTCTAACAAGGAAAACTTTCTAAAAAGGGGAACTTTTCATTCTTAAAAAAACATATCATTTACTTTTTTATAAAGTGAACAGACATGATTTCTAAGATTATCTAAGGTGAAAATGAGGTCTGAATAGTCGTGAAATAGATGTTAGGAGTTATACTCCTATTATATTATGTTAGTGATGGTAGTCGGTGTAAAGTTCGGCCAATTGATTCAATCATAGTAGTAGGTATAAATCTCAACCGATTGACTCATGTTATATTATGTTATGTGGTCAAGGAGTTGATGTGGAACCTTTTGATCATCCTCTTAGAAGTGGTTTAATCTATAAATTAAGTATTTAGAAGTTGGATATTTCATGTAATGGTTTAAAAGCTGTGTTTTATGAAATGAAATGACATGATTGGTATGTTTATAAATTTGCAAGTATGTTCAATGAATATGTTCATGTCATGCTTTGTGTTTCCATACCATGTTTGATGAGGGGTCACTCTAGGGAACTAAGTGCCATGTCGGATGAGGGTTACTTATATTTGCCACTCCCCTTGTATGAATTATATCAATGTAGTATATGAAAAGTTGCCCAATGTTTTCATCTACTATATGCATGTGGTATTGTGCGAAAGAATTTGGAAAACTATAATATATATAAAGCTAAGCATAGGAGTAAGTATTGTCTACTGCGCGTGTGTTGCTAAATCCATACTTGTTTTATATTTTCTTGCAAATCACGAAAGTGACATCCTGTACGAATAAAAGATAGGAGAAAGATAGATGGAAGGATGTTTTTATATTGGTAGTATAGGGCAAGGATTTAGCAGTTATATTAATTTGAATATAGTGTGTATTTCTTTAGTATTTATAAGTTTTAAATTTTAGTAAATTTTTATATATTATGATCATGTCGCCTTATATTTGTGAAAGTAAAATCTCACAAATATGGCGTACCACGTTGCAAAATCGGTGTAAGGACCTGGATTTGGGGCGTGACATGCATGACCTCTGAAATGACTTCTCAAGAACTGGATCAAGTCAGCTTTGTTAAGCTTAGAATACCTTTTCAGCTTCTGTTCCTTTGCCATGGCTCTGAGTGGAGCCATTCGCGAAAACTTGAGATCTATATTGGCCACCATGTAGTACGAGAGAGTAATTGTTGATCTCTCTGCTCGAAAAGGTAATTTTGTACGAGATTATGTATATGATTATTAAGGAACTTTTTGAAGTAGGGCCAGTGGACATTGATCATGACTGGCAGTATAACTCTTCTCCTTGGATGGATGCCTACAGTGCATGGAGACGCTTACTAGTGTTTGATTTCACGAGAAAGTTTATGTCAACAAATTTGTATTTACAAAATGCAACCTCAAACTTGGAATTATTTCCATAAATCCAACAATAATTAAATGCACACGCATGTTTCAGAGCACGAGCATCGCACGTTTTCTATTACTTCTGATGAGAATTAGTAAGATGTTAATTTTGTAGAACTCATTTAATACTCCTCTTTGTCTCCTTAGAATTTATCATTGACTCAGATTTTTACACAGATTTACAGCCCTATATCTTTGATGTTTCAAAACACCATGTTCTTTTCCCATGCAATGGAACAAATGAAGATTATTCCCAAGAAAAAATGCTTTTCCTTTTTCTTCCTTACTCTTGTAGTCTTGTTGACTGTTTAATTTCTCAAAACCACTCTAAGGAACTTTCTTCTCCATTCATAATTGCACTAATAATGCCGTGTTCTATATGATAGAAGTATTTGGATGATGTCATGGAGAATTTGTGTATTATATTCATTTGAAAAATGATGAATTCAGAACTGTTCATTTTCCGAATTTGAATGCTTGAGGACAAAATTTATTTTCTTATTCTCCAAATTTAGGAACTTCCTGGTTATTGTGCTCAAAATGCTATTTGCTGCTAGCCTTCAGTCTGTTTTAATGCACCTAAGGATGTCATATTTGGGATATGAACTGGCTGCATTTGACATCTTTCCAGCAGGCCATCTTCAAGATGAATAGTTGATCATGAGAATGATAGTGGTTATAGTAATGGTGAGTAAACCATGTAACTACAGGTAGCACTTTTGATGAAAATCCAATAATCCATCCATATAATCGAAAGTAAGTAGATTTGGATTGGTCCATCTCCAATACTCCATTTATGTTAATGATTTGATATAGATTATCCATATAACCCATAGAAATCCAATTAGGCAAAACAATAAAAGAGAAGTGTGAAATGTAAAACCTGTGTCTTGAAGTCGTAAATCAACAAAGCCGATGCCTTTCTTCTTCCAGCTCCTTCTGCAACGGTAATTCCTCATCCTCCTCCTCTGCCTTTCATCTCTATTATATCCTTGAACCAACTTAATTGGACAAAACAATCGGGTTTCTAAAATCTTTCTCAAATCCGGCAATAAATATCTGACATCAATCTCACCACCTATAGCGACGACCATGGGAGTCATCTTTGGAATCTACACAATCATTTGTTCTCTTCTTTCGGGTAGGATTCAATCATCACACCTATGCTGTCATGCCACTTTCAGATCATACAAGTACTCGATAAAAAGTACAAATGTACCATACGAGACTGTCCTCTTGAATTTTACTAGTATTAGTAATTTGGGCCTTCTTTGTGAAGCCAGCCAAGAGTTGTAATGTAGTTTGCTGGTGAGTTTACAGCTTGTGACGGGTATTTTGGTGGTCTGAAATGACGCTTACATTTAGTTACTGTTTTCCTCGATATTGCAGGTTGTGACGCCTAATCAGTTTAAGTTGTATGTAAATACTGAAAATAAGCGGCCGCTAGAGTGCAATTGGTCAGTCACAGGCAAGGCTACCTTTTGCCCGAGCTACTAAGGTGATTAGAGCACCATTCATTTTTAAATATCTGTTTTTGCTTTGATAACGTCAGAAAACAATACCACCAAGTCAACTGACAAAAACTCACCAAGTTCTTGTAAACTATTGTCTTCTTGCTGGTGAACTGATTTGTTTTCTTAATTTCTGCACTCTGCATGTCCTTGAAATTTTATTTGTTGATCTTTTTTCTTGAACTTTTGCCTACTGTTGTCTACATGTAATTCAATGGTTGAAAATTGCAAAGTGTGCTTCAACCTTACTAGTGTTTTGACATGTGTAACATAAAAAGGACTTCTTGCCATCTCTTAGTTGTCTAATTTTGGTGCTTTGTTGTTTGGTCAATCATTTGCTAAGAAACAAATGTTAAGTTCTTAATTGTACACATAATTTATGGATATTTTCCTCTTAATTATGGCCAAAATATGGTGTTAATTGCTTGATTCTACTCATATTTAGTTTTTGGTGCTGATTTTAGGTCGTTGGAATTAAATGGAAGTTAAAAGCGCAATTAAGTGAAAATTCTGGAAGACATTGGCTGATAAGGCGTAGGCACGCCTTATTTTTCTGTGAGGAATGGAAGTCACGGGATTAGAACGGGCCCCACTTGGAATCCTGGTTGCCAAAACGAACTCACATCTTTGTTGGAATTGGAAACTGATTTTTAGGAAAAATTTTGATTTTCTTTTTTATTGTTAGGCTTATTTGTTAGTATTCTAATTATAATAGGATTCTTATTCCTTTAGTCCTTGACTAGTATTAATAGGAAAGAAAGTAAAGAGGGACGGCAGACTTTGTTTTTAGGTTTTTGACTTAGACTTTCGTTTTGAAGACCTTTGGTTCTTGGGTGGGGGGCAATTGATCTCGCCAAGGAACAAAGAGTCGTTTCTTTCTTTTTCCTTTTTGCCTAGTAGAATATTAATAAAAAACATCTCTTGGTCGCAAATCTCAATGAAGAGTGACTAATCTCTTCCATCTAGTCGAAAACTAATCGATCTTTGGTTCATCAACTCTATGAGACTTGGTTGAATTATTTTTATTTCATTTATTTACAAGTATTTGGATATTTTCTGATATTCACATTTATGATTATTTCTTGCAATTCAATAACTGGCCATTATTTAATAGTGTGAGTAATCTACTGTCATCTAGAACGCCAAAACCGTAATTGTTTGGTATGTTTTAGTATTTGTGACAAGTGACTTGATTCAGTAGTATAAGAAACTTTTAAATTATTGTCACGGAGATATTCAATCTAGTTTAAATGAACCGAGCTTATGTATTTGTTGGTTAGAATTGGTTTCTAATTGTTAATGCTGTCGTAGGCTAAATTCTAAGAGCTTGTTTAGGGTTGTCTATTGGCAAGAGAAATAATCACAGACCTTGTCGTGGCTATCAACACAGTAAGGAAGGGCAGGTTGTCAGAACTTGTTGACAACCATAACCAGTTTATTTGTGAATAAATGATTGTCATTTTGTGTCAGTGATCAGTTTGATGATACCAAAGTGAGATTAGGCCTTTGACTAGAGCTTTTTATTGATTGATTTAATTTTTATATTTGAGTCCTGTGATATTGTTTATTTTCATCGGAATTGTTAATTAGGAATTGTTCCAAACTCCCCCCAGTTATTTATTTTTGGATTCACAGAAAATTATTCTTCCAGTTCCCTGAGGAGACGACTCTACTTGTCACTTACACAAATTAATTGAATTTTTGAGCTAAATTCTGGTATATCGGATTAAGTAAACTCCTTGGAATCAGGGTGAAACCAATAGCCCATTGCACATCCGGAGTCACTGCACCAATACTAGAATTAACTCGGAAATATTTCTATAGACAGTTAGGTTTTATTTATTTTTGTGCAGGCTTGACACCTGTCAACAAACCTTGATGTAGAGAGAAATTCAAATTTTGGGATTTTGACACCTTTTTATTCCACAGACAATTCAGGTGAATATGATTCTTATAAGTCTGCTATTATAGGAAGAATGAGTTCTATATTCCTCTCGTGTTTTAAACTGTAGTTTGACAAGTTTAAATTGCTGACTATTGAACTTATGCTACTTAATATTTAGCCATTAAACGAATAATCATGCAACTTTGCGAATTTGTTATGCAGTCCCATCATATAGATACATATATAATATGACTTTGCAGGTAGGTTTTATCTATCATAGTGAGATAGTCATACATGGAACTATTAACAAACATCAAAATATATTTAAGATTACATCAATAGTTAAATTTTCCTTTTTTCCTTATTAATTGCTAAAAAAAATTTGTACAAAAAAATTATTACAACAACAAACACAACACATGTGTAGCGCACGTACTCCCATTCTAGTCGAAAAGAAAGAAGCATATAGTTTTTAACAAATAATAATGCATGTGAGTCATTTACAGATAAAAAATGACTATAGCCAGTTTAATAAGGAGTTAATATCAAAAGGGAGATTGCAATGACCTTCTAAAGAAAGCAACTGCAGACAAAATCGACCAATTAGGCTCCTCTGGCTCCTAGGTTGATTCATCCTCAGGATCCGTCTAAGTTATGTTCGACTGAATCTCTGGCAATTAGGTAGCAAAAGGATACTGCAGCTACCAAGTACTCAGCTGCACCAACTTCCGTGGATCAGATGACTTCAATTGGTCCTTCTAAGTCCTCTGTTAAGGAATCTCTCGGCATTAGCCAGCCAAAGAATACTCCAGGTGTTCAGAATTCATCTTCACAGAGTTTTGGGGATCAGGCTCCTCTTAATTCTCAGCCAACACCACCAACAGATCCATACAACACTCCTGCTCCTTTTGATCCACTGGATATTTTCCAAGACTTAGAAATTTCTTGGAATTAGAAAGTATCTCAGTTGGCTCCCAACTATCTATCACTAATTCTGAAATGGCTGAGCTTTCAGAAGAGAATTCAACGTGCATGTTTTAACTATCAAGAATCTGATCTCATTTCCTGTGGAAGCCATCTTCCATCATGGAAGGCTGCCATTGCTGATTTCTACTTGCAAGTCCTTGCTGGCCTCTGGAAGGCTTCCTTGTCAGCAAGCCTTGTACCTTCAGCAATTAGTGAACGACTTTCCATACTTGACTCAGAGCGAAGAAGTTGCTACTCATGAGTTATCTCAGTTGGAGAAGGTGCTTCAGCAAAAAGATGCCCTCCTAAAGGAATTGAGGACTTCTTTCCATTTATCCAAGGAAATAACAGAAAGAAGATCAGCTATCATGACCAGACAGCAAGAGATACAAGAGGCTGTACAAGGACTTGTAATGGGGGAACATTGATGTCAGATTTCAATCACTGGATTTGAGCAAGGTTTTATAAACCCTATTATTTCATTGAATTAAGTCACTTCAAGGATATAATAGAGATCGAAGGAGAAGGAGGATGGGGAGGATTGAGGAGAAAGAATTAGAAGAAAAGAGAGCAGTTGGACTAAGAAGAAAGGTATTGGCTTTGTTGGTTTACTATTTCAAGATAAAGGTTTTACATTCTTACGCTCCTCTTTTATAGTTTTGCCTTAATTAGATTTACATGGTTTGTATGGATGATATATACAAAACCATTAACATAAATGGATGTAACTTGGTCAACCATTTAAAGTCAAGGTTGGAGATATGGACCAATCCAAATCCATTTTATTCCAGTTTATGGATGGATTATTGGATTTTCATCCAAATTGCCACCTCTAATTTTATGTATATTTGATGCCCTATTTCTTTTATGCAAAACACCTCCTTTTTCTCTTCTTCTCTAATGGAACAGAACAAGTGAAGGTAAAATCCATTTAAAATGCATTAATTCTGGTTGAAAACTGCATTAATGTTTGAAGCACATGCTTTGCACATTAACAAGTTACTTTTCGAGATAATTTTAAAAAAAATAGTAGCAAGGGGGTGAGATTTAGGAATCATGAGGGGGTAAGAGGGTTTAGAACCTAAGAATTCTGTCTCTCTAATTTCAATCTTAACTATTAGATCAAAATCTCTTCAACACTTTTCAACATAATCATTTCTATATTATTTATTTCTAATAACAATGCTAACAAATTAAGAGTTCACAAACAACACCTCTACATTTTGTTATAATATTGAATGAAATTAGAGTTTTCTCTAGACTTATTGCCCAATTTTTTTAATGTATAATATCGTAACTTTTCTCATGCAAAAAACAGAAAATCATTCCTGATATGAATCCAGATTCTAGAAGTCAAGATCCATCAAGTCTAAGCACATCCAACCTTATCTCGTGAGGTCCAACCTTGGTCGTGGGTTAAGAAGTGCGGATTCATGTCCAATTCATGCCTAAATTATCTGTGTTTCAATCCGGTCCAAATCAAGCGTCTTAGGGCCGAGATTACTTCCAACTTTTTAGCTAAATTATGTAGGTTGCTTAGTTGATTGGAGTAATTGGCTAGGTCATGTTGACCCTTAGTAAAGCCAAGTGTCATTCATCATGTTTGTTAGGTTAGTTTTTCTATTAATTTCGTTGGCCATGTTGGGCTACAAATCTGGCCAGCAAAAGATTGGGAATTAAGGAGTCCAAATCACATTAGAATTAGGGTTTCTATTCGGCCAAGCTTTCCTAGTCTTGACCAAATTGGATTCTCCTTAGCATAGGATTATTAGGCCAACTTAGAATAGGATTAGCTAATGTAAGCCTATAAATAGGCCATCAAGCGACGTTTTTATCAATTCAATCATACATCAAATTTTCAGCAATTGAGAGTTTTCTCTTGTGTCTTGTGCAAACCTTTGAATACTTTAGATTAGGTTCTAAGTGTTCTTCGGCTTATCAACAAGAATCACACTTGTTGTGGCGTCATTCTACCTACACTACAAGTTCCTTTTAACAATTCTTCGAGGATTAAGAAATTCTTCTTAGTTCTTAAAACAATGGTTTTTAAGGGGTTCGTGCTTTCCATCTATCCAAGCGTGGGAATTATTGTCTAGATTCAAGAATTGGTATACGAGTTCTTCCAATCGTAGTTGGGTTCGTATCATCTGGTTATCAGAGCTAGTTGACAATTTTCCAAGTTATATCCTTCTTAATTTTTGTTTCTTTGAGTCATTGTTGCTCTTAAAAAAAGAGTTACTGTTCATCACTACTGTTCATTGTTACTATAGCATTACTGTTCATCCAAATTTTAATCTCTAGTTTCTTGATTGTTGGTCTTGTTTTCTTGTGTCTTGAGTATTGAATCATTAAACAAAAAAAAGAAAAAAAATTCAGCCGTAGGGTTTATGTTTCATCGCTAGGTTTCCTTTATTGTTCTTTGTTGTTGTTTCTTGTTGCAGCCAAATTGTTTTTTATTGTTTTAGGGTTGATTAGACATCCTTAGTTAGTGTTTTGCATTGCTAAATTCTGTTTTTCTTGGGTCTTAAACATTCATTAAAAAAAAAAAAAAACTCTCCAGCTATTGTTCTTGTCATTAGTAGGTGGCGTCGCTAGGGTTTTAGTTTCTTGAATCTGTTCGTTTTGATTTGCTGTAATTCCTACGTGATTTATGTGTTGTTGAGTCATAGATTCATTCTAGCTTTTTTCTGTTAGTTGAGTCGTATAATAAAAGAGAGAGAGAGAGAGAGAGGGAGGGAGAGAGAGAGAGAGAAAAAGAAGTACGTACCTTGCTGCATGCACGTTGTTGTTGGAAATTTCTTACTCAAGGCTGCCCGAAACTGTTGATCATTCTTGTGAGATATTTCTGGAAAATTCTTGTATTTCTTGACCATATTCTTGAAAAGCCTTGAAACCTTGAACTAAACCTGGAATTTCGTTGATTATCTTGATTGATTTTTGAAGTTCTTGAACAGCAAACAAGAACTAGAAGCTGCGAAATTCTGGTTGCTGCAAATCAGTCTTGTCGTTCCTGTCTAGCTTTTAATCTGTTGTTTGATCCAAAATTTCAGTTGTGTTGTGCTCTAAACTTGCTTGGAAACCTAAGAACAACTTGGAAAATAAATTCCATGACCTCAACAGCTTTGAAACAAAAGGAAATTCTGCTTTGAAACAAGAACTGGTTGCCTAAAAAAAAATTCTGGTTTCTTGCAAACGAATCTGATCTGATTGTTTCAGCCTGCAAAACTTTTTATTTGATCCTAAAGTCAGCTTGTGTTGGACCTGAAACTTGTTTGTGCAGCTGGAAAAATGTGGGGAAAAAAAAAAAAAAAGAAGGAACAGCCCACAAAATATTCTGATTCGAAATGGAATCAGATTGTTGCAAATCCGATTCCAGCTTGAACAAGGAAAATCAAATCCTTTCTTGATAAGAAACCCAGCCTTCCTCGGATTTAAATAACCTTTTCCCAGCCTTTTATAGCCATCATCCTTCACCTTAAATTGCTAATTTCTGCACCAAATCAGCTGCTAAAAGTTGACCATCAGCTCACGACTAAAGCTGTCCAGAAATTACAGCCAACTTGAACCTGAAACTTGAAGCAAATTGAAGCTGTATTTTAAATCGGTCTTCAGCCATCTTTTCCAAACCCTAAACACCCCATCTTCTGCACCTTTTGACACCTAAAACAGGAACCAAACATTACCAAAACGTCCTCAAAGCAGCAGCTAAATTGAACCAGCAAACAGGTACGGTTAGGAAGTTTCTAGGTTTCGAAATTTCTGCTATTAAGTCATTCTTTTCCTCGTAAAATTTGAGTCTTTCTAGTAGTATTTAGGTTGCTCTCTTGATTTATTTCCAGTCTTTTTTCAGTTCCAAGTCAGTCTCCAAAAAAAAAAAAAAAAAAAATCAGTCCAAGTGTCGGGTAGACTAGGGTTCTATTGAGTCCATCTTTAAGTCCATTTTAAATCAGTAAATTCTGAAATTTTCCAGTCCCTTATCTATGTCCTTTTGAGTCATTTAAAAGTCAGTTTTGAGTCAAAAAAAAAACATAAAAATCACACATAAACTTGTGTGATCTTGTGGTAACTGAATTTCCACTTGTGAACTAGTCTAACTTCTTCAAAGGTGAAAATCAAGGCATCTTGAGAAATTTGTGAGTTTAGTTTATTAGAGTGTGATATACACTTGAGCAATACACGAGCGTTGAGTGTAAACAAACGAGCTTGTGTGGTGAGGAAAACATATTTTGTTTCACTAACTTTTTGCAGGTTACATCATGGAGATAAGAGGCAAAAGAGAACGAGCTTTGACCAGCCTCTGCCGAATCCTAAAGGAGTCAAAGATGTGGTGTTACATAGTGTAGATGACGAACTAAATATCATCAATTCACAGCCGCATGGTTGGTTTTATTCTCAAAGCCGTACCAAAGATAAAGTGTGCAGCTTGGCCATTGATATGCATTGTGAAGTTAACCTCACAAGTGCTATCATGGTTGAGAAACTTCAACTTCCAACTATTGATCATCTTCATCCATACAAAATGTCAAGTGCTAATGGTGATATCTAGATTACTAAAGACACACTTGTTCCTGTTCATATTGGCACGTACGTTGATGAGGTGTTGTGTGGCGCAGCTCCAATCCAAATTACGCATGTGCTGTTGGGTAAAGAATGGATGTTTAGGCGTGATGTTAAATATGATGGACATACTAACCAGTATTCCTTCACATTTAATAGACATCGTACTATACTTGTATCACTGGATTATGAGAGACTTTGTACTGATTTAGGAATTATAAAAAGTGAGCATGAGTCCCATAGCATGAAAAAAGGGTGACATTTTAGTTTGTGAACCGAGTGTTGAGCTTGCAAAAGAGAGTGAACAGTCCAAACTTGAGTTGGTAGCAAGTGAGGGTTCAAAGTTTTATGTTTCTTCTAACGAACTTAACTTTGCTTTGTTTAGTATTTCTTGTTTTTTGCAGGTTACACAAGGTGAAGTGAAGATGATTTTGACTTGCACCATTCCTAAGCCCATTGATGGATTGTTGATCTTTTAAGGAGTTGCTAATTTCTATCATCACTCTATGGCGAAATGCACTGTCTTAGCAAACCAGCCACTTGCTTTGAAAGAGAGTTTACTTTCAATTGATTTTGAAACTGAAATTACTCCTTTCCAATCTAATTTTCTTCTTGGTGTCAATTGTTTGCAATGTGTTCTTAGTCCTAGCATTGAAATAGGTCATTTTCAGCATTGTGGTTTGAGTCCTTATGTGTCTTTTATTTTCTTTGGGTCGTGCGGCCATTGTGTTGGTCATTATGATGCATGTTTGTGTAGTAAGTCTAATGTGTCATTAGAGTTTGTGAACATTATTCCCATGAAGCATGGAAATCATGTCTTTCCTTCGCATTATATATTGGGAAAATTTAGTGTTTATACTTCTTTCACCCCTATTAAAGCCTCGTGTTTTGTCTTTGATCCAGGCGGCGATTCGAGATTGAATCGTTTTCATGGGGGAGAGAGTGATAGAGGCCCTACACTTGATTGTGGGAGAATGGGGGATGCGCGTTTGTTCGTGTCCGTGATGAAGTTGAGTTGGCGACATGCTTCATGGCTTGCTTTTATACACATATTCCCCGATGAACTTCAACATAAGCAAAGCGTAGATTTGAGGGCAAATCTCTTTTAAGAGAGGGGGAATGATATGAATCCAGATTGTAGAAATCAAGATCCATCAAGTCTAACAGGTGCCGAACCTGTGCAATAATAAATGTTCAAAATCCTAATTACCACCACAATTAATTACAGAATAATTCTGAGTACTGGAGCAGGGACTCCGGATGTGCAATGGGCTACTTGCTTCACCCTAATTCCAAGGAGTATGCTAAACCCGATATACCAGCATTATTTCTAAAAATATATTAACTTGTAGTAGTGGTAAGCAGGGTCGTCTCCTCAGGGAACGGTAGGAAATTGTTTCTTTCCAGGTCACAGTAAAATGGGGGGGTTTGGATGTGATAGAACTGGAAATAAAGTAAATAAACTAAGTAAATGAGAAATGAAAATACCAACTAAATAAATCACCAGAGAACGAATAGAGAATAATTTAATAAAAATGCAAGTAATGAAATTCTACCCAAAGGAACAACTTCTCAGGCACAGTCCAATCACTTGATCACTGATGCAAAAATAATTCAATCAATTGTTACTAGATTAGTTATAGTTGCCAACAAGCTCTGACAACCAGCTTTTCCTTACTTTTTCGACAGCCAAGGTACGACCGTTAACTGCTTCTCTAACCAGATAACAACCCTAGGTACGACCATAGGAATTTAATTATCTAATTGCATTAAAAGTTAGAAAAACCCAACCCTAACCAATGAATACGCTAAGAGGGTCCATTTAAGTTAGATCATACGTTTCCCCAACATAAACCAATTATGGTGGTCGTCACTTGTTATTAACTAAATGAACGATTACGTATTCAATTAGTTAATTTGACAGTAGGCTATTAGGTTAATTCAAATACCCGGCCACGATACTCAATTAACAAAGTAACCCTCAATCAATTAATCCAGAAAACATACGAATACTAACAAATTAAAAGATAGGTTAGAGATTCGATTAGATCTCACAAATTTCCTGGACTGTGCCTTCGAGTTGCCCTTTGAGTAGACTAGGGTTCTAGCCGCTCCTCATGGAGAATTTCATCCAACAAATGTTTGAGAAGTTTTCAACCATGGAAGTAACGAGAAAGGAAATAAAATAACGAATTGAATTGCCAAGCTTCCAAGTCAACAAGAAAACGAAGTCAGCCACCAAATCCACTCTTCTTGTGTCACAATCGGGTGACTAATCACAAAGAAGACAAAACGAAAAGAAAATAAACTATGAGATGCCTTTTGTCCTATTCAAATTGCACAGTAAATCAAGATGACCACCAGAGGAAGAAAAGAAACGATAAAGCTGCTCCGTAGTCCTCCCTCCTTGCGGTTTGGGTCATCACCCAATTAATAAAAACCTCAGCTTTCCTAATCACTTAGGAAACTTAGTCCTAATTGGAGTCTATTTTCCTAAAAAGCATTAAAAAAGTAAATAAGGAAATCAATTACTAAAAATCCCTAATTAAAAGGGTCTTTAACCAATTACTGAAAGTAAAATAAAATCTTCCACCAATGGTAGGAATTGTCAGGCGTAGGATTTTTTCCACAGAGATTCTTCTTCACAGCCCAATGTAACGCGCCTACGCCCTATCCTTGAAGGTCTTCTGGAATTTTCACCAAATATAGAGCTTTTAATCTTCAATTAATTCCAAGAACCTAAAATCAATACCAAAACCAAATATGAGTAGAATAAGGCAATTAAAATCATATCTAGGCCATAATTAAGGGAAAATGGCCACAAATAAAGCATGTAATTTAAGACTTAACAATTCCCCCCACACCTAGTCAATGCTTGCCCTCAAGCATTCAAAGACTCAAGAATCAGAATCAACCATAGAATAGCATAATATCACAACACAAATAATCCACATTTCCTTGACAATCTCATCAAAATCAGGATATTCAAGACTTGACAATCCTCACATAGGTAATCGTGTATGCACTCAGCACTCAAGATGTTTAAAAGGGACACGTTCACTCAAATCAACACCATAGAAAGTCATTACCATAAGCTTGCTAATCTATCATATTTCCACCACTGAATATGAATTCAAATGCAAGAATCAAAGGGTCTTTAACAAGGGTTGTAACGGGGTTTAGGGTAAAGGTTGGACAAAAAGGTAATTTAGGCTCATAAATATCAAAGAAAATTCCAAAATGTCTCTTGCATGAATTTAAATATCATAATCATTCACATAATTAACTCCTAAGCACGACAACTACCTCCCGGGCATAGCAAGTGCATACAAACCAAAAGGATTGGTTTCACTATCAAAACACAGCACTTTTGTTGTTGTTGTTTTTTTTTTTTTTCTTGGGGATTTTGTTTTCTTTTTTTTTCTCTCTTTTTTTTTTCAAAGAAAATACTAATAACATATGAACATAAAAGCACTTGCTAACTAGAAGTACAATTGCCTTCATTACTCATGATATCCTCATACAAAAGAACATTAAGTCACTCCTTTGACATAAGGTTCAAACAACGGGGTCTATAACAAAAACGGGTTACAAGGTGATCAAATGTGTTGTTAAACAAAGAAAAAGGTCTAAGGTCCAACTTGGTCAACTAGTGGAAAAATATTCAAGGTGGGTTTTTAGAAAGCCAAAAAGGGTAAATCCTAATTGTCCTTATCATATCCTTGCACCAAATTCAATAATGTGGCCTTGACACGTATATCATAGCAAGTTCTAGAATAATCTAACTAGGTGTGATAATTACACTCAAAAAGAATTCAAGGCAGAATCTGAATAATGAACACTTTAAGCTCAAAAGCTCACAAATGGCTATATATGTCATGTCAAGAATGTCCCTTTTTCAAGTCAATTGCAAGTACATAATGGAATATTCATGCCATTTCCATTATAATACTCCTGATTGCAATTCAACCACAAAATACCCACTCATCATAAAAAGACAAAACACCAACAAGCAACTAGAGAATAAAATTAAAATAAGAGTTATCAAAGCTTATCAAAGCCAAACTAATTCCCCCCCACACCTAAACATGACATTGTCCTCAATGGAAAAAGAGAAGAGAAGGAACGGAGGACTCCCCTGAAGAGCGAGGCTAGGGCGGGAAGGAGATAGGGACCTCATAGACTCAAAGAAAGCCTCCATAGTCCACGCCATAATGAGATAGTTGGAGCTCAATAGCCACCAAAGCGATCATCCATGCGATGAAGCTGCTCTTCCATGCTGACTGCATCCACGAAAATGGCGGAGGAGCGGGAGAGGAAGGACCGCCTCATCGGGGAGAAGGAAGGACCAACACCGGAGAAAGCCATGATAGAGTGGAAAGGGGTCCCGCCACCAGGGGTGTAAAGTGACACTCACCGTTGAAGCACCGGATGATGCCCATTTGCTCCAAACAATCAACGTCTAGAGGTCCAGTCAAACAAGCCACATGTTTTGGCTTTTCAGCACGTGAGGCAATACCAAGTTGAATCATTTGATCAGCCAAAAATGTAATGAGAGAGCCCAGAATTAATGGTTTATTGGCCTAGAGATGGACGGTCTGGATTTGAGCGACCAACACCCAAATTGAGCTTCTCTTTGTTGATCATGCACCATAAAAATAGAATTCAGTCTTGGTAAGGGTGCGAGTTATCCCTCCGTCTGAGAATGTATAAGCGAACCTTTGAATCAATCTCAAAAGCAGATCCTTCAAAAAGTAAGCCTTAGATTTGCTAGGGTTGTACACGTGTTTATCAAAGGACCACTCCCTCCAAATATCAATATAGTCAGTAACAAAAGGCTTCACATAATCACAAGCACAAGTAAGATATGCTTCGGATGTAACCTCAGTTTCCTCCACAAATCCCAATAACACATTAAATTCAGTAATAGACAAATGGCACACATGACCCATTAATCTAAATTTAATCACACCAGGGGTATTCAAAGTGCAATTAGTGGGCCGATCAAACTGAAAAGTGGAGTAAAATTCCCATGACAATTCAGAGTAGGTGGGGCCATCAACCAACAGAAATTTTTCCCAACCAATATTAGAGAATAATTGAAACACGTCATCATCGACTTTTAACCGAAGCAGCAGGTTGGGATGGATGCATTTACAAGCAGCAAATGGGTGACCTCTAATTGTTTCAAAGCGAGCTGTTGCTCAGGTAAACCCTCAGAGACCACTCCACATGTGTGCCATCATGTGGCATAAACCCGGTAGGTAACCCTAACCGAGAACGTTTCCTAGGCCGAGAAGTAGTAGCTCCCGAAGGTGGTGATGGTTTAGGCCTAGAAGGAGTGGGCTCTAATTTGATTGGGGCTTTTCCTTTTTTCAAAGAACTCCGTTTAGTTTTTGCCATATCTAGGCTAGCAAATTCCCAATGCCTACAGAGGGAGTCAACAAACACGAAGAAAAACCCACAAAAATCGAAATTCACCAACAAATGTCTCAAGAATATCAGCAGCGGCACACTTGCATGTAGGCTACAACCACCCGCAAAAAGCACCGAAAACACCAATGGCAACAAGGACCCGCTTACGGCAATCAATTCAAGTCCAAGAATTATCAATTGAACGAGACAGGAACTCAACCAAACAAATATCGGGCCACAGCAACAACCAAACCGAATCTGGCATCAGCTACCATGAAAACTAATCTGGCCTCAGCTACAGTTAAAACTATTTTGGCATCAGCTAGTGAAGGGAAATAGGAAACTTAAACCTCAAAGTTGGCAATCCGGCAGAAAGCGCAATGAGATAGCGAACAGTCTGGACGAGCTGAACCTCCACCAACTTCAAGCGGCTCAAGCGGCGAAGTTCCGTAAGCGGACTCTTGGGCAATGAAGATGGAGCAGCGGTGGGCAACCGGAACCAAGCAGGAGCCAGCAGCGGAACGAAATAGATGGCGTTAAGCAAGATAGTGATGGCCGTCGACAGGGATGGTGGCAGTAAACTTATCGGCAGCAAGGGATGGTGATAGCAAGCTTCAAGTGGCCGGCGACGTGGAGGAGTGGTGGACAAGGGGTGGCTCTGAGGGCAGCTGGCAACCCATGGCTCTGGAGACAACTAAATGGCTCAATGACCAGAGATGGAGGCGGTGGTGGTGGCTGAGTGTCGAGGCCAGATGAATAAACAAAAAAAAAGGAAAAAAAAAAAAAAGAAGACAAGGAAGAAGAAAGGTGGGAAAAAGGGAAAAGGAAAAAGAAAAATAAGGAAAGGAAAAATAACGTTTAGGGCTTCTGACTATTTGACTTCAAAATAAATTTTTTTTTTGTTCTATTCTTTGAAGGCGCGGATTACCATACGCCCATAACATGGAGGTCATTCGTCCGCATCGTTAGTTTTTTTTTTTTTTTTTTCAAACTTTAGGCGAGAAGACTACCGATTACAACAAAGACGCCATAACAGTTTTCTATCCAAAATCTTTGTAGATGAAATTTGACAGAAGACTCCTCCTTTACAACAAGACACTAGCGTGAAAGTCTTACATCCAAGTCAAACGAAAAACTTCTTGAACCATATTTTGGCACACACATCCAAGGCCTACAAACACAATATTTCTGTTAAAACAAGAAAATGAAAGATCCTAAGAAATAAAAAGTTAAAGTGATGGACTAATTAAAATTTAACAAAACGAAATAATGAAAAATAGAAAAATGCTTGGGTTGCCTCCCAAGTAGCACATTTCTTTAACGTCTTTGGCTAGACATAACGAAAGCTCTCAAGTTGTAAAATTAGGATCTTCAAGAGTGATAATCTCCACTTCCTCAACATTGAAACCTTCATAATAAGGCTTGAGGCGTGACCATTAACTACAAACTTCTTGTCGGTCTTCAAACTTTGGATTTCTTGCACCAAAATGAAAAACATTAGAGGCGACAAATGGACCAATCCAGCGAGAGCATAACTTACCGGAAAAAGTTTGAGCCTTGAGTGATAAAGAAGCACTTTTTGTCCCACTTCAAATGTTTTTCTTGAAATCTGTTGGTTATGAAAAATTTTGCTCCTTTCCTTGTAAATCCATGCATTCTCATAGGCTTCATTCCTTAACTCCTCTAATTCCTGTAATTGGAGTTTTCTATTTTTCCCAACATTCTCGAGATGCATGTTGCACTGTTTAATAGCCCAAAATGCCTTGTGCTCATATCCTACAGGGAGATGGCACGGTTTACCGAACACCAACCTATAGGGAGACATCCCAATAGGTGTCTTATAGGCGATCCTGTAAGCCCAGTGCATCTTCAACCTCAAACTCAATCCTTGCGATCGGGGAACCATTTTCTCAAGATTGACTTGACTTCTCTATTTGAAATCTCCACTTGCCCATTGGTCTGTGGATGATACGAGGTGGAAACTTTATGACTTACTCCATACCGGTGGTAGAGCTGCAATCACCGGTTCTGAAGTGCTTTCCCTATCACTAATCATGGCCCTTGGCATTCAAAGCGAACAAAAATATGACTTTCACGAAATGCAACTAATTTAGAGTCATTAGTCGGGTGGCTTTGGCTTCCACCCATTTGAGGCGTAGTCAACAGCCAATAAAATATATAAAAACCCATAAGATGAGGAAAGGACCCATGAAGTCAATACCCCAAACATCAAAATTTCACA
Source organism: Gardenia jasminoides (assembly GCA_013103745.1). Classification (NCBI taxonomy): domain Eukaryota; kingdom Viridiplantae; phylum Streptophyta; class Magnoliopsida; order Gentianales; family Rubiaceae; genus Gardenia; species Gardenia jasminoides. The sequence continues at coordinate 41,493,253 of CM023098.1, forward strand.
AAATAATATGGGGTGCAGGGCATTTGGTCTCTACGGGATATATTACCTACCGTTGATATCTATCACATGCCTTGCAAAACCAGTAAGCATCTTTAAAGAGGGTAGGCGGTAGAAACCACTTTCTAACACTTCACGAGCAGTTAAGCAGGCCCAAAATGGCCACCACATGCATAAGAGTGACAAAAGTTAAAATGGAATTGAATTGATTCACTCACATCTACATCACTTGATCAGCATAACTTCCAAAGATAGGGGTCATCCCAAATGAAATACTTGGCATCACTCTTCAGTTTATCCCTCTTAACCTTTGGCCAACTTGCAGGTAATTGATTAGTGACTATAAAATTTACAATATCAGCATACCAAGTAGGCATGGCAAGCAATTGCTCTTGAGGCTCTCTCTGGGTCCTCTGTATTTGTAAGCAAACGACTCAGGTGATCAGCTACTAGGTTCTCCGCCCCACTTTTATCCTTTATCTCCAAATCAAACTCCTGTAGGAGCAGAATCCATCTGATGAGTCGTGGCTTTGCATCCTTCTTGGTCAACAAGTACCTCAAGGCTGCATGATCAGAAAAAACTATTACTTTTGCACCCAATAAATAAGACCTAAATTTTTCTAGTGCAAAACAACTAATAATTCTTTCTGGTTGTAGAGTAATTAATCGACTCCATTCAAGGCTTTAGATGCATAATAGATTGCATCGCGCTTGCTTTACAATCCTTTGTCCTAAAACCGCTCCCATTTGCATAATCACTTGCGTCTTTTTATTTGAATGGGAGGTTCCAGTCTGGTGGTTGAATGATGGGTGGCGATGTCAACGACTCTTTCAATTTATCAAACGCCACCTTGCATTCGTTGGTGAAGTCGAACGGTATGTCCTTTTGCAACAATTTGAACAGGGGTGCTCCAATTTTGGAAAAGTCTTTGATGAATCTTCTATAAAATCCTACATGACCCAAAAAGGAACGTACCTCCCGTACACTTACGGGGTAAGGAAAAGCAGAAATAATATCTATTTTTGCTTTATCTACTTCTATTCCCTTAGCCGACACAACATGCCCTAGGACAATACCATGGTCCACCATAAAGTGGCATTTTTCCCAATTAAGAACCAAATTCGTTTCCATGCACCTTTTCAAAATTAGAGCTAGATTATCAAGACATTCGTCAAAACTATTCCCATATACACTAAAATCATCCATGAACACCTTAATAATCTTTTCCACATATTCAGAGAAAATGCTTACCATACACCTCTGAAACGTTGCTGGAGCATTACAGAGACCGAATGGCATCCTACGGTAAGCAAAAGTACCAAATGGGCAGGTGAACGTGGTCTTTTCTTGGTCTTCTGGTGCAATGGTAATTTGAAAGTATCCTGAAAAACCATCAAGAAAACAATAGTAAATACGGCCAGCCAATCTCTCAATCATTTGATCAATAAAGGGTAGAGGGAAGTGGTCCTTGTTTGTGACGGTATTTAATTTTCTGTAGTCGATGCATTGTCGCCATCCTGTGGGCTTTCTGACAGGGACCATTTCTCCTTCTTGGTTCTCCTCTACAGTTACTCCCGCCTTTTTCGGGACCACTTGGACTGGGCTCACCCATGGGCTATCCGAGATAGCAAAGATGATACCACTCCAGTAGTTTAAGTATCTCCTTTAACTACTTCCATCATAAGTGGGTTCAATCTTAGTTGAACTTACCTTACCGGCTTTGCGACCTCAAATCGTTATCCGATGCATGCACAGGATGGGTGATACCTTATGTCTGCTATGTTACCCTTGTCGCCTCTTTATGATCTCTAAGAAGACACACTAATTTCTCCTCTTGACTTGGTGATGGTGTGAAGAAATAATAACCAGTGTCTCCTTGTCTCCAAGAAAGGCATACTTCAAATGGCTGGGAGAGGTTTGAGCTCTAACGGTGCACACTGTGAGGCAACAATTTTGTTGGATTTCCGGTATAAAGAGAAGTTACTTCATACCTTGAGGGAAATAGGTGGGAGTAGATGCAAGGCCTCAACCACATGGCACAACTCCTCTTGATCTCCATCCTCGAGGTTCTCCCAATTCCAAATGTTTGGTCAAGGTCACCTCCAGCATCTTTTCCATCTAATTCAAGGTTTCTGTACAAGGGCATCAACAACACTTAAAGCAAAAGCTGGGTTAGATTCTTTCGGTACTTCATTGCATCAAAGATATTAAAATGTACAATTACTCCATCAAACTCCATTGATAAAGTATCCTCATTCACATCTATTTTGGTCCTAGAAGTGCTTAGAAAAGGCCGACCTAACAAAATAGGTGGCAGTTTAATGATCTTTCATCTCCCATATCTAGGACATAAAATCTGCTTGAAATATAAGCTCATTACCTTGTACCAAAACATCTTCAACTAACCCCTCGGGATAAGCATTAGTACGGTCCGCTAGTTGAATGATGATGCCGTCTCATAAGTGGCCCAAGATTTAGAGAAGCATAAATGGTTTAGGCATCACATTAATTAAAGCCCTAAATCTAACATTGCTCTCCTAATCATGGTATCTCTATTTTACGGATGGTGATCATACCGGATCCCACACTTGGGTGGGAGCTTCCTTTGAGTACAAGTGACACGTTTTCTCCCAACCACTCTCTCATCACCCTTAGCTTCCTTTTATGGGTGCACAAGTCTTTCAAAAATTTTACATGCCGATGATACTTGCTTGATTGCATCCGGTGGGGATGTTAATCTCTATTTTGAACCACGTCCAAGATTTCTTTCTCCTTTTTTGCTAGTCTTCTCCAACCTACAAGGAAAGGAGGTGAATTAGATTACCGAATTGAGAGTTAGAGGTTACCTTGGGCTGTGGGAATGTGTCCCTCTCTTCTATCTCCTTTTCAATCTCTTCTTCATTTTCACTGCTTTTGCTCCTTTGACTTTGGCCCTTCCACCTCTCTACCACTTCTCAATGTCATGCGACATTTTTGGGATTAACCTCAGTGATGGCAATTCCCAAAGCGTGAGACTCTAGTCGGTTGATCGCCATAGCCATGTGACTCATTTGAGTCTCAAATTTTCATGCACGCCACGGTCTCTGTTGGCGGGTAGTGCTGCATTGAAGCAGGCGTACACTGAAGTTGAGTAGTGCTCGTGGCAAATTCTTTACAATATCCTCAAAAGAGCTTCCGAATTTGTAGATGAAGGTTGAGATTTTGCTTGATAGGGTTGCTGAAATCACAGGGGACTTCACAAATGAGTTTTGAGGTTTGTTCCGTAGCTGAAATTGGGGTGGTCTACCACCCTAGGTTATATGTGTTGGAGTATGGATCATATTGCCTACGGGACGCGAATCCCCTCAACCATATTAACTTTGTTCCACTCCATCTTCTTTGCAAAGTGGGGCATGCATGGTGGAGTGGCGGTGTTTTCTGAGATCCAGACCTTTGCTTGGAGTGCATGTCCATAGCCAATTGTCGAATGGCATGTTAACTTCGAACAGCTGCTGTTGAGCAGATGAGGATTCTATTTCATTGACTCTGGTGGGTTACTCTCACGCGCCAAATTGCTGAGAATTTTCTGCCATTTTCTCAATGAGATTCCAAGCTTCCCTTGGTGTTTTTTACCGGTGCTCTTTGGCATAGCATGTCTGTCGGATGATTGAAGTCCTTCATAAAGTATTGGATCAGGTTGCTCACTAATTTGATCTTGCGGGCATCTAGTGCACAACTTGTTGAACCTTTCCCAATAGTCATATAAAACTTCCCGGGATATTGCTTATCGCATATCTCTTTTCTCAAACTTGCAGCCGGGATGCGGAAATATTTCTCCAAGAACTTTTTTTTTAGCCCAGGTTGTGATACTACCTGCGGGTAGGTAGTACAACCAATCTTTTGCTCCATCTTTGAGGGAGAAAGGGAATGCTCTGAGTTTTATCTGTTCTTCAGTGACCCCCAGGAGGTTTCATACTGGAACATATCACTTCAAACTCTTGAATGTGCTTGTGGGGTTCTTCACCAGACAAACCATGGTATGTGGGCAAGAGATGGATTAGCCCAGATTTCAACTCGAATGAAGTATTCTCAGCCAGAGTTGGAAATGTAATGCACAGGGGCTGCTGAGTGAGATCCGGAGTAGCCAATTCTCTTAGTGTTCTAGGAGCGTTGGCCATGTTAATTTCTTCTTCGGAATCACTTGATTGATCGATTAGAGATTACGGCTAGTGTTGAGGTCCGAAAATGTAGTGGCCAACAATTCTACACTGTGCTCCTGGTCTCCTTTCTTAGTCAGGCGGTCTTCTCTACCTCAGGATCGTAAGTCAACTCACCTGTACGAGAAGAACGTGGCATAAACTACAACGGTACCAAATATCAAAATAAATAAATAACCTAAAAGAAACAAATTAACAAAACACGTTCGACAGCGGCAAAAATTGACAGTGCAGGAACACGTGCAATAATAAATGTTCAAAATCTAATTACCACCACAATTATTTACGGAATAATTACGAGTGCTGGAGCGGGGACTCGGATATCTGCAATGAGTTACTTGCTTCACCCTAATTCCAAGGGTATGCTAAACCGATATACGGGATTATTTCTAAGAAATATTAACTTGTAGTAGTGGCAAGTAGAGGTCGTCTCCTCGAGCGGGTGGAAATTGTTTCTTTCTAAGTCCAGGGTTAAAATGGGGGTTTGGATGTGATAGAACTGGAAATCAATAAATAAACTTAGTAAATGAAATGAAAATACCAACTAAATAAATCTGAGAACGAATAGAGTAATTTATAAGAAATGACAAATGAAATTCTACCCAAAGGAACAACTTCTCAGAGGCACTTGGTCAATCACTTGATCATTGATGCAAAATATTTCAATCATTTGTCACTAGATTAGTTATAGTTGCCAACAAGCTCGACAACCAACTTTTCCTTACTTTTTGGCGACCAAAGATACGAGTTGACTGCTTCTCTAACGGGATAACAACCCTAGATACGACCATAGAATTTAATTACCTAATTGCATTAAAAGCTAGAAAAACCAACCCTAATAACCAATGAACACGCTAAGAGGGTCATTTAAACTAGATCATACGTTCCCAACATAAAACCAATTATGGTGGTGCGTCACTTGGCTAATATTAACTAAATGAGCGATTACATATTCAATTAGTTAATTTGACGTGACTATTAGGTTAATTTAAATACCGACCCGTTGATACTCAATTAACAAAATAACCCTCAATCAATTAATCCGAGAAAAGCGATGCGAATAATAACAAATTAGAAAGGTAAAGAGATTGATTAGATCTCACAAATGTATTGGACGTAGCCTTTGAGTTGACCTTTGAGTAGATAAGAGTTTAGCCGCTCCTCATGGGAATTTCATCCAACAAATGTTTGAGAAATTTTCAACCATGGAAATAGCGAGAAAGGAAATAAAAATGAACCAAGCTTCCAAGTCAGCGTTGAGTGAGAGTCAGCCACCATTTCTTCTTCGAGTCACAAACCCGTGACCAATCAAAGGAAAAGCAAGCGAAAGAACAAAACTAATGTTAAAGTCTTTGCCTTTAATGAATCAAGAGACCATCACAGGAGGCAAAGAAAGCGATTTTTGTTTCTTGTCTTCGTCATGGCGGTCCTCTCTATTCTTGGATGGTAACAAATTAATTGAAAACTAAGCTTCCCCACTTAGAAACCCTGGTCCTAGTTGGAATCTATTTTCCTAAAAGCAATAATAAAGTAAATAAGAAACCAAATACTCAAAATCCTAATTAAAAGGGTCTTCAACCAATTACGAAAATAAATAAAATCTTTACCAATGGTGGGAATTGTCAGGTGGGATTTTTCCAGAAATTCTTCTTCACACCCAATGTGGCCTACACCCTATCCTTGAAGGTCTTACGGAATTTCCACCAAAAATAGATCTTTTAATCTTCAATTAATTCCAAGAACCTAAAATCAATACCAAAACCAAATATGAGGTAGAATAAAAGCAATTAAAACCATCTGAGCCATAGTGAGGGAAAATGTCCACAAATAAAGCATAATTAAGACAACGAAGAGATTACAAGTAGCAGATAGAACATCAATGGCATGGCATGTCATGGTTCTTAGTGATTAAGAAAATCTAAAGAGTATGCTTGCTTTCGGATGGTGCATATCTCAAGTTAGCTTGAGGATTTTGGACTTTATTGTTAAATTGAGTTATGATTGGTAGGTGAGTGTAAATATCAATTCAGGGTTGAATGTGTATCCATTAGTGATTGATGGGTGGATGAGTGTTATCACGGTAGTGGTTGATATCAATTGTGGTGAAATATCAATCAATGATGATGGTGGACATTAATTCTTGAAACCCCCAAATGAGCATTTGTATTGTTTACCAAAGGAAAATGAGAAATTCTCTCAAAACTCTAAATATAGTTTCTCTCTCCCGAATTCTTACGTCTTTCCAGCTTGTAATTGAGCAGGGATTCTAGGATCTCTGCTGAAGAACTACGATCTAGTTATGAATGAAACTATGGCTGAATCTGCACTAATGGAAAGTGAGAAAGAACCGAATATTACAGTTCACGGAAGATTTAGCCATGGGAATGGTGGAAGTCTAAATAGGTGTGGGAAACCCACAAAGCGGTGATTCCTGGGCTACCAGTTGGCATTAAGTTAGATGATGCTAACTATGCCTTGTGGTCCCAGATGGTGAGAGATGTACATCACCGGCTAAGAAGAATAGGATACATCAATGGTGAGCTTCAACCTTAGCAGCAGATCCGACATACTCGGCAGTGGCGGACTGAAAATTTATCGTGAAGGGATGGTTGATAAATGCTATGGACTATCCTTGATCAGTTTTGCCATTCATTTACCAAGCAACCATGACGGTATGATCGAGGCGAAGAGTGACTACGTACAGAAACAAAGCGGTGTGCGATTGAAATCAATGACTTATAGGGCTTGTGGAGGAAATTGACTTTCGTCTGAACTGATGGAATGTGTTTACCGATGCTCGGTGATAAGCTCTCTCATACAGGAAGAAAGTATACACTTTCTTGGCAGGTTAGATGACCAACTAGACCCGGTCGCAGTGATGTTCTGTGGATGAAACCATTCCATGTTAGAAGAGCGCTCAACCCTATGTCAAACTGAAGGACGGTGAAGCGATTCGGTCTTGCAGCAGGAGGAGATAATCCAATGCAACTGCCGTCAGCATCGCGTGAAGGGGAAGAAGAAAGAGCAGTCAGCGAGATGGCGATAATACCAAGGAGCGAATAGGGACATCCTGCCAACTTTGGGTATGAAGTATCTATTTCAGATCTCTTCACCAGTATCAATACTTGCCAATTTGAAATGTGAGACATTTGTATTAGCCAAAGTCATGAGGGTCCCATACTCTACTAGTTTACATAAAATTCGATCTCCTTTGCTTTGGTACACTCGATGTTTGGGGCCATTCCCGATTACTTCATCGGAGTTAGTTGGTTTGTCACTTTTGGTAGATGATTGTACTCGAATGACTTGGCTATACTTGTTGAAACATAAGAATGAAGTTCTTGATATTTTCAAAACTTTTATTCCATGATTAGGTATTCAGTTTTCAACTACAATCAAGATTCTTGATCGATAATGGTGGGGAGTTGATAATCTGGCCGCTACAAGAATGCTATGCTTAGGTCTGATACATGAAACATCTTGTATCAAACTCCACAGTAAATGGGTAGTTGAAAGGGAAGAATAAATATACTGTTGGAGTGAACTTGGGTTTTGATGATAACAAATGATGATTTGGACTAATGTTTTTATGTGAGAACAAGACAGATCTCTTTGATTCATTGGAGAAAGAAAAAATGAATAAGAGAAGAGTAAGAAGGTTTATTGGGTCTGCAAGGATGGACGGTGAGCAGAGGTTGAACGATCGGCAATGAAAGAGGTAGAGATAACTCGCGATTACGTGAGACGATGGTTGGATGTCCAGCGGTTTATAATAAAGCAGGGACGATGCTTGTCGGATGTAGCGAGGAGTTGAGCGTCCATGAATTGACCGTTACTTCCGGACGATGGGTTGGTCCGGCAATGCCAACTATTTTCACTGATTTTTTTTGACCATTGAAGAGCTTCTTGCCTTTCTCTCACACTCTATAAATACTCAAAAGTTCAAGAGATGATGAAGACTTTTGCCTACATGAAATACAAACTTACAAGTGAATATTTGGGTAGAAATCTTCTTTGTTTGTTGATATGGTGTGGGGAAAAGTGGGGATTCTTGAGGTTACTCATTTGGAAGAGTAAAACCATGTTGAAGGTTGTCTCACTTATAATAGTAGTTCTTAATTAGTTGGTGAGTTTTTCAATTATAGCTTGTTGAGGGTTAACTAGGATAGTTGTAAAACTCCTTCAGCTAAAGGCTTTTGGGGTGAGGGAAGGTGAGCCTTCACTTGTACAAGTTGGTTAGCTTCACCTTCAATTGAAGAAGCTACTAGTGAGTTTTATCAAGTTTTAATTTGGAATTTGGTTTGCGGTTCTTTTTCTATCTCTTTTCTTTGTGCTCAATTGTGACATCTTCATTGTATTTAATTTGACATATCTTTGTTCACACTTGAAAATTGTACTTGATTTATTAGGTGAATTCATGCAATATTTGATTGTTTTATTAAACAATCTAATTCACCTACATTTGAGTTGCATTTACGGCACCTACACTTGGTATCGAGTTTGGTCTTCTTGAGATTAAACTCAATCGAGCTTAGGGAGTAAAGATGGCAAATACCATTATTTTAGAGGGGCAATCCATCATTAGATCTCCCTATGTTTAATGGTATTTATATATTGGTTGGAGGATAGATGGAATTTTTCTTACAATCTATTGATATTGAACTATGGTTATAGTAAATGAAGGTCCATATGGAAATTGGTGGCCAGATGAAATCACCCATCAGCCTGACCTAAAATTAGAATAAATTGACTCCCCAAGATGGGATCAATCTCACCTTGAGATGCAAAAGCTACATGAATGTGCTATACAATGCCTTAGATGCTAATGGTCTACAAGGGTTAAGGAGATGCAAAACAGCAAAAGAAATATGTAGGACAAGTTAAGAGAATTCATGAGGAAGTGACAATGTTAGAGAACAAAAGAAATTCTTCTTGTCACTAAATATGAATCATTTAAAATGGAATCTCATGAAAATGTTGACAAAAATGTATTGTAGATTCAATGACATCATAAAGACTTGGAGGTGTTGGGCAAAGAATATATACATTGGGTGAGAAAAATGAAAGATCTTGAATGCTTTATCTAAAGGTGGGAGAGAAAGGTAGCAACTATAGGGAGACTTGAATTATGTCTGTTGAAACTCTTATAAATTCTCTAACCTCTTATGATTGAAACTCAAGTCTAAGGTACAAGAGAAAGAGGATGCAAAGATAAGAAAAGAAATATAGCTCTCAAAGCTTCACAAAGGAGGGATGACTCATTCTCATAGATGATGAAGATGTTGAAGTGGATGACAATGATTTGGCACTTCTCTCAGAGTTTCAAAGGATATTCAACAAGAAGATTTAGAAGAGGAGGACCTGGCAACTCAATTCTAATCCCATTCAGTATCAAGAAGAAAGGGAGAAAGCAAGAGGCCAATAAAAGCAAGGAGAGAAGCGCTATGAATGTGGCCAACTTGACACTATATTAATGGATGTCAATGAAGAAAGAAAAGGAAGGAAGAGGAGAAAGAGAGCAAAATAATAACTTCCAAATAATTTGGAATGAGGTGTAATTCAATGGAGAAAGTATAGAGGAAAGAAGAATCCAGCTCAAAATGGCATTCATGGCCATAGGAAAGTAAGGTATCTACAAACAATTACATCTTTTGATTGTGGTAATGACAATACATGAAACTT
>CM023098.1:41504128-41780254 GCA_013103745.1 Gardenia jasminoides
TGATAGGGATTTTCTTTACTCCTCAAATTTTAAAAAACCTTTATAACCTATATTACCGCAAAATTATACGGATCGTTTATTGAGTATAGGGAAATAATGTGTGATCCCACGAGGAACTATGGTTTTCAAACACTAAAATTTAATCACTTGCTTTATTATCTAGAAGACAATTAAAGGAAGGCGAGTAAAGTAAGGAAGAAAGCTAGATAAAGGGAGAAGGTGGTAAACCGACCTAAGGAAGAGGGATAAAGCAATTAAAACCAACGTTAGGTGTCAAAGACATCAATTGGTGGTAGACAAAAATAAGAAAGCAAGTAAAGAAATTAGAGTTAGGTTAGAGAGAGTTTTAAGATCAAGTTGGAGGAATCCTAGAGCTTTGGAATCCCTTGTTATGTTAGATTAGAAGTTAGTCAAGTTTATTATGTCCTTTCTCCAATGATTAGCTAAGGTATAACTTCCTTTTTGTATACCACTTTAGTTAATGGTCATGTGTGGTGCAAGTTCTCGTTTAAGATGAACTAGTCACTCGGAATTGCTTTCCTAATTCCTTAACTCCTTGGAATCTTCCTTGACCTATTTTCAGAGAAGAGAGAAACAAGTTAAATAAGCTCAATGAAGTTATAGTATAAAACCAAAACCAACCAACTATATTCACTACTTTCATTGAGAATATAAGTTAGTGTTTAAGAACTTAGATCTTATTGAAGGCAAGTTTTCATTACTCATCAACATCAAATCAATTATAGTTGGTAGCTAATCAACCATAAAGCATAAGCACAAGTCTTAAACTAACAAAATCATGGAGGACATAAATCACTTACTTCATAATCACAACTAAAACAAGTTCATCTAACTCTAGGATTAAAGAGCAGCTAGACATCATATTAAGAACATTTAAGCATAAACAAACTTGCACAAAGCCATGAAATTTAAGCACAAGAGATAAGTAAGGAAGAGGAATCTTATTCAATTTCTTGAAGTTGAATCCATAAACTTCTTCACAAGTTGATCTCCCAAATACAAAGTGCAAGATTCCTCACAACTCTCACTTTTTCTCTTTTTAGAAACTACAAACTAAGAACTAGAACTAATCTAATGAACTAGAGCTATTCTCTAGTCTTTTTTCCCTCTCTTTAATGGAATACTTCTAATTGTCTACAAAGGCCCTATTTATAGAAGATTACAACCATATGCATCCAAAATTATGTCATGTGAATACAAGACAAATTGGCCTTCAAAGTCAAGGAAAATGGCTTCTTCTCTTTTTGTCTTCATGCATTTGATCCTTTGAATTTCAATATGGTTGTAATGTTGAAGCAAATTGTGTTTTGAATTTATGAGTTGTTTCTTCAACTTCACAAGATTCTTCTTGCTTTCATTGAAATTCTGAAAATTGAGGTGGAAGTGGCTGAAAAGCAATTCAGTGCAACTTGCAGCCGTCACTTCGAGGATCCGCGGGTGATCCATGAGGCTGACTCGGGATCACATGGCGGATCTGCTCCCTCTCGCGTGAGAGGGATTCAGAGCTAATCATTTCTTCCACTTGTTGTTGCTTCCGGTTTGTTCGCGACTCCACTTGAAACTTACAAATTTTGAGCTTTTGTCGTGGGTGGCGTTTATCAGACTTTTATCCCTTTGACTCTCATTGATTAATTATGCGATTTGCATTTTCCAATTTAGAACTTCATCCATTTCGTATTTCAACTTTTCAACTTTTCTTCCAAACTTCTTGGCAAATATCCACATTTTCATCTCATTTGATAATTGAACAAGAAATCTTACAAAAACATGAAGATTTCACCACATTAATCCACAAAAATGCACTTTTCTACTTAAACCACAAAATGTAGAATTTCAATAGAAACCCTAGTTCATTAGCCACAAAAATACCAAAAACACACAAAAACTACATAATTAATCTTACTAAAAATATGCAAAATATTGACTTATCAAACTCCCCCACACTTGAATCATTGCTTGTCCTCAAGCAATCAAGAAATACAAACCAACAATGATTTAAGTGTTCGTGCACTTTTAAATTCAATTTCTCAAAACAAGGTAGATAACCATTTTGCAATTATCCATTAAACCACAAGTACTTATAATACCAAGTAGAAGAGAGTAATTATACCATAAATTCTACTAGTTCAATTCAATTTCTCACTCCTTACCCAATTTCACAAGCAAGGTGAATCATATAGCCAATAAAATGCTTCCTAAACCCATAATCATCTTTAAAAGAGGGATTTATTCATAATTCATATCAAACATATATTTAACCTGTGAAAATGTCTTTTGATGAGAAGATTGACATTTTTAGATGAAGAACCCCTGTTACTCAATATTTCACTTTACTTGCCTACTTTTTATTCAAGTACCGTTTGACGCGAAAGTCGACATTTTTAGATGAAGACTCCCGGTTACTAAGCACATTGAAATAGAGCTTTCACTTTTCTTTTCTTTTTTTTTTAACATAAAGGAACAAAAATAAATATTCCCTCAAAAGAATAATCATGAGAAAAGTACTACATTTATCGACCACATTTATCACTCTACTATGCAAAAATCAAATAAAGAGAAGAAATCTCATTAAACATACAAAATTAGGCATAATTTCCTCCGTTTTACAAGATATACTTTCCTTAAATTGCAAAAATTTTAATCACAAAATAGCTATCTCCAAGTTAATTGAGAATTTGAAACATTTGGACAGGATTGTTCAAAAAAATTTTGCAAATTTTCCCCATAACTCAATCACATAATTCCTCCCCTCCCCCCCACTTAAAATGCACATTGTCCTCAATGTGTAAGAAGGAATAATAAGATAAGATAGATAAGAAAGTAATACTCCCCCTTATTAACGTGATTGAATTGGTCCACTTTGCTTCACATCTTTGATGAGTGCCATCCGAGAACCTTTAATCCCTGAAAAAATTTGACAAGAAACTGCAGGAAAAGGTTAATTTCAAGGAGCCGCGAAGCACAGTTTGTGTTTCAGTTCGCAGATTTTGGTGGGTAGGTCTCAGAACTAGATCCGCGACCCATGGATCCGCGAGGAGTAACTCGCGTATCGACTTCGCGGATGTACAGAAAACTCCTCTGATCCTGATCCGCGAGCCTCAGATCCGCGATGTGTACATCGCATATTGACTCGCGAATCCTTCTGGAAATTCAGTTCTGCAGTTTTTCTGCAACTGTTTCATTGGTTTATTCAAATTCTACTATTTCTAGAATAAAAATCATGTTTGTTAATTATGCAATGCACCTTCTCTAACACATGTAATATGATCAAAACAACATAATTAACCTCAATTCTCAAATCACAAACAACTAAAACACAAATTGAGGTACGAAGATGTTTGCATTTTCACTATTCATCGTGCACCAAAAAGGTTATTTTTGCATGCTTGACTTTCCTACAAGACAAACACAACAAACACACTTAAAAACATAAAACACACTTGCTTAAACATAAAATCACACCAAACTAACACAAATTTTAAACAAAATTGGGTTGCCTCCGAAGAAGTGCTTTTGTTTAAAGTCGTTGGCTCGATTCAAAAGTGTTTCTCTTTAAAAGTCACTTTGGAGGTGAAAAGGAACTTGTTCCTTCCCAAGGGTTAAAGCTTTTGGTTCCATTCATCATTAATGAAGCTTCCCCTTTCTCCAAATCATCCTCATCATCAAACAAAGAAGGATTAGTATTGTCACATATAGAATGAGGAATTTTCGAAAAACATTTAAAACAATCCCAAAGTTTACTTGGTTTTTTCTTTTTTTCTTCATTAACTTTAGGGATTTCATGCTCTTTAAAGATCTCTTTTTCTTTGTTCTTCACATGGAACATATCATTAACAAATAAGCCATCATTATGCAATTCTTGAACAATATCTACCTCTTGAGGCTTAAAAGCTTTTCCATGCCATAATTCAAGATCTTTATTTTCATGGAGGTTAAACACAAATTCTTCTTCATTCACTCTAAACTTAATTATGCCTTCGTGAACATCAATTAGAGTGCCGGCGGTAGCTAGAAATGGTCTACCTAAAATAATAGGTAAATGAACATCTTCTTTCATATCAAGCACAATAAAGTCGACCGGAATAAAGAAATCCTTAACCTTTATAAGGACATTTTCAATCATACCAACCGGGCGCTTTAATGACCTATCCGCCAATTGAAGAGTGATGTTTGTGTCCTTCATCTCCCTTAAATCAAGTCTCCGAGCTATGGAAAGTGGCATCAATGATACACTTGCACCTAAATCGCACAAAGCATTAGAAAATTGGAGATGACCAATAGTACAAGGTATAGTAAAGCTTCCCGGATCCTTGAGTTTTTGTGGAAGTTTATTTTGAATTCTAGCCGAACATTCCTCCGCTAATGCTATGGTCTCATAATCTTCAATCTTCCTCTTTTTGGACATGATATCCCTCAAAAATCTAGCATAAGAGGGAATTTGTGAAATAGCATCAATAAAAGGAATGTTAATTCTTATTTGTTTAAAAATTTGAGCAATTTTCTCAAATTCCTTCTCCTTATTGTTCTTCTTCAACCTATCTGGAAAAGGAATAGAGTTAGAAGCATTCTTAATAGGAATATGAGAAGAAGGCATATCAATATCAACATGTTTATCAAATTCTTCTTCTTTTTCCTTATTTTTCTCATTTTCTTGAATTTTACCACTTTTACCAAGGTTATTATCCTCTAATGTTCTACCACTCCTACGAGTGATTGCATTAACAAGTTCTCTTGGATTAACCTCAGTTTTACTTAGAAGCTCCCCCGGTTTTCTTCCATTAAAGGCATTAGCTAATTGACCTATTTGGAATTCTAGACTTCTATGCATGTGGTCAATTTTCTTATCCATTTGTTCAAACCTTTCATTTGTACTTTGAGCATGCTTTTCTAGGGCTTTTTCCCAAGTTGGTTGAGGCTCAAGTGGTTTAGAAGGAAATCCGGGTGGATTAGAAGATCTTTGGTTATGAGGTTGATCCCTCTATCCAAAATTAGGATGATTCTTCTATCCGGGGTTATAAGTACTTGAATAAGGATTGTTTTGAGGTGGTCGGCTGAAGTTGTTGGCAAAGTTAACTTGCTCAACATTCTTACACATGCAAGTGTCATGATTACCACCACAATTTGAACAATAAGCATTACTTACACAAGAACTTAAACCATTTCCTCCTTGTTTATTAAACATGCTAGTAAGATTTTACATTTGAGCACATAACATGTTAAGGGTGTCGAGTTCATACATACCGGCCAATCTTCTTTGGTTACCTCTTTCATTAGCCCATTGGTAATTATTAGAAGCCATTTCTTCAATTAAACCTTGAGCTTCTTCGGTAGATTTTGCCATTAACGATCCATTGGCAGCGGCATCTATGATATTTTTGGTTGGTATAGAAAGACCTTGATAGAACGTTTGTACTACCAACCATTCCGGAAGACCATGGTGGGGGCATCTTCTTTGGAAATCTTTAAATCTCTTCCAAGCTTCATACAATGATTCACCATCTTGTTGGTGAAAACCTGTAATATCCATACGAAACTTATTAGTTTTGGCAGGAGGAAAATACTTATTTTAGAATGCTTTTACTAAATCACTCCATGAAGTAAAAGTATTGGGTGGATGAGAGTTAAGCCATACCTTTGCTTTGTCACAAAGTGAAAAAGGAAACCATCTTAATTTAATGGCATCATCACTTACTCCATTGTACTTAACAGTACCACATAAATCCGTGAAGTTAGCAAGATGTGTGTTGGGGTCCTCGGTTGCATTTCCTCTAAATTGGCTTATTTGGATCATTTGAATGAGTGCCGGTGAAATTTCAAAGTTATTAGCATTAATAGTCGGCCTTGCCACACTTGTTTGAGCACCGGATTCATCCGGCAAGGCGTAATCTCTTAATGCTCTTGGCCTTGATTCCTCCATTGCTATGGATTGTTCACCTTCACTTTCCACCACAATATTTTCTTCTTGTTGTTGGACACGTCTCCTTCCTCTTCTCGCCGTCTTTGGAAGTTGATCTCTTGAATGAAGAGATTGGCGTACCTACAAGGAACAAAGAAAAATACTACAAAAATAAAATCTAGACTAATAAAGCTTGTTTTAACTCTAATGTTGCACCTAGGCCTAGCTTGAGAAACTAGTCTAGGAAAACCATTAGTTCCCCGGCAGCGGTGCCAAAAACTTGATAGGGATTTTCTTTACTTCTCAAAAGTTAAAAAACCTTGATAACCCTATATTACCGCAAGTATACGAATCGTTTATTGAGTATAGGGAAATAAGGTGTCGATCCCACGAGCAACTATGGTTTTACAAACACTAAAGTTTAATCACTTGTTTTATTATCTAGAAAGACAATATAAAAGAAGGCAATTAAAGTAAAGGAAAACTAGATAAAAGGGAGAAGGTGGTAAACCGTCCTAAGAAAAAGGGATTTAAGCAATTTAAAACCAACCGTTAGGTATCAAAGACATCCAATTGGTGGTAGACAAGAAATAAGAAAGCAAGTAAAGAAATTAGATAGTTAAGTTAGAGAGAGTTTTAAGATCAAGTTGGAGGAATCCTAGAGCTTTGGAATCCCTTGTTATGCTTAGATTAAAAGTTAGTCAAGTTTATTATGTCCTTTCTCCAATGATTCGCTAAGGTATAACTTCTTTTTGTATGCCACCACTTTCGTTAATGGTCATGTGTAGTGCAAATTCTCGTTTAAGATGAACTAGTCACTCGGAATCGCTTTCGCCAATTCCTTAACTCCTTGGAATCTTTCTTGACCTATTTTCATAGAGAAAAGAGAAAAACAAGTTAAATAAGCTCAATGAAGTTATAGTATAAAACCAAAACCAACCAACTATATTCACTACTTTCGTGAGAACATAAGTTAGTGTTTAAGAACTTAGATCCTATTGAAGGCAAGTTTTTCATTGCTCATCAACATCAAATCAATTGCGGTCGGTAGCTAATCAACCATAAAGCATAAGCACAAGTCTTAAACTAACAAAATCATGGAGGACATAAATCACTTAACTACTTCATAATCACAACTAAAACAAGTTCATCCTAACTCTAGGATTTAAGAGGCTTAGCTAGACATCATATTAAGAACATTTAAGCATAAAACAAACTTGCACAAAGCCATTAAATTTAAGCACAAGAGATAAGTAAGGAAGAAGGAATCTTATTCAATTTCTTGAAGTTGAATCCTTGATTTTCTTCACAAGTTCATCTCCCAAATACAAAGTGCAAGATTCCTCACAACTCTCACTTTTTCTTTTTTTAGAAACTACAAACTAAGAACTAGAACTTAACTAATGAACTAGAGCTATTCTCTAGTCTTTTTTCCTCTCTTTAATGGAATACTTCTAATTGTCTACAAAAGGCCCTATTTATAGAAGATTACAACCATATGCATCCAAAAATTATGTCATGTGAATACAAGACAAGTTGGCCTTTCGAAAGTCAAGGAAAATGGCTTCTGAAATCTCTTTGTCTTCATGCATTGAATCCTTTGAATTTCAATATCAAATGATTTGTAATGTTGAAGCAAATTGTGTTTTGAATTTTCTATGAGCTGTTTCTTCAACTTCACAAGATTCTTCACGCAGCTTTCATTGAAATTCTTCTGAAAATTTAGCTGGAAGTGAGCTGGAAAATCCGGAATTCGGCTGCAAGTTGCAGCCGTCACTTTCTGACGATCCGCGAGGTGGATCCGCAAGGCAGAGGCTCGCGGATCACATCGCGGATCTGCTCCCCTGTCTCCTGTGAGAGGGATTTGCGAGCTAATCATTTCTTCCACTTGTTGCTTCGCGTTTCGACTTGCGACTCCACTTGAAACTTGCTAATTCCGAGCTTTTTGTCGTGAAATTGGCACGTTAATTGCTCCGACTTTTATCCCTTTGATTCCTCGTTGATTGAATTGCAATTTGCATTTTCCAATTTAGAACTTCATCCATTTCGTATTTCAATTTTCCAACTTTTCTTCCAAACTTCTTGGCAAATATCCACATTTTCATCTCATTTGATAATTGAACAAGCAATCCTACAAAAACATGAAGATTTCACCACATTAATCCACAAAAATGCACTTTTCTACTTAAACCACAAAATGTAGAATTTCAATAGAAACCCTAGTTCAATAGCCACAAAAATACCAAAAACACACAAAAACTACATAATTAATCTTACTAAAAATATGCAAAATATTGACTTATCAATTAGCTGCATGTCCGAGGTTTCAAGGGAGCAGTGTGGCTAGGCAAGTGAGTCATCCCAATTCCAGTCAGGCTAGTGCATTAGGAAGTCGACCAAGGGTTCCGGCTAAGGTCTACATCATTAACCAGCAACAAGTCTCCAATCCAGTTGAAATTGTTAAAGGTACTATCCCTGTCTTTCAGTGTTTAGTAAAGTTTTAGTTGCTCCGGTGCTTTCCATTCAACTGTTAAACTTGCTTTTTTTATGAAGGGTAGATATAGAACCTGTTAGAGTACTCTATGATCTTAAGGTTCGAACACCATGGGAGACTAGAGTTTAATTACAAGTGGAGTACACTAGGATCGTGATTTTGGGTAAGAGAAAGAAAGATTTTGGGATCTGATTACTATACCCTAGGTTAAGGAAGCCCATGAGGAAACAAAGTTAATCCGAGAAGGGCTCCAAACCGCTTGAAGTCGACAGAAAGATTACATGAATAATCGGAGGAAGGACTTGGAATTCAAAGTAAGAGAGGAGGTAGAGTGACCCCATCCAAGAACTTGAGGTTAGTATGAATGGGAAGTAAGAATGTATTAGCGGTTTTGTAAATAGATCTATGTGTTCCATAATTGCATTGATTAAGGGAGAGACATCTTCGGGTAAAACCCTTGGAAGGTAAATCTTGGTGGAAACATAATTGGATTAAGGTGACCTCTGGAGTATATATATATATATATATATGCATTTGGGGAGTTTTAGTGATGACCACATTATAAGAATTGAATTCATACCATTGTCGATGAAATGAGTGTTATTCTAGAAATAAAAAGATATCGAAGTCGAGGAGGCGTTATTTTATGAAGAACATCATGTGCAGATTCATGATAAAGAAGTGAAAGATTTGAGAAATAAGAAGATTCCTTTGGTCAAAGTTCTTTGGAGAAATCATGATATTGAGGAAGCGACTTGGGAGTTAGAGAAGGAAATGCAGAAAAAAAAAGTACGAGTTGTTCGCCTAGAAAGGTAAGGAATTTTGAGGACAAAATTCTTCGAAGGGGGGAAGGATGTGAGGGCCTCAAAATTCAAATTTGTTTTAAAAAAAATGTGTAATAACATTTATTTTGTGTTCATTTGTTAAAATATGAGTGAATTTATGTTTAAAGTGAATATTTTCCAATTTAGAGAATTTTATACGAATTAATTGCCGGTGTGTGGTTTTTAGATTTAAAGCGTTAAATTTTTGAAGTGTGATTAGTGACTTTAAATTGAAATTGAGCATATGTAGTGATATTATGGGAATATTATTATGGTTGGACAGTATTAGAATGAAATAAAATAGTGTAAGTTAGACTGTCGTGCGCGACGCGACATAAAGTGACCCAAAAGTCACTTTTTCCCTAAATCAAGGGATGGGCACCTTTTTGTCTCATAAGCCTTGACTTTTGGGGTTCCTTGAGGCTTTATTTTCAGCTGCACATTTTGGAGAAGAGAGAGGGAGAGGCCGAGAGCAACAAGAGGGAGAGAGAGTGAGAGAAAATTCTTGCCTTCTTCATTTCTTCTTCCTTGCTTCCTTGGAGCTTCAAGCCACCATTGAAGGCCATCATTCTCTCCATTCTTGCAGCTGTGAGAGAGGGAAGAGAGAGGAGCTGGTCCGGTTCTTGGGGGAGAAAAAGAGAGGAAAAGAAGAGAAAGAAAGAGAGCTTGTGGTGTGTTGTTCTTATTCTTGGAGTTTTGTGGGAAATCACCAACAAAGCTAGTGGATCAAGGGCAAAGCTAGAAACTTGTGGAATTTGCTAGGCTTGGAAGCATTCTTGGCAGGAGGAACTCACAAGATCTTCTTTGATCTTGTTGGATCTTGATAGATCCGGAGGTATAAGTTTCAAAACTACTAGATATAGCTTTATTAGTGTTAAATATCATAGATCCATGGTTCACTTTGGTAGAAATGATTACATCTGAAATGATGAAGTTGGGCTCTTGAAATCCCAACCTAGGTAGCGGACTTGAGGTGGATTTTAGGTAGCGGACTTGAGGACCTGATTGTGGATTTGTATGATATTCGTGAAATAGTCTTGATATGGCTTGAAAGTAGGGTTTTGTTGTTGGAAATTTTGGAAGAAAAATGTATGAGATGGCTGAACCCATGCTTGGTGATTTTAATATTTGATTTCGAAATTTTATGATTTTTTCTTGAAAAGATTTTGCCTAAGAATATATGTGTTATGTTCATCTACGAGAGTATATTTGAGTAGATTTGAATTTTAAATGATGAAAAGTGAAGTTTCTCATAAACTTTTGGATAAAAAGTGTTGAATAATTGTGAAACAAGCGATTTTGAGGTATGAGACCTCACCTAAATTCTATAATAAAAAGGATTTGAAAGTGATGGTTTGGGAGTACATCGGTGGCGTGATATATTTGAAATGATATAGTGATTTCAAAAAGACCCATTGAAGCATTTTGCCAAGTGAAATGAATGTTTTTCCTAGAGGGAAGTGGGGAAGACTAGTGATTGAAATCAAGAAATGAAAGTGAATAATTTTAGTTAATGAGTGGGGAAATGAATCTCAACTACTGTTTTCATTTGTTTAAGGGACGTGCAAGGAAGTGAATTTGACCCTAACATGGAAGCCGAACTCTACTATTTCGGTGAGTCTCCATACTTGTTATGTGATTATGTGAAATTGGTCTGAATTGTATTTGATTATGTTATTTGATGTGAAAACTTGATTTAACAAACCATCAAGTGAGGTAGTGTGTACTTTATCGCACTTACCTATATTTGAATGGAAAAAATTGCAAAAATATGTTGATGTAAATTAAGAGTATTTGATGTGATTTGTGTGTGTATGAAATTTCGGGAGTTCCCGAAACCTATTGCCAAGCCGTTCGACTCGAGCTGTAGGCTAGGCCTAGGCCGAGAAGAAAGTGATGAGCCATAGGGTTATTTATGTAATGTGATGTGATGTGTGCTCTGGACTTGGTGTATGGACTTGTCCCTGATGGAAGAGCACTAATTATTTTTATGTGACTGAATGGGAGAAAGTGCTACGCCTACTAGGGCGGGAGTCACCTCTTAGCCCATATCAGTTTTTGTGTGACTGAATGGGAGAAAGTGCTACGCCTACTAGGGCGAGAGTCACCTCTTAGTCCATATCAGTTTTTATGTGACTGAATGGGAGAAAGTGCTACGCCTACTAGGGCGGGAGTCACCTCTTAGTCCTTATTAGTTACTTTTATGTGATAAACTATGTGACAAACTATGTGCAGAGTCGGGGCCGATGGGGGTTTGGTGGAATAAGAAGAAGTGGAGATCTACATGGATTATATGTATGAAAAGTTGACGGGGTGTCAACTACAAGAGTTATGCACCAGTCCGAGGATGTGCTCCAGTTTCGAGGACCTTAGCCCCTGAGGGCTACCTGTATCCTTCCTATGTGATGTTAATCACTTTCCTTATTTGTTCAATTCTGAATGAGATTATTTGAAGTGAAATATTACATGTGTTATGTGTTTTACATGCTTTTGGAACTCACTGGGCTTTTAGCTCATTCTTTCCAATTTGTTTTCCTTAGCAGGGACAGGGAACCCAAGCGAAGGTGCTAAACGTTAGTATCAAGATTTACTTTTGTATATGTCTTGAGGGAATTGAATTATGAATTTAGGATATTGTAATGTGGAATTTTAAATGTGTATTTAAGTACGATATGTATTTTGGGATTGTAAGGCTGGAATAATGTATTTGAAAATTATTGTTGGGTTTAGATTTGTGATTGAAATTTGAATTTGGTATATTAGTGATTTTTGTGTGAGTGAGTCCTAGCGGGAGTTAGGCAGGCGGTCCACAGATGCCTTAGGGTACATCCTAGGAAGAAGTGGGGCTGTCACAAAAACTACTGAGCAAAATAAAGCTACAACTAGAATTACGTAATACTCCAGATGATCAGAAGCAAGAATTAACTACGAATGCAAAAACTTCAAAATTTTCAAATAGAAAACTACGTGAGCTTGGAAAAGTAGTAAGCAGAACTTATTAAAAGAGACAAACCCAAATTACAACATGAGTAAGGAAAAATAGCAAGAAAACATACAGAGAGTAATTTATTTCTCATAATTGGAAAAAAAACCATCAGGAATCAAAATTTACAACATAATTAAGCCTGTAAACATCCAAAAATGCAATAAGCCTGTAAATTATTAATCAGAAAATCTAGTAGAACTTTTCTAATGCAGAATGCCATCCAAAAAGTCAGAGCAAAACAAATACAGATACATTTTTAAAGAATTTGTACAACAATCTTACATCCAAATCATAAGACTGCAATAACACAATCTTAGCCATCGTCATTGTCCTTCATTTGCATGCCATCTGTGGAAATGATTTATCTATCAACAGCAGTAGGTTCCACTCCTTGTCTCACCCAACATACATCTTCATCTCGAGCAATTGGACATTCATCAAGATCTTGTGCAGAATATGCCTCAAAATCATTAAATTTTGAATAGACATTAAAATTATCTCTTCTAGCTATCTTTACTACAACATTCCAATCAGAATCAATCGGATCAGGAACACACCAACACTGTTCTGCCTGAGTGGATAAAATAAATGGTTCATCCCCAAAACCATTATTGGTGTACAACAAATGCTTGAAGTTTACTAATGTAAATTTAAATTCATCTTGCATTTTCCCTTTCTCATTATCAATCCAATCACATTTGAATAAAATATATTGCATTTCATTCGTGTACCTGACCTTGATAATATCTGTCACCACCCCATAATATGTTACTTCTCCAACACGAGGATTTCGATCTTTGGCACTAGAAAAACTTACTGTGCTTGCTCTAAGCATGACTCCACTGTTTTGAGTGGCTTTACTAGCTTCATAGCTCTTTGTACGAAATCGAAAGCCATTTGCATTGCATATATTAAAGCTTCGAGCCCACCAATCTGGACCAGTAGCTAATTTTCTAATCTCTTCTGTTAACTGTACCTCAGAAGTCATTTGCAAATCATGTATCTACATTAACATTTACAATGTCAGTCTTTAAAACTAAGTACTCAGAATATAGAAGAACTCACATTACTTACATGATTTTTAAACCACTCATGAAAAGTCTCATTGTGGAGTCATTGAATTTGATTTCTTCCTATCCTTGGGCTATCTCTTGCAAGTGTAGCCATATGCATGCTATTCAATTAATCAAAAAATAGTTTATTTATTTACTATACTTAAAAAAAATTAAAGAAAAAGATTGTCCAGTCTTTACTTACTCTCGATAAGGAGTGATTGCATCTATGTTGACAAGCACATATCGATGTATTTGAACCCAAGTGACAATATCTAAATATATTTGTTTTCCATTTCCTAAAAGGCGACCGATTTCACTATTCCCATGGCTATTTCGTGGAGGTCAGTTGGACTTTGTGTGACAGCCCCACTTCTCCCTAGGGGGTACCCTAAGGTATCCGTGGACCGCCTGTCTAACTCTCGCCAGGACTCACTCACATAAATATCGCTAAAATACCAACTAACAATCCAAACACAAATCTAAGCCCAACAATAAATTTACGAATACATTACACCATTCTTACAATCCCAAAATTACATGAAATACTTATCAAACGTTCAAATTCTCATAATACAAAAGCTCTCAAAATCACAATCCAAGTTTGTCACACCAATACAAACACAAACCCTAACTCTAAAGGTTGGCTCCTTCACTTGGGTTCTCAGTCCCTGTTAAGGAAAACAAATTGGAAAGAGTGAGCTAAAAAGTCCAGTGAGTTCCAAAAAGGCTTACAATTCACGTAAAACAGTTCAAATCATACTTCAAGTATACAATTTAAATCAAGTAGATAGACACTTAAATGGGTATTGCTCGTATAAACTACTCGAGGGACATTGCCGATCAAAGTAGACTAGTCAAGAGACTTCACCCAAGACATCACAAACCAGTCGAGAGTACTCACCCTACGACGTCACTTTATTTCATTGAAACTAGTCGAGGGTATTCATCCTACGACAGCACATACTAGTCGAGGGCTTTCGCTCAATGACGTCACAATACTTCTCTGAAACTACTCGAGGGACTTCGCTCAAAGAAGTAGACTAGTCGAGGGAATTCACCCAACCACATCACAATATTTCACTGAAACTAGTCGAAAGATTTCGCCCAACGACGTCGCATTATTGAATTGAAACTAGTCGAGGGACTTCGCCCAACGACGTCACATTTGTCACAAGATAACACACTATTCTTTTAATTCCCGAAATCACACGAAAAGGAGTAAACACTCACATGGTAGTTCAAATCATAAAACAATTCAAATATATTTCTCGTAAAATTCAAGTCTTTCAAATAATCCAAACTCATTTCAACAAATCATTTCTTTGCAAACAATGGCAAGATTTTCATCTAATAGATTAAAATATTTGATTTAAAAAGGGATTGGAATACTCACACATATAGGACACTGGAAAACACTTTCACAATTTCTTTTATTTCAAATAAAGGTAAGTGCGATGAAGTACACACTACCCCACTTAACGATTTGAAAATCTAAAATCACTTCAAATCACTTGACCAATACACTTCGAATCATATTCACAAAACACGTAACATACATTGAAACTCAACATAGCAGTAAACTTCGTTTTCCAAGGTAGGATCTGGTTCGAATCCTTCCTCACCTCCTATTATCACGAAAAAGGAAGAAATGAGTTTCGCCTCACACACAGCGAAACTAAACTCAAATAATTTATTCACTTCTCTTATTAAGGCTCTTTACAAAATTTCCTTAACTCTGCTCAACAAAGAGTAATCATTCGGGTCGAAACTCATTTTTCAAGATTCCATTTTCAAGCCAAAATTTCACATAAACAAACAACTCTATCGATGCACTCCATTTAGGCAATTTCTAATTTTTTAGCACTTTGAAATAAAGTGAGGTTTTTCACCTCCAAATCACTCATTTGATCTCACTCTTAACACTGCACTATAAGCCATCATTCTAACACACTTTTCAAACAATTTTCACTAGTTTTCAATACACAAAATTCATGAAAATTAGTTAAAGTATCTCAAATCCTTAAATTTGCCCAAAATAGCACTTTTCCCGCAAAGCTTAGTGAAATTCAATTTCTCACAACAGAAGTTCAAGTTTTTAACTCTTTTAGAACATTTTCTCATAAACGAACATAATACATATACATTTAAGCAAAATCTAATCATTGAACATCATAGAAATTCGAAATCACATTTTAAAATTACCAAGCATGGTTCAGCCATCACTTATCACTTTCCTTCAATATTTTCAACTACAAAATCTACTTTCTAACCATAGAATGAACTCATTTCACATATATCAAACACAACCACAATCAGGCCCTCAAATCCACTGCCTAAAAGCCATCTCAAGTCCGCTACCTAAGTTGGGAATCCAAGAGCCCAACTCCATTGTTCCATACACATGCATTCTTGACAAAATGAACCGTAGATCTACAAGATTTATCATTACTAAAGCTAAATCCAGGAGATTCAAGTGATATACCTCAAGATCTATATAGATCTAACAAGATCAACCAAGATCTTGTGAGTTCTTCTCAAGGATGACACTCCCAAGCTTAGAAACTCCAAAAGCTTCAACCTTAACCAACGATCCGCTTGATTTGATGATGATTTTCCACCAAGAACTCAAGATCAAGAAGCAACCAACTTAAACAAGCTTTCTTTCTTCTCTTTTTCTCTCCCTTAAGGTTCGGATCACACACACATACACTCTCTCTCTCCCGGCGGCCAAGAATTGAGAATACACAAGAGAAATAAAGGCTTCAATGGAACCTCCAAGCTTCGAGAAAGGGTGGATGAAGAAAATGAAGAAACTCTCAAGCTTTCTCTCTCTTTTCTCCCTCTACTCTCTCGGCCTCACACACACTCTCTCTAAGCTCTCAATTTGGCTAAAAAATGAAACCACAAGAAGCAAGGGATAAGACTTTAAGGGACAAAATATGTGGCTTTCCTTGATTCATGGAAAAAGTGGTCAAATGACCACTTTTTGTCACGTCGACGCGCGACACTCTAACTTTTACTGGTTTATCTCATTTTGACACTGTCCAATCTTAAATATATCCCTATAATATCTCTACATATGCTCAATTTCCTCTTAAGATCGCTAATCACACTTCGGAACAATAATTAGCGCTTAAACGGGCCGAAAACGCACACCGGCAAATAATTCTCGAAAAATTCTCTAAATTAGAAAATAATCACTCAAAATATAAATTCACTCATATTTGGGTGAACAAACATAATATAAATATTATTTTACATTTTAAAATAAAATTTGAATTTTGAGGCCCTCACATCTTTCCCCTCTTAAAAGAATTTCGTCCTCGAAATTCACATTTTATATACAAATAGTTCTAGATACTTCTTCTTCACTACATTCTTATTCAACCCTTAATATCCAACTCACTGAGCATATTAGCAACTTCCGCCCTCCAACCCAAAATTCACAATCCTTATATACCAAGATAGTAATCAAACTTTGGCTCCTAAGAAATGTTGTAATCTCCAAATCATAAGGCAACCTAACAAGTTTTAGGTCAACACCACTCATAAATGCAAGATTCATAATGAATGTAATGGTTGAATGAACCAATACTTTAGCTAGTCGATGAAAGATGGAGGTTGTACCTTCAGACCTTGAGGGAGGCGAAAAGAATCGTTGTTGGTCAATAGCATAAACCCTATTTGGAACCCCGATCATTTTCCCAGCGGCAGCACTAGCTCGGTTTGGCTGTCCATCACTGGCCTCCTTCTCTCTTGGGCCTTGGGGCATGTAGCTACGATGCTCACTACTTCCACATTAAACATTTCCCTTCTTTCCTCAACACCTATCTCCGTATGATTTAGCCTTCCACAAAAATCGCAACGCAAACCTGGAGTTAATGCTTGGCTTCCTTTCAAGACGCTCCTTGATTGTCCCTTTCCACTTGGTGACCCGCCAGAGAATGCCTCTCTCGTCATAGCTCCTCTCGACGCTCCAAGGATGTTCACTTCACTTATTTCTCTACGAAGCTTGGGGTTGGGCATTTCCTGGTTCACTTGGCTACTACTAGAACATTCCTTTTCTTGCATTGAAAGCCTCCACTTGAGCCTTTGCTTTCAATTCTTTGGGCCTTTCGATTGCATCACTAAAGTTGTTAATTTGGGCAGCTGCTAAACCTTCTTGAATTTTCACATTTAACCCTATACAAATCTCCTTATTCTCAGCTGTTGGTTGCCACCAACTTCGGGGTAGAATCTGGACAATTTTGTGAACAGTGCCTCATATTCCGTGACACTTAGTGTTCCTTGTCGACACTTAATAAATTCATCTTCTCTTTTCTCTTGGATTAGGGGAGGGAGGAATTTAGCATTAAACTCTCAAGTGAAGTTCATCCATGTCCGAGGGGTTTGGTCTCTATCCCATTTAACCCTAATGATGTTCCACCATGATCGGACGGCTCCCTCAAATTGAAATGCCATGAAAGTCACTTGTCTTTCCTCGGAGTAGTTTAGAGCGGCGAATATGTCACTTATTCTTTCTAACCAATTCTCAGCCATTTCGGGATTAGGTCCTCCAGAGAATTTAGGTGGGAAAAATTTTTGAAATCACTCTAAGGCCCTATCCTCACCATCTTCAAGGCCTATAGGTTGATTGGCAAGTCCAGGACCTTGTTGGTTAACCATATGCTCTAGGATGTCTATCATGCGGTTAATGGCAATAGTTACTTGTTCCCTAACCTCAATCCTAGGCTCACAATTTTGGTCAACCGCTGACTCTCGATCTCCTCCCATATTTTGGGGTTGTCTAAACCCTCTCCCACAGGCTCATCCCCTCCTTCTACTGTCCATGGTCTTTTAGAGGGCCAATGTTTAAGGTAAATACGAAAATAAAATATTAGCAAATTGAATTCCAAACGGAATCAAAATATTTTATATCTTCATAACAAGAGAAGGAGTACTCAAGTATGTCACAATAATACATTCATTTTCAAAGGAAACACATCAAGTCACATTACACTTACAAATAGAAGCAAGCAAAGAAATGGTAGCTAGAAGAATTACGCAAGCATGCAAATACAGGGACGCTAAGCCTCTAATGGTTTTCTCAGAAAAGAGGGTACTTATTATTCAAATTTCCAACCTCTTTACCCTTGCTAGGGTTTAGTGTTGCATTGTTCTAGTTCACTTCATATCAAAACCAAATAACCACAGAAATCCAACACTAATATCCTGATAACACACACTTTCAAGCACCGAAATGAGAAGAAAGTCAATTCACCTCATGGTTGGCCACCCAAGAGGTCCATCAACTCAACTCTCATTCCTGCCTGACATATCAAATATATTACACAATTTACTGCAAGAATACATCCAGCGCTTAAGCTATCCCCATAGTTATCTCTCCTTTCAATCATCACAGTTATTGATCTCTTAAACTATTCACAACATCACTAGTATATTCTTGGTCCCCTAATCACACTAACTGCATGTTCTCAGATACGCTCACTCTATTTTCTCAGTCCTTATACCGGAATTGTATGTTCAATTCTCAAAATAAGCTTTTGAAAATATAACCAGAACTATTGAGGTTACAAAATTCTCTTCAAGATCAGGGTTTACCTTTACTAAAACGGAAGTTCATAATTCCTTCAAACTTAAGATTTCTTTTTCAAACATGGGTAAAATCATGTGTGAAAATGTATTAATTTAAAGTCAAGAATTGATAAACACGATTGGAAAATTTCAACTTTCCTCTTAGATCCGCTATACAGAAATCTAGCAAACTCATTAATTTCTTTTCAACTCTTAATTCAAAAATATAGTGGATTTCACATACACGTCAAGAGCTACATGTTATAGAGTATTCAAAACACACATGTGTCATCTTCAACCATCGGTTGAAAAATAAAACTAGTTCATCTCAATTTCCTTTTAAACTTCAGAGTGAAAAATTTCCAACAGTTGCACAAGTAGGAAAACGCATTTTGTTCTTTTGAAACCTCTAGCTCAAAACCATCGCATAAGGTATCAACTAATAATTTTCAATATCTTACTTCTATAGCGAATACCGATAGTCGCCTCGCTTTCTTCCATTCTTACAAGTACAGTGATCATTCAAGTCTCAGTCAATTTTCACTATAAATCTCTCACATAATGTTTCACTTCAATGTAATATTACCTAGCTCTTCAATTTTGTTTCCACCAATCCCATATAAGAAACTCTCAAGTCACAAATTCTCTTTAATCTCTAGGATATAGTAGGTTCTCCAATTCAATTAACAATCAAGTTAATCCCACAGTCCGGTATCCGAAACTTATAATTTAGGATACACCACAAAGATCTGAAACCTAAACTCTGATACCACCTGTGACAGCCCCACTTCTCCCTAGAGCGCACCCTAAGGTATTCGTGGACCGCCTGCCTAGCTCTCGCCAGGACTCACTCACATAACTATCGCTAAAATACCAACTAACAATCCAAACACAAATCTAAGCCCAACAATAAATTTACGAATACATTACACCATTCTTACAATCCCCAAATTACATAAAATACTTATCAAACGTTCAAATTCTTATAATACAAAAGCTCTCAAAATCACAATCCAAGTTTGTCACACCAATACAAAAACAAACCCTAACTCTACAGGTTGGCTCCTTCACTTGGGTTCTCAGTCCCTGTTAAGGAAAACAAATTGGAAAGAGTGAGCTAAAAAGTCCAGTGAGTTCCAAAAAGGCTTACAATTCATGTAAAACAGTTCAAATCATACTTCAAGTATACAATTTAAATCAAGTAGATAGACACTTAAATGGGTATTACTAGTATAAACTACTCGAGGGACATTGCCCATCAAAGTCGACTAGTCAAGGGACTTCGCCCAAGACATCACAAACTAGTCGAGGGTACTCACCCTACGACGTCACTTTATTTCATTGAAACTAGTTGAGGGTATTCATCCTACGACGTCACATACTAGTCGAGGAACTTCGCCCAATGACGTCACAATACTTCTCTGAAACTACTCGAGGGAATTCGCCCAACGAAGTAGACTAGTCGTGGGAATTTGCCCAACGACATCACAATATTTCACTGAAACTAGTCGAGGGATTTCACCCAATGACGTCACATTATTGAATTGAAACTAGTCGAGGGACTTCGCCCAACGACGTCACATTTGTCACAAGATAACACACTATTCTTTTAATTCCCGAAATCACACGAAAAGGAGTAAACACTCACATGGTAGTTCAAATCATAAAATAGTTCAAATATATTTCTCGTGAAATTCATGTCTTTCAAATAATCCAAACTCATTTCAACAAATCATTTCTTTGCAAACAATGGCAAGATTTTCATCTAATAGTAAAATATTTGATTTTAAAAGGGATTGGAATACTCACACATATAGGACACTGCAAAACACTTTCACAATTTCTTTTATTGCAAATGAAGGTAAGTGCGATGAAGTACACACTACCCCACTTAACAATTTGAAAATCTAAAATCACTTCAAATCACTTGACCAATACACTTCGAATCATATTCACAAAACACGTAACATACATTGAAACTCACCACAGTAGTAAAGTTCATTTTCCAAGGTGGGATCTGGTTCGAGTCCTTCCTCACCTCCTATTATCACGAAAAAGGAAGAAATGAGTTTCGCCTTACACACAGCGAAACTAAACTCAAATAATTTATTCACTTGTCTTAT
The DNA here is from genome assembly GCA_013103745.1 of Gardenia jasminoides. Lineage (NCBI taxonomy): Eukaryota > Viridiplantae > Streptophyta > Magnoliopsida > Gentianales > Rubiaceae > Gardenia > Gardenia jasminoides. The sequence goes on from CM023098.1 coordinate 41,525,102, forward strand.
TAAGACTATTTACAAAATTCCCTTAACTCTGCTCAACAAACAGTAATCATTCGAGTCGAAACTCATTTTTCAAGATTCCATTTTCAAACAAAAATTTCACATAAACAAACAACTCTATCGATGCACTCCATTTAGGCGATTTCTAATTTTTTAGCACTTTTAAATAAAGTGAGGCTTTTCACCTCCAAATCACTCATTTGATCTCACTCTTAACATTCCACTATAAGCCATTTTCAAACAATTTTCACTAGTTTTCAATACACAAAATTCATGAAAATTTGTTAACGTATCTCAAATCCTCAAATTTGTCCAAAATAGCACTTTTCCCTCAAAGCTTAGTGAAATTCAATTTCTCACCATAGAAGTTCAAGTTTTTAACTCTTTTAGAACATTTTCTCATAAACGAACATAATACATATACATTTAAGCAAAATCTCATCATTGAACATCATAGAAATTTGAAATCATATTTTAAAATTACCAAGCATGGTTCGGTCATCACTTATCACTTTCCTTCAATATTTTCAACTACAAAATCTACTTTCTAACCATAGAATGAACTCATTTCACATATATCAAACATAATCACAATCAGGTCCTCAAATCGACTACCTAAAAGCCACCTCAAGTCCGCTACCTAAGTTGAGAATCCAAGAGCCCAACTCCATTGTTCCATACACAAGCATTCTTGACAAAATGAACCATAGATCAACTAGATTTATCATTACTAAAGCTAAATCTAGGAGATTCAAGTGATATACCTCAAGATCTGTATAGATCTAACAAGATCAACCAAGATCTTGTGAGTTCTTCTCAAGGATGACACTCCCAAGCTTAGAGACTCCAAAAGCTTCAACATTAGCCCACGATCCGCTTGATTTGATGATGATTTTCCACCAAGAACTCAAGATCAAGAAGCAACCAACTCAAACAAGCTTTTTTTCTTCCCTTTTTCTCTCCCTTAAGGTTCGGATCACACACACATACACTCTCTCACTCCCGGCAGCCAAGAATGGAGAAGACACAAGAGAAATAAAGGCTTCAATGGAACCTCCAAGCTTCAAGAAATGGTGGATGAAGAAAATGAAGAAACTCTCAAGCTTTCTCTCTCTTTACCCCCTCTACTGTCTTGGCCTCACTCTCTCTCTCTAAGCTCTCAATTTGGCTGAAAAATGAAACCACAAGAAGCAAGGGATAAGACTTTAAGGGACAAAATATGTGAGTTTCCTTGATTCATGGAAAAAGTGGTCAAATGACCACTTTTTGTCGCGTCGACGCGCAACACTCTAACTTTTACTGATTTATCTCATTTCGACACTGTCCAACCTTAAATATATCCCTGTAATATCTCTACATATACTTGATTTCCTCTTAAGGTCGCTAATCACACTTCGGAACAATAATTAGCGCTTAAACGGGCCGAAAATGCACACCGTCAAATAATTCTCGGAAAATTCTCTAAATTAGAAAATAATCACTCAAAATATAAATTCACTCATATTTTGGTGAATAAATATAATATAAATATTATTTTACATTTTAAAAGAAAATTTGAATTTTGAGACCCTTACACTTTGTCTCCACATCATCCAAATATCTAGAACAAAAGTTAATGCATTCTTCCAATAGATACCCTTTTGCTATTGAACCCTCGGGATAAGCTCGATTGCGCACATATTTTTTAAGTGTGAGTAGGTACCTGCATTTGAAAACATAAACATCATTATAATTTTAACGTTGAATAAAAAAAAAAGATAGATAAAAATTTAGTTTTAAAGTCAAAATGACAAAGAAATATTTAGAAAACATTATTGACATAGCTTTCCAACCATCACCTTTCAATTGGATACATCCATCTAAATTGGACCGCTCCACCTACCAACGCCTCCTCCGCTAAATGAATAGGCAAATGCTCCATTATATCAAAATAGGAAGGAGGAAAAATTTGCTCTAGATGACAAAGTGTGAGTGCAATTCGATCTTGGGTGCATTCCAGCTGAGATTTTGATACGAACGTCGCCAACCTGTGACGAAACCCGCATAGACTACCATGGATCTAGAAGGGTCAATCTGCGTTTGGACTCGACGACACAGCGGAAGAATCAAGAACCCGTTGATCACAGGGTCAACGATCTCTTGATATGGTAGAGACGCCACAACCTAGCGTGTTCCTAGATTGATAAGTCAGATTGAATACCCTAGGATGATCTAAGATATTCAAGAGTTGCTTCAAGAAGCAAGAGAGAGAGACTCTCAAAGGTTTTCTTATTTCTGAATAATCTGCCGTCTGATGAAAAGTACAAAGAAATGCTTAAATACCCCTTACAAAATAACCTAAACATCTCACTAATAGGCTTAGGTTTGGCCACAGACTCTCTGGGGGTGAACCATGGGCTTATCTAATATAATTCTGAAAATATAAAAATTAACTAAAAATTACAAATTTTACGACGAGGATCCAGCGATATGGATCCGCGATGCATCTGGATTGGTCAGCGGATCTAACAACTTTGGCTTCTGATCAAGAAACGCGAGGCATGGATTCGCAATGTGAGGGATGCGGCTCCGGGTCGCGACTTCAGCGTTCACGCGCTTTGGCCCACACTCTCCACGCCCGAAGGCTTAAGGGCTTGGACCCCCGTCATGCACTTGTAATAAGGAGGCCTAAGGGTTGTCTTGGGCAGCCATGGATCGTATCATTCTCCTCTTCTTAAAGGCGATTTGTCCCTAAATCGAAGTTAAAGGATATGGCCAATGACATTACCTTCATAAAAGCAATCCATGCGACATGTCTCTCGCACAGGCGTAGGATCCACATGATTTTTGGCACAAAAGGCAATTCGGAGGAATAAAGTTGCTTGAACTCATGAATATTCTGGAGGTAATAACTCCGCATATCACATGTAGGATGAGTTTGATGGTGCTTTCCATTGGTGCGGCCAGTTTTGAGTGGATATACTTCAACGAAGGCGACCCGAGGAGATTCAACTCCTAGAAAATCAATGTTGTGGGACTCCGTGTAGTGGACAAGTGTGGCTGAGGCTGCACTGCAGGCTGGCTTGTCCACTTGGATTGCAACTTGGACACCTTCTCCATGAACCAAGGTTACTTGCTCTTGCTCAACCATGGCGCTCAAATCTTTTACTTCGTCACATGGTGTAGTACACTTTTGTGACAGGTCGTCAACCTTCAAATTCACCTCATTCACAAAACTTTCACTTGGTAGACCACGCTTTTCCGCATTCATAGGTACTTCTTCAATCAATGCTGGACTTGAAGGAGCATCTTCCTTAGGACCATTGGCTGGAGCACGGTTATTTTGCTCAAAGTATGCTTGCAGCAATGGCGTCATTTCCTTCATTATTAAGTCAACCATCTTGGTAGATTCAATTTGTCAATTAGCCCTTGAAGCATATGGTTTGGAATTTTCATGCTGTGCCTTAGATGAATCTCTTTTGGTGGAGGATGAACTCTTACGAGGTGCTGGCTGTAACCGCCTTTGAAACTCTTCATCCTCTCACTTAAGTGTTTCATATAAGAGAAAAGCACGATCCCGATCCATCTGTTCCTTAAGTGTAAGGAACTCATATTGTGGAGGCTCAAAACTGGAGCATTTGGAACTAGAATGCGTGGAAGTAGAATGGTTTAAACCCCTCCTCTTGCGAGGCTTGCTATCCCAGCATGCTTGTTCATATGGACATGATGCAACTCCTCTAGACATGATTATATGCCCTGCAAAAAGTTAGTAAAGAACAAATATATATATTTCCTCACTCACTCCCTTACATGTTTACACTCAACACTCGTGTATCTCTCAATGGAACTCGATAATGATCTCACCTTGTTCTCTCAAGTTCTTGAAAGCGCATCTTGAGGAAATTAGATTTCCCTTTAGATAAACAATCAACTTAATCAACTTGGTTCACACGAGTTTGGTAACCCTCTACAACACCAAAAGAAAGTTGACTCAAATGCGGAAAGAAAGGAAGAATGAAAAACGACAAGAAAGAGAAGGAAAGGATGCTAGGCTCGATGAGTTGTGCGGCTAGGGTTGAGGGGATGTGCGGCTAGGGTTGTTGTTATGGAGAGGCGTGCTTGGCTAAAGAGTGTATGTAGGGTGGCTGCTAATTATCCCTAAAGTGTAGGGTGATTGGAGATAAATTAGATGAGTGTTTGGGTTAGGGAAGATAATGTAGGAGATAAGGGAAAGGCTAGGATATAGGAGATAATGTAGTGGATTAGGCTTGGGGATTATGGAAGGCTAAAATTTAAGAGATAAGTTAGGGATTGAGTCTTGGAGATAATTTTGGAAGAAATACCACGACTCAATTTCCTACCAACTAGGATAGGGGAAAAACACGGGCAGCATCTAAACAAACCACCAAGCAGTAGTGACACGACATGGATCAAAACGAACACAACAAATAAGAGTGCCACGACTTGACAAGAATCAAGCACACCAAATCAGTAATTCTTTTTTGGTTTATATCAATCCAACAAACACACGGCTGGACAAGAACAGAACACACGAAAAAAAAAAAATTTTTGGATGAACAGTAACCTACGACGCGTGAACAGTGACGGCTCTACAGTAACTGATGAACAGTGACTCCGGAAAAAAAAATTTTTTTTTCTTAAACAAACACAACTCAACCAAAAATCCTAAATGGCTATAGATTGGACAACAAAGGAAGAACGACTCAACGATAAAAACCCTAAGCGGCAACAACGACCCAGAACAACACGAAATTCAGAGGACAAAAACAAAGAAAACGATATAATGCAAATCTTCAACTAGCTCTGATACCAGTTGATACGAACATCGCCAACCTGTGACGAAACCCGTATAGACTACCACGGATCTAGAAGGGTCAATCTGCGTTTGGACTCGATGACACAGTGGAAGAATCAAGAACCCGTTGATCACACGGTCAACGATCTCTTGATATGGTAGAGACGCCACAACCTAGCGCGTTCCTAGATTGATAAGTCAGATTGAATACCCTAGAATGATCTAAGATATTCAAGAGTTGCTTCAAGAAGCAAGAGAGAGAGACTCTCAAAGGTTTTCTTATTTTTGAATAATCTGCCGTCTGATGAAAAGTACAAAGAAATGCTTAAATACCCCTTACAAAATAACCTAAACATCTCACTAATAGGCCTAGGTTCGGCCACAGACTCTCTGGGGGTGAACCATGGGCTTATCTAATATAATTCTGAAAATATAAAAATTAACTAAAAATTACAAATTTTAACGACGAGGATCCGCGATATGGATCCGCGATGCATGCCTCGCGGATTGGTCCGCGGATCTAACAACTTTGGCTTCTGATCAAGAAACGCGAGGCATGGATTCGCGATGTGAGGGATCGCGGCTCGGGTCCCGACTCGCGTTTTCTGCACGTTTCTTTGGCTGGCCCACTTGTTGCACTTCTCCACAGCCCAAAAGGCTTAAGGGCTTGGACCTCTGTCATGCACTTGTAATAAGGAGGCCTAAGGGTTGTCTTGGGCAGCCATGGATCGTATCAGATTTAGTGTTCACCCTAGAGCACAGTTGCCAGAAGAAGTTTGATAGTTCAATCACTGTTTGAACAATATTCTTGGGCAATACTCGACGTATTGCTATTGGGAGTATTTGCTGCATCAGTATGTGATAATCATGACTTTTGAGACCCCATAAGCTTCTATCATTTAAATTTACTGTGACTTATGCTCATTGTCCTGAAGGGGTTGAACCCATCACTTGCAAGTCCCAATCTAATGTTTCGACTATCTTCGGCAAACGTTGGCCATTTCTTGTCAAACTCTTTCCAGGCAAGAGAGTCAGCAGGATGCCTATAAACACCATCATCAAGTCGTCCCTCAACATGCCATTTCATAAGTGAACTTGTTTTTGATGACATGAAAAATTTTTGCAACCTTGGTATAAAAGGAAAATATCTCTTTTGCTTTGCTGGTATTTTCTTTTCCTAATCTTTATACCTAGAAGCATCGCATATTTCACATGTATCACGACCTTTATCAGTACCTCTAAATAGCATGCAATTGTTAAGGCATGCATCAATTGTCTCATTAGTAAAACCCAAGTCTTCAGTAATTTTTTGGGCTTCATAGTATGAAGCTGGAATCTTTGCATGTGGGAATACCTCTCTTAAAAACTCAAGAAGCACATCGACTGAAGAATCACTCCATCCATTTGTTACTTTCATTAATAATATATGAACAATAAAAGAGAGTTTCATGAACTTGGCACATCCGGTGTACAGCTCATATTCCGCATCTTGCAACAATTCAAAGAATTTCCTTGTATTAATTAGCATCAGCATGAACATTGTCTATCATGGATGGTGAATCACTATCCTTTGTACTTGTCTTCATGGTAGGAATTCCCATTGCTTCATGAACCAACCCAAACATATCATCTCCAATATTGTCATTTACCAAATGCCCTTTGTCTTGACCTTCGTGTATAGAAACATAACTTTCACCATGATAAATCCAATTCTTGTAGTTTTTAAGAAATCCATCAAAAAAACAATGGAGGGCAATATCTTTCTTATACTTGAAGTATCGGTTTTTGCATTTGTTACATGGGCAAACTACTTTTGAATCCGGTGACTTATTCCTAAATGCAAATTTCAAGAAGTTATCAACTCCAGCAACATATTCAGGTGCTTTTGTATTCGTAGAGTCTATCCAACTCTTATCCATCAGGCATTTCAACTATAGAAAAAGAAAATTGTAAATTTTCTTATATAAAAAATACAAGGTCAAACAATAAAAAATGGATGAAATTAGTTCAATCCTGCTCATTTTCTTTGTCAAATTGCCCTTGTCATAAATACTTTTGATCTAAACAAGGAAAGGAAGCCTCAAAAAAATTCGTTAGAATAAAAAATGAAATTTAACCTTCACATAAACTAGACATCATGAATGTTGTTTAAATGCCAAACTTTGAAGTTAAGAAAATGAATCTTATTTTAAGATCTCACATCTAGACATTCTAGTATTACATAATTTTTTAAAGATTCCTAGTTCCCTGAAACAAGACACAAAGATAACCAAATTGAACTAAACAAAAGGAAATAGACCAATCAATAACCAAAACAGGCTTGGACAACTAAAGCAGCTCAATGTATGCTGCATTATCCTATGTTCTAAGGCTTACATGATTACATGCCACTGACATAAATGTGGCAATCTTATCCAAACAAAATAGAGATATGGCAAAGGTTATGTAAATTCTAAGGCCAGCTTCTTTAAAGAATTAAGGCTTGCTAAGATGCCAGGCAACATCTCTGAGCTCCAAAACAAGAATTTGAGAAAAACCTGAATGCAGCCATAAAGAACTAAAATTTTTGGACTAAAAATGTTGCAATTGTTTGAAATGCCAAATGCCCCATGTTTTCGCCATCACCAGGCCTTTAGAAAAATTGTAGTCAAATGACACTAGATTGACTCAATTGAAAATGAGTACAAAGAAGACATTAACACCAGTGTTCGTCTTATCTAAAGGTGCATAAAAGTCAAATAAAGTTTTTAGTAATTAGAGAAAATCCTTTATCTTTATACTTTGGACAAGCAATTAGAGCTTGATAAAGTCTCTAGCAAACTAAACTATACATATAAGATAGCTTTCTAGAGTAACTGACATATTCTTGGGGTGAATAAAAATTATTCTTGTACAACATCCAAGGAAAATGCGCACTCACCAATTAGCTTTTTGCATAATTAGGATGTGGTCATACCTTTAGGCTTTAACCCATTCCCTTCTTAGCTTAATAATAATTTAATTCGCTATGGTGGCCTTGCTGAATTTGATTCTTACACAACATAATCAGATGAATTAAGGTAATCCAAAGTTAAAAGCATATCCAAATAGGTTTTAGGCATTAATTAGAATGGGAAAAAAACTATCTATCTGCAAATGGCTTTCTTGGCACTAAAAGTAATAAACTTGATTGAAAACAAATCAGTTCTCTCTATCAACAATCCTTAGAACACATAATATAACTATGCAAACTTTTAACCTAATTAATTCAAAAGGCTGAATTTGACTTTAAGGCATTTCTACAAACAGGTATTGAGCATTAATTAGAAGGGAGAAGAATGCTACACAAAACAAATAAAGCAGTGTCAATAGCGATGGCAATAGCACAAAATTTCAATTTCAAACCTGACAATAGCAATGGCGACAGCAGTAGCAATGCCCATGCTGAAAAAAACCCAAAAAAAATCACAAAGAAACTCACCATGCCATTGACCAGTTATAGGAAGAATTGGCGAGAGTTCCACTGTTTCTTTTTTTTTTTCTTGCCAGGCGGATGATTATGAAAATTGTGAAGGGATTTTGTATAGGAAGAGATGTTGGTTAATGATGCTAGAGAATGAAATGTTTGAGATGAGAGTGAGTTCTTCAATCGTTGCAATTTGGCTGTGAGATGAGATGAGTTCTCTGCTACTATCCGTCTGATGAATTGGAGAAGAAGAATGAGCAGCAGTCTCTAGTTGGTAAACTTTGGTAAAGTTGGTCCAGGTAAGCGTAAAATTAATTTCTTTATGAAATTAGGTCTCTATATACAGTTTTAATTCTGTAATAGTATGAGCAAAATGAAAATTTCTCTTAAACAATTATTTTTTATTGCAGCAAATGTGAATTTTGTTTGTCAAAATATAAATTTTTAAATATATTTTTTCATTAAACATTCTTATTATGTAAAAAAATTTACTTAGTTCCTATATAAAATTAGTTTTTAATTAAATTCCACATTTTTATATTTACTTGGATTATTATTTAGAAAACAAAGATAAAAATATATTATTTTATATTATAGTATTGCGACAGCAAAATATGCATCGTACAAAATATGGTAATCAACGCATATAATGACCGCAATTGTGACCATTGATAACCATTGTAAAAGAAAAATTTATGTCACAAAAAACTCAATTGTATATAACGAAAATGAAGGTGTCATAAATTAGGTCGCTTCTAAGTATATCATGTACAACGACAAATTGTATGTCGCAATAAAACTTCTCCATCGCAAAAAGATTCAACGTAAAAGCTTTTTGTGAGTAAGTTCATTTTAGTCGGCAAAAAGAGTTTCACGGCTAGAAAATAGCCATCACAGATATGTCCATCACAAATGATAAGATTTCTAGTAGTGGCACAAAAGAAAGATCCTATGGTGGAAAATGGTTGGATAAGGTAAAAAGGGGAGAAACCTTATATTTTAAATTAGGGCCTGAAGGAATGCTGAAGTTCCGAGATCGAATAGTGGTGCCAAGTGATGAAGGGTTAAGAAAAGAAATTTTGGAAGAAACGCACCGATCTATGTATACAATACACTGTGGGAGTAATAAGATATATGAAGATTTGAAAGAGTTGTATTGGTGGGATGGTTTAAAGAAGGACGTGGGGAAATTTGTTCAAACATGTCTCGTGTGCCAGCAAGTTAAGGCTGAGCATTAGAAACCTTCGGGACTTTTGCAACCCCTAGAGATCCCTGAATGGAAATGGGAACACATTACCATGGATTTTGTGACAAGGTTGCTAAGAAGTCAAAAGGGGCATGATGCAATTTGGGTGGTAGTAGATCGGCTTACTAAAACTGCGCATTTCCTACCAGCAAGTATGAAACTCCCTTTGGAGAAATTAGATCGGCTTTATTTGGATGAAATTGTGAGAGTGCATGGTATTCTTGTAAGTATTGTCTCCAATAGGGATTCGAGGTTTGTATCCCGTTTCTAGTAGAAGTTATAAGAAACTTTGGGGACTAAGTTGAATATGAGCACCGCATATCATCCCGAAACAGATGGGCAGTCTGAGAGGACAATTTAGACCTTAGAGGACATGTTGAGATCATGTGTATTGTATTTTGGGGGAAGTTGGAATCAGCACATGACATTAGTCGAGTTTGCATATAATAATAGTTATCACGCTTCAATCCAAATGGCCCCGTATGAAGAGCTCTATGGAAGAAGGTGCCGATCGCCAATTCATGGGGATGAGGTAGGAGAGAGAAAGAGTCTGAGTCCAACCACTATTCCCTAGATAGAGGAAGCTTACGAGAAGGTAAAGTTGGTCCGAGAAAGGGTTCAAACTGCTCAAAGTTGACAGAAGAGTTACGCAGATAATCGGAGAAAAGATTTGGAGTTTGAAGTAGGAGATAGGGTATTCTTGAGGGTTAACCTTTTGAAAGGAGGGGCTGTAACCAAGAAAGGAAAGAAATTGAATCCGAAATATATTGGACCTTTTGAGATTCTCAGGCGAGTTGGAAAAGTGGCATATCAGTTGGATTTGCCTAATAATATGATCAAGATTCACAATGTCTTTCACATTTCTATACTCAAGAAGTATCATCCACATCCAAGTCAGGAGCTACAATTAGGAGATATTGACGTGGATGAGTCACTATCATATGAGGAACACCCTGTGAAGATTCTCGATAGAGAAGTGAATGATTTGAGAAATAAGAAGATTCCTCTGGTTAAAGTTCTTTGGAGAAATCATGATATCGAGGAAGTGACTTGGGAAGTAAAGGAGGAGATGCAGAAGAAGTATCCAGAACTACTTGCCTAGAAAGGTAAGAAATTTTGAGAACAAAATTTTTTAAGAGGGGAAGGATGTAAGGGTCTTAAAATTCTATTTTTATTGAAAAATAAATAATAATATTTGTATTATATTTATTCACTAAAATATTAGTGAATTTATGCTTTGAGTTATTATTTTCTAATTTAGAGAAATTTTTGTGAATAGAATTGTCGGTGTTTGTTTCGGCCAGAATAAGTGTTAATTTTTGAGTCGTGGCATGAATAGTAGTTCTAAGATGAAACCGAACGTATGTAGAGATTTAATCAAGATATATTTATGGTAGGGCAGTGTCAGAAGGAGAAAAACCAGTAAAAATTAGAGCGTCGTGAGTCGACACGACAAAAAGTGAAAGTTGACCACCATTTCTCTGAATTAAGGGTAGCCAAGTTTCTTGTCATAAAGCCTCATTTCTTGCTCCATTGCTTCTCCATTTCAGCCGGCCATAGGAACTTAGGAGAGAGAGAGATCCAAGATAAGAGAGAGATAGGAAAGCTCCATTCTTCTTCTTCTTCATCTTCATCCCTTTTCACCTTGAAGACACTAATTGAGAGCTTCATCTTGTTAGTTTTTCATCAAGCTTCAGCCGTGTGAGAGAGAGAGCAAGGGGTAGAGATGCGAGAGTGAGAGAGGGAAAGAAAGAGAGAAAGAAAGCTGCCTCTTGCCTTTCTACTTCTTGATCTTGAGGTTTGTGGAGGAAATTGTAACGACCCCACCTCTCCCTAGGGCGCACCCTAGAGTATCAGTGGCCGTCTGCCCAACTCTCGTCAGGACTCACTCACTCAAACAATCAACAATATTTAATGACTAAAATTCCTTACATAACTTTCAAATACACAATAACTTACAAATCCACAATTTCAAAGTTACAAACCCAAAATACATAAAGCATTTATCCATACATTCAGGTTCCATAATACAAAAGCCCTCAATATCCATAATTCAAAGTTCTCAAAAACATTAAACAGGAGTAAGCCCTAGCACTATGGGTTGGCACCTTCACTTGGAATCTCATTTCCTGTTAAGGAAAGACAAATAGGAAAGGGTGAGCTAAAAAGCCCGTAAGTTTCCAAAATCATGCAAAACACGTAACACATATGCAACTTCACCTCACTTGAACATAGACATAAACAATTAAAGAAAGTGATTAACACTACAAATGTAGGATACAGTAGCCCTCAGGAGCTAAGGTCCACACAGATTGATCACGATCTCAGTAGTTGACACTCCGTCAACTTTCACAGGTACAATCCATGTAGAACTCCACTTACTCCTTACTCCACCAAACCCCCACCGGGCCCGACTCCAAACACTATTCACTTCACTTCACTTCATTTCACTTCATTTCACTTTATATATGTACATTGTATATTTCTCTTTTTCCGGGACAAGTCCAATCACCAAGTCCCGAGTACACTTCACTTCACTTATGGAACCCTATGGCTCGTACCTTTCTCTTCAGCCTTGGTCTAGCCTCCGGCTCGAATCGAAGGTCTCACCGATAGATTTCAGAAATTCCCGACATTTCACAAATACACATAAGTCACTACATAATGTTTTCACAATCATTTTCCATTCAAAATATTTTCCACTCAAATAAGGATAAGTGTGATAAAGTACACACCATCCCATTGGAGGGTTTGAAAACCACGTTTCACATCACATTCACTTCACTAAACACATTTGCAATCAGTTTCTCGTAAACACATAACAAGCATGGAAACTCACCGAAATAGAAGGGTTCGGCTTCCACGTTAGGGTCAAATTCACTTCCTTGTACGCCCCTTAAACAAACGAAAACAGTAGTTGAGATTCATTTCCCCATTCATTAACTAAAATTATTCACTTTCGTTTCTTGGTTTCAATCACTATTCTTCCTCACTTCCCTCAAGGAAATACATTCATTTCACTTGGCAAAATGTCTCAATGGGTCTTTTGAAAATCATTATATCATTTTCAAAATATCACTCTATCGATGTACTCCCTAAATACTATTTTCAAATTCTCTTTTATGTAGGATTTAAGTGAGGTTTCTTACCTCAAAATCACTCGTTTCACAAATACTCAACACTGGCTCTTATTCAAAACTTTGATACAAGTTTAAACAATTCTCATCAAGTCTTTAAATTCAAAATTCATGGAAATTATCCATAATATTGTAAAAATCTCGAATTTGTCTAAACAACACTTTTACCCAAATTCAAGAAAACTTCACTTTTTGTCATTTAAAATTCATGACTTCACTCTAATCAAACACACACTCACAAATAAACGTAACACACATATACTTAGGCACAATCACTTCAAAAAGTATCATAAAGTTTCGAAATCACACTTCATAATTGCCAACTAGGGGTTCGGCCATCACACCTCTTTTCTTTCAAAATTTTCATTTACCAGATCTATTTTCTAACCACAATACGAACTTATTTCACGAAATTCAAACATATCCACAATCAAGTCCTCAAGTCCGCTACCTAAAATCCACCTCAAGTCCGCTACCTAGGCTGGGATTTCAAGAGCCCAACTTCATCAATTCAAAAATATTCAATGCTAGCAGAATAAACCGTAAATCTTTCATAATTAACTCTAATCAAGTTATAGCTAAGGGTTTTGAACTGTATACCTTCAAATCTATCAAGATCTAACAAGATCCAACACGATCTCGCGAGCTCCTCTTCAAGCAAGTTACTTCCAAGCTTAGAAACACCCAAAAATTTCGATCTTAGGCCGAGATCTTCTTGCCTTGAAGATGATTCTCCAACGACCAGCTCTAGAACAAGAACAACACAACTCACCCAAGCTTTTCCTTCTCTTTCTTCTCTCTCTCTCACTTCAGCCCACCCCCTTTTCTCACTCCCTCTCTCTCGACTGCTATGAAGGAAGAAGAAACAGGGTTGAGACCTTCAATGAAGTTTTGAAGCTTCAAGAAAGTAAAGGAAGAAGAAATGGAAGAAGAAAAATGGCAACTTCTCTCTTTCTCCCTCTCTCTAATTCTTGGCTCTCTCTCTCTCTATTCTCTCCAAATTGCAGCTGCAAATGAAGCCTCAAGGAACCAAAAAGTCAAGACTTAAGGGGACAAAAAGGTAGCAAATCCCCTTTTTAAGGAAAAGCTACTTTTGGTCGCTTTATGTCGCGTCGAGCGCGACAGTCTAACTTACACTATTTTACTTCATTCCAATACTATCCAATCTTAATAATATCTCTGTAATATCACTACATATGCTCGAATTCAAGTCCAAGTCACTATTCACACTTCGGAACAAAATTTAACACTTAACTCGGCCGAAACCACACACCAGCAAATAATTCGTGTAAAATTCTCTAAATTAGGAAATATTCACTTTAAACATAAATTCACTCATATTTCAATGAATAAACACAATATAAATAATATTTTATATTTTTAAAATAAAATCTGAATTTTTTGAGGCCCTCACAGAAATCACCAACAAGCAAGCAAATCTTTGACTAAGTTGGAGTTTCTTGAGGTTACAAAGTTTGGAAGATCATCCTTGAGTTGAGCGACACTAGATCTTATTTGATGTTACTAGATTTAACTAGATCTTGAGGTATGATACCTAAATCTTTGAGTTTTAACCTTGATAATGCTGGATCTTTTAGATTCATGCATTACTTTTCCTAGAAATGATATTTTTGGAACATTTGAGTTGGGCTCTTGAATTGCCAACTTAGGTAGCTGACTTGAGGTGACCTTTTTGGTAGCAGACTTAAGGATCTTGTTGTGGTTGTGATTGTTATTATGAGATGAGTTCATTCTATGGTTAGAAAGTAAGAATGTTGGTGAAAATTTTGAAGAAAAGCCAAGATGGCTGGCCGAACTTTTGCTAGAAAGTTTTGACTCTTAATCTTGAAATTTTATAATGTTTCTTGAATCGATTTTGCCTGAATAAATATGTATTATGTTCAATTATGAGTATATGTTTGAATAGAGTTAAATCTTGAATTTTGAATGGTGAAAAGTTGAGTTTTTCACTAATTTTTGGATAAAGATACTATTTGGACAGATTTGAGTACTTGAAATAATGTGACTATTATTCATGATTTTCGTGCATTGAGATTTGGTGAAAATTGAACTAAAAATGTGTTAAAGTCTTGCTTAAAATTTTAGTGTTGAGTTTAAGCCCAAATGGGTGATTTTCGAGGTGAAAGACCTCACTTGATTTCCTTGTTCTGAAAGTTGAGAAGTTGCGAATATGGAATACATTGTTGGAGCATTTTGTTTAAATGTTGTATCGATTTGAAAATGGAATCTTTTATGATGTTTTTCGACTCAAGTGACTACTTTTTCATTCGAGAAAAGTTGGAGGAATTTTGGGAAGAATTTTGATCAAACAAATGACTCCGTTGATTTGATTTTAGTTTCGCTATTAGTGGAGCGAAACGTATTTCTTTTCTTTACTTGTTTATAGGAAGTGTGGACAAATTTGAAACCGAGCCAAACTTGGAGACTGAACCTTGCTATTTTGGTCAGTTTCCATGCATGTTTCTTGACTTGAATTGCATGTATAACCTGAATTTCTTGACTTGTTATGTGAACTTGAATCTCGTGACTTGATATGATCATGTTTTGATTACCTGATGTGACGTTGTGAGGACCCACAAATTTATTTTATTCGACCTATTTATTTAATTAATTATTTATTTTCTCTGCATAATTGATTTAGATCATTTTAATTGCAAATATGCCATACGTTACTTCCTTTTATTTTAAAACCTTGTTTAACCATCAATTTAATTTATAAAATTGCAAAATTCCATAATTTCATAAAATTATTTCATCAAAATTAGTTTGAGTTATTTGAATGTCGTTTATCAATTGTAATGGCATGAAAAGTTTTTAAATGCATTTTGTACATTTAAACTATTTTTTTTTTCAATTTAAACTATTTGAAAGGTTAAATTTCGCACTCGGGTCTAGAATCGACTATTAGATATAAGTGTTGAATGTTAGAAGAGGTATTCGGGGTATATAAATGAGAGAAATCGGGATTGTAGTGTCGCGTCGTGTGAGTCGACACGACACGACAAAAGTGGCTTTACGCCAAATCACCCAACTTCCGCTCATTTCTTCCAATTTTCCACAAAAGCCCCAAAAGTCAAGAAACAACCCCAACCACTTATTTCCTTTCTTTCTTCTCCTCATAGCCGATCCTTGCCTCTTTCATTTCTCCTCCAATTCCTCTCCAAAGCAGCCGGCCACCTTCATCATCTTCCTCTCTTTGATTCTTCAAAAAAACCACCAACACAAAGCCACCATTGAAGCCATCAATAGCTTGGAGACTTTGTTAGAAATCTTGGAGGAACCTTGGTCCAGCTAGGAGGAGAGGATAACCGGTTGTTTGAGTTTGGAAGTTGAGGGGTTTTGTGAGCTAGATCACCCACCATAAGCCAAGCTTCTTGAGGAGGAAGAGGTAGTGTATTTCTTCATAATCTTGTTCATTTGACTCCATTTATGTAGCTTTGAACTATGATAAGTGTAATATTCCTGATTGGTTAAATGTGGGCTCTATGAAATCCAACCACATGTGAATTTGGGGCTGTTGATGATGTTTTGTGTGTGTGTGAGGCATTTATGTGGTGAGTTGTTGTCAAAAATGAAAGAGGGAAAATAGGAGGAGAAACCGAGAGGAAGGAAATGCATGCTGCCCTGTTTTTGGTTGCTTTGATCACAACCTTTCTGTGTGACTTTCTAGCTGAAATTTGGTGAAAACGTAGCTTACATACTGAGGTTTTTGCCTGCAGAATTTGGTGTTTTTCTAGTACCATTTCATTGCTCAAATAATGTCTCAAAATTGTTCTTCGAATCTGGAATTTCCGGAAAATTAGGGTTGGTCATGCAGCCTATTTACAACAGTTGTAACTTGGCGTAGGAAGGTCCTAATTGAGTTACATTTGTTGCATTTGAAACTAGAATACAATTTCTTTTAGCAGTATAAATTTCAAGGGCTAGTTCAATTTCTGTGAATTTTGGCAAATTTTCAAAGTTGACTGAAAATCAAAACTGATATGCTTTGTTTACACTGTGATAGCAGATTTAAGCTGAAATTTGATTAATTTTCGATTCGAATCTTGTAAAAGTGTCTTCTTGAGAGTTTTAGTTCATTGAGTCTATTTTTTAATGATATAAGATTCGAAAATTTTGGACTTGTAGAACTCAAATTATGATTTTCCAAAGAATACTGCTCAAAACCGAAATCTCTTCCAAGGAAGCTTAACATTTGGAATTTGAATGTTCGAAACTGCCACTTGTCTTTTGGGGTAATTTTGCCCTGTTTTAACACCATTATTTCATGATTATTCACTGCTAAGATAATGGTCTAGATGAGGGCTAGACTCTTTGCAAAAATGAGCATTTTTGGTGCATAAACACATTTAACAAAAGCATGTGAAAAGTGATGAACCAAAACTGGAATTTTTGCTGTGGTTACTGCCGGTTTACCTTGCTATTTTTTAGGCCTTGTTTTGGATCTCTTTTCATGAATTTCTTGGTTATTTTGAAAGTTTAAATGTTACACCATGTGTTGGTAAAATATTTTGCAAATGTGAGTTCAATTGGTGTATTAAAAGTTCTTGAAAGTTGGAAAATTTCTTCTTGTTTTGTCGGATGTTTGCCCTACTTTTGGAAACATTTTGGTCCAAATTTTGCTATTATTTTTGCTTCTATTTGATAAGGGAATGCTTCTTGAGCTTTTGTGTCAGTGATTGAGTGATTTGGGGCTGTTTTAGTTAAGCAAAATGTTTGAAAATCAAAAGGAGGAAATCTGGCAGTTTAGAGCTGAGATTTTCCGCAAACTTTCGCCATCTAAAAAGTTATCTTTCTGTATGAATTTTTGGCTCAAATTTGGTACAAAATAGTCCACCTAATGAGGATTGAGTGTACAGAATTTGGTAATTTTTCAATGGCATTTAGATACTCAAATGTTGTTCCAAATACAGCTTTTCAAATCTAGAAAATTTGGCCATCAGTCTTGTCAACCGCTGTACTTCTGTCAGCTATAACTCTTTGCTCGGGAGTCGAAATTGAGCGCCGTCAGTGGCGTTTGAAACTAGACTTCACAAGCTTTCTAACGGTATAAAGTTCGCATTCTAGTTCTTTTCCTATCAATACCAAAAAAATCACAAAAATGGCTGATCCACCAGCCTGATTTTCTTGTTTTGCTGTTGTGCTGGATTTTCTAGTTCGTTTCAGCTCATCCTACTTCAGGAATCTTTGAGCCAAGTCTTCTAGTGATTTTTAGTATGTTGAATCTAGTTTCTGTAGCTTTAACCTTGTTCAATTCCGACGTACATTGAGTGAGTTATGGCCTGAGAAAGAAGCTTTAGTTGAGTGATTTTTGGGTGAACTTGGAGAGTTAGGTTAAATATTAAGTTTTAACCGTTTGAATTAAAAGTAATAGTTCCATTTTGGCTCAGGTGACCAAGAGGTTGCAGAAGTTGGCACGACTACCGAAATCTAAGCTTCTTGCTCGTTCACTTGTTTTACGGGACTTCGGTGAGTGTCCAAGTGCATGTTATTAATGCTTTAATTAATGTAAATGATTTGAAAAGCATGATTGTATGCCTAGGTGAGCTTATACTTTACTGCTTGAATTGTCAATTGTTTGACTGCTTGAACAATTGTTACTTGAATTGCAATTGCTTGAATGATTGTTATTGCTATTGAAAATTGTGGGGACGCCTAAACCCCATTGGGGAACCTTTCACTTCGACCGGCAATAGAGGCTTGGTCAAGGGATTGGTGAACCATGGGTCTTAAAAGTGTTTATGTCGGTTGGAGTGCGCTCGCCGACCAAGGTACACTCGAGTATTACAAACTTTACATGTTTTGACGAGCGGGCCCGGTGCAGGGGGTGTAAGTAGACGGGTGAGGGTTTCAAGTGGTGTCTACAGGATGTGAGAGTGTGGTTGACGGAGTGTCAACATTTTGATTTGAAAGTCGGAGCTCATGAAATGGACCGGATATGACTGTGAAAAATGCAAAAAATTTGGATTGGGGGTACGTGCTACGTCCTTGAGGACGGTAGACACGTCTACCACCCGTGCTCACCTGTATCCTTTTTATGATGTTATCAAATTGTTTTAAGTGAAATATTGCTTGTTTTATTTTAAATTGTATTAATTGTTAAAGTATTACTATATCTTGCTTGCATGCATGCTTTCTTGACCTCACTGAGCGTTAGCTCACCCTAATATATTTGTTTTTCTTAACAGGTCTTGAAGTAGGGATCATAGATCGATGATATAGTTTCTTCTGTAGGGTTTCTACACTATTGTATAAAATTGATAGTTACTCTAAAGTTGATGGTCTATTGTATTTGAAGTCATTATAATTGTAATTTTGATAAAAATTATTGAGGATTTACTCTTGTAAGTTAATTAGTATTTTGGGTTGGACGTTAATTAGGGTTTTAGGAATAAATGCTTGTAATTATATTTTGTATTTTGTAGTGATTCCTGGCGAGAGTTGGGTAGGCATCCCGCTTATACCCTTGGGTTCGCCCTTGGGAGAGGTGGGGGCGTCACAGTTGGTATTAGAACTTAGGTTTCAGATCCTTATAGTATATCTTAGACTTAAAAACTTAGGATATCAAACTGTGGTTTGAGTATTAAGTGCAAAATGAAATAACGAATATTTGGGATTTTGATGGTTAGTTGGATTCAATAATTAAGGATTAATATATCGAATTGATAAGAAATAAAAAAATTGTGAAAGGCTAACACTGCTTGCGAGGTAATGGGTGAAATTTTTGAACAATGGTAATAGTTATGAGGTTAGCATTGACCTAAGGACTTATAAAGAAATTATGGGATTATCATTAAGTGTCGGATATCCTTTGGTGCTTGATCTTTATAATTGGATGAAACTTAGAAGTTGATTGACTTCGTTCTTCTTTTGGTGCTTGAATACGATTATATCTCTGAAATTGGGAAGTGTATAGGAAGTTATAAGTTTCTAATCTTGAATCTTATGATTCTTACCTAGAAGAAAATGGAAAATGGAAATAATGGAACGAGGGACCTCCTCGAGTCGTAAGGTTTCGGGAGAGATTGGAAAGGTCCACTCTTTTGTAATCTCCAATTAGTTGATATGTGACCAGTGATTGTCGGAGGACATTATAACTGAGTGTGGGGTTATAATTGAGGAGGTAGTTGATGCCGTCCTAGTGTTCAAAATGAAGTTGATTTTACTCAAGAGAATGAACCCTCTAACTCAGCAGTGAACTAGTATAGGGACACTCCGACCTTATATACCTTTTGCTAATGATAATTGGGGTGATGCTTGTGCTTTGGCCTGTATATTTTCTTAAACCTGATACTTGTTTCCTCCGAAATCCTCGAGTGCCATACATTTTGTACCTGATCTTGTTGACTTGTTAATTTGCTTGTAAGCTTTAGAATGTACACATGCAAGGTTATGTTTAATTTAAAAGTATTTTTGTTGTCCACATACACATTTATATTTTGCCCATGTGCTCTTAATTTTGTTCATGCATCTAGACGTATAATTAAAACTTTGGATGGTTGGAGACGGATGGGGTCAAGGACGTGTGCTTAGGTAGACAAACTTTCAAAAGTAATCCAATGTTCGAGATTGAATGGAAAAGAAGATAGATGGGCGACGTGGGAGATTGAGTAAACGCCATCACTAATTGAAGGATTTACATTTTAGAACATTTGGTAAAATGTCGAGTTCTTACACCGGTGAACTAGCTTAGGAATTAAGAAAAAAAAAAGGGATAAAGTTTTGTAGGAGGTGAATTAGTGATGTTTAGGTTGTGAAGTAAATTAATGGTTTGCTTTAAGTTCATGAGATGGCTAGATATTAGCAATGATGACTAGGCATTCGATCTATGCTCGAACATACCTGTGTATGTAAAACAATTTGGGTTTAAGAGTTGTAAACTTTTATTCATGTGATGGTGAAAGATTTTGTCTTACGATTAGTAGTTAAGATTCAACGATCCATGAATCAAGGGGATATAAAATGGTTCTTCAAGTTTTAGAGATAAACTAAATAACTAATGGGAAGAAAATTAATCCACTTTTGATAATGGAACCTGTTGTACTTGACTTTTGGAAAAAAAATTTCAGTGTTTCATGTTTAAACCTTATATTTTAGTTTTATCAATTTCAAGTGAAGTTTAACTCAAAGAATGAATTCAAAAGTTCTAATTTAATATTGTATTTCTTCGCCTTTCTAGATATTGATATTTAGATTTGATATAAACGTATTTTGGAAGCAATTTATTATTTGTAACATTGTTTTCTTGTTTAAGTTTTAGACATTTCTTGTTTATGGTGTTTTCATGAAACTTGAGTTTATTAGAGTGATTTTCTTTAAAAAAAAAAAATTTTAACCAAGCCTTTTATGTCCCCAATATCTTACTCTTTTCAATTTAAAGTTAATTAGGAGTGCCTTTTCCAAACAATTAAGAATACGAGAATTCATTCTTGTGAGAATTATTTTGATGATTTTATACCATCTTCTTAAAGGTTTGAACATTTTGATTTTGATATGCAAAGCTATATTTTATCTTTATTGGAAAGGAATGAACCCGAGAGCCTTGTTGTGTCTAATGTAAGATTTGAATTGAATTGATAGGAGTAAGTTACGATTAGTAGAATAGTGAAGTTTTGGAAACTACAATTATGATTCATAGGAAATCACAATTTTGGATGCTGCTAGAGAAGCCTAGATGGTATTAATTGGTATATGTATTAGATGTGGCAAGCATAAGCATTATAAGAAGAGCTGTTTCAAACAACGAGATTAGGTTATAATACCATTTGTCATTTCAATTAAAGTTGACATCATAGTTGACATAATGGTCTCTTTTGAATTATGTGTGGTACAATGAAAAAATGGAATACATATTTGGAGTGATTAAGTTTTCGTGGGTTTTATAATTGATTTAATCCTTGTAAACGACTTCAAGTGTAAATAGGAATTCTCAAATGGTGAACCGTAAGTGAAAGAATTGAGGATCAAGTGAATTCTTTCATTAAAGATATGATGGATGAACCAAGGCGTCGAGGAAGTAACTTGAGGGTTAGAGAAAGAAATGCGGAGGAAATACCTAAAATTATTCCATAGTTCAAATATGAATTCGAGGACGAAATTTTTTTAAGGGGGGAAGGTTGTGAGGACCCATAAATTTATTTTATTCGACCTATTTATTTATTTAATTATTTATTTTCTCTGCATAATTGATTTAGATCATTTTAATTGCAAATATGCCATACGTTACTTCCTTTTATTTTAAAACCTTGTTTAACCATCAATTTAATTTATAAAATTGTAAAATTCCATAATTTCATAAAATTATTTCATCAAAATTAGTTTGAGTTGTTTGAATGTCATCTATCAATTGTAATGGCACGAAAAGTTTTAAAATGCATTTTGTACATTTAAACTATTTTTTTTTCAATTTAAACTATTTGAATGGTTAAATTTCGCACTCGGGTCTAGGATCGACTATTAGATATAAGTGTTGAATGTTAGTTGATGTATTTGGGGTATATAAATGAGAGAAACCGGGATCATAGTGTCGCGTCGTGTGAGTCGACACGACACAACACGACAAAAGTGGCTTTACGCCAAATCACCCAAGTTCCTCTCATTTCTTCCAATTTTCCACAAAAGCCCCAAAAGTCAAGAAACAACCCCAACCACTTATTTCCTTTCATTCTTCTCCTCATAGCTAATCCTTTCCTCTTTCATTTCTCCTCCAATTCCTCTCCAAAACAGCCGGCCACCTTCATCATCTTCCTCTCTTTGATTCTTCAAAAAAACCACCAACACAAAGCCAGCATTGAAGCCATCAATAGCTTGGGGACTTTGTTAGAAATCTTGGAGGAACCTTGGTCTAGCTAGGAGGAGAGGATAACCGGTTGTTTGAGCTTGGAAGTTGAGGGGTTTTGTGAGCTAGATCACCCACCATAAGCCAAGCTTCTTGAGGAGGAAGAGGTAGTGCATTTCTTCATAATCTTGTTCATTTGACTCCATTTATGTAGCTTTGAACTACGATAAGTGTAATATTGCTGATTGGTTGAATATGGGCTCTATGAAATCCCACCACATGTGAATTTGGGGCTGTTGATGATGTTTTGTGTGTGTGTGAGGTGTTTATGTGGTGAGTTGTTGTCAAAAATGAAAGAGGGAAAAGAGGAGGAGAAACCGAGAGGAAGGAAATGCATGCTACCCTGTTTTTGGTTGCTTTGATCACAGCCTTTCTGTGTGAGTTTCTACCGAAATTTGGTGAAAACGTAGCTTACATACTGAGGTTTTTGCCTGCAAAATTTGGTGTTTTTCTAGTACCATTTCATTGCTCAAATAATGTCTCAAAGTTGTTCTTCGAATCTGGAATTTCCGGAAAATCAGGGTTGGTCATGCAGCCTATTTACAACTATTGTAACTTGGTGTAGGAAGGTCCGAATTGAGTTTAGTTTGTTGAGTTTGAAACTATAATACATGTTCTTTTAGCAGCATAAATTTCAAGGGCTAGTTCAATTTCTGTGAATTTTGGCGAATTTTCAAAATTGACTGAAAATCAAAACTGATATGCTTTGTTTACACTGTGACAACAGTTTTAAGCTGAAATTTGATTAGTTTTGCGATTCGAATCTTGTAAAAGTGTTTTCTTGAGAGTTTTAGTTGATTGCATCTATTTTCCAACGGTATAAGATTCGAAAATTTTGGACTTGTAGAACTCAAATTATGATTTTTCAAAAAATACTGCTCAAAACAGAAATCTCTTCCAAAAAAGCTTAACATTTGGAATTTGAATGTTCGAAACTGCCACTTGTCTTTTGGGGTCATTTTGCCCTGTTTTAACACCATTATTTCATGATTATTCACTGCTAAGATGACGGTCTAGATGAGGGCTAGACTCTTTGCAAAAATGAGCATTTTTGGTGCATAAACACGTTTAACAAAAGCATGTGAAAAGTGATGAACCAAAACTGGAATTTTTGCTGTGGTTACTGCCGGTTTACCTTGCTATTTTTTAGGCCTTGTTTTGGATCTCTTTTCATGAATTTCTTGGTTATTTTGAAAGCTTAAATGTTACACCATGTGTTGGTAAAATATTTTGCAAATGTGAGTTCAATTGGTGTATTAAAAGTTCTTGAAAGTTGGAAAATTTCTTCTTGTACTTTGTCGGATGTTTGCCCTACTTTTGGAAACATTTTGGTCCAAATATTTTTGCTTCCATTTGACAAGGGAATTCTGCTTGAGCTTTTGTGTCTGTGATTGAGTGATTTGGGGCTGTTTTAGTTAAGCAAAATGTTTGAAAATCAAAAGGAGGAAATCTGGCTGTTTAGAGCTAAGATTTTCCGCAAACTTTCGCCATCTAAAAAGGTATCTTTCTATATGAATTTTTGGCTCAAATTTGATACATAAATAGTCCACCTAGTGAGGATTGAGTGTAGAAAATTTGGTGATTTTTCAATGGCATTTCGATACCCAAATGTTGTTCCAAATACAGCTTTTCAAATCTGGAAAATTTGGCCATCAGTCTTGTCAACCGCTGTACTTCTGTCGGCTATAACTCTTTGCTCGGGAGTCAAAATTGAGCGCCGTTAGTGGCATTTGAAACTAGATTTCACAAGATTTCTAACGGTATAAAGCTTGCATGCTAGTTCTTTTCCTATCAATACCAAAAAAATCACAAAAATGGCTGATCCACCAGCCTGATTTTCCTGTTTTGCCGTTGTGTTGGATTTTCTAGTTCGTTTCAGCTCATCCTACTTCAGGAATCTTTGAGCGAAGTCTTCTAGTGATTTTTAGTATGATGAATCTAGTTTCCGTAGCTTTAAGCCTTGTTCAATTCTGACGTATATTGAGTGAGTTATGGCCTGAGAAAGAAGATTTAGTTGAGTGATTTTTGGGTGAACTTGGAGAGTTAGGTTAAATCTTAAGTTTTAACCGTTTGAATTAAAAGTGATAGTTCCATTTTGGCTCAAGTGACCAAGAGGTTGTAGAAGTTTGCCCGACTTCCGAAGTCTAAGCTTCTTGCTCGTTCACTTGTTTTACGGGACTTTGGTGAGTATTTTAGTGCATGATTATTTAAAGATTTATTTAATGATAATGATATGAGAAGCATGCTTGTATGTCTCGGTGAGCGTGTACTTTACCACGCTCACCTTATTTGATTTGTTTCTAAATGAGTTCGACTACTTGAATTGTCAATTGTTTGACCGCTTGAACAATTGTTACTTGAATTGCAATTGCTTGAATGATTATTATTGCTATTGAAAATTGTGGGGACGCCTAAACCCCATTGGGGAACCTTTCACTTCGACCGGCAATAGGGGCTTGGTCGAGGAATTGGTGAACCATGGGTCTTAAAAGTGTTTATGTCGGTTGGAGTGCGCTTGCCGACCAAGGTATACTAGAGTATTACCAACTTTACATGTTTTGATGAGCGGGTTCGGTACAGGGGGTGTAAGTAGATGGGTGAGGGTTTCAAGTGGTGTCTACAGGATGTGAGAGTGTGGTTGACGGAGTGTCAACATTTTGATTTGAAAGTCGAAGCTCAAGAAATGGACCGGATATGATTGTGGAAAATGCAAAAATTTGGATTGCGGGTATGTGATATGTCCCTGAGGACGGTAGACACCTCTACCACCTGTGTCCACCTGTATTCTTTATATGATGTTATCAAATTGTTTTACGTGAAATATTGCTTGTTTTATTTTAAATTGTATTAATTGTTAAAGTATTGCTATATCTTGCTTACGTGCATGCTTTCTTGGCCTCACTGAAAG
Organism: Gardenia jasminoides; assembly: GCA_013103745.1. Taxonomy (NCBI): domain Eukaryota; kingdom Viridiplantae; phylum Streptophyta; class Magnoliopsida; order Gentianales; family Rubiaceae; genus Gardenia; species Gardenia jasminoides. The sequence goes on from CM023098.1 coordinate 41,550,489, forward strand.
TTAGCTCATCCCAATATATTTGTTTTCCTTAACAGGTCTTGAAGTGGGGATCGTAGATCGAGGATATAGTTTCTTATGTAGGGTTTCTACACTATTGTATAGAATTGATAGTTACTGTGAAGTTGATGGTCTATTGTATTTGAAGTCATTATAATTGTAATTTTGAGAAAAATTATTGAGGATTTACTCTTGTAAATTAATTAGTATTTTTGGTTGGACGTTAATTAGGGTTTTAGGAATGAATGCTTGTAATTATATTTTGGATTTTATAGTGAGTCATGGCGAGAGTTGGGCAGGCGTCCTACTGATACCTTTGGGTTCGCCCTTGGGAGAGGTGGGGGCGCCACAGACGTGACGTGTCTTGTACTTGTTATTCTCAAGAATTCTTGAATCCCCTTGGTAAGTTATCGAATCGAGCCATTGGGAAGACCCAGGTCGAGTAGATTTAACAAACCTTGGGTTACATGACGTGTTGTGTCCTCTGGACTTGACATATGGCTTTGTCCCTTTTGAAGAGCAATACACAAATATATAAATTTCCCCTTAGGCGGGCGGGCCTGGTTGGGGGTTTTGGTGGAGTAAAGAGACAGTGGTTGTCTACTTGATATTGATATGTGAAAGTTGACGGAATGTCAACTACGTGATTTGTGTTCTAGTTCCATGGACGTACTCCAGTTTCGGGGACCTTAACTCTTGAGAGTTACCTGTATCCTTTCCTTGTGTTGTTACCTGTTTTCCTTATTTGCTCTTAAATGTTAATTTGACGTGAAATGTTATATGCTCTGTGTGAATTGCGTGCCTTTTGGAACTCACTGGCCTTTAGCTCATTCTTTTAAATTTGTTTTCCTTAGCAAGGACTGAGAACCCGAGTGATAGAGCCACTCATTAGAGCTAGGCTTTACTTTTGTATCTGGCCTGAGAAACTTGAACTTTATATTAGGGTTTTGTATCGTGATACTTTGAATGTATAATTAAGTCCTCTGGATTATATTTTGGATTGTAAGATGATCTTCTAATTGTACTTCATGTATTTGGGAATTACAAAGTTTGGTTAGTGAATTTGTGAGTTGTCGATTGATTTAGATTTGTTATTAAAATTTAGTTTGAAGAATTAGTAATCATTTGAATGAGTGAATCCTAACGAGAGTTGGGCAGGTGGGCCACTGATACCTTAGGTGTGCTTTAGGGAGAGGTGGGCTGTCACAAGATATCGAATTTTGGTGGGCTCTAATACTAAATTAATGGATTAAACTCACTAGCAATGGAGGCAAACAAACAATTTTAATACACTCAAGGTGTATACAATTACAACACTCACAAAATAAATTTGTAATAGACACTACTAGATTTGAGTTTCACTCTTGAGAATATCTGTTCTAATTTATTAGAGCCTCATTCTTGATATACCTTCTCAAACACTCACTAAACTGCATACTAAATACTAAACACTCTCAAAGCTCCACTAGAATTGTTATTTCTGTCCGAGGAGGGATGCCAAGAATGGCAAATGAACTCCCTATTTATACTAGTGAACATCCAACAAGTAGCTTCAATTTTCCTCTTCTCATTTAATGTCCAATTGCCAAAAAAAGCCAGTGAATCTCATAAGCAAATCTAGCTTCAACAAACAAGTATGATCCAAGCAGGATTCGTAACACACAACTCGCACGCTCCATTGAAAAGTTGAACTTGCATTTCACAAGCTACTAATAGGCATAATAAATATATAGGAGAAAGCCTCCAAATGCTTAGTCAAACAATATGGCCCAACTACTTCACTATTGCATGCATGATCATGTCAGAGGAAGTAGTGTTGTAACTTTACTAACTTCCTTCTTAGTAATGCTGAACATCTCTCAAAACTTCATGAATTTAGATAGACTCAAACTCTTTGTGAATATATCAACAACTTGGTTATCTGTGTTTGGATATTTCAAGTCAAATTCTCCTTGCAACACTTTCTGTCAAACAAAGCGATAATGAACTTCAATATGCTTTGTTCATGCGTGAAATACTAGATTCTCAACCATACGATTAGCTAATTGGCTGTCACAGCATAATTGAACTGGATAATCAATTGGTTGTTGTAAGTCCTTTATAAGTTGCACTAACCACTTGCTTTCCTGTGCTGCTGAAGCTGCTCATCTATACTCTAAATTCTGTATTAGATAATGACACTGTTGGTTGTCACTTACTACACCAATAAATTGTGGCTAATCCAAGGCTAAACATATTACCTTTGCTTGATCTCCTCATGTAATGATCATTAGCATAGTCTGCATCACAATATCTAGTTACTTTACAATTTTCTCCTTTCTTATACAATAGACCATAGTCAACAGTCCCTTTAATGTATCCCAAAATCCGATGCACAGGTTCAAGTGTGTCTTCTTTGGATTTTGCATGGAACTACTCATGACTCCAATAGCATATGATATATCAAGTCTAGCCAAAGTGAGATAGATTAAACTACCTACCAACTGCCTATACATGGTAGTATCGTTAAGGTCTTTGCCCTCGACACAGGTTACTCACATTTACAAGAAGAAAGATCAACAAGTAAAATTTTAAAATTTTAAGGCATGCAGATAGCAGAAATGTAAGAAAACAAATCGATTCACCAGTAAAAAGACAGGAGTTACAAGAATATCTGGAATTCATATCAGTTGCTTGATTTCTGACTCTCTCAAAGCAAAGGCTGACTTAAAAATGTACGGTGCTCTAATTACCTTTGTAGCTTGGACTAAAGGTAGGTCCTGCCAGTGACGGACCAATTGCACTCAGGCGGGCACTTATTTCCACAATGACAGGTGTCGAGCCTGTGTAATAATAATTAAAAAAAAACCTAACTTGCTAGTAAAGTAAACAAAATTCAATTTCAGGTACTAGAGCAGGGACTCCGGATGTGCAATGGGTTACTAGTTTCACCCTGATTCCAAGGAGTATGCTTAATCCGATATACCAGAATTGAAATAACTTGTATATAGCAGCAAATAGGGTCGTCTCCACAGGGATTGGGGAAAATTTGTTTCTTTCTCAAGCACAAGAAAATGGGGGAATTTTTGAGATGAAAAGGAATTAATTAAAAATCGAACAACAAAGCCAAAGAACTAAAATAAAAGAGAATGAAATATATGAGAGATGAGTTCTAGTCAAAGATCCAACTACTCAGACACAGTCCATATACCTGATCATCGATGCAATATTAGTTCATTTAAATCATTAATAGGCTGGTTGTAGTCATCAGAAATCTCTCAAACGACCAACTCTTCCTTATATTCTAGGTAAGTAAGGTACGCCCGTTAAATACCCCTAATTAAGAAATAACCCTAGGTACGCCCGTAGGATTTAATTTCTCAATTGCATTAAGAACTAGAAAAGCCCAAACCCTAACCAACAAACACACTACCAGGGTTCATTTAGATTAGATCATACGTTCCCTAAACATGCTTACACGTCAGTTACCACTAATATTAATTTACTAAACAATTACAGATTTAGCAAATTAAATTGGCGGTAGATTATCAAGTTAATATGAATATCGAGCTCTTAACATCCAATTAACAAAACAATCATAATAAGACAAAACAGAGAACGTATAAATACTAAAGATTTAAACGAACAAAAGACAAATCGATTAGATCTCACAGATATGTTGGACTACGTCATCGAGTTGATCTTTGACTAGACGGGGAACTTAGCCACGCATGACGTGAGACATTCCACCAAAGATTTCAATGAAAATCAACAAAGCCATGCATTGTCTTGTTCAATTGAATATATCAAAAGCAAAGTAAACAAAGTCTGTCGCTAGCTTGTGCTTGCGAAAATCAAAAACAGCCAAAAGCCAAAAGTAAAGACGGAAAACAATGTGATTGTCTTCCCAATTGTTACTTCAAGAGCTTCTCCCCTCAAAAGAAAAAATATGCGACCACCCCCTTACTTAGTAATAGTTATTCCCTTATATATCTTTTTCCATTTTTCGCGAACTAACCTCCTAAAAAGGACGAATCCCAATTGGAGTAAAATAGGAAAATTCCTTCAGTCCTCGTCCGCCACGGAAAAGATATTAAATACTAAAACCAAAAGAGAACAATCCCAAAAGAAGTCAAACTTCTACTTTCCTAATACAAACATTAAAGTAGTTTCGTAATAAAAATAAACTACTAAATAAAAAGGCAAGATAACTAATTCCAGCACGTCTTCAATTTTGGAACTTCCCAATTCTTGGAAATTGCCCATGTGAACTTGGAATCTTGACAACTCAGCCATGAACATCTGACTTAGGCGTGCCCGCGCCTAACTGTCAGGACCACTTCTGGAATTTAAGCTTTTTAACACCTTTTTCACAATTTCCTGCATCCAACCACCAAATACACAAATTTAGTAAAATCCACCCACTAATGCAATTTTAGCCTGGATAATTAGGAAATATTAACACAATTTATCAACTAAAATGCACCCTATCAATCTCTCCCACACCTAAACGATGCTTGTCCTCAAGCATATCTTAGCTCAGAAAAACAACCAAGATGCAGAGTAACCATAGCAAGTCATACCAATCAGGGCATTCCACACTTCCCAAAAACTTCATTAAAATCAGAATATATCAAATTGACATACCTCACAAAGAATTTAGCAAGTGCACTCAATCACTTCAAAGTGTATGGAATATGGCATATCACTCAACTCAATACAATGGAATGACATTACCATAAGCTTGCTCATATATCACATCTCCACCACTTGATCATGAATTAAATGCAAAAATCAAAGGGACTTTCACAAGGTTGTAATGGGGCTTGGGTGAAGGTAGGATAGAAGGTCAATTTAGGTGCAAATATGTCAAAGAGAATGCCAAAATCCCAATGCACAATTTCTTCCCAAATTTTAACTTCCAAGGCAAATTAACACTTCATCAACCCAACAAATGTAGCTTGTATTGGTGTTTGCCACTTTCACAACACAAGAACTTCACACATCTTTATTTTCTTTTTTTTTCTTCATTTTTTTGTTTTTCATCATTTTTTTCAATTTTCTTTTTTTTTCTTTTTTTTTCTTTTCATTAGTTTTTTCTTTTTTTCTTCTTTTTTTTACCCTTTTTTTTTCTGAAGAAAAAGGAAACAAACAACTCATAAAGCACCTTAACTTGCTACTCTTGCTTTTTCACATTTATTGCCTTGAAATTAATCCATCATCTTCTTATGCAATGAGATTCAACACTTCTCTAACATATGGGTTAAAAAGAAAGTCTAAAAACAAGTCTTAGGCTAGCAAATGTGGTTTTAAACAAAGAAACAGGGTTAAAGGCTCAAATTGGTTCACTAGGGGTAGATAAAATAAAGGCAGGATTTCTTTTCTAAAGTCAAAAGTGGTTAATCCTAGGCGCCCTTATCATTTTAATGCATCAAACTCATTTAAATGTGGCCTTGACATGCATAACCGAGCAAGTTCTAGAATGTTCAACCCATGTGGAATCCCACTCAACAAATAAACATAGAGCAAGTTCAGAAAAGTGCTCACAGTTAGGCCCAAAAACTCACACGGGTGGTAAAGAATCACTGTCAATTACAACATATTCCTCAATTAACTCCATCATCAAGGAAAAGTAGAAAACCCTATTGGCATGAACTTACCATTTAAACTCATATCATCATGATTGCATTCATCTTTGTTTTTTTTTTTTTAAAGAAACGAGCTACCAAGAGAAAAAGAAATGAAAATCAAAGGACTAAAGCTTAGCTAACCCTCCCCCACACCTAATTGGTACATTGTCCCCAATGTATCACATGAAGAAAAAACAGAAAAAGGCGCAGAAAGGGCAAACGGAACTTCCCTGAAGGTGAGGGGGGAAGGAGTAGCCAATCTAAGGCTCGAGGGGAAATGGTGGACTGAAACCCACATGGTAAAAGTATTGGGCCAAATTTTGAGCCATCCGGGACACTTGGCGCTCAATCCTCTCCATCCTAGTATCCATTTGATGCAACTGAAAGTGTAGGTCGGAGGGTGCTCCCTAGAGGCTGATGGTGGTGGCCTAGAGCTAGAAGCGCCATGAGCATCTGTGGAGGGACCACCAGGCTAAGAAGAAGCAGCCTTGGAAGTTGCTCTCTTGGGAGGAAGCTGGATGGGTCCTGGAGGGGTGAACTAGAAGACGCCATTGACCTGTTGAATTAACCCCATTTTCTCCAAACAAGCAAGGTCAAGAGGTTCCATATCACAAGCCTTATGCAAATTACGATTAGACAAATCCAAAACCCCAAGGTTTATAGCCAAGTGTGTGATATAAGAGCCCAAAATCAGGGGCTTATTCTTCTTACCCAGCACAGAATTGAACTGAGATGCTAACTAGCAGCCCAAGTTAATTTTAATTTCGACAATCATGTACCAAAGGAAGAAAAACTCAAGCTTATATAGAATCCCAAAACTGTCTCTCCTACCAGAAAAACTGTAAGCCATGAACTTATGCAAATACTGAAAAACAGGATTTTTCAGAAAAGGGGCCTTAGATTTGTTAGGATCATAGGGGTAGGTATCAACTAACAGATCCTGCCAATTGCTAGTGTTATGGGAGTAAAATGGCTCGGTGTACTCACATGGTTCATGCATATACTCCTTAGTTTGGAAATAGGGCACATCAATGAATCCAAAAGCTAAATTAAACTCAGTGACAGACATCTTAAACTCCTTACCCATTAAACGAAATCTGATTAAACCAGGGGTGGCAACAGAGAACTGATCAGGAACAGTGAATTCAAAGGTGGCATAGAATTCCCAAGTTAATTCAGTAAAAGCAGGCAAAGCAATAGAAGCATAGGTATTCCAGCCAATAGCATCAACTCTTTTAATAACCTCAGCCCAAATATTCAAAGTATAAAGTGTGGGGCCGTGGACATATTTACAAGGAATAATCTTTCTTGTGCAAACGGCCGCATACTGTTCCTTGTCAGCTTGGTGAAAGTTAAATGGCCGCCAAAGTAGGCGGGAGAAGAGATGTGCACCTCCTTGTGCTTCCCAAGACGGGACCGTGGACCACCCGAAGCTGATGCTTGGGAGGGCCCACTCACAGGAACGGTAGGCTGAGGGGTGGGAGCAGATGATTTGGTCCGTTTCTTATCTTTAGTTTTAGTCATAAAGTCAAGAAAAACAGACAAAACTAAGCCTACCACGACAACACAAACAATTGGAAAACTCGACTACACTGAGCTCAAGAACAGGACCATAGAGAAAATTACAAGTGCTAGGGAACAGGGGCCGACAACAGGGGGACAGAAGTTAATTTAACAATATGATGCAGCAAAAATTGCCCAAATTCCACCCAATTATTAACTAACTTTCCGACAGATAAACATCAAAGCCAAGATAGCAGCCAAGAGAGCCAACAAAACCAATCAATCAGGCCCACTAAAATATAGAAGTTATAGACCAGAGGCACAGCCAGAGTTCACAAAATGCAGAATATAGGAGCCCAAGGAACAGAAAGATAGAGGAAACTTACTACCGCTGCCAGACAGTGGCAGCAACGGCTGGCGGAAGGAGACTGCGTCCAAGGCGGTTGCGTGACCAGAGTGAAGCAGCGGCCGACGGCAGCGACCTGCTTTGGCGAAGTAGCAGATCAGTTGCGGTTGGCGGTTGGTGATGGAGCGACGTGTGGAGCCAACAAATCGGAGCAGGAGCAAATACCAACGGCGACTGAGTAGAGCCGACAACGACAGCCGATCTTGAAGGGATGAGGCGGCGTCTACTGCGTAGGGATGGGCAACTGCAACAAAGTCGGGAGGCCCGATGGTGCACGCGTGAGGTGAGCAGCAGTGGTAGGGGTGTGCGGTAAAGAGGCATCGTGAAGATGGCGGTGGCCGATGCACGGTTCGGACACAGTAGCAGCAGCCGACGGAACGACGGCAGCAACGTATTCCGCATGAGTTCCGGCAAGGATGAGCAATAGCAGTCGCGCCGGTGAGGTTGCAGGCGATGGAGGTGTTAGAGTTACTCGCGATCGGCAGCAAGGAGTCGCCGGAGGAGCAGCAGGGGCGAGGGTTCGGGGTGAAGCAGCGGCGGGGCAGGAAGAAGAAATAAGTAAGGAAGAAAGAAGAAAAGAAAAGAAAGAAATTAGGGCCTTGGGATTTTTTTTTTTTGCTTCACCAAGTTAGGCGTGGGCACGCCTAACTCAGACCAACGCTTCTGACCAAGGTTCAATAATTGGGTTTCTTAAGCGTGACCACTTGGCGTGGGCACGCCTAAGTAATACTAACGCTTCTGATCACAGACGACAACTTCATTTCTTAGATGCGACCACAAGGCATGGGCACGCCTGACTAGCACCATCGTTTCTGGCCATGCAACGAAAATCGCTATTCTTAAACGTGCCTAGTTGGCATGGGCACGCCTAACCAGTGGAAACGCTTCTGACCGCAGGCGAGTTTGTCCTTCCTTAGACGTGCCCAATTTATGTGGGCAAGCCTAACTGGTGGCGACCTAACCCAAGAAAAGTTTATCACTTAAACAGAATCTACTTACTCAAAAAGACTAAAAATACAAAAAATAAGTAAAGTATAAATTCTTGGGTTGCCTCCCAAGCAGCGCCTTTCTTTAATGTCTTTGGCTAGACGTAGCCCAAAATTCTTCAATCTATGTAGATAGGATTCTCAAGATGCATGAAATCCAACGTTTCCACTTCGAAGCCTTCATAATATGGCTTCAAACGATGGCCATTCACCACGAATTTCCTATCCGTTGTCAAACTTTGAATTTCCACTGCACCATAGTGAAAAGCATTAGTGACCATAAACGGACCAATCCATCTTGAACGTAGTTTACCTGGGAAGAGTTTAAGTCTGGATTGGTACAAGAGGACCTTTTGGCCTACAAGGAATGTTTTCCTAGAGACATTTTGATCATGGAAGATTTTACTCTTCTCCTTGTAGATGAGGGCATTCTCATATGCCTCATTCCGGATTTCTTCTAACTCTTGCAACTGCAATTTCCGATGAGCACCACCCTCTTCAAGGTTCATGTTGCATTGTTTAACCGCGCAAAATGCCTTGTGCTCGAACTCAACTGGTAGATGGCAAGGCTTGCCAAACACCAGTCGATACGGTGACATGCCAATGGGCGTTTTGTAGGCAGTTCGATATGCCCACAGTGCATCTTCTAAACGTGCACTCCAATCCTTTCTGTCAGGTTTTACCATTTTCTCCAAAATCGACTTGACTTCTCGATTGGAAACTTCTGCTTGATCATTTGTTTGAGGATGGTAAGATGTAGAGACCTTATGAAGAACTCCATATCTCTTGAATAATGCAGCAAGTGCCTTATTACAGAAGTGTTGCCCTTTATCACTTACAATTGCTCTAGGCATTCCAAAGCGGACAAAGATGTTAGACTTAATGAAATCTGCAACCACTTTGGAATCGTTAGTTCTGGTGGCTTTTGCTTCCACCCATTTAGACACATAGTCAACTGCAAGTACGATATACAAGAATCCAAAAGAAGAGGGAAAAGGACCCATAAAATCAATCACCCAAACATCAAAAATTTCAATAAAAATCATGGGGGTTTGGGGCATTTGATCCTTCTGAGAAAGATTACCTACTCGTTGGCACTTATCACAAGACTTACAAAACATGTAGGCATACTTAAAGAGAGTTGGCCAATAGAATCCACTATCCAGCACCTTGCGGGCCATCCTTTTTGGTCCAAAGTGACCTCCACATGCAAAGGAATGACAATATGTTAGAATTGACTAAAATTCATTCTCACTTACACATCTCCGTAGTACTTGATCAGCTCTTTGCTTCCATAGGTATGGGTCATCCCAAATGTAGTACTTGGCATCACTTCTCAATTTATCCCGTTTTGCCTTGGGCCAACCTCCAGGAAATTGGTCAGTTACCAAATAGTTGACAATATCAGCATACTAAGGGAGAGATGGAGTAATTGCAAAAAGGTGTTCTTCAGGGAAGGATTCCCTTAATGGGAGTGCGTCCTCAGGGACCGGTATGCGGCTCAAGTGGTCAGTTACCAAATTTTCTGCACCTCTCTTGTCTTTGATTTCCAAGTCAAACTCTTGGAGCAATAAGATCCATCGAATGAGCCTTGGTTTGGCATCTTTCTTGGTCAAGAGGTAGCGCAAGGCTGCATGGTCAGAAAACACAATAACTTTAGCTCCCAACAAATAAGGTCTAAACTTCTCTAAAGCAAAAACCACAGCTAAAAGTTCTTTTTCTATGGTGGAATAATTGAGCTGGGCTATGTTTAAAGCTCTTGATGCATAGTAGATGGCATGGACTGCTTTTCCTACTCTTTGCCCCAACACGGCTCCCACTGCATAATCACTGGCGTCACACATGATTTCGAATGGTAAGTCCCAGTTTGGAGGTTGGATGATGGGTGGGGATATCAACACTTCCTTGAGCCTATCGAATGCTTGCTTGCACCCATCATCGAACTCGAGCGCCATCTCCTTTTGTAGGAGTCTGGATAGGGGTGCCCCAATCTTGGAGAAATCTTTGATAAATCTGCGATAAAAACCTGCATGTCCTAAGAAAGAGCGCACCACCCGCACATTTGCGGGGTAAGGCAAAGAAGACACGAGATCTATTTTGGATTTATCAACCTCTATACCTTTGGATGACACGACATGCCCTAAAACTATCCCATGCTCTACCATAAAATGACATTTTTCCCAATTGAGCACAAGATTGGTTTCAATGCACCGTTTCAGAATTAAAGCCAAATTGTCTAGACATTCATCAAAACTATCTCCATACACACTAAAGTCATCCATGAATATCTCTATAATTTTCTCTACATAGTCGGAGAAAATACTTACCATGCATCTTTGGAAAGTGGCAGGAGCATTACATAATCCAAATGGCATTCTCCGATAGGCAAAAGTACCGAAAGGACATGTAAAAGTTGTCTTTTCTTGATCTTCTGGTGCAATTACTATCTGGAAGTATCCTGAAAAGCCATCTAAAAAGTAATAGTAAGCACGGCAAGCCAATCTTTTCACCATTTGATCTATGAAGGGAAGAGGGAAGTGATCCTTCTTGGTTACCGCATTAAGCTTACGTTAATCAATACACTGGCGCCAACCCGTAGGCTTACAGACTGGGACTAGTTCTCCTTCATGATTTTCCTCTACAGTCACGCCAGCTTTCTTGGGAACCACTTGACTGGACTCACACATGGGCTGTCAGTGATGGCGAAAATTATACCCACATCTAGCAGCTTCAAGCTCTCCTTTTTGACCACCTCCATCATCATTGGATTTAATCGCCTTTGTGGCTACCTGACGGGTTTGGCATCTTCCTCTAGTCTGATCCGATGCATACATATAAATGGACTAATTCCCTTTATATCTGTTATGGTCCATCCAATGGCTTCTTTGTGATCCCGAAGTACTACAAGCAATTTGGTTTCTTGATTGGGTGATAATTTAGCTGATATTATCACAGGTATGGTCTCTTTACCACCCAAATATGCGTACTTCAAATGGGTTGGCAAAGGCTTTAACTCCACTTCAGGGGCCTGCAAAACAGAAGGTAGTAGCTTTTTATGAGTGTTAGGCATAGAAATAAGTGTAGGCCCACTCCTTATCGAAATAGGTGGCAATGACTGTAATGCCCCAATCATGTACATCAAGCCTTCATATAGCTCAACATCTAGAGTTGTTCCCAACTCAAGATGTTCAGTTAGGGCCACTTCCAACTCATCCTTCTCATTCAATTCAAACATTTTCTGCACTGGATCCCCACATTTTGGTGGGAGTTTCCTTTGTCGGACTGCAGATACATTTTCTCCTACCATGACTCTCTTATCTCCCTTTAATTTTCTTCTATTAACGCACAAATCCTTTAGAAATTTGGCGTATCTTGGCACTTGTTTTACGGCATCCAACACGGGAATGTTGATCTCCACTTTTCGAAACACCTCCAAATTCTCCTTTTCCTTGTCAAGCTTCTTGGGCTTCTCCAATCTGCTAGGAAAAGGCACAATGTTAGGCTCACTTTGAACAGGAGGTTTAGGTATTACCTTACAACCTGAATTTTCTCCTTCTCCTTCCTTTTCGAGCTCTTTCTCAATATGGTCTTCACTTCTATCCTTGGGAATCACCAATGGAGGTCCTTCAACCTCTCTACCACTCCTCAGAGTCATAGCACTGACATTTTTTGGGTTGATTTCCGGTTGAGAAGGCAATTTCCCATTTGCCTGAGACTCCAAGCGATTGACGGTGATTGCTAGTTGGCTTATCTGAGTCTCCAAATTGTGTATACCCGCTCTTGTCTCCTGCTGAAATTGGGTTGTGCTCTGCTGGAGTTAGGCTGTGCTTTGCTAGAGTTGGGCTGTGCTTTGCTGGAGTTGGGCTGTACTTGTAGCCAAACTCCTAACAAGATCCTCCAATAAACTTCCTCCACTAGCGGGTGAGGGTTGAGATTTTTGTTGGTAGGAGGGTTGGAATCCTGACTGTCTATTTTGCCCAAAAGTTTGCTGTCGGTTCCCTCCATAGCTAAGGTTTGGAAGATCTCTCCAACCCGGATTGTACATGTTAGAGAATGGATCATACGGCCTTCTAGGCGTGGGCACGCTACCAGCCACGTTGACTTGTTCAAAATGTTCCTCTTGCAACATTGGGCATGTGTCAGTAGTATGTCCGGCCATGGTACAGATCCCACAAACTTTAGCTTGTTGCATGTGTCCAGCAGCCAATTGTCTAACAAATGAGGTGAGCTCCGATAATTGTTGCTGCATAGATGATGACTCTACTTTATTTACTCGACGAGTTGGAGGATTATCTCTAAAACCAAATTGTTGTGAGTTCTCGGCCATTTTCTCAATGAGCTCCCAGGCTTGCTCAGGGGTCTTGTTCACCAGTGCCCTACCACTTGCAGCATCAATTAAGTTTCTATCAGAGAAGCAGAGACCCTCATAGAAATATTGAATTAGCAGTTGCTCGCTTATCTAATGTTGTGGGCATTTGGTACAGAGCTTGTTGAATCTTTCCAAATATTCATATAAATTCTCTCCTGTCTACTATTTAATGCCACAAATTTCTTTCCTCAAACTACCAGCTCGAGAGGCAGGGAAGTACTTCTCCAAGAACTTCTTTTTCAACTGCACCCATGTAGTGATACTACCTGCTGGTAAGTAGTATAACCAGTCTTTTGCTGAGTCCTTGAGAGAAAATGGGAAAGCTTGTAACTTAATTTGCTCCTCTGTTACCCCAGGAGGCTTCATACTTGAGCACACTACATCAAACTCTTGTAGGTGCTTATGGGGCTCTTCACCTGAAAGGCCATGGAAAGAAGGTAAAAGATGAATTAGTCCAGATTTGAGCTCAAAGGGGGTATTCTCATTCAAATTGAGAAAAGTAATGCATAGTGGCTGTTGAGTTAAATCAGGAGCAGCCAACTCCCTCAATGCCCTAGTTTGAGCCATAACAATCTTCTCTTCCTCAAAATCACTTGAAGAAATCACTCAAAGAATCTTCTGGAGATGTAGCCAGTAATTGCTCCTTTTGTTCTCTAGTTTCCTTTTTCAATTTACGTGCAGTCTTCTCTATCTCAGGAATATAGATTAGTTCGCCTGTACAAGAAGAACGAGGCACAAACTAGAAAATAGAACCAAAACAAAACCAAACAGAAATAAAATACGAAGAAATAAAAATAAAAGACGATAAATGCACTCAAAAAGAAACAAATAATTCAGGCACCAGCCCCCGGCAACGGCGCCAAAAATTGACAGGTGTCGAGCCTGTGCAATAATAATAAAAAAAAAACCTAACTTGCCAGTAAAGTAAACAAAATCCAATTCCAGGTACTGGAGTAGGGACTCCGGATGTGCAATGGGTTACTAGTTTCACCCTGATTCCAAGGAGTATACTTAATCCGATATACCAGAATTGAAGTAACTGGTATATAGTAGCAAATAGGGTCGTCTCCACAGGGATTGAGGAAAATTTGTTTCTTTCTCAAGCACAGGAAAATGGGGGAATTTTTGAGATGAAAAGGAATTAATTAAAAATCGAACAACAAAGCCAAAGAACTAAAATAAAAGAGAATGAAATATATGAGAGATGAGTTCTAGTCAAAGATCCAACTACTCAGACACAATCCATATACCTGATTATCGATGCAATATTGGTTCATTTAAATCATTAATAGGCTGGTTATAGTCGCCGGAAACCTCTCAAACGACCAACTCTTCCTTAGATTCTAGGTAAGTAAGGTACGCCCGTTAAATACCCCTAATTAAGAAATAACCCTAGGTACGCCCGTAGGATTTAATTTCTCAATTGCATTAAGAATTAGAAAAGCCCAAACCCTAACCAACAAACACACTACCAGGGTTCATTTAGTTAGATCATACGTTCCCCTAATATGCTTAGACTTCAGTTGCCACTAATATTGATTTACTAAACAATTACGGATTTAGCAAATTAAATTGGCGGTAAATTATCAAGTTAATATGAATATCGAGCTCTTAACATCCAATTAACAAAACAATCATAATAACACAAAACAGAGAACGTATAAATACTAAAGATTTAAACGAACAAAAGACAAATCGATTAGATATCACAGATATGTTGGACTACGTCGTCGAGTTGATCTTTGACTAGACGGGGAACTTAGCCACGCATGACGTGAGACATTCCACCAAAGATTTCAATGAAAATCAACAAAGCCATGCGTTGTTTTGTTCAATTGAATATATCAAAAGCAAAGTAAACAAAGTCTGTCGCTAGCTTGTGCTTGCGAAAATAAAAAATAGCCAAAAGTAAAGACGGAAGACAAGAAAATAAAAAATAGCCAAAAGTAAAGACGGAAGACAATGTGATTGTCTTCCCAATTGTTACTTCAAGAGCTTCTCCCCTCAAAAGAAAAAATATGCGACCACCCCCTTACTTAGTAATAGTTATTCCCTTATATAACTTTTTTCCATTTTTCGCGAACTAACCTCCCAAAAAGGACGAATCCCAATTGGAGTAAAATAGGAAAATTCCTTCGGTCCTCGTCCGCCACGGAAAAGATATTAAATACTAAACCAAAATAGAACAATCCCAAAAGAAGTCAAACTTCTACTTTCCTAATACAAACATTAAAGTAGTTTCCTAATAAAAATAAACTACTAAATAAAAAGGCAAGATAACTAATTCCAGCACGTCTTCAATTTTGGAACTTCCCAATTCTTGGAAATTGCCCATGTGAACTTGGAATCTTGACAACTCAGCCATGAACATCTGACTTAGGCGTGCCCGCGCCTAACTGTCAGGACCACTTCTGGAATTTAAGCTTTTTAACACCTTTTTCACAATTTCCTGCATCCAACCACCAAATACACAAATTTAGTAAAATCCACCCACTAATGCAATTTTAGCCTGGATAATTAGGAAATATTAACACAATTTATCAACTAAAATGCACCCTATCACACAACTTGCATGCAACTTAAACTGATTGGTTGTCACAGCCTGCAATATTAAGGAAAACAACTCGCCAAAAGTAAACATCATCTTTGACCACAAAAATACCCATTACAAACAAAATGCATTTCCCAGTTGGAGGCAAATTCTGCAAATTCACCGGCAAACTACATTACAACTGTTGGATAGCTTCACGAAGAAGGTCCTAATTTCAAATAAAATTCAATAATAGTGTCCCGCATGGTTCATTTGTACTTTTTGTCGGACACTTGTACGAGTAGAAAATAGCATGACAAAATAGGTATGCTGACCGGATCATTACCCAAAAATGAGAACAAAGGAACAATGAGACTCTGAAGTTGTCAAGATGACTCCCATGGTCATCATTAATGGTGGAAACATTGATGCCAGATTTCAATCACTGGATTTGAGCAAGGTTTTATAAAGCCTATTGTTTTACTGAATTAAGTCGCTTCAAGGATATAATAGAGATCAAAGGAGAAGGAGGATGAGGAGGATTGAGGGGAGAGAATTAGCAGAAAAGAGAAGCAGTTGGACTAAGGAGAAAGAGTTGGAAGAAGAAAGGTATTGGCTTTGTCGGTTTACTATTCCATGATAGGGGGTTTACATTCTTTTATTGTTTTGCCTTAATTAGATTTACATGGTTTATATAGATCATTTATACAAAACAATCACCACAAATGGATAACTTCGTCGACCATTTAAAGTCATGGCTGGAGATGTGGACCGATCCAAATCCATTTAATTCCAGTTTATGGATGGATTATTGGATTTCCATCCAATTTGCCAGATCTAATTTTATGTGTATTTGATGCCCTATTTCTTTTTCCCTTCTTCTCTTCTTCTCTAATGGAACAGAACAAGTGAATATAAAATGCCTTCTTCCAAATTGCCACCTTCTTCTCTTCTTCTCTAATGGAACGGAACAAGTGAATATAAAATGCCTTTTTTTTTTCTGTGTGTCCTGCTCTTGTCGAATGTTTGATTTCTCAAAACCATGCATTAACATGCGTTAATTCTGGTCGAAAAGTGCATTAATGTTTTGAAGCACTTGCTTTGCCCGTTAGCATTCGACTTTTCAAGATAATTTCTTTAGAAAAAGATTTAGTGACAGGAGGGTGAGATTTAAGAAGCATGAAGTGGTAAGGGGGATTAAAAACCCAAGAATTCTAATTCTCTAATCTTAATCTTAACTATTAGATTAAAATCTCTTCAACACTTTCAACATAATCGTCTCCACATTATTTATCTTTAATAAAAATGCTAACAAAGTAAGAGTTCACAAACAACAACTCTACATTTTTTTCAATAGCGAATGAAATTAGAGTTTTCTCCATACTTATTGCCCAATTTCTTTAAAGTATAATATCGTAACTTTTCTCATAGAAAAAACATGTGAAAATCATTGCTCCTGTAAATTTTTCTTTCCTTCCATTGTTGAGTGTAAGACATATTAATTTTATTTCAATGAAATTCTATTTCTAAGTTAGAACTGGAATTCTCTCCAAACCCCATCCCTGAAGAATTTCATTTTCTTTTAAGATGGGCAGTTTCAGGATTACATCATTGCAATGGGTTATTAGCTTGTGTTTAGATACGTTCGTAAAGGTCATAAAGATTTTCCTTCTAGATGGACAGTTTCAGGGTGTTACTGACTTGAACAGCTTCAATTTCTGTCAAGGTGGCATTTTAAGGATTCACATCATTATAATGAGTTGTTAGCTCTCGTGTTTTGACCAAAAGATTCTTACCTTTGTGGCAACATTGTCTTAGTCCTATAAAATCTCATCACTGCAAACTCATCCCTGTATGGTCGGAATGGAAACATATGAATCCAATCAAATCCCTCTATGAAGATATACATTCTCTGTGTGTTGATAAAAAATTGTAATTTTCAGGGACTTTGAGGACGCGTATGGGAGGGGTTTAATGTATATTTATATCGTGAATGGACCAAAGTGGTTGGAGCCACAGTTTGTTCTTTGATTTGGATAAGGAATGCCTTGACAATGCTTCCTCTTCATATGCATCAGAGAAAACTTCGACATTTAATACTTTGGACAGTGCCTGGAGGGCGTTTTTATCTTATTGAGGCTTAAGACACACAAGTGCTATTGTTTAACATTTTTAAGATGAAAAGGGACTTTTTGCAAAGGGATTTGAAATTGCACATAAACATTACTCCGGCGACATCATGTATCAAGGATGAAGTCCCCTGTCCATTTGGTGATGATCGATGTAGATTTTGTATAGCTTGTTTTCTTGAGGATGAGAAAGAAAAGAAACCGAAGTTGTGATTTCTTCTATGTTTTTTTTAAACCCCAAGATCATCACAAGTTTATTCAGATAAGTTACATTTACATGCTGAGAAATCCATACTCAAGTGCTTAATATTAAGACACCAGGAATTAGAAGCTCTGGCTCAAATCCTCTCTTACTTCCCAACTTCTCAAATCCCACCTCCCACTGTGTTGAAAGTAAAAAATTAAAAAAAAAATGTCGCACTTACACATTCTTAAAGAGTATATAACTTCCTCTCCCTGCTATAAAATAAATAAAAAAAAGCCACACTTATACATTCTTAAGAGTTTACAATGTCATTATTTATAAAATGGCTGAAAGTTGAAGCACAGATAAGTTCCTATAACTTCTATGGATGCCTTTCTTTGCACTCAATTATGAAGACAGTGTCTGATAAACAGGTTTCAAATTCTACTATGGGTTTCTAATTTAATTGTACTCATATATAATATATTTTGGGATCAATGGGAATGATGTGTTGTCTATGAATTTTTTGATTAACCACCTTTTATTAGGGAATCATTTTAAGTACCTATCTTATTTTCCTTGAATCATCAAAATCATCTTTTTATACTGATTAAATGTTAAGAAAATAAAATGCTACCATTTCAACAAATGGAAAAAAATTTCAAAAAATAATGAAAAATAATAATAAATTGTAAAATCCATTTATCATTAACAAGCACACTATAGGTTTTTATCAAAATCTATTATCATTGACTACTCTATGATACCAATAGTGATACTGATTATAAAATTCGAGCCAAACGGTTCCTAAGATTACTTGTGATTACAAAGCAAACTGAAACGACTAGAACCAGATCAAAGTATTGCATGACCTCTAAAATGACATTTCAAAAACCTGGTTCAAGTCAGCTTTGTTAAGCTTGGAATGCCTTTTCAACTTGTGTTCCATTGCCATGGCTCTGAGTTGAGCCAATGGGAAACACCTGAAATCTATAGCGGCTACCATGTAGTACAGGGGAGTAATACTAATAATTTCTCTCTCTGCGAGGAAAGGTAATTTTGCACGAGGTTAGGTATATGACTGTTAAGGAAATTTCTGAAGTACGATCAATAGATATTGATCATAATTGGAAGCATAACTTTTATCCCTCGACGGATGGCTACCAGATCATGGCGACATTTACTAGTTTTTGATTTCATGAGAAAATTTATGTCAACAAATTTGTATTTACAAAATACAACCTCAAGCTTGGTATTATTTCCAAAAATCCAATAATAATTAAATACACGTGTGTTTCAGAGCCCGAATGTCGCACGTTTTCTATTGCTTCTTATGAAAATTATTAAGATTTCTTTTCAATAAAAGGAAAAAATCAAGTAACGATAGTTATAGTAACGAAATAAAATTTACTTGATATTACAGGTAAAAACACTTTTAGTGATCATTTGGTCACCTATTAGACCGGTCATTTAGATAAGATAATGCCTAAAAATTAGCCTAAAAATTTGGAAGACCGGTCATTTAGATAAGATAATACCTAAAAATTAGCCTAAAATTTTGGAAGTAAGTTTTGCATCAAAAAGAGTAAGTTAATTTAATAAATTAGTAACTTTTATGTCTCAAAAGGTAAATTGGAAATAATATGAAACTTACCTTTTCTTGAAAATAAATTACTATTTTAAATCTCAAACTTACTTTTAATGAGAAGTAAGTTTTGCATCTAAAAGAGTAAGTTAGTTGAATAAATTAGCAACTTTTATGTCTCAAAAGGTAAATCAGATGAAACTTACCTTTTCTTGAAAATAAATTACTATTTTATATTTCAAACTTACTTTTAAAGATAAGTAAGTTTTGCATCTAAAACAATAAGTTAAATCAATAAATTAGTTACTTTTATGTCTCAAAAGGTAAATCGTAAAAATTATATGAAACTTACATTTTTTTGAAAATAAATTACTATTTTACATCTTAAACATACTTTTTAAGAGTAGTAAGTTTTACACATAAAAGAGTAAGTTAACTTAATAAATTAGTAACTTTTATATCTCAAAAGGTAAATCAGAAATAATATGAAAATGATATTTTTTTGAGAATAAATTACTATTTTACATCTCAAACTTACTTTTAAAGAGTAAGTTTAGTTGAAGTAATAGTAAATTTTTATACAATATTAGTAAATTTTATGATAACATAGTAAATTTGATTAATGATCAAAATTTACTTGTTTGTGGTATTAATTTACTATTTTACTTTAAAAACTTATAAGAGTAAGTTTAGTTTAAATAATAGTAAACTGTATAATAACATAGTAAATTTGATTGCTGATCAAAACTTACTAGTTTGTGGTAAAAACTTACGATTTTTCTTTAAAAACTTATATGAAGCTACTATTAGGAAGTTTACTTGAAATAGTGCTAAAATTTTTTATTAATGATTGAAATTTAACTTAATAAATTAGTAACTTTTATATCTAAAATATTAAATCAGAATAAATATGAAAGTTATTTTTTTCTTGGAATAAATGAATTAGAACTTTGTCTCCCAAAGTTAGTTTTTAGAGAGTAAGTTTAATTCAACTACTAATAAATTTCTATAGAATCATAGTGAATTTTATGATAACATGGTAAATTTGACTAGTGATCCAAATTTACTATTTTGTGGCATAAATTTACTAATTTACTTTAAAAACTTATATGAAACTAGCATTAGGAAATTTAATTGAAATAATGCCAAGAATGCTATAAAAAAAATTACTACTCACATGACCTTAAAAAATGTGTAATAAAATTTGTCTGATTATAAATTTTGAATTATTTTTTAATTTTTGAAAAGATTGAAAGTTTGGTTTACAATAATAATAAATCATCCCGAGCCGAGTTATATATATAATTGTAGTTGTCTATTCATCAAAATTTCTATAAGTTAATCCATATGAATACAATAAAATGATAAAATTTTAATAAATTGATTATCAAGATCATACGTATAAAAGTTGAAATTATATTAATGTAGCATAATCTTTGAAAATAATAGTAAATTCATTCATATATTAAGTTGCGTAACTTTCAGAAATCTCCAGTGAAAATTATGCTTACTGCACAAGTTTTATGCAATGTTTACAGAACGCATGCTCTATGTCGATTTCCAAACCATAATCATCAAATTAATGTAAATAGTCAACAAATTTCAGATTTTATTTCAGATTGTACACGTACCCCAATCTCTATCTCCAAGTACCGAAAGCAATTGATAATAGTACAATTTTTTTTTAATATCTTTGAGGGAATTCTCTCAATCGCAACCCATTAGGAGATCATGAATCAATTCCACTTTAGAGTGGTCAATCAATCATACAAATAGGTTAAGGGGGTAATTGTATTTTAATCTGAACTTAATAATTAGTAATTTGCCATTCGAGATGGATTTATTGACGTTGGGATCAGTACTTATAGTGAGAGTCCCAAATGATCAAGAATTTAAGAAATAGACAAAATTTACCTTTTTACATAGTATATTAACTAGTAAGTTGAATTCAAAAAATGGTAAATTTTATTAAAAAATAAGTAAATTTGTTTGTTAAAAACGTAAATTTTCATTAATGGTTGTAGCTTACTGCTTTATGAGATATACTTACTAAATTTCTTAGTAAACTTATTAGTAAGTTGAATTCAAAAAAAGGTAAATTTTATTAAAGAATAAGTAAATTTGTTTATTGAAAACGTAAATTTTCATTAATCGTTGCAATTTACTGTTTTATGAGATATACTTACTAAATTTCTTAATAAACTTACTGGTAAGTTGAATTCAAAAAAGAAGGTAAATTTTACTAAAAAGTAAGTAAATTTATTTGTTGAAAAAGTAAATTTTCATTGATGACTATAACTTACTGTTTTAAGAGATATACTTATTAAATTTCTTAGTAAACTTACTAGTAAGTTGAATTCAAAAAAAGGTAAATTTTATTAAAAAATAAGTAAATTTATTTGTTGAAAATGTAAATTTTCATTGATGACCATAACTTACTGTTTTAGGAGATATGCTTTTCTTTGTAAACTTACCATTGCAATATTAGAAAAGTCACTAAAAATCGAATTTGTTACTAAAGACGGTAAAAATTTGCTATTACAGGTTATCTCCCTAGCGTTACTATAACTCGCATTACTATAGCATAGTCCTCAATAAAAATGTTGGAGAATTCATTTATTACTCCTCTCCATGCTCACAGTATTTATTATGGACTCAAAAGTTTTACACACATTTACAGCCCTTCAATCATTTTACACTGGAGAAGTTTAAATGTGTTTTTTCTTTTTCAAAAGTTGGTTTCAAAATAATGTTTTCAAGCTTCCTTCAAACATTTTACACATAGAAAAGGTAATTATTTTTTTACTAATAATGCCATGAAAACAGATGACAAAATCACGAGGGATTGCCATAGGTTCTTGAAAAGTGTTTCTGGTTCTTTTAATTCTCTAGTTTCTAGTTATATGAAACTTTGCAAGTGAAATTTGAATCGTTTCTATCAATTTTTACTGAGGAATACAGTCAATCCTTATATCTTCTGATAGGTGGTTCTACATCTTACTGTAGCTACAACTTTCTGTACTTAGATCTATTACTATTATTTACAGATAAAATATCACGTTTTTTAAGTTGACCCCACGAAGCAATATCTCCTATGCACAGAAAAGTAGAGAGATATATTGTTAAGGAATCTGAAACAAGCAAGGCTAACGTTCAATGGCAATGAGCATGAAAAAAGCATTTGCAAAATAAAATCACATTCATCATATTCCAAGTTGAGTTATTATAGTTGGAGAACAATCTAAGACTCTTTTGTATGCAAGATTGGACATGGCAATTGCCGTGATTAGTCCAACAGTTTCAGCGGCATCAAACTCACTCTGGAAGCAAATTCTGGGGTTGACTCCATACTCAAACAGGATGATCAAATTGCTGCACATATATCTGAGCGTGTCATCATAACAAATGAGAACATCACGAGGTATGGCCGTAGGGTTCTTAAAAAGTGTTAACGGTTCTGTTAATTATCTAGTATCTAGTTATATGACATTTTCCAATTGAAAATTAAGAGATCTCTATTATTGTTCACTGAGGAATGCAGTCAATCTTTATATTTTCTGACATGTGGCTGTACCCCTACTATAGCTACAACTTCTATACTTCGATCTATTACTATTATTCACAGATAAAATATTGCGTTTTTTGGAGTTGACTCCACAAAGTAATATCTCCTAAGCACAGCAAAGCAGCGAGCTATGTTGTCGAGGAATTTGAAACAGGCAAAGCTGAATTCAAAGCCAATGAGCACAGAAACAGCATTTGTGAAATAAAAATCACTTTGATTCTTTTCCAAGAAGGGTTACTTCTTTGAGACGAATCTAAGAGTCCTTTGTATGCAGGATTGGACATGGCAGTTGTACTCAATATTGTAACAGGTTCACTGGCACTAAACTCACCCTAGAAAGAAATCCTGTTATTCATTCAATACACAAATTGGATGATCGAATTGTTGCACGTATTTTTAATCTTGTCATCATAACAAACAACAACATCAAGGAAGATCGCCACAGGTTCTTGAAATGTGTTTGTGGTTCTATTAATTCTTTAGTTCTTAGTCATATGAGACTTTTCCATTGAAAACTAAAAGATCTCTATCATTCTTCACTGAGAGATGCAATTAGATCTATTATTACCATACAAAAATAGTAGAAAAATATCTTCAAATTTCATGTATATTAGATGTCAAATTGTGGTGGGATCTAATACTAAATTAATGGATTAAACCCACTAGCAATGGAGGCAAACAAACAATTTTAATACACTCAAGGTGTATACAATGACAACACTCACAAAATAAATTTCTAATAGACACAACTAGATTTGAGTTTCACTCTTGAGAATGTCTGCTCTAATTTACTAGAGCCTCATTCTTGATATACCTACTCAAACACTCACTAAACTGCACACTAAATACTAAACACTCTCAAAGCTCCACTAGAACTGTTATTTCCGTCTGAGGAGGGATGCCAAGAATGGCAAATGAACTCCCTATTTATACTAGTGAACATCCAACAAGTAGCTTCAATTTTCCTCTTCTCATTTAATGTCCAATTGCCAAAAAATCCAGTGAATCTCATAAGCAAATCTAGCTTCAACAAACAAGTATGATCCATGCAGGATTTGCTACACACAGTTCGCACGCTCCACTGAAAAGTTGGACTTGCATTTCACAAGCTACTAATAGGCATAATAAATACATAGGAGAAAGCCTCCAAATGCTAAGTCAAACAATGTGGCCGAAGTATTTCACTATTGCACGCATGATCACGTCAGAGGAAGTAGTGTTGTAACTTTACTAACTTCCTTCTTAGTAATCCTGAACATCTCTCAAAACTTCATGAATTTAGATGGACTCAAACTCTTTGTGAATATATCAACAACTTGGTTATCTGTGTTTGGATATTTCTAGTCAAATTCTTCTTGCAACACTTTCTCTCAAACAAAGTGATAATGAACTTCAATATGCTTTGTTCATGCATGAAATACTAGATTCTCAACCATACGAATAGCTAATTGGCTGTCACAGCATAATTGAACTGGATAATCAATTGGTTGTTATAAGTCCTTCACAAGTTGCACTAACCACGTGCTTTCCTGTGCTGCTGAAGCTGCTCATCAATACTCTACTTCTGTATTAGATAATGACACTGTTGGTTGTCACTTACTACACCAAGAATTTGTGGCTAACCCAAGACTAAACATATAACCTTTGCTTGATATCCTCATGTAATGATCATTAGCATAGTCTGCATCACAATATCCAGTTACTTTACAAGTTTCTCCTTTATTATACAATAGACCATAGTCAACAGTCCCTTTAATGTATCTCAAAATCCGATGCACAGCTTCCAAGTGTGTCTTCTTTAGATTTTGCATGAAACTACTCATGACTCCAACAACATATGATATATCAAGTAAGTCTAGTCAAAGTGAGATAGATTAAACTACCTACCAACTGCCAATACATGGTAGTATCATTAAGGTCATTGCCCTCAACCTAGGTTACACACATTTACAAGAAGAAAGATCAACAAGTAAAATTTTAAAATTTTAAGGCATGCAAATTGCAGAAATGTAAGAAAACAAATCGATTCACTAGCAAAAAGACAGAAGTTACAAAAATATCTGGAATTCATATCAGTTGCTTGTTTTCTGACTCTCTTAGAGCAAACACTGACTTAAAAATGTACGGCGCACTAATCACCTTTGAAGCTTGGACTAAAGGTAGGCCTTGCCAGTGATTGACCAATTGCACTCGGGCGGGCACTTATTTCCACTACTTGCATGCAACTTAAATTGATTGGGTGTCACAGCCTCCAATATTAAGGAAAACAACTAACCAAATGTAAGCATCATCTTTGGCCACTAAAATACCCGTTACAAACAAAATGCATTTCCCAGTTGGTGGCAAAGTCTACAAATTCACTAGCAAACTACATTACAACTCTTGTCTAACTTCATGAAGAAGGTCCTAATTTCAAATAAAATTCAATAATACTATCTCGCATGGTTCATTTGTACATTTTGTCGAACACTTGTATGAGCTGAAAATAGCATAACAAAATAGGTATGCTGACCGGATCACAACCCAAAAATGAGAACAAAGGAACAATGAGACTCGAAGCTGTCAAGATGACTCCCATGGTCATCATTAATGGTGGCAACATTGATGACATATTTCAATCACTGGATTTGAGCACGGTTTTATAAACCCTATTGTTTCATTGAATTAAGTCGCTTCAAGGATATAATAGAGATAAAAGGAGAAGGAGGATGAGGAGGACTGAGGGGAGAGAATTAGTGCAAAAGAGAAGCAGTTGGACAAAGGAGAAAGAGTTGGAAGAAGAAAGGTATTGGCTCTGTCGGTTTACTATTTCATGATAGCGGGTTTACATTCTTTTATTGTTTTGACTTATTTAGATTTACATGGTTTATATAGATCATTTATGCAAAACCATCACCATGAATGGATGACTTGGTCAACCATTTAGAGTCAAGGCGGGAGATGTGGACCAATCCAAATCCATTTAATTCCAGTTTATGGATGGATTATTGGATTTCCATCCAAATTGCCACATCCAGTTTTATGTGTATTTGCTGCCCTATTTCTTTTTCTCTTCTTCTCTTTTTCTCTAATGGAGCAGAACAAGTGAATATAAAATGCCTTCTTCCAAATTGCCACCTTCTTCTCTTCTTCTCTAATGGAACAGAACAAGTGAATATAAAATGCCTTTTTTTTTTCCTTTGTGTGTCCTGCTCTTGTCGAATGTTTGATTTCTCAAAACCATGCATTAACATGTGTTAATTCTGGTCGAAAAGTGCATTAATGTTTTGAAGCACATGCTTTGCCCGTTAACATGCTACTTTTCAAGATAATTTCTTTAGAAAAAGGATTTAGTAACAGGAGGGTGAGATTTAAGAAACATGAAGTGGTAAGAGGGATTAGAAACCCAAGAATTCTAATTCTCTAATCGTAATCTTAACTATTAGATTAAAATCTCTTCAACACTTTTCAACATAATCATTTCCACATTATTTATCTATTCTTTAATAACAATGCTAACAAAGTAAGAGTTCACAAACAACAACTCTACATTTTTTTCAATATCGAATGAAATTAGAGTTTTCTCCAGACTTATTGCCCAATTTCTTTAATGTATAATATCGTAACTTTTCTCATAGAAAAAACATGTGAAAATCATTGCCTTTGTAAATTTTTCTTTCCTTCCATTGTTGAGTGTAAGACAGAAGTTAGTCGCAGTTTTCCTTATTGAACTCTTTCCAATATTATTTTATTTCAATGAAATTCTATTTCTAAGTTAGAACTGGAATTCTCTCCAAACCCCATCCCTGAAGAATTTCATTTTCTTTCAAGATGGGCAGTTTCAGGATTACATCATTGCAATGGTTTATTAGCTTGTGTTTAGATACGTTCGTAAAGGTCACAAAGATTTTCCTTCAACAAGGACAGTTTCAGGGCGTTACTGACTTGAACAGCTTCACATCATTATAATGAGTTGTTAGCTCTCGTGTTTTGACCAAAAGATGCTTACCTTTGTGGCAACATTGTCTTAGTCCTACAAAATCTCATCACTGCAAACTCATCCCTGTACGGTCGGAATGAAACATATGAATCCAATCAAATCCCTCTATGAAGATATACATTCTCTGTGTGTTGATAAAAAATTGAAATTTTCAGGGACTTTGAGGACGCGTATGGGAGGGGTTTAATGTATATTTATTTCCTGAATGGACCAAAGTGGTTGGAGCCACACTTTGTTCTTTGATTTGGATAAGGAATGCCTTGACAATGCTTCCTCTTCATCTGCATCAGAGAAAACTTCGACATTTAATACTTTGGACAGTGCCTGGAGGGCGTTTTTATCTTATTGAGGCTTAAGACACACAAGTGCTATTGTTTAACATTTTTAAGATGAAAAGGGACTTTTTGCAAAGGGATTTGAAATTGCACATAAACATTACTCCGGCGACATCATGTATCAAGGATGAAGTCCCTTGTCCATTTGGTGATGATCGATGTAGATTTTGTATAGCTTGTTTTCTGGACGATGAGAAAGAAAAGAAACCGAAGTTGTGATTTCTTCTATGTTTTTTTTAAACCCCAAGATCATCACAAGTTTATTCAGATAAATTACATTCACATGCTGAGAAATCCTTAGTCAAGTGATTAATATTAAGACACCAGGAATTAGAAGCTTTGGCTCAAATCCTCTCTTACTTCCCAACTTCTCAAATCCCACCTCCCACTATGTTGAAAGTAAAAAATTAACAAAAAAATGTCGCACTTGCTCATTCTTAAAGAGTCTATATATGACATCCTCTCCCTGCTATAAAATAAATAAAAAAAAAAGCCACACTTATACATTCTTAAGAGTTTATAATGTCATTATTTATAAAATGGCTAAAAGTTGAAGTATAAATAAGTTCCTATAACTTCTATGGATGCCTTTCTTTGCATTCAATTACGAAGGGGGTGTTTGATAAATAGGTTTCAACTTCCACTATGGTTTCAAATTTAATTGTACTCATATATAATAATTTTTGGGTCAACTGTGAGGGCCTCAAAATTCAAATTTTATTTTAAAATGCATAATAATATTTATATTATATTTATTTCGCTAAAATATTAGTGAATTTATGTTTTGAGTGATTATTTTTTAATTTAGAGGATTTTACGAGAATCATTTGCCGGTGTGTGGTTTCGGCCAGTTTAAGCGTTAATTTTTGTTCCGAAGTTTGAATAGTGACTTTAAGTTGAAACCGAGCATATGTAGAGATATTACAGAGATATATTTAAGGTTGGACAGTGTCGGAATGAGATAAAACAGTAAAAGTTAGAGTGTCGTGCACGACGCGACAAAAAGTGGTCGTTTGACTACTTTTCCTTAAATTGGGGAAAAGGCAACTTTTTGTCCCCTTAAAGCCCCTTTTCTTGCTTCTTGTTGCTTCATTATTTTCAGCCACACTTGGGCTTAGAGAGAGAAGGGGCAGCCAAGCATAGAGAGAGAATAGAGAGAGTTTGAGAGTTGTTTTTCAACTTCATCTTCTTCCTCAAGCTTGAAGACTCCATTGAAGGCTTGGCTTTTGCTTCATCTTCTTCTTTGGGCTGCCGTGAGAGAGAGAGAGAGAGGGAGAGTGATCCGTGAGAGTAAGAGAGAAAAGGAAAGGGAAGAAAAGCTTCTTTGGTTTGCCATCTCTTTGTTTTTGGGTTTTGAGGAAGAAATCATCTTCAAAACAAGCGGATCCTTGGCTAAGATTGTAGATTTTTGGAGTTGCTAAACTCAAGAAGTCATCCTTGGGAAGAGCTCATCAGATCCTCCTTGATCTTGTTAGATCTAGACAGATCTTGAGGTATATCACTTGAATCTCTTAGATTTAGCTCTGGTAATGGTAAATCTTGTAGATCTATGGTTTATTTTGTCAAGAATGCTTATGTATGGAACAATGGAGCTGGGCTCTTGAATTCCCAATTTAGGTAGCGGACTTGAGGTGACTTTAGGTAGCGGACTTGAGGACCTGATTGTGGATATGTTTGAAATATGTGAAATGAGTTCATTCTATGGTTAGAAAGTCGATTTTATAGTTGAAAATTGTGAAGGAAAATGATAAGGGTTGGCCGAACCATGCTTGGCAATTTTGATGTGTGATTTTGAAATTTTATGATGTTTCTTGATGAGATTTTGCTTAAGTGTATATGTATTACGATGGTTTATGAGTATATGTTTTAAAAGAGTTAAAATTTTAAACTTTAATGGTGAAAAATTGAATTTCACTAAGTTTTGAGGGAAAAGTGCCATTTTGGTCAAATTTGTGGGTTTGAAAGACTTTAATTAATTTTCATGAATTTTGAGCATTGAAACCTAGTGAAAATTGTTTGAAAGATGTGTTAGAACTTTGGTTAAAAGTTTGATGTTGGATGTGAACTCAAATGAGTGATTCTAAGGCAAAAAACCTCACTTCATTTCAATGTGTTATAAGATTAGAAGATGCTTGGAAGGAGTACATCAATAGAGTGGTTTAGTTATTTGAATTTTGATTTGAAAATGGAATTTTGTAAAATGAGTTTCGACTCAAATGATTACTTTTCGTTTGAGCAAAGTTAATGGAATTTTGTGAAGAATTTTGATAAGACAAATGAATGAGTTATTTGAGTTTAGTTTCGCTGTGAGTGAGGCGAAACTTATTTCTTCCTTTTTCGTGATAATAGGAGGTGAGGAAGGACTTGAACCAGATCCCACCTTGGAAAACGAACTTTACTGCTATGGTGAGTTTCAATACTTGTTATGTGTTTATCTGAATATGATTTGAATTGTGTTTGTTAAGCGATTTGATGTGAAATTGGGTTTTTAAAACCTTCAGGTGGGGTGGCGTGTACTTCATCGCGCTTACCTCTATTTGAACGGAAAAAGTTATAAGAATGTTTTGATGTGATTTATGGGCATTTGATGTGAATTATGTGTGTGTGTAAAATTTTGGAAATTCCCAAGACCTATCGGCAAGTCGTTCGACTCGAGATATAGGCTAGGCCTAGGCCGAGGAGAAAAGGACGAGCCGTAGGGTTAATTATGTGATATGATGTGAAATGTGCTCGAGACTTGGCATATGGACTCGTCTCGGAAAAGGACAATAAACAAACTATGTGATGTGATGTGATGTGCTTGGAGACGGGCCCGATGGGGGTTAGGTGGAGTAAGGAGTAAGTGGAGGTCTACATGGTCTATGTGTATGAAAGTTGACAGAGTGTCAACTACGCGGAATGAGATCGAGCTTCGTGGATCTTGGCTCCTGAGAGCCCCCGTATCGTACCTATGTATTGTTAATCGCTTTCCTTAGTTGTTTATATCTAGATATGAATATCTGATGTGAAATATCATATGTGCTATGTGCTTTGCATGCCTTTTGGAACTCACTGGGCTTTTAGCTCATTCTTTCCAATTTGTTTTCCTTAACAGGGACTGAGAACCCAAGTGAAGAGAGCCAACCATTAGTCTTAGATTTCACCTTTGTATTTGGTATGACATACTCGAATTTATGAATTTGAGGGCTCTTGTATTTGAGACTGTGATTGTATGATAAAGTACCTTATGGATTTTGAGATTGTAAGATTGAAATAATATATATTTGTGAGACATCGTTCGGCTTGGGTTTATGATGGCATTTTAGTTTGATAAGTTAGTAACCATTGTGTGAGTGAGTCCAGGTGAGAGTTAGGCAGGCGGCCCGCCAAACCTTTTGGTTAGTCTCAGGGGGAGGTGGGGCTGTCACATCAACGGGAATGATATATCTCTTCTACGAGTTTTTTGATTAACCACCTATTACTAGGGAATCATTTTAAGTACGTATCTTATTTTCCTTGAATCATCGAAATTATCCTTTTATTCTGATTAAATGTAAAAATCAGAAAATAAAATGCTACCATTTCAACAAATGGAAAAAAAATTAAAAAAATAATGAAAAAGAAAAATAATAAATTGTAAAATCCATTCAATATTAACAAACACATTATAGGTTTTCATCAAAACCCATTATCATTGACTACTCTATGATACCAATAGTGATACAGATTATGAAATTCGAGCCGAACGGCTCCTATGATTATTTGCGATTACAAAGCAAATTGAAATGACTAGAAGCAGATCAAAGTATTGCATGACCTCTAAAATGAGATCTCAAGAACCTGGTTCAAGTCAGCTTTGTTAAGCTTAGAATGCCTTTTCAACTTGTGTTCCGTTGCCATGGTTCTGAGTTAAGCCAAAAGGAAACACTTGCAATCTATGGCGGCTACCATGTAGTGCAAGGGAGAAATAATAATAATTTCTCTCTTTGCTAGGAAAGGTTTTTTTTTTTTTAAATTTAAATCTCATGTTTAACTTTCTTGTCAAAGAGAGAAAAAAGCGTCTTTATACAATTATATCACCAACCTAGATCACCTTTCTTCGACCGGAAAGATTAATGCCAAATTCAGTTGATCACTTCCTATGATCCAGAACATCTATCATTTGCCATTTCACAAAGATTTCACACTACCAAGCATCATTCTTCAATCTCAAGGATCAAATCATGGCATCTATTGACTCAATTTTCTTGCTATCAGCTGGCATTCAGATGCTGTGTACACAACGAGGGAGCTATAGACCCAATCATATCCGCTTGTCCAGAGCATTAACAAAAGCATGGGATGAATTAGGATGCTACCCAACCATATCTGGTTGTCCAGAGCATTTGACAAAAGCATGGGATGAATTAATTACAAGTTATAATACATACCAGAGGAAATTAGGAAAATGCTCCTGAACACTGACATTTGAGAGATTGATTTGAAACTCAATGCTTGAGCCAGTAGTTTCGTAGCTGAGACATATGCAACAGTATCTCATCTCGACCTTGATTGATTACACTGCTGGTCATAATCCAAGGAGAGGCAGTTTGGAAAAATTCACGTATTAACTCCTGAAAATTTTGAATATTTTCTTCAGGTCTTCGCCCTCCATTCTTTTTCTTTTTCCGCTTGTCACATTTGGTAAACACTCGCTAGGAAAGGTAATTTTGCACGAGGTTAGGTATATGACTGTTAAGGAACTTTCTGAAGTACGGCCAATAGATATTGATCATAATTGGAAGCAGAACTTTTATCCCTTGACGGATGCCTACCAGATCATGGCGACTTTTACTAGTTTTTGATTTCACGAGAAAATTTATGTCAACAAATTTGTATTTTCAAAATACAACTTCAGGCTTGGTATTATTTCCATAAATCCAATAATAATTAAATACACGTGTGTTTCAGAGCACGAGTATCGCACGTTTTCTATAACATCTTATGAAAATTATGAAGATTTTTTAAATAAAAATGTTGGAGAATTCATTTAGTACTCCTCTCTATGCTTGCAGTATTTATTATGGACTCAAAGTTTTACACACATTTACAGCAATTCAAACATTTTACACTGTAGAAGTTTAAATGTGTTTTTTCTTTTTCAAAAGTTGGTTTCAAATAAATGTTTTCAAGCTTCCTTCAAACATTTTACACATGGAAATGGTAATTATTTTTTTTTTAACTAATAATGCCATCAAAACAGATGACAAAATTACGAGGGATTGCCATAGGTTCTTGAAAAGTATTTCTGGTTCTTTTAATTCTCTAGTTTCTAGTTATATGAAACTTTGCAAGTGAAAATTGAAACGTTTCTATCAATTTTTACTGAGGAATACAGTCAATCCTTATACCTTCTGATAGGTGGTTCTACTTCTTACTATAGCTACAACTTTCTGTACTTAGATTTATTACTAGTATTTACAGATAAAATATCACGTTTTTTAAGTTGACCCCATGAAGCAATATCTCCTATGCACAAAAAAGCAGAGAGATATATTGTTAAGGAATCTGAAACAAGCAAGGCTAACGTTCAATGGCAATGAGCATGAAAACAGCATTTGCAAAATAAAATCACATTCATCATATTCCAAGCTGAGTTATTAAAGCTGGAGAACTATCTAAGACTCATTTGTATGCAAGATTGGACATGGCAATTGCGGTGAATAGTCCAACAATTTCAGCGGCATCAAGCTCACTTTGGAAGGAAATTCTGGGGTTGACTCCCTACTCAAATTGGATGATCAAATTGCTGCACATATATCTGAGCGTGTCATCATAACAAACGAGAACATCATGAGGGATGGCCTTATGGTTCTTAATAAGTGTTCACGATTCTGTTAATTACCTAGTATCTTGTTATATGGCATCTTCCAATTGAAAATTAAGAGATCTCTATTATTGTTCACTGAGGAATGCAGTCAATCTTTATATTTTCTGACATGTGGCTGTACCCCTACTATAGCTACACCTTCTATACTTCGATCTATTACTATTATTCACAGATAAAATATTGCGTTTCTTGGAGTTGACTCCACAAAGTAATATCTCCTAAGCACAGAAAAGCAGCGCGCTATGTTGTCAAGGAATTTGAAAAAGGCAAAGCTGAAATTCAAAGCCAATGAGCACAAAAACAGCATTTGCGAAACAAAAATCACTTTGACTCCTTTCCAAGAAGGGTTACTACTTTGAGATGAATCTAAGAGTCCTTTGTATGCAGGATTGGACATGGCAGTTGTACTCAATATTGTAACAGGTTCACTGGCACTAAACTCACCCTAGAAAGAAATCCTATGATTCATTCTATACGCAAATTGGATGATCAAATTGTTCCACATATTTTTAATCTTGTCATCATAACAAACGACAACATCATGGAAGATCGCCATAGGGTTCTTGGAAAGTGTTTGTGGTTCTATTAATTCTTTAGTTCCCAGTCATATGAGACTTTCAATTGAAAACTAAGAGATCTCTATCATTCTTCATTGAGAAATGCAATTAGATAAAAATATATTCAAATTTCATGTATATTAGATGTCGAATTGTGGTGGGTTCTAATACTAAATTAATGGATTAAATTCACTAGCAATGGAGAAAAACAAACAATTTTAATACACTCAAGGTGTATACAGTAACGACACTCACAAAATAAATTTGTAATAGACACTACTAGATTTGAGTTTCACTCTTGAGAATATCTGCTCTAATTTATTAGAGCATCATTCTTGATATACCTACTCAAACACTCACTAAACTGCACAAAAGCTCCACTAGAACTGTTATTTCCATCTGAGGAGGGATGCCAAGAATGGCAAATGAACTTCCTAGTTATACTAGTGAACATCCAACAAGCAGCTTCAATTTTCCTCTTCTCTCTTAATGTCCAATTGCCAGAAAATCCAGTGATTCTCACAAGCGAATCTAGCTTCAAGAAACAAGTATGATCCAAGCATGATTTGCAACACACAACTCGCACGCTCCACTGAAAAGTTGGACTTTGTATTTCACAAGCTACAAATAGGCATAATAAATACATAGGAGAAAGCCTCCAAATGCTTAGTCAAACAATGTGGCCCAACTACTTCACTATTGCAGGCATGATCATGTCAGAGGAAGTAGTGTTGTAACTTTACTAACTTCTTTCTTAGTAATCCTGAACATCTCTCAAAACTTCACGAATTCAGATGGACTTAAACTCTTTGTGAATATATCAACAACTTGGTTATCTGTGCTGGGATATTTCAAGTCAAATTCTCCTTGCAACACTTTCTCTCAAACAAAGTGACAATGAACTTCAATATGCTTTGTTCTTGTGTGAAATACTGGATTCTCAACCATATGAATAGCTAATTGGCTGTCACAACAACATAATTGAACTGGATAATCAATTGATTGTTGTAAGTCCTTCATAAGTTGCACGAACCACGTGCTTTCCTGTGCTGCTGAAGCTGCTCATCAATACTCTGATTCTGTATTAGATAATGACACTATTGGTTGTCACTTATTACACCAAGAAATTGTGGCTAATCCAAGACTAAACATATATATTTTTGCTTGATCTCCTCATGTAATGATCATTAGCATAGTCTGCATCACAATGTCCAGTTTACAAGTTTCTCCTTTCTTATACAATAGACCATAGTCAACAGTCCCTTTAATGTATCTCAAAATCCGATGCACAGCTTCCAGGTGTGTCTTCTTTGGATTTTGCATGAAACTACTCATGACTCCAATAGCATATGATATGTCAGGTCTAGTCAAAGTGAGATAGATTAAGTTACCTACCAACTGTCTATACATGGTAGTATCCTTAAGGTCTTTGCCCTCCACACAGGTCACACACATTTACAAGAAGAAAGATCAACAAGTAAATTTTTAAAATTTTAAGGCATGCATATTGCAAAAATGTAAGAAAACAAATCGATTCACCAGCAAAAAGACAGAAGTTCCAAGAATATCTGGAATTCATGTCAATTGCTTGTTTTATGACTCTCCGAAAGCAAAAACTGACTTAAAAATATATGGTGCTCTAATCACCTTTGCAGCTTGGACTAAAGGTAGGTCTTGCCAGTGACTGACCAATTGCACTCGGGCGGGCACTTATTTCCACTACTTGCATGCAACTTAAACTGATTGATTGTCACAGCCTGCAATATTAAGGAAAACAACTAACCAAATGTAAGCATCATCTTTGACCACTAAAATACCCGTTACAGCAAAATGCATTTCCTAGTTGGAGGCAAAGTCTGCAAATTCACCAGCAAACTACATTACAACTCTTGGCTAACTTCACGAAGAAGGTCCCAATTTCAAATCAAATTCAATAATACTATCTCGCGTAGTTCATCTGTACATTTCGTCGAACACTTGTACAAGCTGAAAATAGCATGACAAAATAGGTATGCTGACCGGATCATAACCCAATACTGAGAACAAAGGAACAATGAGACTCCGAAGTTGTTAAGAGGACTCCCAAGGTCATCATTAATGGTGGCAACATTGATGCCAGATTTCAATCACTGGATATGAGCAAGGTTTTATAAACCCTTTTGTTTCATTGAATTAAGTCATTTCAAGGATATAATGGAGTTCAAAGGAGAAGGAGGGTGAGGAGGATTGAGAAGAGAGAATTAGCAGAAAAGAGAAGCAGTTGGACTAAGGAGAAAGAGTTGGAAGAATAAAGGTACTGGCTTTGTTGGTTTACTATTCCATGATAGAGGGTTTACATTCTTTTATTGTTTTGACTTTATTAGATTTACATGGTTTATATAGATCATCTACACAAAACCATCACCATAAATGGATAACTTGGTCAACCATTTAAAGTCAAGGCTAGAGATGTGGACCAATCCAAATACATTTAATGCCAGTTTATGGATGGATTATTGGATTTCCATCCAAATTGCCAGATCTAGTTTTATGTGTATTTGATGCCCTATTTCTTTTTCTATTCTTCTCTTCTTCTCTAATGGAACAGAACAAGTGAATATAAAATGCCTTCTTCCAAATTGCTACCTTCTTCTCTTCTTCTCTAATGGAACAGAACAAGTGAATATAAAATGCATTTTTTTTTCTTTGTGTGTCCTGCTCTTGTCGAATGTTTGATTTCTCAAAACCGTGCATTAATATGCGTTAATTCTGGTCGAACGTGTAGTAATGTTTTGAAGCACATGCTTTGCCCGTTAACATGCAACTTTTCAAGATAATTTCTTTAGAAAAAGATTTAGTAATGGGAGGGTGAGATTTAAGAAGCATGAACTGGTAAGAGGGATTAGAAACCCAAGAATTCTAATTCTCTAATCTTAATCTTAACTATTAGATTGAAAGATCTTCAACACTTTTCAACATAATCATTTCCACAATATTTATCTTGAATAACAATGCTAACAAAGTCAGAGTTCACAAACAACAACTCTACATTTTTTTCGATGTCGAATGAAATTGGAGTTTTCTCCAGACTTATTGGCCAATTTCTTTAATGTGTGATATTGTAACTTTTCTCATAGAAAAAACATGTAAAAATCATTGCCCTTGTAAATTTTTCTTTCCTTCCATTACTGAGTGTAAGTCTGAAGTTAGTCGCAGTTTTCCTTATTGAACACTTTCCAATATTAATTTTATTTCAATGAAATTCTATTTCTAAGTTAGAACTAGAATTCTCTCCAAACCCCATCCCTGAAGAATTTCATTTTTCTTTCAAGATGGGCAGTTTTAGGATTACATCATTGCAATGGGTTATTAGCTTGTGTTTAGATACGTATGTAAAGGTCACAAAGATTTTCCTTCAAGATGGACAGTTTCGGGGTGTTACTAACTTGAACAACTTCAATTTCAGTCAAGGTGGCAATTTAAGGATTCACATCATTATAATGAGTTGTTAGCTCTCGTGTTTTGACCAAAAGATGCTTACCTTTGTGGCAACATTGTCTTGTGAAGATTTTTAAATAAACGGAATTGAAGAATTGTAGGAGAAAGAATTCTTCTACATTTTATTTCTCACATACACATATTTATAGGATTACAATTCTATCACAATCCTGTCACAATTTTAGGCAACAGAACCATGATTGTAGAAATAACGTAATCAGAACCATGATCTTAGGAATCAATCAGAAATCCTATCTCCCTATTTTATTTATTCTATTTAGACTACCCTAATCATAGGAAACTTCTATAATCATGGAAAGCTCCCTAATCATAGGAGTTAATATTTGCCACATCTTTGACACCCCCCTTAAGTTGGTGCGTAGATATTCATCATGCCCAACTTGCTTGCAAGAAGTTCAAAATTTGGTCTACAGAGTCCTTTGGTGAGAATGTCGGCTATCTGTTGAGTTGATGGGAACATGCAGATAACTCCACCTTCAAGTTTCTCTTTTATGAAGTGGCGGTCAATCTCAATATGTTTGGTTCTATCATGCTGCACGGGATTGTGAGCTATGCTGATTGCAACCTGGTTATCACAATAGAGTTTCATTGGAACTTCAATAGGTCTTTTGAGCTCATCCATAACTCTTTTGAGCCATAACATCTCACATACACCATGAGCCATAGCCCGATATTTTGCCTCTGCACTACTCCGTGCTACAACACTCTGTTTTTTACTTCTCCAAGTAACTAAGTTACCCCATGCTACAACACTCTGTTTTTTACTTCTCCAAGTAACTAAGTTACCCCACACAAATGTACAATAACGTGAAGTTGATCTTCTATCGATGATTGATCCCTGCCTGGCCAGCATCGTAGGCCTCAATAGTCCTTGATCTCCTTTTTTTGAAGAACAATCCCTTTCCCGAGTATTTTTTAAATACCTCGAATCCGACATACACAAAGATCAAGGTGTTTCTTCATATGGAGAGTGCATAAACCGCTCACAACACTCAACCTGGAAAAGTTATATCGTGATCGGGTATGAGCTGGTAAATTAACTTGCCCACTAGCTTCCCTGATATCGGTAGCATCAACTGGTGTTCCATCTTTTATATCCTGCTAACTTATGATTCGATCCATAGGAGTGGCTGCGTCGACATCCACTCATCCCCGCTTCCTTTAAAAGATCCAAAACATACTACGCTGGGACATAACTAAACCTTCCCGGACCGAAGCCTCTATCCCTAGGAAATATCGTAGTGTTCCCAAATCTTTGATTTCAAAGCTAGAAGCAAGACTTTTTTTCAACCGCTCCATCTCTATCAAATCATCTCCTGTGAGAATGATATCATCGACGTACACAATAAGTACTGCTATCTTCCTATCTTTGGAGTGTTTAACAAACATGGTGTGATCACTTTGAGCTTGTATAGCCTTGATCCTTTTAATGACCAAGTAAATTTTCAAACCAGCCCTAGGGATTGCTTGAGACCATAGTGATTTTTTATCTTGCACCCTCTAGACCTAAAACTTCCTTCAATCCAGGGAGAATCCATGTACACTTCTTCCTCCAAATCACCATTTAGGAATGCATTCTTTACATCAAGTTGTTCTAGTGGCCAATCAAGATTTACCGCCATTGAGAGAATCGACAAGGTTTAGTTTTGCCACCGGAGCAAAGTTTCAAAATAGTCGGCCATAGGTTTGAGTAAACCCTTTAACCACCAACCGAAGCTTTGTACCGCTCCAAGGTGCCATTGGAATTATACTTGATAGTAAAGATCCACTTACACCCTCTACTGCCTTCTTCCCCTTTGGCAAGT
Source organism: Gardenia jasminoides (assembly GCA_013103745.1). Classification (NCBI taxonomy): domain Eukaryota; kingdom Viridiplantae; phylum Streptophyta; class Magnoliopsida; order Gentianales; family Rubiaceae; genus Gardenia; species Gardenia jasminoides. The sequence goes on from CM023098.1 coordinate 41,589,374, forward strand.
TCGTTACTTCCCACATTTGATTCTTCTCAAGATCACACATCTCTTCTTCGATAGCCTTTCTCCACCTGAACTCTCAATGCTTCCCTGCACATTCTTTGAATTTCCACGTAAGAAAGTTGTGAAGTGAATGCTAAGAAAGCAGGAGATAACTTATCATAGGAGACAAAATTAGACATGGATGTTTGGTACAAGAACACACTCCCTTTCGAAATGTGATAGGATGATCCAAATCATCAATCTTTGGATCAGAGGAAACTTCACCTGAAGACTCAAGCACGTCAGGTTCTGTCCTGAGTTCGAATTCTTGGTTGTGAAGAGAAGGAAGAAACTTTTCTTTTCCTCGATAATTTTTCCTGACATAGGTTTGCAGTTTTTTTTTCAGTCACGTTCCTGTCTCTTTCACTAGAAGAATTTGACTCTATTATTGGCACTGAAGGCAAATGATCTTCAACATTTATTTGTTCTTCTAAACCCTGATCATTTTTTTCAAAAATCTTTTGATGGGTAGGTTGAATGGAGTCATCTGAAAAATTAGTAAAACCGATTCTATTATCAACAAAACTTTGATCAGGAGTTTGATTTTTTTCAAGACAAAAAATATCATCATCTTCTACATGCTCTTCCATATGCTCTAATCCCTCAAGGGATTTTCAAAAAAAATGTTTGTTTTCAAAATGTTACATCCATGGTTACAAATATTTTTCTAGAAACAGGATCAAAACATTTATACCCCTTTTGAGTGGGTGCATAACCAACAAATATGCATTTTCTTGCTCGAGGATCAAATTTACTTCGACCATGTTCATGATTGTGAACAAAGGCTATGCACCCAAAAATTTTTGGTGAGATATCAGATGTTAATTAAGAAATGGGATAAAATGTTTTGAAAAAATTCAGAGGAGTTTGGAAATTCAAAATTCTTGAGGGCATTCTATTTATGAGATATGTAGTAGTTAAAACTGCTTCACCCCAAAGATATTTAGGAACATTTCTTGAAAAAAAAGTAATGCCCTTGCCACTTCTAAGAGGTGTTTGTTTTTCCTTTCAGCTACCCCATTCTGTTGTGGGGTATCATTGCAGGAGTTTTGATGCACAATCCCTTTTTCATGAAAACATTTTCCCAAAATTTTATTAAAATATTCTTTTCCATTATCACTCCAAACAATTTTGATTTTTTCTTGAAATTGCGTTAGAACCATGGTGTAAAAAGTTTGAAAAACACTTTCCACCTCTGATTTTTCTCTTAATAAATATACCCAACAAATTCTTGTATGTGTGACAGCCCCACTTCTCCCTAGGGCGTACCCTAAGGTATCCGTGGACCGCCTGCCTAGCTCTCGCCAGGACTCACTCACATAAATATCGCTAAAACATTAAACTAATATTCAAATCTCAAATCTAAACTCAACAATAACATACAATCACATTACACCATCCTTACAATCTCTAAAATTACATAAAATACTTATCAAACGTTCAAATTCTCATAATACAAAAGCTCTCATAATCATATTCCACGTTTGTCACATCAATACAAAAGCAAACCCTAACTCTAAAGGTTGGCTCCTTCACTTGGGTTCTCGGTCCTTGTTAAAGAAAACAATTTGAAAAGAGTGAGCTAAAAAGTCCAGTGAGTTCCAAAAAAAAAATCTTACAATTCACGTAAAACAGTTCAAGTCATACTTCAAGTATACAATTCAAATCAAGTAGATAGACACTTAATGGATATTGCTTGTATGAACTACTTGAGGGACATTGCCCAACGAAGTAGACAAGTCGAGGGACTTCGCCCAAGACATCACAAACTGGTCGAGGGTACCGCTACACGCCACTTTATTTCATTGAAACTAGTCGAGGACACGCTTCAACACGCCACTTTATTTCATTGGAACTAGTCGAAAGTATTCACCCCACGACGTCACATACTAGTCGAGGGACTTCGCCCAACGACGTCACAATTCTTTCATTGAAACTAGTCGAGGGAATTCACCCTACGACGTCACATCATTTCATTGAAACTAGTCGAGGGACTTCGCCCAACGACGTCACAAACTCTTCATTCACTATTTCACTTATAGAACATTTCACTCGGAAATAATAGTCAATCACTTCAATAAATCATTCCTTTAAAGGAGTCAAACACCGATGATCCTTCATAAGTTATTTCACCGGTAAAACATTTTACTTGGAAATAGTGGTAAATCATTTCTTTGTAAACACTAGCAAATCATTTCAACAAAATCATTCATTTACCAACCATGGCAAGATTTTCATTTAAAAGAGAGTTAGAACTCTCACACATATAGACACCGCCAAACACTTTCACAATACTTTATTTCAAATAGGTAAGTACATGAAAGTACACACTACCCCATTTAACAATTTAAAAATCCAAATTCACATCAAATCACTTGACCAACAATTCAATCATTTTCACATAAACACTTTACATACACTGAAACTCACTACCCCATCCGAGGATTTGAAAACTATGCTTCACTTCACAATCACTTCACTAAACACAGGTGCAAATCATTTTCACATAATCACATAACAAGTATGGAAACTCAAGTAATAAGGTTCGGCTTCCACGTAGGGGTCAAAATCACTTCCTTGTGCACTTCCTAAAACAATTTAAAACAATGGTTGAGATTCACTTCATCTCTCATTCACTAAAACAATTTGTTTTCACTTTTATGGTTTCAATCAACATTTTTCCAAAAATCCTCTCGAGGAAAGATTTTCACTTCATATGACATCGTATTTCAAATACCTCTTTGAAAATCACTTAATCATTCCGAATACAATGTTTCAAATGGATCTTTGGAAAATCATTATCTCATTTCAAGCATGACAAATCACCGATGTACTCTCCAAGCACCATTTTCATTTTCTTTAATAAAACACTTAGGTGAGGTTTATCACCTCAAAATCACTTTTAACACAAACTCAACACTTACTCTTTGATAGTACTTTAATATAACTTGAAAACACTTCAAACCATATCTTTATTTCTCAAATCATAAGATTTGGTCACACACGGTAAACTCGTCAAATTCATTTAAATGACATTTTCATTCAAAACTCAACGAAACTTCACTTTTATCTTTTAAAGTCATATACTCACAAATGAGCGTGACATGTAGTTTCTTAGGCGACATTCATTAAGAACAATCACAAGATTTAAATCCACCATTAAAATCACCAAGTATGGGTTTGGCCATCTCATACATTTTTCTATCACAATTTCCAACAACAAAATCCTACTCTCTAACCACAACATGATACATTTCACAAATATCATACAAAGCCACAGTCCTCAAGTCCGCTACCAGAGGCCACCTCAAGTCCGCTACCTAGGTTAGGAATTCAAGAGCCCAACTTCATCTTTTCAAATATAATCTTTTCTTCCGATCTAAACCACAGATCTACGATATTTAATGCTAATAACTCTACATCTAGTAGTTTTAAAACTTATACCTCCGGATCTATCAAGATCCAACAAGATCAAGGTAGATCTTGTGAGTTCCTCTTCCCAAAAATGCTTCCAAGTCTAGCAAACTCCAAAAGCTTCGATCTTTACCCAAGATCTTCAAGTTTTGACAATGATTTTCAACACCAAACTCACGACCAAGCAACCCACCACTCAAACAAGCTTTTGCTCCTTCACTTTTCTCTTTCTTTTCTCTTCCAAACTTTGATGGCCCTCTCTCTCTTTCTTCAATCGGCTGCCATGGAGGGTGAAACTCAAGTCAAAACCTTCACCCAAGTTCACAAGTTCAAGATACTAGTTAATGAAAAATTGAGAATCAAACTACCAAACTTACCTCTCTTTCTTCCTCCAAGAAACCGGACCAGCTCTCTCTCTCCTATCCTCTCTCTCGGCTGCAAGAAGTGGAGAAGATGATGGTGATTAAGGATGCTTGAAGCTTGTTGAAGCAAGGAAGAAGAAGAAAACTAAGAAGACAATCTCTCTCTTTCTCTCTCTATGGTCGGCTGCTCTCTCTCTCTCTAAGCCCAAATTGCAGCTGGAAAAATGAAGCTTCAAGAGACCAAAATTCAAGTCTTAAGGGGGACAAAAAGTGCCATTTCCCTATTTTAAGGAAAAAGTACTTTTTGGGCACTTTATGTCGTGTCGCGCGCGACAGTCTAACTTACACTATTCTACTCCATTCCAACACTGTCCAAACTTATTAATATTTCTAAAATATCATTAATTATGTTTAATTTCAACTTAAAGTCACTAATCATGCTCCGGTAGAAAATTAAGCACTTAATTCGGCCAAAACCGCACACCGGCAAATAATTCGTTTAAAATTCTCTAAATTGAAAAATATTCACTTTAAACATATATTCACTCATTTTTCAATGAATAAACACAATATAAATAATATTTGATATTTTAAAAATAAAATCGGGATTTTTCAAGGCCCTCACAGTATGATCATCAATGAATGTAACAAACCATTTTTTTCCAGATTGAGTTGAAATCCTAGATGGACCCCAAACATCTGTATGTAACAGAAAAAATGGTTTTGAGGGTTGATAAGGTTGTGTAGAAAATGTAGATCGACGATGTTTAGCCAATTGACAGATTTCACATTGAAACGAACATGAATCCTTATTCTCAAACAATTCTGGCAATAAATGTTTCAAATAATAAAAACTAGGATGTCCTAATCTATAGTACCATAACATAATCTCCTTATTACTAGTAATAGAGACAGACCCGTAACATGTATTTTTGACTGGTCTTGTCACATTGGATCCATCTTCAAGGAAATAAAGTCTTCCATCTTCTCTAACACATCCAATCATCCTCCCCATGGTCAGTTCCTGAAACTCACAGAAAGAAGGGGAAAAATTAACCCGACACTTAAGATCCTTAGTTAATTTACTTATGAACAGCAAATTGCAAGATAAGCCTGGAACATGAAGAACTCTATGAAGTGTTAGAGTAGGAGAAATAACAAGTAACCTATGCTATAACGGATAATGATCCGGTGAAGTTTGACCTTTTATTGCCCCGCACAAGGATTATAAGTTGAAAATAATTTTGACGAGCTAGTCATATGGTCTTAATCAATAATCCATATAACCCATGGACAAGATGCATCTGATGTTTTACATGAAAGAACAGCAGTAAAGCGATTACCATTTTGAGCAAAAGAACAGAAGGAGTGAAGGATTTTGCTCAAGGACTGAAAATTGTGGAGACTTAAAGAGTTTGTACAGTTATTTAATTGTTCCTTTGGAAGGCCGGTGTCTCGTGAGTCGATTTGTTGCTTTTGAGAATCCCATTCACGGCTACAATGCCCCTGTCACTGCCGCTCCGTTTTTCTTCTTGAAATTTGTTGGTTTCCTATGTAATTTCCAGCAATTGACCTTTGTGTGCCATGGTTTTTTACAATGTTCACATTCAGGGCTTTTTCGCGTTTATCTCCATCTAGATCTGTCCCCTTAGAAACCAATGCCAACTTTCCTGAAGCTCTACCTTGACTCAACCTTCAAGAAAGCATTACATTTTACGCCTTGATTCTTCTCTACTAACTTTAAAATACCTCACGAATGGAGGGAAGAGGCTTCCTGCTCAAAATATTTACCCTGACTTCATCAAGTTCTTGATTCAGTCCGCAAGGAAGACATAGACTCTATCGATCCTCCTTCCTTTTTTTTATATCAACACACGCCAGATAGCCCCATACATCCTCATAGCAAAGATCCAATTCCTGCCATAAGGTTGCCATCTGATTGTAATAGGTTGTAACATCTCTATCTCCCTGTTTTGATTTCCACAACTTCGTCTTGAGATTGAAAATCTGAGATGAATTTTCAACATCGGAGTACATATCTCGGACAGCATCCCACACATCTTTGGCTATAGGCAAAAACAGATGTGGTTTTCCTATCGCTGGTTCCATAGAGTCTATCAACCAAGCGATAACAAGAGAATTCTCTGATTGCCATCTCTTCAAATTGGGATCTCCAGTGGCTGGTCGGTGTACTTCTCCAGTAAGGTGGCCGAGTTTACCCCTGCCATCGATAGCAAGTTTTATAGATTGGGCCCATTCTAGATAATTGGAACCATTTAATTTATGAACGGTTATCTGTGGAGGAGAAGGAGAGTTCGAAGCAAAGAAATCTGAAGTTTGGATAACTTCTGAAGACGAGGATGAGTCTTCTCTTGTGTAAGCAGTAGATCAAGTCATGACTGCTCGGTAATTCATGGACAGGAATTGGTACAGAGCCAAAGCTCTGATATCATGAAGATTTTTGAATAAATGGAATTGAAGAATTGTAGGAGAAAGAATTCTTCTGCATTTTATTTCTCACATACACATATTTATAGGATTACAATTCTATTGCAATCCTATCACAATTTTAGGTAACAGAACCATGATTGTAGGAATAACGTAATCAGGACCATGATCTTAGGAATCAATCAGAAATCCTATCTCCTATTTTATTTATTCTATCTAGACTACCCTAATCATAGGAAACTTCTATAATCATGGGAAAGCTCCCTTAATCATAGGAGTTAATATCTCTGACACATCTTTGACATCTTGGTCCTAGAAAATCTCATCACTGCTAACTCATCCCTGTATGGTCGGAATGGAAACATATGAATCCAATCAAATCCCTCTACGAAGAGATACATTCGCTGTTTGTTCATAAAAAATTGAAATTTTCAGGGACTTTGAGGACGCGTATGGGAGGGGTTTAATGTATATTTATTTCGTGAATGGACCAAAGTGGTTGGAGCCACACTTTGTTCTTTGATTTGGATAAGGAATGCCTTGACAATGCTTCCTCTTCATATGCATCAGAGAAAACCTCGACATTTAATACTTTGGACAGTGCCTGGAGGGCGTTTTTATCTTATTGAGGCTTAAGACACACAAGTGCTATTGTTTAACATTTTTAAGATGAAAAAGGACTTTTTGCAAAGGGATTTGAAGTAGCACATAAACATTACTCCGGGACAACATGTATCCTGGATGAAGTCCCTTGCCCATTTGGTGATGATCGATGTAGATTTTGTATACCTTGTTTTCTGGAGGATGAGAAAGAAAAGAAACAGAAGTTGTGATTTCTTCTATGTTTTTTTTAAACCCCAAGATCATCACAAGTTTATCCAGGTAAGTTACATTTACATGCTGAGAAATCCTTAGTCAAGTGATTAATATTAAGACACCAGGAATTAGAAGCTTTGGCTCAAATCCTCTCTTACTTCCCAACTTCTCAAATCCCACCTCCCACTGTGTTGAAAGTAAAAAATTTTTAAAAAAAGAGTTGCACTTACACATTCTTAAAGAGTATATGACATCCTCTCCCTGCTATAAAATAAATAAAAAAAGCCACACTTATACGTTCTTAAGAGTTTATAATCTCATTATTTATAAAATGGCTAAAAGTTTAAGTATGAATAAGTTATAACTTCTATCGATGCCTTTCTTTGCACTCAATTACGAAGGGGGTGTTTGATAAATAGATTTCAACTTCCACTATGGGTTTCAAATTTAATTGTACTCATATATAATATCTTTTGGGATCAATGGGAATAAATTAATGGAAATGATATGTTTCTTTTACAAGTTTTTTAATTAACCACCTATTATTGGGGAATCACTTTAAGTGCATATCTTATTTTCTTTGAAGCATCGGAATTATCCTTTTATTTTGATTAAATGTAAAAATAAAAAAATAAAATGCTAACATTTCAACAAATGGAAAAAATTAAAAAATAATGAAAAAGAAAATTAATAAATTGCAAAATCCATTCAACATTAACAAACACGCTATAGATTTTATCAAAACCCATTATCATTAACTACTTTATAATACTAATAGTAATACTGATTGTGAAATTCGAGCCAAATGGCTCCTAAGATTATCTGCGATTACAAAGCAAACTGAAATGACTAGAAGCAGATCAAAGTATTGCATGACCTCTAAAATGGCATCTCAAAAACCTTGATCAAGTCAGCTTTGTTAAGCTTGGAATGCCTTTTCAACTTGTGTTCCATTGCCATGGCTCTGAGTTGAGCCAATGGCAAAAACTCGAAATCTATAGTGGCCGCCATGTAGTACAAGGGAGTAATAATAACAATTTCTCTCTCTGCTAGGAAAGGTAATTTTGCACGAGGTTAGGTATATGACTGTTAAGGAACTTTCTGAAGTACGGCCAATAGATATTGATCATAATTGGAAGCATAACTTGTATCCCTCGACGGATGACTACCAGATCGGCAAATTGCTCAGAATAATGATGAAACACAAAATCGTCGACAATTTGGAGCTAATTTTTTTTTTCTCCATCTAGCAGTGCCGCACATCAAATGTGCGACACCAAAAATAATTTTGATTTTTTTTCATTTTTATAGAAGAAACACCGAGGGGCATGTGTGCAAAATACAAAATATTTTTTTTTACCGATGTTGCACATTGAACTCTCATAGAGAAAAAAAATTACAAAAAAAAAAAAAATTGGACATTTGAGGTGCCGCACATTGAATGTGTGGCACCTCTCACATTAAAAAAAAAAAATTAAGCAACCAAAGAGCTCTCGCTGTTTAGCATGCAATGAAATGTGTTTTTGTGGAGACCGACCAACCAAAGAGCTCTCCCACTTGTTCTGTCCAATAATATGCTGCCACGTATTCGAGGCCCCTCTTTCTCCCTTCAAAGAATTTTTCTCAATTAAGTCGAACGTTCAAGTTTGACCCTGCTTTGGGCTTCAGTGACTTCTTGAAAGCCTACATTAGGGGTCTAAGGAAGCCAAAAAAGATGGAGAAATCAAAACTTTTTTATTTTTATTTTTATTTTTACTTTGACCTTTTTGTATGAATACCATTTCATCCTTTTGACATTTGGGGGGGTAAGGTTGGCATTTTAAAAATTTTTAAGTCCTTTCCATTTTGGGCTAGTTGGGAGCTTTGAAGAGAGCAACCCAAAAAATAAAATTAAATTAAATTATGGGACAAAAAATAGAAGAAGCTAAAGTTTATTTTTTGCGAAATCTAGCAAAAATTTTCTCTGTGTTTCTGGAATGTTTTTAATATAAAATATAGTATAATTCAATGTAATACTTTATATAATATAATATGATGTGTGTGAAATGAAAAGTAGTTGAATTATAAATGTTATTCCTACAAAATTATGAGTTTGTTCATCTATATTTAGTGGATGTATTCGCCACTTTCAAAAGGTTGCAATCCTTTATCAACCTTTTCTCTCCATTTCTCCCTATACTTTGAGAAAATTTCAAAAGAATTCTCCGTTCCTTTACTCCTTTTTATCTTTTCCCAAAAAATCATTCTATTGTATCTGGAGCTGGACAGAAGAAAATACACTCTTTCTTCTTCCCATTTAAAAAAAAAAAAGTCCAAGTAATATCCTTACCATTTTATTCTGCCCAACCTTTCCATCCAAACTAAATTAGTAAGCCTTCAACTGACAAAACCCGTCCATTGTTCAGGCCTTTCGTTTGTACCGCGTCTAGTCTCCAGCCATTTCGAATACATGTGCACTCATTTTGTCCGTTTAGGATTCATTATCATTTTTTGTTTTTTTTGTGAGAGGTGCCGCCGCACATTCAATGTTTCTCACAGAGAAAAAAAATTGCAAAAAAAAAAAAATTGGACATTAATGTGCGGTACCTCTCACAATAAAAAAAAGTAAAAAAATTTAAAAAAAGGAGGTTCTCACAATAAAAAAAAATTGCAAAAAAAAGAAGGAGAGAGGTGCCGCACATTCAACGTGCGGCATCGCTAAAATTTTATTTTGGTATTTTACACACATGCCCCTCGGTGTTTCTTCTGCAAAAACGAAAAAGAAAAAATCAAAATTATTTCTAGTGCCGCACATTAGATAGAGAAATTTAAAAAAAAAAATATCAGCACCAAATTACCTACGATTTTGGGCTTCATCATTATTCTCAGCAATTTGCCCTACCAGATCATGGAGGCATTTACTAGTTTTTGATTTCATGAGAAAATTTATGTCAACAAATTTGTATTTTACAAAATATAACCTCAAGTTTGGTATTATTTCCATAAATCCGACAACAATTAAATACACAAGCACATTTCAGAGCACGAGTATCGCACGTTTTCTATAACTTCTTATGAAAACTATTAAGATGTCATTCTTTAAAATATAAAAATGCTAGAGAATTCATTTAGTACTCCTCTCTACGCTCTCTGGATTTATTACGGACTCAGGATTGACTGTATTCCTTGTATCTTCTAATAGGTGGTTCTACTTCTTACTATAGCTACAAATTTCCATACTTAGATGTATTACTATCACTTACAGATAAAATATCACCTTTTTTAAGTTAAATCCACAAAGCAACACCTCCTATGCGCAGAAAAGCAGAGAGATACATTGTTAAGAAATCTGAAACAAACAAGGCTAACGTTCAAAGCCAGTGAGCATGAAAACAGCATTTGCGAAATAAAAGCACCTTCATCATATTCCAAGCTGAATTATTATTGCTGGAGAAGAATCTAAGACTCTTTTATATGCAAGATTGGACATGGCAATTGCAGTGAATAGTCCAAGAGTTTCAGCACATCAAACTCACACTGGAAGGAATTTCTAGGGTTGACTCCCTACTCAAACTGGATGATCGAATTGTTGCACATATTTCTAAGCGTGTCATCATAACAAATGAGAACATCACGAGGAATGGCCAAAGGATTCTTAAAAGTGTTCGTGGTTCTGTTAATTGTTCTATTTCTAGTTATATGACATCTTCCAATTGAAAATTAAGAGATCTCTATTATTGTATACGGAGGAATGTGGTCAATCTTTATATTTTCCAACTTGAAGCTGTACTTCTTACTATAGCTACAACTTCTATACTTAGATGAATCTATTATTCACAGATACAACATTGCGATTTTGAAGTTGACTCCACAAAGCAATATCTTCCAAGCACAGAAAAGAAGAGAGGTATGTTGTCAAGCAATTTGAAACAAATAAAGCTGAAAGCTGTGTTTGGTTTCAAGAAACTAGTGTGGAAAGGAAAGCAAATCAATAGAAAGTAACTTCCTTTGAAATTCGTAATTCTTTTTCTATATAGTTAACAAAGGAAAGTGGCACGGAAATGGAAAGGAATTCCCAAAAAAGTAATTCCGTTATTTGGATTTTGAATTTTCTGAAGGAAATGGAAACCAAAACACCGCTATTTGTATTTTAACTCAACAATAAGTAATTATATGGAAATTTCAATTTGGTAATTTGTGTTTGTAAAATATTAATAATCAACATCTAAGTGCCATAACTGCTTCAAGTAAAATTGGTTTGAGCCAATATTTTCTGAACTCAAAGCCTTGTTTTCAAATTAAGATTAGAATGAACTAAAGGAACAAAGTTTGTGGATTTCTACTTTTCAGTTAATTAGTTACTCACGTGCATTATGCGAGTTATTATTGTTATGCAAAATAAGTATTTTAAATCATGCATTAACACAATTTCTTTTTTATAGTAGTATTAGTTGTGAATTTATGCAGGTATGAATAATTTTTAAAAGAATAAAATAATATTCTTATATATTCGTGAATCTTATTTTAGCAAAGTAATCCATCAAATTGTTCACATACCATATTAATCTTTGAATTAATGAATAATTTTTGATATGACAAAAATCTAAAACTATATGTCTATGCTCAACTAAATACTAAAAATGCAAAAACGTTGAAGTCTTGAAGCATTAAAAATGATTTCCATAAGCATTTGAGTTTTGAAAGATAGCAGAAATAAAAATGTCCAAATCAACGCTATTTTGTGTGTAAATAGATTCAATTTAATGTTAACCAAAGGTGATCAAAATTTAAGTACACTGCTTAACTATCTTGGGAAACAAGAGGATTCAAAGTATATTCTAAAAAAATAAGAGTATATTCTAAAAAAATAAAGTCCATGGACGAATGCCATAGACTTGAATTCTTGAGGCTGTTTTACTGCATTGACTAGAACGTTTGAGGCCAAATTCAAATTTTTGAATTTCTATCATCTTCTCCATCTTTGCTTTCTGCACGCAAAATAGTTGCTAAGCAAAAGCCTGAGCAGCCACCACTATTTCACTAAACGTCAAGAAGTGGCGGTGGAGAGAATTCAGGTTGCCAGCAAACTATCCAAACCGTGCTTTCTCATACCCGGATTTCCTATTGTCTTTTTTTTTTTTCCCAACCAGACAGCCCCATTGTGGGGATGTAAATGTAAGTCCTGATGAAGGAGAACACCCCCAACTGAAGGAGTAGCAACTGATTTAGGGAGATGGAACAGTCGATGACGATCAAAACTAGTGTTCTAGATTATCACACAAGGGTTGAAGACCTAGCTTTCAGGAAAAAAGCCTGAATGATAATTCTACCCGGAAGAGGATCCGCGTGTGGACCCATTGAGCTCTTCTTTCCTTCCGTTTCCTCTGCTTTTGGTGACGGAATTGATTTTAGTTAAAATGAATAGCCAATTCCCCTAGCCATTTCCCTTAATTTTTTTCCTTTGACTTTCCACTCCAACCAAACGTGGGGATCTGTTTCTAAAAGAATTACTTTCTTTTTCCTCAGTGCTTTCCTAGGACCAAAACAGGCAGAAATTCAAGGCCAATGAGCTTAGAAACAGCATTTGTGAGATAAAGATCACTTTGATTATTTTCCAAGCAGAGTTACTACTCTGAGAGGAATCTAAGAGTCCTTTGTATACAGGATTGGACATGGCAGTTGTAGTCAATATTGTAACGGGTTCACTGGCAATAAACTCACTCTGGAAAGAAATCCTGAGCAATTCTAGCTGGTTACTTCATTTTCTCACATGAAAACACAAAAACATAAAATTAATTCTTAAAACAAAATGAGAGTAGTTTTATATGTAATGCTTGGAGTAAAATTCATATTTGGAAAATGCATGGCATAGTACGAGGTAATCAATATACTTAATTTATTAAATTTGCAAACTGAAAAAGCTCTGGGTAGTTTTATCTAAATATCGGAGTAAATGGTAAAATAAAAATCCATGTTAAAAAAAACACAAAGATTGAATTAGTTTGATAATTTATGTAATATCATAGAATCTAACTTGCAATAAGGACAACATGTATCAGTCCAAAATAGATTCCTGAGGGAAGAAAAGTTACCAGAACGAAGCACAAAAACCGATTTGTATCTCCAATTCATCATCAAATTAACTGTTTTAGCGACCCGGAATTACTTGAAAAGACTAAAATCATAAACATTGAAATCTCTGATTTAGTTATAGCTATGTAATAGTCACCAACTATAGGAGCATATAGATACTACGTATATAAAAGTGGTATCATTCTCAGGGCAAGATTCTGAAGACTCTGTTTTGTAGGTTAATGAGTTCAGAGAGGAGCTTCAAATCATGATTCCAAAATTTATTCACAAAAAAGAAAATAAAAAAAGTCCAATCTTTTTCACGTTTTGCTGCCCAAAGATTAAAGCCTTTCGCAGTTAATCGGATTCAATACTTGAATACTTGAAAATGTTGAATATTTCAGGTTTTGTCATCTTATCATATTCGTTACAACCTCTATGAATGGACCAAAAGTGGAGCAAAAGTCCAAAACTTCATACAATCAAACACATGATGTTATTAAAAAAAAAAAATTATTGTTCAGCAAAGAGTCACCTTAAACATCACTGCCGGAATTATCAAAAAAAAAAAAAAGGAAACATCACTGCCGGAGCATTCGAAGGAATCAATTCTTGATAAAAGTGAGCTAATGGAAAAGTGATCTATCAAAATAGATGTACAGTTCACGAATAGGATTACAACAATGCATGAAAATAATAAAGATATGCATATATCATATTACTGCCTTGGAGTGTTCTAACATTGCCATGAGATAGGAATTTTTCACTCCTCTGTACAAATTAGTGGCAATAATCTGATAGAAAAACGTTGTTTGTGGAATTAAACTTTTAACATTCGAAAACTAATGAGAGACCAATTTTGATAATTAAACGAAGAATATCAATGTTTGAGTATTATTTATTTGCATTTCATAGGGATATCAGATCAACTTGAGAATTAACAAGAAGAATTTTATTTCCTATATCTGAGGCTCCGGAAAAAAGTCTACATAATGCATAAAACTGTCAGGTTAAACTATATTACATTGTTGAAACAGTGTTAACAGTATAAGCCAAATCCTTGCTAATTAGTCTAAATTTTACATAAAGAGGGCTTCTTAAATCCAATATTCACAACACGTACAATTCAAAGGATTGTTTTATATACATCATCCTAATAGTAACATAAGCATAAGTTTAGATAAAAGTACAAAACTTTCTACTTAGTTATAGTACAGGCCTACAAGAGTACTAAGCTTTTGAAAGAGGATCATCACACATTACTGACCATCATATCTAGGTTTTGAAGACACCAGTCAAAAGCCATAGTTACAATATATACAATAAAAAAGACTGCCTTATGTAGACTATACTAACAGCAGTTGCTTTAACTGGTGCATTTCAATGAGGTTTCTGGTGCTTGGTGGTTGTCTTTGAATCAGTTGATGCGATTCATTTGGATGCTTGTTTGTTCGAATCTGCAACCTCACAAGTATCAACCATATTTGAACCAGTTGAGAAGGTCTCTGAATGCTCAGCTACATCTTCATGCGGTTATTGTAAAGCAAACCACCTTCGATGTAGAATCAATAGAAAGTAAGATGGTCTACGAGGTTTTGGATATTGATTGCAGCACTAATCTAACAGATTCTGATAATTATTCTTATTTAGTGAATACATCACCATGCCTGCTCCATTAAATTGTTAAAAAATAAATTATTGGACAGGGAAGTGTTAGGTTTCATTTAAAAAAGAAATTTACGCCCCGTAAGCACAGCAGTCATTTTTCATTTGAGAAAAAAAAAAAAAAAGTTAGCAAGGATAAAGGCCCATTGTTAGAGCCACCCTTTTCCCTTTTCTTCCATCAATATTTGGAAAATTAGTCCAAATATTCCTTACCGCAAGAAATTCAACAATAGCTAAAAGCACATTCTTGTTTTCCAGCATGTGTGTCGCACGATAGGTGTTAGTTTTCACGATAAATGTTTACATGCTATTTACTTAAATAAACTTTCTCACAGCTTAAGAGTTCATTTATAACTCCTCTGCATTTTTTTTTTTGAAGATATATTTGAAATTGAGTTTTCTCCATTACTGCCCTATTTGTTTGACGTATAATATAAGAACTTTTTCTCACAGAGTAAAATATGTGAAGACATTTAGCAGGTATATTTTTCATTCCTATTACTGTTGGCTGTTTGAGTTTTACATTCACTAAGGATCTTCCCTTTCTTTTTCTTTTTTTCTTTTTTTTAAGAGTGTAAGTAATATCTATTTTTTAATTATTGCATTTTATTGATTCTCGAGAAAGAAAACTGTACAAGAAAGCAGCAGCTCTTAATACATTGTTCTTACTATCTATACAAATGTCAGCAAAGAATGTATACATTTTAGTTACTCAAACATTCCAGATTCAAGTCTCATTTCAACATTAACTCCAGATTTTCTTTAACCCGAGGAACTTTAGGCCGAGAGATGCAAGTAACGTGTGCCACCTTAAGCACCAATGCAATTACTTGCATAGCAGAAGATGCACGATGCTGAAAAACTCTTCTATTTCTCTCCTGCCAAAGATGCCATACATAGCAGCAAATACCAGGTGTTTTAGGTTTGCAACGAAAGAATCTGCATTCACATGCCTACTCCATCAATTGATTTCCTATAACCAACTCATACTGCCTCTATAAACAGACACATTCTTTGGACTTTATCCCGTGCACCGTTTGAGAAGCTACATTTGAAAAACAATTGATCTAATGATTCATTTTCCGACCACATAAAACACAAAGTGGGGAAACATTTCCAATGCCCCATCTGTAAAGCCTGTCTTTAGTCATCTGTTTACCTTTAATAGCAAGCCAAAAGATGAATGCAAATTTAGGAATAGAGCCCCAAGCCCAGACCAGTTTATACTAGCTCACAGTACTGCCAGAGGAGAATATTTTTTTCATAGCAGATTGGACAGAAAACGTACCAGTAGAAGAATCCAGCCATACAAAGCAATCTTCCCTATGCATATTTTGTAACAGAGAAAGGTGTCCTTTAATAGGCACCTTTTAACTCTGCTCACCAGAAATTTCACCATCAAAATGCTCGGCAATGCCAAAGGGCATCTGGCAGTAAAAACTAAAAGTCCATCGTTAGCATTCAGGATAACCCATCGTAGACGTAGGAAGAAATCTGAAATCAAGAAAAGGATCCAGCCCATCCAAAGCCTAATAGAAGTGGATATAACTTTTTCTTTGCAGAGCAGCATGCCAGACTAAAACCACTTTATCCAGGAAAAGACCGGGACATCAGTAAGGTGATTGGTGATTCATGGAACAAGCTAAATGACTCTAAAAAAGCTGTCTATCAAGAAAAACCTGTCAGGGACATTGAAAGATACAGAACCGAGATGGAAGGATATAGAGAAAGACTTAGGATAGGGCAGACTTTAGGCAGTGCAACACTGCAACTCCAAATCAACAACAGCCCCTAGATCCACATGGGAATACTGCTTTGGACTTGAAGCAGATACTTCAAACCAAAAATGCATGCTCATCTTACTTGTGTAATAAAGCAACAATTTCAAATGATAATGGCAAAAATAACCTACAGCTGAATAAAGGACAGACTATTACTGATGCAGTTGTCACGCAGAAGCAGAACCTTAGGCCAGATCTCAACTTGATGGACCTGGAGAAGAATATTCAAATTGAGGATGCACCTCATATTCCTGAGAATGAGATAAGTAGTGACAGTGACGAGAGAAATGTTGAGGGTCATCACCGAATCATGGAAAATGGTCCAGAAATGGAAGTGCCCTGCTGAGCAGAAAGCGCTTAAAGAAATGCATCTGAAAGATTTTGGCTGATGAAGAAGGAAATAAAATCCACAAGAGGACCGACATTGATGCAGAAGAGCATATGTTGTGCAGTGGAGATATTTCTGCGGAGATTGATAAAGTAGGATTAGCTACTAGTGAAGAAGTTCCAGTCTCCATTCAGGAGGACATGTGTGCTCCCCATGCAGGGAGCCAGGTCCTACCAAGGAAGCCAGAAAATCACTTTCTAGTCAATAGATTTCTCATACATCATTCAAGTCATTATTCAACGATGAGCAGTGTAGTTATATGTTTTGTAAATTTTTATCGTAACGTCTGATCCTGGAAATTCTTATCTCAATCCAGAGCTAATTATTAGCCAAAAGTAGAATGCAAGACTCCTTCATGAACCTGTCTTAGTTTGGACATGCATATTGGGCTGGACTTGAACATGCTTTGTATATCTTTTTGATATGTTTTATGCTATTTATCTTTCCTAGGAAAAAGAAAAGTTTTACGAGTATCAAAGCACATGCAACGTACGTGATTTTTCCTAGTGTAATTTAATATTCAGCTTTTCTTTCTTTTTTTTTTAAATTTTTTTTAGGGTTTCTCGCAAGGAGCGGACCTCGCAGACTAATCCCAGCCCCCACAACTTGCTAGCAGCGAAACTCGAACCAAGGGCAACGCCCCATCTTCAATAGCCCCATGCCACCAGATCAAGCACTGGGGGCCAGCTTTTCTTTCACTTTGTCATTTCTTCGTCTATTGACATCTCTCTAGAAGAAAATAATTTACGTGATACATAATGCTAACATGATGTTTAGCTTAATTTATATGTATGTGATTGATAATTGGGTGGTTAAATTTCCTAATCCTATGTATATCAGGTCTTACTTTTAGTTGACTTAAGTAGTTCAGAATAACCCAATAAGTTAATAGTTATAAAAAAAAAAAAAAAAGGGCTCAGGATGTTCAAGGCATGTAATAGTTTTATGAAGGGTGTATTAGGTGTTACAAGGAAAGGAAGAAAGACCATTATATCATATAGTATAATAGATAATAGATAGAGAGAGATAAATTAGCCAAAATATGCCTTACATCAATAAATTCAACAATAATTAAAAGCACATTCTTGTTTCAGAGCACATGCATCGCACGATAGGGTGTTACTTTTCACGATAAATGATTACATGCTATTTACTTAAATAAACTTTCTCATGGCTTAAGAGTTCATTTATAACTCTTTTACTTTTTGTTTGAAGATATACTCGAAATTGAGTTTTCTCCATTACTGCCCTATTTCTTCGATGTATAATATCAGAAGTTTTCTCAGGAAGTAAATCACATGAAGACATTTACCAGCTGTATTTTTCATTCTTACTACTGAATGTTTCAGTTTTACATTCATACTAAGGAGCTTCCTTTTATTTTCTTGCGTAGTTTCAAAAAAGTTAACCTTAAATGATTTCCTTAATAAACTTTTTTTCCAAAACTAACTTTATTCCTGCGCAACACTATTCTCGAAGTTAAAATTTGAATGTTCTCTAAAAACCATCCGTGAATAGCTTTGTTGGTAAAAACTTTGATTTTTCATGAGGAAATATACATCAGCAAAATGTTATTTTTAAACACGAATCTCAAGTAGTTTTTTCAATAAGCTACGTGGAAATCCTAGGTCATGAACTCTCGTTCTCCTCCTGTTATTATCTTTGCAGCAATTATAGTCAAGAATGAAGATATCTTTACATATGTTTTACATTACTCACCGCAATAATCCCTATGACCGTATCATTTCCAGCCCAAAATTCAGCCATCTTCTTCTCAGTCTTATCTCATCACGTGCGCCTTTGCTGCAGTTGTTGGCCTCTGAATCACTCTTATTTGTCTGCCAGGGGCACAGGCTTTGTTTCATATCATTCCGCCAAGGATATGCAAGCTTCTTGAACAATTTCATTTTCTTTCATGGTGGACAGTTTCGGGTGTTACAGACTTGAACAACTTCAATTTCTTTCAAGGCGGGCATTTTAAGGATTTACGTCATTGTCATGAGGCATTAGCTCTCCTGTTTTGACCAAAGAAAGCCTGCCTTTGTGGCTTTGAACGTTGTCTTTGTCCTATGAAGTCTCATAACTACAAACTCGTCCTTGTATGGTCAGAATGCTACGTGTGAACTTATGAATCGAATCAAATCTCTCTGTGTATTCATCAGAAACTGGACTTTTCAAGGAGCCTGAGAACACGTAGGGGGGGGGGGGGTTCAGTGTATGTTTATTTCGTGAATGGAGTATATATATTATGGAATGGTGATCTTCATTGGAAAGTGGTTAGACACACTTTATGATTTGATTTAGATAAAGCTTGACAATGCCTTCTCTTAATATTCAGAAGTTTGTACTTTGAAGCGTGTCTGGAGGGTGTTTTTATCTTATTGATGGTTAATTATACACAAGCACTATTGTTCGACATTTTTGTGGAGGAGGACTTTTTGCAAAGGGTTTTGAAGTATCACATAAACTTTACTCCGTTGATAACATCTGTCCGGGATGAAGCTCCTGGTCATTTGATGATGATCGATGTACATTTTGTATACCTTGTTTTCTTGAGGATGAGAAATCGATGCTTGTGAATTCTTCTTTGTTTTCTTTTCTAAAACCCCAAATTCATAACAAGTTTATCCAATTAAGTCACACTTACATGCTTAGGAGACCTTAATCAAATGACTAATATTGAGATACTAAGAATTAGAAATTTTGTATCAAATCCTCTCTCCGCTGCACCACTTTCCAAATCCCACCTCTCACTACTATAAAATTTAAAAAAAATCAAACTTACACATGCTTGAGAGTTTATGATGTCCTCTCTCTACTATAAAATAAAAAAAAATCATATTTACCCATTCTTAATAGTTTATAATTAATGTCATTGTTTGTCAAATGGGTAAAATTTGAAGCAAAAATAAATTCCTATAGCTTCCACAGATTTCTTTCTTTGCACTCAATTACTAAGATTATTTGCGATTCCAAAGGAAATTGAAATAAGTAGAAGCAGCCCTACTTTTTTCCGTCACCATCAACCAGTCTCCAAGAAAGGACTTGTAGTTCTATTTGCATGGATTTCTTCCCAGTTAATTCCTGGAGAGAGTGGCGTCAAATTGGACATAGACTTATTAACAAAATATATATATTGTTCAAGAATGCATTGGCTACCTATTGCGAGAATCCTCTTCAATTGTTTTTCCGAAATGTGGCTAAGGCTGTGGGTGACAAAACTGCGGAAGAAGTGAAGAGAGCATTATGAGATTCTTGTAGAAGACATCTCTAAGATTGAATCCGATCAAATGCATTTACCCAATTACAGTGATGATGTAGATATCAAAGAGGAAAAACAAGTCGAGGATGAGAGAAGTTACTTCCTTGTGAGTGTTAAGTCCTTAATTGTACACATTATTTGTGGATATTTCTCCTTAAATATGACCTAAATATGGTATTAATTGTTTGATTCTACTCATGTTTGGTTTTGGCATTGATTTTAGGTCATTGGAATTATTTGGAGGTTAAAAGTGCAAGTTTGGTGAAAATTCCAGAAGACTATCAAGGATAAGGCGAGGGCACGCTGTACGGGGCTGTGAAGAAGGATTTCGTGAAGAAAAATCCTATCGCCTGATACTTGTCCTCTTTAGAAGTGAAGATTTGATCTACTTTTGGGAATTGCTTAAAAGACACTTTTATTTAGGGAAGTTGTAATTGGTTTCCCATAATTATTTTTGCTTAGTAGTGTAGATTCCAAAGGGGACTAGAATTCTTAGAATCCTCATTAGATAAGGAAACTTCTCCTTTCGTTTGTTTATTTTTAGGGAATTATCGCGGGACAGCAGACGGGCTTGGTCTTGATTTTCTTGGCTGCCGATTTTTGGCTTCTCGTAGTTCTCTTAGGCTTAGTTTTTGTTTTTAATTGGAGAAGACAACTTTTGTTTCTTTTGGGGCGGTGAACTCACGTTAGCATAGGAAGAAGAAGGGCCGCTCCTTTGTTTTCTCATTTTTCGTCAATCTTAATTGAAAATTCTACAAACATCTTTTGGTTGTGATTTTCAATAAGGAGCAGCTAGATTTCTCGCCCACCCAAAGGATAAGTCGAAGGCGCGGTCCATACTATTTGTGAGATCTAATCGAATCTTTATTATTTCTTTTAATTAGTTACTATTCATACGTTTCTTGGATTAATTGTTTATGGTTATTTTGTTAGTTGAATGTCAACGGTCGGATATTTAATTTAACCTAATAGCCTACTGTCAAATTAACTGAATTGAATCCGTAATTGTTCGTTTAGTTAATAACTAGTAGCGACCACCATAATTGGTTTTATGTTGGGGAAATGTAGGATATAGCTTAAATGAACCCTCTTAGCGTGTTCATTGGTTAGGGTTGGGTTTTTCTAACTTTTAATACAATTGGATAATTAAATTCCTATGGTTGTACCTAGGGTTGTTATCTGGTTAGAGAAGCAGTCAACGGTCGTACCTTGGCTGTCGAAAAAGTAAGGAAAAGCTGACTGTCAGAACTTGTTGGCAGCTATAATTAACCTAGTAACAAATGAATGAAATATCCTTGCAGCAATGATCATTTGATTGGACTGTACCTGAGAAGTTGTTCCTTTGGGTAGAATTTTGTTACTTGCTATTTCTATTGAATTATTCTCTGGTTGTTCTCTGGTGATCTAGTTAATTGGTATTTTCATTTTCATTTTTCAATTTTGTTTATTTTCTTTCTAGTTCTATCCTATCCAAACCCCCCCATTTTCCTGTGACCTAGAAAGAAACATTTTTCCTACCCGTTCCCTGAGGAGACTACCCTGTTTGCCACTACTACAAATTAATATTTTCTCAGAGGTAATTCTGGTATATCAGGTTCAGCATATTCCTTAGAATCAGGGTGAAGCCAGTAACCCATTACACATCCGGAATCCCTGCTCTAGTACTCAGAATTACTCTATAATTAATTGACGTGGTAATTGGGATTTTTAATATTTATTATTGCACAGGTTCGGCACCTGTCAATTTTTGGCGCCATTGTCGGGGAACGGTGTTTTGGTTAATTTGTTTCTTTGTAGGTTATTTTCTTTTGATACCTGGTACCTTTGCTTGTTTATGTCACATTCTTCTCGTACAGGTGAGTTGACTTTCGATTCTAAGATAGAGAAGACTGCACGTAGGTTAAGGAAGGAGACGAAGGAGTACAAGGAAGAATTGTTGGCCACTACATCTTCAGAATTTCAATTACCAGAATCTCCAACTGATCAATCGAGTGATTCAGAGGAAGAAGTTAACATGGCCAACAAAATAGAACACTAAAGGAGTTGGCTGCTTCAGATTTGACCCAGCAGCCTCTGTGTATTACATTCCCAACTTTGGCTGAGAATACTTCCTTTGAGTTGAAATCTGGGCTAATCCATCTTTTGCCCGCATTTCATGGTTTGTCAGGTGAGAAACCCCACAAACACATCCAAGAGTTTGATGTGGTATGTTCTAGCATGAAACCTTCCGGGGTTACTGAAGAGCAGATCAAACTCAGATCATTCCCTTTTTCCCTCAAGGATGCAGCGAAAGGCTGGTTATACTACCTACCTGCAGGTAGTATCACAACTTGGGCACAATTGAAAAAGAAATTTTTAGAGAAATTTTTTCCTGCATCCCGGGCTGCAAGTTTGAGAAAGGAGATATGCAGTATTAAGCAGTATCCTAGGGAAATTTTATATGACTATTGGGAAAGGTTCAACAAGTTGTGCACTAGATGCCCACAACAACAAATTAGTAAACAACTGTTGATCCAGTACTTTTATGAAGGACTTCAGTCATCTGACAGAAGTGTCATTGATGCTGCAAGTGGGGGAGCACTTGCAAATAAAACACCAAGAGAAGCATGGGATCTCATTGAGGCAATGGCAGAAATTCTTAACAATTTGGCTTCCGTGAAAGTAACCCACCCGTAGAGTCAACGAGATAGAATCCTCCTCTATTCAGCAGCAGTTGTCCGAGTTAACATCTGTCGTACGACAATTGGCCGTGGGGAATGTACTTCAAGCAAAGGTCTGTGGAATTTGTATAAACGTAGGCCACTCCACAGACGCATGTCCCACTTTACAAGAAGATGGAGCTGAGCAGGTTACTATGGCTGGAGGCGTGCCCGCGCCCCATAGGCAATATGACCCATATTCCAGTACATATAATTCAGGTTGGTGAGACCACCCCAATTTCAGCTACGGGAACAGGCCTCAGAACTCATTTGTGAATCGTCCTCCAGGATTTCAGCAACCTTATCAAGCAAAGCCTCAACCTTCATCTACAAGTTCTGGAAGCTCTTTGAAAGATATTGTAAAAAATTTGGCCATGAGCACTACTCAACTTCAACAAAGCACCACCCAACTGCAACAGAGCACTGCCCAATTCCAACAGGAGACTAGGTCGGGTATGAAAAATTTGGAGACCCAAGTGAGACACTTGGCTACCACAATCAACCGACTAGAATCTTACATTTTTGGGAAACTGCCATCACAGCCCGAGGCAAACCCCAAGAATGTCAGTGCCATGACATTGAGAAGTGGCAGAGAAGTAGAAGGGCCAAGCTTAAAAGATCCAAAGAGTAAGAATGAAGAAGAGATTGAGGAGGAAATTGAAAAGGAGGGACGCGTTCATGAACAGCCCAAGGTAACCTCTAATCCCTCAATTCCTGCTAAATTTAATTTACCTCCTTTTCCCTGCAGATTGGAGAGGACAAAGAAGGCAGAGAAGGAGAAAGAAATCTGGGATGTGTTCCGAAAGATAGAGATCAACATCCGCTTGTTGGATGCAATTAAGCAGGTGCCAAAATATGCAAAATTTTTGAAAGACTTATGCACCCACAAAAGAAAGTTAAGGGGTGATGAGGAGAGTGGTGGTGGGAGAAAATGTATCAGTTGTACTTCAAAGAAAGCTCCCACCCAAGTGTGGGGATCCAGGTATGTTCACGATCCCCTGTAAAATAGGAAATACCAAAATTAGGAGAGCAATGCTGGATTTAGGGGCGTCAATCAATGTGATGCCCAAAACCATTTATACTTCTCTAAATCGTGGGCCACTTAAGGAAACTAGCATCATAATCCAACTAGCGGACCGTACTAATGCTTATCCTGAAGGGCTACTTGAGGATGTTTTGGTGCAAGTCAATGAGTTAATATTCCCAATAGATTTCTATGTTCTAGATATGGGAGATGAAAGATCATTAAATCCGTCACCTATTTTGTTAGGTCGGTTTTTTCTCAGCACTGCTAGGACAAAAATAGATGTGAATGAGGGTACTTTATCAATGGAGTTTGATGGAGAAATTGTAAATTTTAATATTTTTGATGCAATGAAGTACCCGAAGGAATCTAACTCAGTTTTTGCTTTAAGTGTTATTGAGCCTCTTGTACAGGAAACTTTTGAGTTGGATGGAAAGGATGCACTGGAAGTGGTTTTGGCCAAACATCTAGAGTTGGGAGCAACTCTTGATTTAGAAATCAGTGATGAGTTGTGTCATGCGGTGGAGGCATTGCATTCACTCCCACCCATTTCTTCAAGGTATGAAGTAACTCCTCTTTTTATACCAGAAACTCAACAAAAATTGCTGCCTTCTGTTGTGCAGGCACCAGAATTGGAGCTCAAGCCTCTCCCGAACCATTTGAAGTATGTTTTTCTCGGAGACATAGAGATGCTACCAGTGATTATTTCAACCCATTTATCACCAAATCAAGAGGATAGACTGGTGCGACTTCTTTGAGACCATAAGGAGGCGATTGGGTGGAGTACAGCAGACATCAAAGGAATTAGTCCATCCTTATGCATGCACCGAATACGGATAGAAGATGATGCAAAACCGATAAGATAGGCGCAATGAAGATTAAACCCACTTATGATGGAAGTAGTTAAAAAGGAGATACTTAAACTCCTAGAGGTGGGAATTATCTTCGCTATCTCGGACAACCCATGGGTGAGTCCGGTCCAAGTAGTCCCGAAAAAGGTAGGGGTAACTGTAGAAGAGAACCAGGAAAGAGAGATGGTTCCCGTCAGGAAGCCCATGGGATGGCGCCAATGCATAGACTACCAGAAATTAAATGCCGTTACAAAAAAGGACCATTTCCCTCTACCCTTTATTGATCAAATGATAGAGAGGTTGGCTGGTCGTGTTTACTATTATTTTTTGGATGGTTTTTCAGGGTATTTCCAAATTGCCATAGCACCAAAGGACCAAGAAAAGACCACGTTCACCTGCCCATTCGGTACTTTTGCTTACCGTAGGATGCTCTTCGGTCTCTGTAATGCTCTAGCAACTTTCTAAAGGTGCATGGTAAGTATCTTCTCTGAGTATGTGGAAAAGATTATTGAGGTGTTCATGGATGATTTTAGTGTATATGGAAATAGTTTTGACGAATGCCTTGATAATCTAGCTCTAATTTTAAAAAGGTGCATAGAAACGAATTTAGTTCTTAATCGGGAAAAATGCCACTTTATGGTGGAACATGGTATTGTCCTAGGGCATGTTGTGTCAGCTAAGGGAATAGAAGTAGATAAAGCAAAAATAGATATTATTTCTGCTTTGCCTTACCCCGTAAGTGTACGGGAGGTACGCTCCTTTTTGGGTCACGCAGGGTTTTATAGAAGATTCATCAAGGATTTTTCCAAAATTGGAGCGCCCTTGTTCAAACTGTTGCAAAAGGACGTACCATACGACTTCACCAACGAATGCAAGGTGGCGTTTGATAAATTGAAGCGGTCGTTGACATCACTATCCATCATTCAACCCCCAGACTGGAATCTCCCTTTTTAAATAATGTGCGACGCAAGTGATTATGCAGTGGGAGTAGTATTAGGGCAAAGGATTGGCAAAACGGCGCATGCAATTTACTATGCATCCAAGGCCCTGAATGGAGCTCAACTTAATTACTCTACGACAGAGAAAGAATTATAGGCTGTTGTTTTTGCACTAGAAAAATTTAGGTCTTATTTATTGGGTACAAAAGTAATAGTTTCTTCTGATCATGCAGCCTTACGGTACTTGTTAACAAAGAAAGATGCAAAACCAAGGCTCGTCAGATGGATTCTGCTCTTGCAAGAGTTCGACTTGGAAATTAAGGATAAAAGTGGGGCAAAACTTGGTAGCTGATCACCTGAGCCGCTTGCTTACAAATAAGGATGATCTGCCATTGAGAGAGGCGTTTCCTGAAGAGCTATTGCTTACTATTAATTCGTCTACGCCTTGATACGCTGAAATTGTAAATTTCTTAGTAACTAATCAATTACCTGCAGGTTAGCCAAAGGCTAAGAGGGACAAACTAAAGAGTGATGCCAAGCACTTCATTTGGGACGACCCTTATCTTTGGAAGCATTGTGCGGATCAAGTGATGCGTAGATGTGTGAGTGAATCTGAATTCAATTCCATTTTAACTTTTTGTCACTCCTATGCATGTGGTGGCCATTTTGGACCTAAGCCAACTGCTCGTAAGGTATTAGAAAGTGGTTTCTACTGCCTTTTCAAAGATACATATGTGTTTTGCAAATCTTGTGATAGATGTCAAAGGGTAAGTAATATATCTCGTAGAGACCAAATGCCCCAAACTCCCATAATATTTTGTGAAGTTTTTGATGTTTGGGGTATTGACCTCATGGATCCCTTTCCCTCATCTTATGGGTTTTTGTACATTTTATTGGCTGTTGACTACGTGTCAAAATGGGTGGAAGCTAAAGCCACCCGAACTCTAAAGTAGTTGCAGATTTTGTGAAAAGTCATATTTTTGTTCGCTTTGGAATGTCGAGGGCTATGATCAGCGATAGGGGAAAGCATTTCTGTAATCGGATGATTGCAGCTCTACTCCGTAGGTATGGAGTCATTCATAAAGTTTCCACCTCTTGTCATCCACAAACCAATGGGCAAGCGGAGATTTCGAATAGAGAAGTCAAATCAATCTTGGAGAAAATGATTCGTCCTGATCGCAAGGATTGGAGTTTGAGGCTGGAAGATGCACTCTGGGCCTACAGAACTGCATACAAGACACTTATTGGGATGTCTCCCTATAGGTTAGTGTTTGGTAAGCCGTGCCATCTTCCCGTTGAGTATGAGCACAAAGCGTTCTGGGCAATTAAACAGTGCAACATGGATTTTGAGGATGCTGGGAGGTATAGAAAACTCCAACTACAGGAGTTAGAGGAGTTAAGGAATGAGGCTTATGAGAATGCATGGATTTACAAGGAAAAGAGCAAAATCTTTCACGACCAACAAATCTCGAGAAAGATATTTGAAGTGGGGCAAAAAGTGCTCCTTTATAGCTTAAACTTTTTCCCGATAAGTTGCGTTCTCGTTGGATTCGTCCATTTGTCGTTTCTAATGTTTTTCACTTTGGTGCAGTGGAAATCGAAAGTTTGAAGACAGATAAAAAGTTTGTGGTCAATGGTCACCGCCTTAAGCCTTATTATGAGGGTTTCAATGTTGAGGAAATGGAGATTATCACTCTTGAAGATCCTGATTATGCAACTTGAGACCTCTCATTATGTCTAGCGAAAGACGTTAAAGACAAGCGCTACTTGGGAGACAACCCAAGAATTTTACTTTTTCATTATTTCATGTTGTTAAATTTTGATTTTTCCGCATTTCGTGTTTTTACTTTTTATGTTACGTTATTTTCTTAATTTACAAAAATTTTGTGTTTGTAGGCCTTGGGTGTGTGTGCCAAAGCATTGCTCAAAGTGGAGTGTATCGTCTAACTTGATCAGAAGACTTTCAACAATAAGGCGTGCCCACGCCTTAAGGAGGAAAGGCCTCTGATCCCATTTTTGTCTACACAATTTTTTTGGATAGAAGACTTTCAAGGTTAAAGCGTGCCTACGCCTTAAGGTAGAGAGTCTTCTAACCAAGGGTTAAAAAAAAAAGGGGGGGGGACTAATCAGAAGACTTATGAAGTTAAAGCGTGCCTTGGCCTTAAGTGGGCAAGTCTTTTGCCCAAAGCTGCGGATATATATAAAAAAAAAATTTCTGAGTCAAATCGGGTCAAAAGCCCTAGACCCTTTTCCTTTCTTTTTTGGATTTTTTCTTCTCTTTCTTTTTCCTTTCTTTTTTCCTTCTTTCCGCCGCTTCCCCTATTTTTCTTCTTCCTTTTTCTTTCCATTTTTGCTCTCCCTTTGTGTTTCTTTAATCGTGGTCAGCCATTGTTGCTTTGCTATTTCATCCGCTGCGACTCAAGCGGGCCTTCCTCGCGTGAAGCAGCTACAAACGAAGCCCACTGATGCGGAGCTTCTTCCTCTTGTTCGAGTCAAGTTACGGCATACAGTTCGCCATACTTCCATTGCTGCTCGACCGCACCACCCCACGCAGAGATGCTGCGATGAAGCTGCGCATTTTTCCAGCCGTCCCTCCATCACGCGAGGGCTGCTGCCACCTTTGATGACTCGACGGCGCCGTTGCTGCTCAACACCAGTCGTTGCTGTTGTTCGCTGCTATCTCTAGAGCTCGTGACTTGCCGCCGCTATTTTGGTCCACCACCGCTGCAGCTGCTGTGCCACGGCACGGCACAGTTGCTGGCTTCCATCTCTGAAACCCCTGCTACTCCGGAAGTTCTACCTCAGTTTTTGGAGGTCCGCTGCAGCCGTCGCTGCTCTGTCTCCATCTCTTTGCTTTGGGGGAATTCAAGTTTAAGCTTTCCATTCTCTCTCTCCGTAGCTGATGCCAGATATTCCAGTTCTTAGCTGAGGCCAGATTAACTGCTTGTTGTTGCTGAAATCCGAAATTGTGTGGTTGGGCCCTTGTTTGAGTTGATTGCTATTTTCTGAATTGAGTTGACTACCCGTAGTTGTTCTTTGGTGCATTGCGTTGGTTACTCTTGCATCTTGTGGGTATTTGCTCTTTGATTGATTTGTGAGGCTTCTGGTTGATTGCATTGGAAATTTGCTAGACTAGAGCATGGCTAAGACTAAGTTGAAATCTCTGAGAAAGGGCAAAGCCCCAGCCAAACCTACCCCACCTGACACATTACCAAAGCCTAAAGCACTTCACCCCCGGTCTAGAAAGCGTTCTCGTTTAGGGTTAACCACCGGTTATATGCCCCATGATGGATCTAATTTGGGAGGGTCTCTTGATGGCTTTAATGATGAGCAACAGGCTCGTTTTCAACAGATTTGAGGCCGTCCTTTTGCTGCCTGTAAATATATCCATCATGAAACCGTTGCTCGGCTGAAAATAAATGCTGACGTGCATCGTTTATTTTCTAATATTGGTTGGGAGAAATTCCTGTTGGCTGACGGACCTACCTACACTGAATTGTCTTGGGAGTTTTACTCTACCTTCCATTTTGACCGGCCAGCTAATTGCACTTTGACCACCCCTGATGTGATCAATTTTAGATTGATGGGTCATGAGTTGAGTCTGTCTATTAATGACTTTAATGTGCTGTTGGGTTTTGTGGATGAAACTGATGTTACTTCCGACGCATACCTCAATTGTGCTTGTGATTTCACCAAGCCCTTTGCTATTGATTTTATTGACATTTGGCGGGAGTGGTCTATTGATAAGCAAGTGTACAATCCTAGCAATCCAAAGCCTATTTCTTGAAGGCACCTGTCAATTTTTGAAGGATCCTATCTTGAGAGTTGTTCAACGGCTGCTGGCTTATACGTTTTCTGGAAGGAGAGATACCTCTGGCACTCTTACCAAGACTGAATTTTATTTTTTATGATGCATGGTCAACCAAGAAAAGCTCAATTTTGGTTGTTGGGTGGCTTCCCAGTTCCAAACAGTGGTCAATAAGCCGAATAAGCTGTTGATTCTGGGCTCTATCATCATCTTCTTGTCTGATCAGATCATTGCTCTTGGAATTGGGACGCCTACAGAGAGGCCCAAGCATGTTGCATGTTTGACTGGGCCTCTGGATGTTGATTGTTTGGAGCGAATGGGTGTCATCAGGTGCATCGGCAATGAGTATCAATTTACACCTCCTGGTGAGCCGGGACGTCGGGTCTACACTTCTGTCATGGGTTCTATGGGTACTAGTCCTTCTCCTGATACTGCCAGTCTTTCCACTTCAGCCCCTCCATCATCTTCTGTGGATGCACGCCTTCAGTACTTGGAAGAGCAGCTTCAGCACGTTGATAGTCGCTTGGCCACTATAGAGCGTCACAATTCTCACATGACATGGATCATAGCCGCTTATTTTTACTTTATGGGGTTTCAACCCCCTTTTCCTCTCCAGCCATAGCTTTGCTCTACAGGGAAGTCCTCCGTCTTTCTCTTGTTTGACTACATTGAGGACAATGTAGTGTTTAGGTGTGAGGGAGGAATATTTTGGCTTTGATGGCTTTAGTTTTAATTTTTCCTAGCTTTTTTCAAATTTTAGTTTCAGTTTTTGTTTGTTTTCAACTCTAGTTGCTTGTTTGTGTTCTATTTTTCGTGTTTTTCTTTTTATGTTGAGTTGGTCTTATGTGATTGGGATGCAGATAGGAGTAGTGTAATGGCATTTGCATGAATATGCTGTCTACTTGCAATCGAGTTGAATGATGGATGTTCTTGACACGACACATAGCCATTTGTGAGTTTTTGAGCTCAAATATCTTATTGTTCAATTTTTGTTCTTCATCGTTTGTGAGTGTAATTATCACATCGAGTTAGATCATTCTAGAACTTACTATGATATACATGTCAAGACTACATTGTTGAGTTTGATGCATGAAGATGATAAGGGCAATTAGGTTTAATCCTTTTTAGCTTTCTAAAAATCTGTCCTAAATATATGGTCCCCGTAGTTGACCAAGTTTGGGCCTTAAACCTTTTTATTTGTTTAACAACACATTTTTATCACCCTTTAACCTACTTGTTCTAGACCTTTGTGTTTGAACCCTATGTCAAAGGAATAACTTAATATTCTTTTACATGATGATATCACAAGTGAAGGAAGCCGATTATATCTATAGCTAGCAAGTGTTTTTGTGGTCGTATGTTATCAATGTCTTGTTGCAAAAACAAAAAAGAAAAACAAAAAAACAAAAAAAAATGAAAAAAAATGAAAAAAAAAGAAAAAGAAAAAAGAACAGAAGAGAAAAAAAAATGTGTGTGAAGCACTCTTGTAAATAAGTGCTGCATTTTGATAGGGGGCCAATCCCCTTGTTTTGTATGCACTTGCTATGCTTGGGAGTTGTTGTCATACTTAAGAGCTAACTATGTGAATGAAGATGATATTTCACTTCATGCAAAGGACGTTTAGGTATTCTCTTTGATGTATGCAACCTCCTTTTTGTTAAAGAGACCTTTTTCTTCTTCTTCAGTAGATACTTTAGACATAGAACTGTCTAAAACTTCCTCGTTGGCAAGTAAACTTTCCAACTCATATAAAGTTGACTCCTTGGCCCAACCACGGGTGGCAATAATAAGACCCTTGTATTTTAGTCTTAAGCCATAGACAATAATTCTCTGCATTCCGGTCTTTGTGATTGCATTCTGGGAATCCAATTTGGATATTTTCATCACAAATTGGTTTTACCTTGGAAAAATATTTACTTACTATCATATTTTACTAAGAAATAAATAGTAATTCATTTTTAAGCTTTTGGAGCTTCATGTCATTAGTTTTTGCAAAAAGCACTGTGAGTATGTCCCATACCTCCTTTAGTGTCCTGGCATCTTTGATTCGCTGTAATAGATTATCTTTTACAGCCATTGTCAAAGCATACATAACTTTGCCAACTTTAATCTTCCACTTTTTAAGTGCCTTTGCCTCCATTGGTGGTGTTGTGTCGTCTCCACCAACAATGACCCACAAGTCTTGTCCAAGCAGGTAGAACTTCATGCGAGTACTCCAGGAACCAGAATTGTTGGAATTGATACTTAATTTATCAATATTTCCAACTGAAATAGCAACCTCTGCCATAATTAAACTTTATGACTCACACTTTAACAATTTTGTGATATCAAAAAATTTCACAGTGTTTCATTGTGTTTCCGGAGAATTTTCTTCGCATCGGCCCAACAAGTGTACTTGAAAAATAAAAATTTATCAAGAATGATTCCATGATTGACCTACTCTGATACCAGAATATTGGATTGTGGTGGTACTAAATTCATGGATTAAATCCACTAATAATGGAGGCAAACAAATAATTTTATTACACTTAATGTGTATACAATAACAACACTCGCAAAATAAACTTGTAATAGACATTACTAGATTTGAGTTTCACTTTTGAGAATATCTGCTCTAATTTATTAGAACCTCACTCATGAGATTCTAGTAAAAAACTCACTAAACTACACACTAAATACTAAACACTCTCAGAGTTCCACTAGAACTCTTATTTCCATTTGAGGAGGATGCCAAGAGTGGCAAATGAGCTCCCTATTTATGCTAGTGAACATCTAACAATCAGCTTTAATTTTTCTCTTCTCATTCAATGTCTAATTGCCAGAAAATCCGGTGAATCTCATGATCAAATCTGGCTTCAAGAAACAAGTATGATCCAAGCATGATTTGCAGCATACAACTCACACATTCCACCGCAAAGCCGGACTTCGCATTTCACAAGCTCCTAGTAAGCACAATAAATACATAGGAGAAAGCCTCCAAATGTTTAGTCAAACAATGTGGCCCAACTGCTTCACTATTGCACGCATGATCATGTCAGAGGAAGTAGTGTTGTAACTTTAACATTAGATTGTCATTAAAAAAATTAGAATAATGTACTCCTTCCTGAGCATTCTAGCTGTTTATTTCATTTTCTCACATGAAAAGATTAAAAAACTAAAATTAATTCTCGAAACAAAATGAGAGTAGTTTTATATGTAATGCTTGAGAGTAAATTCATAGTATGAGAGAATCAATTTACCTGACTAAATTTGCAAACTGAAAAAGCTTTGGGTAGTTTTATCTAAATATCGGAGAAAACAGTAATGTAAAATTCTATCTAAAACACAAACACAAAGATTGAATTAGTTTTATGATTAATGTAATGTTGTAGAATCTAGCTTGCAATAAGGACAACATGTATCAGTCAAAAACAAATTCCTGAGGGAAGACAAAAGTTAACAGAATGAAGAACAAAATCCGATTTGTATCTGCAATTCATCATCAATTAACTGTTGTAGCGACCAGGAATTAGTTGAAATGACTAAAATCATAAACATTGAAATCTCTGATTTAGTTATAGCTGTCTAATAGTCACCAACTATAGGAGCATATAGATACTACGTATATAAAAGTGGTATCATTCTCCGGGAAGATTCTGAAGACTCTATTTTGTAGGTTAATGAGTTCAGAGTAGAGCTTCAAATCATGATCCCAAAATTTATTCACAAAAAAAAAAAAGGCCAAAAAAGTCCAATCTTTTTCACGTTTTGCTGTACGAAGATTAAAACCTTTCGCAGTCAATCGGATTCAATACTTGAATACTTGAAAATGTTGATTATTTCACGTTTTGTCATCTTATCATATTCGTTACAACCTCTATGAATGGACCAAAAGTGGAGCAAAAATCCATAACTTCACATAATCAAACACACGAAGTTATTATTGCAAAATATGCATTGGAGAACTCTATGGATATGCAACAGAGGGAGACAATCCCACTATGATGATTCACAGGTTGTATAGTCTATCTGGGCATTGACTCAGCGCAAGTGTAGATGTTCCATCATTTTTAATAAAATCCAGTTGAAGTTTTGATCCAAAAAAAAAAAAACGAAGTTATTTAAAAAAAAATGTTGCTAGCAAAGAGTCAAATTAAACATCACTGCTGGAACTATCAAAAAGAAAAAAAGAAAAGAAGAAGAAAACATCACTGCTGGAACATTCGAAGCAATCACTACTTGTTAAAAGTGAGCTAAGGGAAAAGTGATCTATCAAAATAGATATTCAGTTCATGAATAGGATTACAACAATACGTGAAAATAATAGAGATATGCATATATTATATTACTTTCTCTGAGTAATCTGACATGCCATGAGATAGGAATTTGTCAATCCTTTGTACAAATGAGTGGCAATAAGATACAAAAAAGTTGTTTGTGGAATTAAACTTTTAACATTTGAAACGTAAAGAGAGACCAATTTTGATAATTAAACTAAGAATATCAGTGTTTGAGTATTATTTATGTGCATTTCATAAGGATATCAGATCAACTCAAGATTCAACAAGAAGAATCTTATTTTCTGTGTCTGAGGTTCCAATGAAAAAATGTCTACATAATGCATAAAACTGTTAAGTTAAACTACATTACATTGTTGTAACAGTGTTAACAGTGTAAGTCAAAATCATTGCAAATTAGTCTAAATTTTACATAAACAGGGCTTCTTAAAACCAATATTCGCGACACGTACAATTCAAAGGTTTGTTTTATATACATCATCCTAATAGTAACATAAGCATAAGTCTAGATAAAAGTACGAAGCTTTCTACTTAGTTATTGTACAGGCCTACAAGAGTACTAAGATTTTAAAAGAGGATCATCACACATTACTGGCCATCATAGCTAGGTTTTGAAGACTCCAGTCAAAAGCCATAGTTACAATATATACAATGCAAAAGACTGTCTTATGTAGATTATACTAACAGCAGTTGTTTTAACTGGCGCATTTCAAAGAGGTTTCTGGTTCTTGGTTGTTGTCATTGAATCAGTTGATGCGATACTTTGGGATGCTTGTTTGTTCAAATCTTCAACCTCAGAAGTATCAACCATATTTGAACCAGTTGAGAAGGTCTTTGAAGGCTCAGCTACATCTTCATGCGATCAAAAGCAAACCACCTTCGATGTAGAATCAATAGAAAGTAAGATGGTTTATGAGGTTTTTGATATTGATTGCAACACAAATCCAACTGATTCTCACAATTATTCTTATTTAATGAATACATTGCCATGTCCGCTCCATTAAATTGTTAAAAAATTGGCCACGGTGGTGTCAAGTTTCATTTAAAAAAAGGAATCTGCGCCCCGTGAGCACAATGATCATTTTTTCATTTAAAAAAAAAAAAAGTTGGCAAGGATAAAGGTCCACAGTCAGAGCCACACTTTTCCCTTTTCTTCCATCAATATTTGGAGAAATTAGTCCAAATATGCCTTACAGCCATGTTTTTAAACTCAGACTGGATGGGCCGTGTGAGGGCCTCAAAATTTATTTTAAATATTGTTAATATTTATTATTTTAAATATTATTATTATTGTCAATAATCTGTTTAATTATTTTAAGGTCGTTCTCCCAATATTTGTCAGAAAATTTAGATGAAAATTTATTTTATTTTATTTTATTTTGAGAAAAACCTAATTTAACTTTATACTTATGTTTCCAGGTAGATTTTCAATATTCCATTCATCTTATTTTAAAATTCGCCCTTTTTGTATCAATTAGACAGAAAATGAGAAAAACACATTTTTCGATGTAGAAATTCGGGCAATAAGTGAAGTAGCGCTGGAGTGTAAGGATGATCACCCGTAGGTTAGAAATGTAATCCAATGACTAGAGGTGAATTAAAAAGAGTGATTATAATTAGGGATTTGAAATCTTAGTTTAAGTTGGATTAACCTTCTTGAAATTAGAATTTTAATTAGCCATTGTTTCTTCCACTTAATTCACCCTAATTCACTCCCATTTTATTCCTTTTCATTTCTCCCTTCTAACCGAGATTAACCCTTTAATCTTTAACTAAGTGAGATAATTATTTTCCCTCCAAAAATTGCTAGCAAAATATTACTATTCTTTAGTTGACTTTTGTGCCATAAGACAAGCTTTATGTCTTGTCTTTCTTTCCTCAATTAATTCATTCAAAATTAGCATAAAACAACTCTCTCTTTCTTCCTCTCTTGGCCGAACCTCCCCTCCCCCTCTTCCCTTGAAATTTCATCAATTTCTTCTTCCAATTCCTCTCTAAAATCACCTACAAACTTCCATTAATCTTGGCCTAAGCTTGGGTTTGTGGTGAGGACACTACTAGAATAATAACCTTTAGTCACACACCTATTATGACACTTTTCCACAAATGTCATAATAGGTGTCTAATATGACATGCAGTAGGGAGTGTCATTAAAAGGCAAAAATAACCACCAAAACGACGTCGTTTGTCTAAATGGAAAGTTAAAAAAGATCGGGAAAAAACTGGCGCTCTCTCTCGCACCTTTACTTTCCCAAAACCCAATCCCAAAACTCAATTGGGAAAAACCCTTTCCATCTCACCGAATCCCTAACCTCTTCCCCCTCTCTATCTACCGGCCTATCAAAATTTCTCCACACAATCTGAACAAAAAATCTAAAATTTTTCGTGTGATTATTCTCAACTCCATCTTAATGAAGAAATTGGAAGGGATTGTTTGAGTTTCTTGCCAGCTGTCGTATCCACAAATGGAAGGAATTGTTCGAGTTTGTCTATTTGTTTCTTGTTCTTGTTCTTCTTGTTTTTCTTTTATTTCTGATTCTAAAAGCTCTTGGAAGAGGAGAATTCGTTAATTTGTGTTTTTACTGTGGAAAAAAGATCTTGGGTTGAGAATTGTTGATATCTTTCTTGTTCGTTGCTTTTGAGAGATTCAAAGAAACCTAAGAACTAATTTTTTTTCAGCTTCTTTTGTTGTTTTTGTGTATGTAGGGATTCATGAAGTGTTTATTTGTGGAGATAATGTGTTCATTTCTGGATTTTGTAACTAGCCAAACGATAGTTGTGGTGAGTTGCCTTTGACTTTTTTTTTTAACATAAAAAATGATTGAAAGATTGCATTTTTTTTGTCCTAATGATTTTTCTCCATTGAGATTTTGCCATGTCACATTATGTTGTGGGATTAGTTTTTTTACATAGTCTGACTTGTTTTTTTTTTTTTTGCTTCCCTTGGTGAGGAGTTGTGAATTGCGTTTTTTGGGTTTTTTGATTCACTAGTATGTGCTTCTCTCTGACTAGCTGAATTGGATTTTCCCTGTTTGATCAGAGGATAGCTTTATATGTGGTGAATGGATTGCAAAATTTAATCTTTATGCATGTCCTAGGACGTTGATTGTGAAATTGGGTCGTTGTTGTCTTCAGCTGTGATTTTCACCTGACATGAGTTTATGGAAGAATTCGCTCTGTTTTCTTGTTCAATTATTTTTGTTTGAATAGGTTTTGAGTTAAGGATATTTGATGTTGATTTTGTCCTTTTTGGATTTTTGTGGTCTTAGTAGGCAGTATGAAAATGCAAAAGAAAGGAATGAATTGAGTTGCATGTGGATGCATGATTGTGGGTTTGATTGCGATTGTGCGAGGTTTGTTGTTTGAATGAATGATTTGAAGGGTCTTCAGCGAGATAAGAGAACCCTTCATATTGGAATTGCTGCTTTTATATCGAGACCTGTTTGAATTTGTGATAGATTTTCCATTAAGACGGTTAGTTTTGCCGTTTTTTGGGGGGTTTGGATCCGTTTGTGGTTGTAAAATCATGCCAGCTGTACAGAAGCTTTATAATGCTTGTAAAGTTTCGCTAACGCCAAATGGACCTATATCTGAGGAGGCTCTTGAGAAAGTCCGCTCTCTGTTATGGAAGTAGACTGAATGATCTGCATTGTTGCTTGAATTTGATGTTTCATTATTGATGCATCATTGTCCAATGTGAATAGAATTGTGTGCTCAAGATACCAATAATCAGTTGTGCAATAATCGGTTAAGACATCTTTTTGAATCTAATAAGCACGTTCAACTTTTTTTTGTAATCTGGTTCTCATGAGTGCTTTTATATAACACAAGTGTTTTTAATAATCGATTCCTGTAATGATCTACAACTTTGTAGTGGTCACTTGTTTGTTTGTTATGGTTGTGGGTAGGATTACCTAACAACTTCAGCTCAATCGTTAAAAAGTGTGGCCTATAAGATCATAGTTAGCTGTCCAACATGATGCTCAACACGTATGTACCTTTTTGTTTAAGAATCAGTCTATTATGCTCATTTCTCTTTTAAAGAGTCAATATAATTTATTGTGCCTCCCATGTATTTTGTACCCTATTCGCATCATTGTTGATTGCTTAGTCGTATAAGGAAGGAATGGGTAAAGTGCTTGTTCCTCATTTCCTTAGATGATTTGTTATACAATGACGTGTTTTACATGCTTATATAACGGGTCTTTCTGATCATATTTCTGTCTGGTGTAGAAGTTGTTACTCCTGTATTTAGCTGTCAATTAATTGGAGGAGTAATGACATATGCACTTCACTTAATTATCCAACTGACTTGGCTAAACATAACTATGATAGAGTGCATGAATTTTGTCATACTCATGGTGCAGTTGTTGTTTCATCATACATCTCACAAGGGAACTTTTCACCTTCTATCCCTAGATAATCCATGTGATATTATGATCTTGAATGTTAACCAAGAAGGACAAAACTCAATTAGCTTTGTCTTCTATCTGCTAGTTTCCTTGCTTTGGCTGTATCTTTTTTGTTTTCTCGTTTCTCGGTAAAAGTTACTCCACCACCCTTATATCTATACACATTGAATCTTTCTTCAATGTCCTGTTACTTGAAGAAGGCTTCTAAGGTTATCCAAAAACCACAGAACATGCAGTATATCACCTTCTGGTATAAAGCTGAAGTTACATGGGTTAAATATGTCCCGTGTAGAACAGCCTGGTACCTGAGAAGTTGTAGTTGTTCGGTTTCACCCCTAGGTTTTGTGAGAAAGTGCAAACTTACCTTGAAGAACTAGTTCAAAGTAGGACCTATTCTTTTTGTAGTAATTTTGGGTGTGAGAAATCCTGTTAAGATCTATTATGGTGATGCAGTGTATTATTTGCTATTGGAAGTGTCGTTCAGGTATTCTAGCATGTAGTGTTTGAACTGGGCCTAAAAATTGTCAGGAATTTTTGATGTGGCAATAGGTAAAGTCATGGGGAGATCATGATGGTGCTACAGCTATGATGAATCTAGAGAAAGCAAAACCCTTTTTGCAAATATGTTATTAGCTAATTAATTCTTATTTTTGCTGTATAGGATAGTAGACATGTTTTTGCTTTTATATTTTTTTTCTAAAAATACTTGATGCAATTTTAGCATGCCTGACTGGAGAAATAGGATATCATGTGTTGCAAATGAATTTTTTTCATGACAAACTGTTTTTTCATGATAATGCATTGTTGGCTACCAAATCTTATTACTTATATGTATGAACTTACAGTTTAAAATTTTAGTTGTACACCAATGGCTAGAACAAGAGGAGGAAAAAGTTATAGTGGAGAAAGGAGTTTTCGCCCACGTGATGAAGATCCTGAAGATGAAATCAATTCAGGAAATGAGGAAGGTGCTGGTATGACTCACATTACCAATTCTTTCTTATTTTATTTAGATATATCTATAACAATAGTTACTACTTTATATGATATGTCATAAGTATCTATTGAACTTGTAGGTGGTGGTTCTGATAATGACATGCCTAAGAAAACTCGGGGACCAACTTATATGAGACATAGTTGGGGCAGACATGGTACTGACAAGAGAATTAAAGTGAAGTTCAATAGGCTTGGTGAGCCAATAGGTGCAAATAGAAGTAGATTCAACGAATTTTTGGGAGCACTGGCTAGAAATGGAAAATATGCACCAATTGACATTGACACTTGGCGTAAGCTATCCAAGTCTTCGAATAATGACATGGTAGATGTAGTGAAGGTATATATTTCTGTAACATACAGGATCAATTAGAATGTTTGTGCTTGTTTAATTGATGATTTGACATTTCAGGAAAAATTTGATCTTCCTCCTGGCATAGAAGAACGAGTCAAGCAGTCATTAGGAAAGAAATGGAGAAGTTGGAAACATGCCCTCAAAAAAACTTATTTTGATCCAAATGAGTCAATTGAAAATCAGGTGCTTAAAAGGCCAAACCGAGTTCTTCCCTAACAATGGAGAAATATCTTGACTAAATGGCATTCTGAGGAGTCAAAGGTATGAAAAATTAAATACTAGTTTGTCTATTTATCTGTAGCTAACTATTTTGTATTATACTTAACTATGTAGATAGTTTCTAAACAAATAAGGAGCATCGAGGGAAGAAAAAGATGAATCATAGTACTGGAAAAAAGCCATTTGCTCAAGTTCGAGCAGATAAGGTATAAAATATAAATGAATTGGTAACCACATCTAAACTTTTAAATTTATATTTTCTTTGGATGGACTAAACTGCTATACGTAGGAAAAAGAGTTTGGGCATTCTCTCTCTAGAGCAGAAATGTTCGGCATATGCTACAGTAATTCTAGTGAGGTGCCATCTAGTTATGAAACTGGAGAAAAAATGGTATGTTAATGCTATTTATTCCCTCCACTCAAAAATATGTATTTTTTAGTTACAATGAGCATATAATAACTTTGAATAGCTAATTTTAGGAGGAGATGGTAAGCTTAAAAAATCAACTTTCAGAAGGAGAAGAAAATATTATGGGTAGGAATGATGTGTTTTCACAAGTAATAGGTGAAGAAAGGAGTGGAAGAGTTCGTACATTTGGTTTGGGAGTTACACAATCTGATTTGTGGGGTGATATACCAAGTCGTTCAACATGTTTTCGCTTGGTCATGGAGCAAAGTGCTGCATTGTCAAAAATGGAGCAAAGGATTCAGCAACTTGAGTCATTACAACAAGGAAGATCACAAGGACAGACTTCACATCTCAACAAAGATCTACATCACAATCATCAAATGCTATTCTTCGACCAATAAAGGTAATGAAATGTTAGTTTGTTACTTTCTATAGATGCTACTTCTAGGAACAGATTCATGAACCTGTTTACATGTTGGCTATATGTCCTCTTTTTTTTTTTTGGCAAAGTATGCTATATGATACTTAACAATTAATGTACTTGTTTTGGATATCATTATTAATTAAAATGGTGTTCAGTTTGGTAGGGTCCTTGTTGTCACTATCATTTTTGCTAGGATTTAAACCAATTGAAATTTGGTTTGGTTCTTGAAATATTATGTATTGAATTTCTGTTTAAGAGTTGCTCTCCTATGTGTGATTTTTACAAACTTTGCCAAAATTGGTATTTTTAAGGTTGGAGATAAAGTTACAATAAGGAGCACGATTGATTCAAACAAAATTTTGGCTGTTGGAGTCATTAGAAGTTTGGATGCAACGACTGAAGTTGGTGAC
Organism: Gardenia jasminoides; assembly: GCA_013103745.1. Lineage (NCBI taxonomy): Eukaryota > Viridiplantae > Streptophyta > Magnoliopsida > Gentianales > Rubiaceae > Gardenia > Gardenia jasminoides. The sequence goes on from CM023098.1 coordinate 41,630,416, forward strand.
ACTCCTTTGGGATTGCATTGGTGTGAAATTCATGTGAATGTGCCTGTGGAGAATGATGAGGACCTGATGAGGCCATACCATAATTTCCGGAAGATTGGAGATGCAATTGGAGTGGCCATTGCTTGGCCAATAAATCTGGTACTCTTACATACCTTTATCATTTGTCTAACTTGGTTTTTATTTATTTTGTAATTTTAAAACTGTACAAGAAGAGTTTGTGAATTGTAATTCTTATTGCTTGGTTTATGACACTTGTAGGTGAATCTTGAAGAAAACTAAAGCATCATTGGATCAAGTGGCGGTTTTTAGAAGACAGTATCAATACTTTTTAGTTGAGTTCCTGTCTAATGCATCCTGTATATGTATTGAGTCTATTGACGCTAATACTGCATGGCTTGACGTTTGAGGAATCTTAGAATTAGCATGCACTTCATTGAGTTGTTAGGACGATGTACTTTTGCACTAGTTTGGATGATTTTATTGCACCAATTACTATTAAAACATAATTTACTTTATTTTTCCTTTATATCATTGTACTAGTTACCTTATAATTTCTCCAAGAATTAGGATCTGACAATGTGTAGCAGGATGAAATGTGGTTTTCTCAGTCGAATGGTATGCAGCAATTACGCTGCAAAAGTGTCAAAATATTTTGAAAGTGTCATAATATGTTATTGTTCTTACACAGGAAAAGCGTCAAGATAGCTTCAATATATGACGCTTATAAGTGTCAAGATAGCTTCAATATATGACGCTTATAAGTGTCATAACGCATCGATATAACGGTAAAAATTCTGACATTTCTTGTCATGTAAAAGTGTCATAATAGTCATAGGTAATGACACTTTTCAAGTGTCAGTAGAACTTTACATTGGGACGCTTATAATTGTTATAAACCTATAGTGACGCTGGAATGGATGACGCTTCTACAAGAGCATCATAATAGCCAAAACGTCATTACATGAACCTATAATGACGCTTTTGAATGTCATCAAAGACTATTTTTCTAGTAGTGGGAACATTGAAGAAGAGCATTTGGGAGATTAAGGCTAACATTCTTGGGGGAAATTTGTTAACTTCTTAGAAGAGGTAAAATACTAAAGCTCTCATCTTTGTCTATTGATTACATTTCCAAGCATGATATTAGGATTGGGGAGTTGAGAGGTTACTATAACCTTGATGATTGTTGATGAAAATGAGTTTTGTGTTGGTTTGCATTTGTAAGATGTTAAGTTCCTTTAGCTTGTAATTCTTGATAATGGTTGATTGAGTGGGCTCTTGGATTCCCACAAGTATGAGAATTTGATTTCTAGCATGATTAATGATATAATGTATGTGTATAAGTTGGAATTTGTGGTTGAAAATTGAAGGAAAAATCTCAAGGAAAAACCGGTTAGGAAAAGGAAGAAAATGAGGAAAAAAATTGCTGTTTTTCATTTAATCTTGTGGCTGCGATTTTGGCAAGTTTGAAGACTAAATGTGAGGCTTAAATGTTGAGGGTTAGGTTGTTAATTTGTCCCACACAAATCCCTTCAAGAGTTATGTAAAATTTGGTGGTTAATTGGAACCAAAAATCTGAAATTAAGAGAGGGCATGCTGCCCGAATTTTTGAACTGATTTAATGCTAGGATTTGATCTAAACTTATATCAATTTTGACCATTATTAGGTTTAGGAAGGTTGAAACTATCTTGGGTTCGAAAATGAGGTCAATTGATGGTAGTTTAGGTAGGTTAGGAGTGATAGGAAGAAGAAAAGTAAAACTTCACCGGTTTGAGACAATTTGCTGAGTGAACTTTGGGTGATTAGAAAGCTGTATTTCCATTAGAGTATTTGGTTGAATTTTGGTATGAACCTAGCCTATATATGCTAGAATTGGTGTACCAAATTTGGTAATTTTTGGGTAAGAAATCGTTACTCAAATGAGGCCTAGAATCATGACCTGCAAATCTGGAAATCAGAAAATTCAGAATTTCGAACCAGCCCTGTTTGAACTGCTATAATTTCTTCCTCGAGAGTCAGAATTGAGTGCTGTTGGTGGTGTTTAAAACTTCATATATAGGAATTTAAACTGTGTAAATTTCAGAGGCCAATTCGGTTCCTACAAAATTTGGTGAATTTTCAAAGTTGGCTGGACAACCAACCTGTTATGTTCTGTTTTATACTGTAGCTATTTCTTAATCGAAAATCTGGGTAGTTTCTGTTCAGAATTTTATCTTGGTGCCTTCTACAAAGTTTTAGAACCTTAAATGAGGTTTCCAATGGTACATGGTTTGTGAAATTTGGACTTATATAACTCAAGTTACGATTTTTCAAAGATTTCTGCTCAACTAGGAAGTTATCGAACTTGATTTCTTTCTTGAATAAGAGTTGATTGGTGAACTAGGAACTTATTTTCATTGCTTTTTAAATATTTTAGGAAGTGGTGTTGAATTGCAAAGTGATCCAAACTTGAACTCCGAGACCTACTTTGTCGATGAGTTTCCAATGCATGTTATTCGCTTTAATTAAATGTCCTATGTGAATGTGTGAATTACTTGAACTTGAAAGTGTTAAACCACTCGCTTAGGAGGGTATACTTTATTGCCCTCTTCAAGTAGAGTAGGTGAATTAATTGTTTTGCATGAATATATACACTACTGGGGAAAGTATGTATAAAAGTGTTTATAAACTACTCTTGGCCGCGTCCCCTGAGTAGTAAGTGTTTAAGTGTTAGGATTGCGGGCCCGATAAAGGGGGATGTTAGGTGGAAGGAAATGGTAGTAAAGAGTCGTCTACATGGTTTGGAAAGTCGACGGAGTGTTGACTACGTGATTTGAACCAGCGAAGTGGACTTGAGCTCCTGAGAGCTCCCGTATCCTACTTGTGTAATTTTGTGTTTCATTTACTTGTTTTAATTACGTTATTTATTCCACTTTATACTTGTGCATGATATTTTGGAAATTCATGAGATTTTAACTCACCCCCGTTCCCATTTTTTTTTCCTTAACAGGTGACGAGAATCCAGAGACCTAGTTAGATCTAGCACTATATTTTGGTCTTTTGTCCCGAGTATGGAGAAACGAATTGTATATTCTTTTGGTTATGTAAATGATGACTCGTGGGATTGTACCAAACTTTAAATGGATGTTTTAGATGCTTTTGAGTTGAGATTTGTATTCTAAAGCTTGAAAGTCATTTTACGATTTCCATGTTCTGTGCTAATGTGGACTTTAGAATTTATCCTTTAGAGTTAGTACTTTTGAATGCTCGAGTCCTGGCGAGAGCCAGCCAAACCCTGGTTAGCCTTAGGAGGTGGGCTATCAGTGGTATCAGAGCTTAGGTTAGAGGTTTATAAAAGAAATTTTTAAAGTTCTTATTAGAATGGTTGCTTGTACTTTAAGTTTGATTATCTTAGTAAAAGTTGAAAATTATGAAATTTCTAACTTTAAGTTGTGGATTGTTTGTAGGTATGGAGGGCGGTAGTGGTGTTCCAGGAGCTAACGGATAGGGTACTAACAGTCATGAGCCACCAGCTAGGCCCGTCCGATATAGAGTAGGGGATGATGGGACCCTCATTTACCAGGGAAGAGAAGTTGCGCTGCGGTAGGAGATCCTTATCGAATCACGATAGTGTTGGCTATTGATGATGAGCGTCAAGAGTTGATTGATACTAATAGGGATCTTCAGGAGGAGGTAGCGGCTTCGATGGATGTCATGGCCTATCGTCAGGGCCGGATTCGGGATTTGGAGGCTCGGGTTGAGGTGCTAGAGGCTCGGGTTGATGACGAGCAGAGATAGCGAGAGCCGCCCTGACCAGTTCAGGTTCCGGACCGACTTACAGGTAGCCCAAGATAGGTCCGGATTGAACCGCAGAAATTAGACTTCTGCCTGATCGTGGCGGTGAGTGAATCTGGATGCTTTGTTGAGGAGCCTTTAGGGGAGGACTCTTCTGAGGAAGAGCCCTTTGAGAACATCTTGGTTGAGGAGGACCCCCCGAGGAGGGTCGAGGAGGAGGAGGACCCATCCCGGAGACCCTCCGTGGTCACCGAGGATTGGGGTAGTACCAGAATTTAGGATTTTATTAACCCTTTTGTAAAGAGAAACTACTAGAAAGATTCTCGTCTCTGTGGGTGCATGTTTATTTACTACTTTCACTATTGTATTTTGTGTGATGAATTGGCCGTGAAAGCAACTTTTGTGTACTCTTTTGTAGTAAACATGCCACCGTAATGTACTTGACTCCCAGGGAATATATGTATGGAAATTTGGTGAATTTTAGAAAATTCTCTCGTTTGTTCCACAATTTAATTTGTTAAATTGCTTATTTTAATTTGTGTTATTCCATTATATTTCCCCTTATCTTATTTCACCTTATTCTGTAGTATTTTATTTTATTTTATTTTACTTTCGCATTTATTTATGTCTACCTACTATAAAGATCATGGACGGTAGACGAGGTCGAGGCCGAGGTAGAGGTCGAGGACGAGGGTACGGGGCAAGACAACCCCAAAACATGGGTGACGACCAAGGGTCGGCAGTTCACCAAGGTCGAGGATGAGGAATAGGTCAAGGACAGGGAGAAGGTCAAGTACAAGGGGTAGATTTTGGAGAACAAGTGACGACCGCCATAAATCAGATGACGGGTATCTTGGCTCGTCTAGTGGACCAACAAGGTCGGAGTCTAGCAAATCAGCCTGGGGGCTACGAGGGTGGCGAGGATAGGGCTTTAGAACGTTTTTAAAAGTTCGCCCCGCCCAAGTTCTTTGGGGAACCCAATCCAGAAGCCGCAGAGGGTTGGCTGGTCGTATCACAGATATTTTTAGGACCTTGAACTACACTGAGGAAAGGCGGGTGTCTTTTGCCGCTTTTCAGTTCGAAGGACCAGCCCGATCATGGTGGAACATGATTAGGGCAAAGTGGGATAGGGACCAGATCCCTCGAACTTGGGAGAATTTCACACGAGAATTTTATGCTAAGTTCCTCCCTCCTTTGGTCCAGGAAAAGAGGGAAGACGACTTTATCAAGTGCCGTCAGGGCCTTCTTAACGTCGCAGACTATGAGGCGCAGTTCACCAAGTTATCGAGGTTTGCTCCAAAGTTGGTGGCCACGGAGCAAAGGAGAATTAGACGTTTTGTCCAATGGTTGAATGTGAAAATTCAGGAAGGGCTAGCGGCGGCCTAGATTAATAGCTTCAGTGAGGCTATCGAAAAAGTTCAAACGATCGAGACCGCCAAGGCTCAATTAAAGACTTTTCATGCTAGGAAGAGGAGTGTCCCTTCTAGTAGTCGGGGGCCTATGGATTCAAGTGTTTCGCTTTCTAAATTTGGGAGAGGTTCCAGTGGGGCTAGCGTCTTGGGAGTTTCTAGAGAGACCTTTTCCCGAGGAGGGACGTCTCGAGGCTCAGTTAGTGGAAAAGGGCCAACAAGAAGTGCTCCACAAGGGAGTCAGGCCTCGAACTCCAGTCTTACCTGTGGATTCTGTGAGAGGCCAAACCACACCGCTAATGAATGTTGGAAGAAACAAGGGAAGTGTTTGAATTGTGGTAGCTCCGAGCACCAGATATCTACCTATCCCCAACTCCGAGAGTGAGATGGGACCCAGAGGTCGAACCAGAGTCAAGCTAGTGCGGTGGGGAATAGGACGAGAGTGCCAGCTCTAGTTTATGCCCTGGATCATCAAGAAGTACCTGACTCGACTGAAGTGGTCAAAGATACTATTCCCATCTTTCACTGTTTAGTTAGAGTTTTAATTGATCTCGGTGCATCTCATTCATTTGTTAATCTTGCATTTATCTATGGTATAGATATAAAACCTGTTAGGTTACCCTTTGACCTAGAGGTTAGAACACCAATGGGGGATAAAAGTCTAATTACCAGTTTGGTGTATAAAGACTGTGAAGTGTGGGTTGGAGAGAGAAAGTTAATGGTTGATTTGGTGAGTTTGGATATCAAGGGGTATGATGTGATCATTGGAATGGACTGTTTAGCCAAGCACCATGCCAAAGTGGATTGTAGATTGAAAGTAGTGGAATTCTGTATCTCGGGGGAAGCAACTTTGAGGTTGGATGTTAAAGGAAGGTTAGCGTCATCAGCTCTTATTTCTGGGATTAGGGCTAGAAAACTTCTGAGTAGGGGGCTCAAGGGTATTTGGCTTTTCTTATAAACCCTCCGAATGATAAGGTGAAATTGGAAGACGTGCCAATTGTTAAGGATTTTCCCGATGTATTTCCCGAAGAATTGGAGTCTTTGCCTCCTGAGCGAGCAATGGAGTTTAAGATTGATCTGGTATCTGGAACGACGCCAATTTCTAAGACTCATTATAGAATGGCTCTGGCTGAGATTAAAGAGTTGAAGATACAGCTACAAGATCTTTTGGAACGGGGATTCATTAGGGAAAGTGATTCTCCGTGGGGAGCGCCTATGTTGTTTGTCAAAACACTACAAGAAATATGGGGTTTAGTAACAACCAAAAGTCGTCATAGAAACCCCAAATGTCATCATTAAAAGTCTATTGTGACGATATTTTCCATTTTCACATCGTCGTCACAGATTCTATGTCACAAATAACGTCATGTGACAACCTTAATAGTGGTCACGAAGGCCTTTTCTATGCGAGAAGAAAGTAGTCACGGTTTAGACCAATCAATGGCGACTTTTTTGTTGTCACCGCATTTTTTTTTTCATAAATGAAAAAAAGTCGTCCAAATTTGGTCTAAGCTGTGATGACTTTTTCCTGTCACTATGTATCGGTTGACTAGTGTCATAAATTGGAAAAAAGTCGTCACAAATTTGGGAGGAACGATGACTTTTGCCTTGTCACTATGTATCGGGTTGAGTAGTGATGAGACTTGTGTCACTAGGTGAATTTTGCAGCTAGTGACAACCTTCTATGTAGTTGTCCGCGAAACTTTATTAGAGGTATAACTTCACCATATTCCATCCCCGCTTATAGCATTTCCAATCAATCCAACTGAAATTTCTTGATAGATTAATCCCAAATATATATGAAAATCAAATGATTAAACTTGAAAAAGACAATTATATTGTCATAAGTATCTCCAATGGCATTAAAAATAGGTAGCAACCAAAATGGGTCCAAATTGTGGGCACAACAGTTCGACATCTATTTACAATTGGCCATCCAAAAACTACATATCAAGTGCTGAAACCAAGTGGCCATCCATAAACCACATATCAAAAGCCATCCAAAAAAACCAAGCGGCCATCAAAAAAACAAAGTACCACACAATAAACAAAAGCATAGCAGAGCACCAATGTCAAACTTCAAACCATCGTCCATGACATCTCCAAAGCTAACTCAGTTAGACTCACACATTTCTTCGAACAGCTATGCATTAAACATGCACAGTATAGACAACAAAAGTTAATTACTACTACTGTTCCACATGTAGCCACACTCTAATGTGGTTGGTCTTCCTAATCACTGTGGTTATAAGTAATCGTATTATTTTAACTTTCAATCTCTAAATTTACCACTTTAAATGATTTGACATCCATTTACCAGTTTACATAAGTTTTCATGGCATCGACTTTGGTTTTATTTTAAGCACTCCAATTTTGCAGCCCAACCAAAATTTTAGTGAACTTAAGAATTCTTATGAAGATAGAAACTAAAATGGAGAGTGAAAATAGAAGAAAATAACTAGAAACTCGTCTCTTCACCTTTATCACTCAGCGTAAATCTTTCATTTGGGCAATCAACTCCTCATATAGCCCTCTTGTTTGGGCTTGTTCATCTTGCAAGCTCTTAATCAGCTCCTTTTGGGCATTGAATTCCTCAACAATTGATGTAGCTCGTTGCTCTCACGATCCACCTTTTCTATGCTCCTCCAGGTTCACTCCTCAAGTGCTCAAGCTCAGCTGCTTGTTTTTGGGCTGCACTGCGGCGATGGATATGTCCAGGTATGTAGCCAAGTTGCTGTTCACAAATTTCTTTACTAGTCATTGAAGTCGAAGCTTCCAATTCCTTCATTGTTTCCTACACAATTGTAACAACCTTAGTTTTGCTGTTAACTAGCATGTCAAATAGAAATAGAAAATGGATAAAACATGATACAAATTATCTCACCAAAGTATGTCTTGCTAGATCATTCACCAAGCCCCCAGCCTTCTTTGATGTACGGCTGATCTCAAATAGATCTATCTCTGATAGTTCTATCCCCTCCTTCCTTTTCTATACAAATAACCAGTTATACTTCAATGTTAAAATGCACAAACACCCAAATGAAGAACATAAGGTTGATAAAGAAATTATTACCTTTTCTTCAACAAGTCTTTACAAGTGACTTTGTTCCAAGCGGTATGAGTTTCATTCTTGGCACGATTTACTTTGTTCCGCTTACTAATTTTCTGTAATGGCTCAACAACCAACAAATTACTAATTTTTTTGTTTAATGAAATAAGACATTTAAAAAAGTCAAATTCTCATATACAACTAGACCTTGAATTCTTCGGATCCAAAGTAGTCGCACATCCATTTCCAATCATCAGGTTTGACACCTTCAGGAACCCGTCTAATCGCTTCCTCCTTTGTTTCAAAAGTTAGGAAATACCTATGCAACCGATAGCGGTGATTCCTATATAAGATGTTTAACTGCCTATTTACAGCAGTTTTTGAGCAGTTGTCTTCCACAAATTGAAAGTCATCCTACATGACAAATGAAACTTTAATAATATTAAAATATAAATCTACGTCACATGACACAAGCATAAATATAAGCTGCCTAAGTATAAAGATCAAACTAATGTGACCAAGTAGTGATTCTTTGAATAGGATATAATTACCGTAACGGTCTTGTATATATTATCCCTATCCTTGACCTCCATACGTGACCATTTTTCAACATTAAGCCTCCCAAACTTCCTTACAACACATCCACTCTCACTAATGAAGTACCGCGAATCCTTTCCTACTATGCGGCTGATGTAAGGATCCACTTCAATGGTTAGATTCTCCTTAGCCTCTCTTTTTCGGGCCAACGTAATATTTCTGGTGCGCCCTCTTCTTTTTGCCAATGTGCCATCTACTGTTAGATAAAAATATACAAAATGAGTTGACTATATAATCATGCCTAACAACTCTAATAGTTGAAACAAAATAATGCAAGCAAATGAAAATTGTTAGAATTTGAAATACCAAAAAGAACTTGAGTACCCGAGCTGTTATTTTGGCCATCTCCAGGAGATGGAATAGTCTGATTTGCACCTGATGCATGTGACTCAGAACTTTGAGGGTTCCCATTAGGAGAAACATCCATAGAAGCTCTAGGTGTAACTGGTGGAGTCATAAAAGTAGTAGTTCCATTTGAACTTGTACTTGCAGATGCTACTTGTTGCTGACTGGCCCCATTTGCTCCTGTAGATTGTTGCTTTCCTTGCAGTTGTCTTCGAATTGTGAGCCCTCTTGTTCCTGGTCCAACCATCTAAAATCGCAAAGCAAGACAAAAATTAAAAGAACATTCATTGTATTGGTAATATATATTTATAGTTACTTTAATAAGCAAGCAACAATGAAATAAACAGTAGAAAGTTATGTTCCACAATTAACTCTTTACTAGTGATATCATATTAGTTAACTTTAGGGAGCTGAATCGATGCAGCCTAGTCTGAATCCGTCTCAGTATCACTAAGAATATCCTCATCTTCTTCATTATGCCAATCCTCACATTCATCCACTTCATCATTATCATTAATGAAGTGTTCCTCAGCTTGTTTATTCCTAATCGTCGATCGGTCAGCATGAACAATGGATGAAGGGACAGATTTTACAGGATTGTTGTCAACTCTTAAGAGTGTTGGAGGATTATCGAGATCTATTATAATAGAGAATTCTCCTTGTGCTTCCTCTTGGTATATCTCCTCAACTTCTGGCTCCTTGTCTAAATGTTCAGGAACATCATAGCAGTTTCGTGGACTCAACCTCTCAACTACGAACCAATTTCTACCTAATTTCATGTCCTCAATATAAAACACTTGCTCCACATGTTGAGGAAGGACATAAGGTTGGTCTTGATACCATCTTCTTGATGTATTAACACTGATTATACCCCAATCATTGTCTATTTTCATGCCAGCACTGTCATCTATCTTCCACCAATTGCACTTAAATATGACAACTTTTTTCTTCCCCAACCAGTACCTCACTTCAATGATTTCTTTTATGACACCATAAAAATCAACGGTATTATTACCATGATCGCCTTTCACAACAATACCACTATTTTGTGTTTTCCTATCTCTATCACGTCCTTCGGTGTGAAACCTATAACCATTAGCCGTGCAACCTGTATACACGCAAACTCTATTGTCTAGACCAATTGCCAATGATTGCATCTCTTCATTGCATGACTGAGGACCGCATAAGACCTGCTCAAAAACAAAGTATATTAATATGATATATTATTAAAATTATAAATATATGAAATCCACATAACCAATCAGAAAAATCAGAACCTACTTGTTCTTTAAACCACATAGCGAACTCCCTATCATGTCGTTGGTCCACATTTTCAGTGCTTTCAGTTTCCAATTTGATCTTGTGATCACTAAAAAAATAGTACACTGTAGTCACCAAATTTATTGACTACTACTTAGAAAACATAATACAAGTAAGGGCACAGAATCTTACTTTATGTACTCCTCAAGCTCATCGCAATTATTTAGCAGAAATGTGTGCATCTTTGCTATCTCTGAATTAGACCAATACTCATGGTTCGGCCCTCCAAATGGACGAGCAAAGCATGAAAATATTGACAGCTGCCCAGATGTATCAACTCTTTCATTGTTACGTTCAGGCCTGTTGAATACTGTTTCAATATTATCCAGGTACATAGAGCAGAATGTCAAGCATTCTTTGTCTATGTAACGCTCAGTAATACATCCCTCTGGCCGAGTCTTGTTTTGCACATAACTTTTGAGTATCCCCATTTTCCTATTGACAATAAACAAAATTTTTTTTAATATAGCAATTATATAGATAATAATATCTTACAAATTGAAAGGCATTGTAAACACCACCATACCTCTCAAATGGGAACATCCAGCGGTATTGAGCAGGGCCGGCGACAAAGATTCGGTCGGTAGGTGAACCATGACATGTAACATTATGTCGAAGAGGGAAGGAGGGAATAATCTCTCTAATTTACATAGAATCACAGGAATTTTTCTATCACACCTCTAGAACATCCCTATGCAAAGTTCGGCACACAACTTTTGGTCAAGTCACTTAACTCAAAAGCACTTGGCAACCTCTTTGGTCAAGTGCCACTAATAGCAAGTGGAAGTATTCTTTGAATGAAGATGTGAAAGTCATGACTCTTCATTCCAGAAATTTGGAATTGCCTATCCTTTATGCATCGAGAGATATTTGAAGCAAAGCCATCCGGATATTTGATAGAAGCCAAGAAACCACATACTTTTGCTTTCTCCTCTCGCGTTAGGTGGTAGCAAGCAAGTGGCATGATATAAGAATCACCATCTTGGATCAAGTGCAACTCTTTTTTTATGCCTAATTCCTTCAAATCTTTCCGACATAGCCAACTATCTTTGGTTTTACTATCGATATCCATAATAGTTGCCAAGACACTCTTCGAAACATTCTTGACCACATGCATGACATCCAAATTATGCCGAATTTTCAAATCTGACCAATAAGGTAAATTAAAAAAACAACTTTTTTTTGTCCAATTCAGACCATTTTCATCACGTTTCCGCTTCCTTGCTTTGATTTGCTAAGGAGTTTTCCCAAATTGGATGCTAATTTTTTCTAATTCAGTAAGAATTTGTTTTCTGATAAAGGTGTAACCAGCTTCTAAAATCAACATGGCCATCAAAAGATTTTTTTTCACGGCGCCAATTATGGTCGGTAGATAAGAAGCGACGGTGCCCCATGTAAACTAACGTTTTCCTATGTTTCAAATGAATGCAGGATGTTTCAACCATGCAAATTGGACAAGCCTGATACCCTTTAGTACTCCATCCGAATAACATAGCATAGGCCGGAAAGTCATTTATGGTCCAAATCAAAGCAGCACGCAGTGTAAATTTCTGACTAGTATATGCATCATATGTTTCTATACCATCCCAGAGATCATTCAACTCATCTATTAGAGGACTCATGTAGATGTCAATCTCATTTCCTGGGGATTTAGGATTGGGAATCAACATTGACATGAAAAAGAAAGGATCTCTCATACATTTCCATGGAGGCAGATTATATGGAACAAGAAAAACAGGCCAAATGCTATAAGTGGAGCTCATGGTCCCAAAAGGATTGAAACCATCTGTTGCAAGGCCGAATCTGACATTTCTAGGATCATGAGCAAAATCTGGATATAATCTATCAAAGTGTTTCCATGCTTCACTATCTGCCGGATGTCTCATGGTGTTCCCATCATCTATATGTTTTTCTTTATGCCACCCCATGTCCAAAGCTATTTCCTTGTGGGCATACAAGCGTTGAAGCCTAGGTTTCAAAGGAAAGTAGCATAGAACTTTACGCGGAATTTTTGAATCCTTGGACTTGTAGCGAGGTTCTTTGCAATTTGGGTTTGGACAAGTGTCCAAAATTGCATATTCCTTATGGAAGAGGACACAATCATTGACATGCATGTATTTTTTTTCATAATTAAACCCGGGTCCCGAATGATTTTCTTAGCATCACAAGAAGACTTTGGAACAAAAGCCGAGGTAGTGCATTCTTAAAGACTTCTAGCAATGAATTGAATGACCTTATAGTCCACCCATTCATCGTTTTGGATGAAGTAAGTGTGACTACAAAGACAACTTTGAGAAAAATGCATTTCCGGATAAGAGTGGTTTTTTTGCATCATCTAACAACTTCAAGAAGGTATCGGTGTCACTATCACTCGTTTGAACTATCCCCACTTTTGTTCATTACGACAAAACCAATTTCTCCCCAAGTGCAGTACCTATGTCATTGACCATATCATTTAAATCTTCAATATCATTATCCCTCTCTTCAACCCCATGTTGACCACTATCCCTTCTCAATTTCATGCCAAATTGTTCACCATGATGTATCCATTGAGTATAGCTTTTACTGAATGCCAAAAGCAAATAAGTGGTCCTCCACCACACTTTTGTATAGTTGAAAGTTATTGCATTGTTTGCATGGGCATGGGATGATATGATCTTCCGGCTTTTTTGGAAAATGCAAATTTAAGGAAAGGAGCAACCCCATGTTTATAAGACTCATCCTTCCTATTATCAAGCGTCATCTAGTTTTTGTCCATGTCCTATAGTTACAAATCCAGAACATAAGTAGACAATGTGTTGCTTTAATACTAAACTAACTAACAGAATAGCAGGGGATAAAATCAAATACCCAAAATCATTAACCAAATAAGTAGGCAATTTAGCTATTATTGTTGACTTATTGCTGTCAGGCATAATGCAGATCATTCAAGTATATTCAGCTGGTCCAAACATGGAAAAAAAAATGAAAAAACAGTCAACAAGATGCATACTTCATTGATGTCAAGCAAAAAAAAAAATCATGCCAAGCATCTCCCAAGCTATATAAGCAAACAAAAAGTCCCAAAAAGATAGTTCAGGCAGCCCATTATATAACAAAAATTCAAGTCATCATATATTAGATGACCCATGTACATCATACCAAGCATTTTCAAGCAAAATACAAGTCATCATAGGAATCATTAATTCAAACTTGCAGCCCATTACATAACAGAAAAGTTCACCCAAAGTTATACTAACCTTCAGTCCCCCATTTGCTATTTTCTTGAGGGAAAAAAAATTATAGAATTCCAAGTCCCATTCGATGGCCCATGACTAGTTGACAAGGAAATAGATGACAGCTAGGATTAGAGATGATTGTTTATTGTTTAGTGATCAGTTTGGTTCTAAGCCGGAAGTAATTGCTTTTGTAATCCCTAATATCGATTTAGAACATAATTTATGTGTATGACAAATTAATTATGAATGAAAATTGATATTCGACATTGGGATATTACTCTAGTTCTAGAAAACAACAAGCGAAAAGACACAACATACATTTGTTTGTTATTTTCAAGTTGGGAAGAGTGAAAAAGAAAGCAGCTTACCAACTTGAAGCGGAGGACATAATATTTGAAAACACACTTTATGTATCATTAGAGAGCTTGAGTGAAATATTGAGAAATTAAATAAATAATAATAATTTTGACCAAGTAATCTGAATTTTTTTTCCTCTAGCTAGTGAATTGCTACATTTTGCGAAGAAGAAAGTAACATACAAGTAAGATAGAAATAATTTCAAATCAATTTGTAATGAAGGAGAATCTTTTTTTGTTCATTTTGCAATTTGGGTTTGGACAAGTGTCCAAAATTGCACCACAAAACAACCACCTAAGTAATGTGCAGAAAATGCAGCCAGTGAATATCTTTATTCAAGTGCAATTTGGGTTAGAACAGTTTTGTTATTTTGCTTCTTTCCTTTGACAGGATACGTTTGCAACAATATTATTGAAAGGGCCCAATATAGCATGCAATTTATTGAAGTCAAGGATGCAACATCAACCATTAGTATCAGACGATTGAAGAAAAGATGATTCAAAATTTTCTAGAAGACACTCAAACAACGAACAAACAATTATTAACAAACATGTGAAAGTAAGATCTTGAGAAGTTATCAGCTGTAGTGATGACTTTTAATGGAGCCCTACCTACTATGAGTGGACGAGGGATATGTAAACAAAAAAGTAATTAACCACGTCAATTTAAAGATCAAAAGTTTCGGAACCATTTACTCTAGTTGTCATTTTGGGTGTTATTAAGACCATGATCTTAGGGTACGCTTCAAATTATAATATTTTATCTCAGGTTTGTGAATCAGCTGCTTGTCTCAAGCAGCCAATTACCATGATCATCGAACTCAAGAAAAGAGAAATTGAATGAATTCCCAGAAGGCGTTCTAGTTTAGTATCTTTTAGAGTGAAACGGAAAATTAACGGAAACAAAGTAAAAAGCATATAGGATTGAGATGAAAACAAAGAATGCATGGTACTTAAAGCAGGCACAAATTAAGAGGAGCCCAAACAATAGTGATCTGCTTGGCCCGACCTGCACATTTCTGACTAGCTAATCCTTGATTATTCAAACCATCACTAAATATTCTCATTAGACACTTCCTAAAGCTTAATTAAACATCCGGTTCACAAATTCGTGGTAACTATGTTTGTCACGGAATAGAATGTCAGTTCTTCTATCCATGACTATGAGTTTGCATCAAAAGCCTTTTGGCTTCTACGAACAATCTTGTGGGATTAAGACCGACAATCTCGGTGGACATTTGTCATCTTACCAAAAGCAAAAAATAGCTATCCCTGAGGTGGATATAATTGCTTAGCTCAATCCATTTTTGGCTTTATGCAAAGTTTGGAATCAACAACCGAGCCGCCACATAGCAGCTACAAGATCAAGTGTGCAATGTTTGCTCAATATTCTTCTTGCTAATAAGTTTAAAAAGTCATGATTACATGCAGACATGGCAATGTGAGGGAAGTAAATCTTGCTCTTATGGACTTTGCGCTAATCGATTCCGCATGGTTATGAATAAACAAAAGTTACATTGTATCATGAGAACTCCCATGGAACCTCAAAACTCAAAAGTCGGCATGTTGTATCACGAACTATACATGAAAGATTACATTGAAAAAGCGTAATCCTTTAAGTTCAGAACTTGGATTATGGGTACGATTATTAGTTTATTAGCTTTTGCATAATTATCTTTGACTAGCAAACCTTAAGCGATCAACATGGTCAAATGAATGACAAATCAATTGGGATAAAATTCTTTCAGGTGAAAAAGTAGTATTAACCACGTCAATTTAAAGATCAAAGTTCCAATATAGACTTCAACACCAGCACTTAACTTCACTATTGTTGGCTGTTTCATTGTCTCCATTAACTTCACGTACGACTATTTCTCTCTAGTTTTGTTATCCCTTGCACCCTAAACTACACCAAGATGTTAATTGGTGATTTTGTGAAACATAAGTACTAGTAAATGCTGGAATCTTTCAAATAAAATAGGGACATGAACTTTAGTGCTGCTACCTATATATAAAGTGCAACTTTGATGACTTTAACACAAGGGACATTTGGCTCAAGATTACTCAAAAATTTCCTCAAATTTCAGCTTTCGGTGCAAGTAGACCCATAGCCATGAAGAATTAAACAGAAACAGACAACATTGCAGCTACCAGCAACCAAGAGTATGTACAATGCCTGGAAAATCAAGCACAAAATAGAAAAATTACCTCAAACTATGCCTTCAGCACATGACCAAAGTTTCCCCAAGCTTGACCTCTAACCAGAGATCTAACCTCCTTTGAACATTCTTGCCTAAGTCGGTGGAAATGTTGAATCGGAGGGTTCGGTCTTGAGCTTGTTGTGAGCTGTCTACATTCCAGTTCCACTCATTTCTAGATTAGAATGAGAGAATGGAGCTTTGATTTGAGCTGGTTTTTTGGTGAATGGTGTGTGCAGCTAGTGAATTAGGCAGAGAGATATTTGGAGAAGAAGTGGGACTTAGAAAAATTTGGTTAAGTGTTTGGCTATAGCTAGTGCTGGCGTTGTTCCAAAGCGATGTCATCTAGACCAAATTCCTTCCTCCACACATCGGTCAATTTTTCACCTCGCTCTTACACTCTAAAATTATAAAATTACCGCCTTCTTTCTAGTATAAAAGCAAGTGGAACAGCTTTCTTTGCACCTTTCAGGATATAATTGCGGCTTTCTTTGCAATTGGGATGACTTTATGCAACTATGTCTCTCTTTTTCCTTTTTTCACGCTATATTCAATTAGGGAAAAAATTATTATACCGTTTGCTTTTTTTTATTAAAGTTCAACTCAAATTTTAGAGTACAAAATTAGTAAGTGTTTGGACTCGGATTTTTTAGCTTTTTTCTAACTTAAAACCTTTTTCTAATTTATTATACAATAAAATACTTCAAAAAAAAGTCTATTAAAACTTTGTTTATGTACCAAAATATTAAACATTCTTTCATTCAAAATTTTTTGGTACTCATTTTTTGTCATTATCGTTTATGTCATGCGATCTAATAAGAGCCGTGATAGCCAGTTTACTTAGTTGATCAAACAATTATAATCACCTACTAACACACAGTTGAAATGCTGAATCCATTTTGTAAGAACTAGATCATAAGTGATGAATGTCTATTATAATTAATAACAACCTTTACTCATCAAATGTAAGGATTAGACTTAATTTCAAATAAAATTCTATTGTTTATTACCTCCACATTTAGATTATGCTAATCATTAATTTTGTAAATGTTGTTATGGTGCCTAAATTGGGAATCGTCATAGAAATTTTTTTCAACATATTAGCTACGTTTGGAAAATTAGAAAACATGATACTAGCAATATTTTGCTAATAATAAAAATTTAGGGCAAAATCATAAAATTTAGGGTGTCACCCTAAATTAATGAAATTGTTGTAGTACACATGGGGCTGAAATGCAAAAATTAGGGTGCCATGGTAGGATTTATGAAAGTGATCCAAGGACATGTTTTAAGCGTTGATAAAAAAGCTTTTGTCGCGATTCGAACTAGTACACTTTCAATGGCGACAATATAAATCTCTGGCGTCGTCCTTTGTGTCATGCTTGACAACATTTTGTGGGTTGTCCCGGAACTGATTCCTCAAACCTTGATTTACCCTCCAATCATATTGTGACAACTTGCATGTGACAACTCCAATGTTGTCACTAACTTAATGATGAAGTCATTTGTGGCGACCTCAAAGTCATCAGCGATTAATGGCATTTGTGACAAGATTTTTGTTATCACAATTAATGTTGTCACTAAACCCCATTTTTCTTGTAGTGAAAAGAAAGATGGTAGTCTAAAGATGTATGAGCTATCGGGGTTGAATGATGTGACAATCAAGAACAAGTTTATCCCACCACTCATTGATGGAATTATTTGATGCGGTTGCAAGGGTGGTGGTATTCTCTAGCTAGATCTGGGGCAGGATACTACCGGTTGAGGAATTAGAAAAGGATGTGCGAAAGCGGCTTTTAATTGAGGGTATGGGTATTTTGAGTTTGTAGTGATGCCAAAAGGTTGACTAATGCTCCAACCGCATTCATGGATTTGATGCAGCAGTATTTAAGCCCTACTTGGATCAATTTGTTATGATCTTCATTGATGATATACTAGTGTATTCTAAGTCCCAAAGGACCATACCAAACATCGAGGATAAATTACAAACCCTCAGTGAGCATTGTAAAGTTTAGTAAGTGTGAATTTTGGTTAGGGATGTATCACTCTAGGGCAGCAGGATTTCCAAGGAAGGGATTGCAGGTTGACCCAACCTAAAGTGGAAGCTATTACTCATTGGAAGCTTGACACTGAAAACCCGAGGTTAGAAGTTTCTTAGGGTTGGCGGATACTATCGTGGTTCATTGAGGTTTTTCAAGAATTACAGGAGCCTTTGTGGGACTTGACTCAAGAAGCAGGAGAATTTGTTTGGAGCCTAAGTGTGAAGAAAGGTTTCAAGAGTTGAAGAAGCTGGTTCTTGAGACACGATTTTGACCTTACCTGATGGCAAAGAAGGATTTGTGGTATATTCAGATGCCTCTAAGGATGGATTAGGTTGTGTTTTGATGTAAAATGGAAAGGTCATAGCATATGCTTCTAGGAAGTTGAAACCTCATGAAGCAGTACTAACCATGATCTAAATTGGCGGTTGGTTATCTTTGCTTTGAAGAAGTGGAGGCATTACTTATACGGAGTAACTTTTGAGGTGTTCACGGACCACAAGAGTTTAAAGTATTTATTCTCACAAAAGGAATTGAACTTGAGACAAAGGAGATGGGTAGAGTTTCTAGAAGACTATAATTGCTCAATAAAGTATCACCCTGGGAAGGCAAATGTCATGGCCGACGCGTTAAGTCGCATGGCTCAAGTAGCGGGGTTAATAGTGAAAGAATGGGAAATGTTGGAACAAGTAAGCGAGTGGAAACCTTGCTTAGGACATAAAGGTTATTTTGAGCGTGGAACTAAGGTCTCCATTGTTGGAAGAGATCAAGGAAAGATCAAAAGATCTAGTGGTGCAGAAATTTTTAGAAATCTGAAAGGGAAATCAAGACTTTAAGATAGGGCCAGAGGGTGTGTTGAGATTCCGAGAAAAGATAGTAGTGCCAAATGATGAGGTATTAAAGAAAGAGATTTTGGAAGAGGCACATCGGTCCAAGTATACTATCCATCTTGGGAGTAATAAAATGTACCAAGATTTGAAAGGATTATCTTGGTGGGATGGTTTGAAGAAAGATGTAAGTATGTCTGAGACATGTCTTACTTGTCCAGCGGGTTAGGGCGAACACAAAACCCTCAGGACTCTTACAACCTTTAGAAATCCCTGAATGGAAGTGGGAGAATATTACCATGGATTTTGTCACTGGTTTGCCAAGGAGTCAAAAGGGACACGATGCCATTTGGGTAGTAGTTGACCGACTCACTAAATCTGCTCACTTCCTACCGGGGAATATGAAGTATCCTTTGGAGAAATTGGCCAAACTTTATCTGGATGAGATAGTGAGGTTACATGGGATTCCAATAAGTATTGTTTCCGACCGAGACCCTAGGTTTGTTTCGAAGTTTTGGCAGAAGCTGCAAGAGACCTTGGGAACTAGGTTGAAGTTGAATACAGCTTATCATCCTCAGACAGATGGCCAATCTGAGAGGACAATTCAGACTTTGGAGGACATGTTAAGATCCTGCATAATGGATTTTGGAGAAAGTTGGAGCCAGTACATGACACTGGTCGAGTTTGCGTACAATAATAGTTACCATGCCTCGATTCAAATGGCACCCTATGAGGCACTCTATGGAAGAAGATGTCGGTCACCAATTCATTGGGATGAAGTGGGTGAGAAAAGGGTTCTTAATCCAACTGCTATACCTTGGATTGAGGAAACTTATGAGAAAGTGAAGTTGGTTAGGGAAAGGCTTCTAACAGCTCAAAGTCGCTAAAAGAGTTACGTGGATAATAGGAGAAAAGATTTGGAATTCAAGGTGGGTGATAAGGTATTTTTGCGGGTTAATCCAGTGAAGAGTGGGGTGGTGTTGAAGAAAGGGAGGAAATTGAAGCCGAGGTACATTGGACCATTTGAGATTCTTAAACGGATTGGAAAAGTGGCTTATCAGTTGGATTTACCCGCCAGCATGTCGAAGATTCACAATGTCTTTCATGTCTCGATGCTCAAGAAATATCACCCAGACTCGAGTCATGTGTTGGAATTAGATGAGCTTGAGATGGATGAAACGCTCTCATATGAGGAAAAACCTGTGAAGATACTCAATCGGGAAGTAAAAGACTTGAGGACAAAGAAAATCCCTTTGATTAAGGTCTTATGGAAAAATCATGACATCGAGAAGGCAACTTGGGAAGTAGAGGAAGAAATGTAGAAAAAGTATCCAGAATTATTCGTTTAACAATGTGAGAATTTTAAAGACAAAATTCTTTTAAGGGGGGAAGGATGTGAGGGCCTCAAAATTTATTTTAAATATTGTTAATATTTATTATTTTAAATATTATTATTATTGTCAATAATCTGTTTAATTATTTTAATGTCGTTCTCACACATATTTTTTAGAAAATTTAGATGAAAATTTATTTTATTTTATTTTATTTTGAGAAAAACCTAATTTAACTTTATACTTATTTTTCCAGGTAGATTTTCAATATTCCATTCATCTGATTTTAAAATTCACCCTTTTTGTATCAATTAGACAGAAAATGAGAAAAATACGTTTTTCGAGATAGAAATTCGGGTAATAAGTGAAGTAGCGCTGGAGTGTAAAGATGATCACCCGTAGGTTAGAAATGTAATCCAGTGACTAGAGGTGAATTAAAAAGAGTGGTTATAATTAGGGATTTGAAATCTTAGTTTAAGTTGGATTAACCTTCTTGAAATTAGAATTTTAATTAGCCATTGTTTCTTCCACTTAATTCACCCTAATTCACTCCCATTTTATTCCTTTTCATTTCTCCCTCCTAACCGAGATTAACCCTTTAATCTTTAGCTAAGTGAGATAATTATTTTCCCTCCAAAAATTGCTAGCAAAAGATTACTATTCTTTAGTTGACTTTTGTGCCATAAGACAAGCTTTATGTCTTGTCTTTCTTTCCTCAATTAATTCATTCAAAATTAGCACAAAACATCTCTCTTTCTTCCTCTCTTGGCAACCTCCCCTCCCTCTTCCCTTGAAATTTCATCAATTTCTCGTCAATTCCTCTCTAAAATCACCTACAAACTTCCATTAATCTTGGCTAAGCTTGGGTCGTGGTGAGAACATTGAAGAAGAGCATTTGGGAGATTAAGGCTAGCATTCTTGGGGGAAATTTGTTAACTTCTTAGAAGAGGTGAAATACTAAAGCTCTCATCTTTGTCTATTGATTACATTTCCAAGCATGATATTAGGATTGGGGAGTTGAGAGGTTACTAGAACCTTGATGATTGTTGATGAAAATGAGTTTTGTGTTGGTTTGCATTTGTCAGATGTTAAGTTCCTTTAGCTTGTAATTCTTGATAATGGTTGATTGAGTGGGCTCTTGGATTCCCACAAGTATGAGAATTTGATTTCTAGCATGATTAATGATATAATGTATGTGTATAAATTGGAATTTGTGGTTGAAAATTGAAGGAAAAATCTCAAGGAAAAACCGGTTAGGAAAAGGAAGAAAATGAGGAAGAAAATTACTGTTTTTCTTTTAATCTTGTGGCTGCGATTTTGGCAAGTTTGAAGGCTAAATGTGAGGCTTAAATGTTGAGGGTTAGGTTGTTAATTTGTCCCACACAAATCCCTTCAAGAGTTATGTAAAATTTGGTGGTTAATTGGAACCAAAAATCTGAAATTAAGAGAGGGCATGGTGCCCGAATTTTTGAACAGATTTAATGCTAGGATTTGATCTAAACTTATATCAATTTTGACCATTATTAGGTTTAGGAAGGTTGAAACTATCTTGGGTTCTAAAATGAGATCAATTGATGGTAGTTTAGGTAGGTTAGGAGTGATAGGAAGAAGAAGAGTAAAACTTCACTGGTTTGAGACAGTTTGCTGAGTGAACTTTGGGCGATTAGAAAGGTGTCTTCCCATTAGAGTCTTCGGTTGAATTTTGGTATGAACTAGCCTATATATGGTAGAATTGGTGTACCAAATTTGGTAATTTTTGAGTAAGAAATCATCACTCAAATGAGACCTAGAATCATGCCCTGCAAATCTGGAAATCAGAAAATTCAGAATTTCGAACCAGCCCTGTTTGAACTACTCTAATTTCTTGGTCAAGAGTCAGAATTGAGTGCGGTCGGTGGCGTTTGAAACTTCATATATATGAATTTAAACTGTATAAATTTCAGAGGCCAATTCGGTTCCTACAAAATTTGGTAAATTTTCAAAGTTGACTGGACAACCAACCTGTTATGTTCTGTTTTGTACTTTAGCCATTTCTTAATCGAAAATCTGGGTAGTTTCTATTTAGAATTTTATCTTGGTACCTTCTACAAAGTTTTATCACTTTAAATGAGGTTTCCAACGGTACCAAACTTGAAAAATTTGGGCTTATATAACTCAAGTTATGATTTTTTAAAGATTTCTACTTAAGTAGGAAGTTATCGAACTTGATTTCTTTCTTGAATAAAAGTTGATTGGTGAACTAGGAACTTATTTTCATTGCTTTTTAAATATTTTAGGAAGTGGTAATGAATTGCAAAGTGATCCAGACTTGAACTCCGAGACCTACTTTGTCGATGAGTTTCCAATGCATGTTATTCGCTTTAATTAAATGTCCTACGTGAATATGTGAATTACTTGAACTTGAAAGTGTTAAACCACTCGCTTAGGAGGGTATACTTTATTACCCTCTTTCAAGTAGAGTAGGTGAATTAATTGTTTTGCATGAATATATACACACTAGTGGGGAAAGTGTGTATAAAAGTGTTTATAAACTACTCTTGGCGTCCCTTGAGTAGTAAGTGTTTAAGTGTTAGGATTGCGGGCCCGGCAAAGGGGGATGTTAGGTGGAAGGAAATGGTAGTAAAGAGTTATCTACATGGTTTGGAAAGTCGACGGAGTGTCGACTACGTGATTTGAACGAGCGAAGTGGACTTGAGCTCCTGAGAGTTCCCGTATCCTACTTGTGTGATTTTGTGTTTCATTTACTTGTTTTAATTACGTTATTTATTCCGCTTTATGCTTGTGCATGATATTTTGAAAATTCACGAGCTTTTAACTCACCCCCGTTCCCATTTGTTTTTCCTTAACAGGTGACGAGAATCCAGAGACCTAGTTAGGTCTAGCACTATATTTTGGTCTTTTGTCCAGTATGGAGAAAGCGAATGTATATTCTTTGGTTATGTAAATGATAACTCGTGGGATTGTACCAAACTTTAAATGGATGTTTTAGATGCTTTTGAGTTGAGATTTGTATTCTAAAGCTTGAAAGTCATTTTACAATTTCCATGTTCTGTGCTAATGTGGACTTTAGAATTTATCCTTTAGAGTTAGTACTTTGAATGCTTTCGAGTCCGAAGCCAGTGAGCCGACCATAACCCTTTGGTTAGCCTTAGGGGGAGGTGGGGTATCCTGAGGTCGTCCCAACCAGTTGAAGGAACCAAGAACGTTCGGTTTGAGTCATCCTTAAAAATTGAAAATTCAAAATCAGGTCAAAACCGGTCAAAACGTGGGTTTGACCGGGTCTGACCATGTGAACCGGTTGACCAAGTTAACCGGATTTGTATATTTGACCAATTTTGTTTTTTTTTTTTTACCTTTAACCTCTCATATCCTTTCAAACTCACTTTTTAAGTTTTAGTAAATATGCTTTGACCTCTCATTATTTCAATAAAGTGTAAAATTAATCCAATACATTTTTTAAGTTACATTTCTACCTATATAAATATATATATATATATATATATATTATATTCTTTAAGATTTTGTGATTAAATATAAAATTCTCAAATTTGTATATAAAGTCATAAATCACCAATTTAAGAAAATTTTTTATATATATAAAGTTGAAAACTACCAACTTGAGGGAATATTTATATACTATTTTTTAAGAAAATTCTTTTATATACTATTTTGATTATATATTATTAATATATATATATGACATTATCCGGTCGAACCCGATCGGACCCATCGACCCCTGACCCCTGACTTTAGCCGGTTCGATTCCCGATCTGAGTTTGCAAACATAGGCTTACAGCAATAAATTCAACAATTGCTAAAAGCACATGCTTGTTTTCGAGCACGTGTGTCGCACGGTAGGTGTTACTTTTCACCATAAATGTTTACATTCTATTTACCTAAATAATCATAGCTTAAGAGTTCATTTATAACTCCTATACATTTTGTTTGAAGATATATTCGAAATTGAGTTTTCTCCTTTACAGCCCTATTTCTTCGATGTATAATATCAAAACTTTTCTCACAGAGGAAACATGTGAAGACATTTACCAGATATTTTTTTTCATTCCTATTGATGTTGGCGGTTTGAGTTGTACATTCACTGAGGATCTTCCTTTCTTTCTCTCTTTTTTCTTTTTTTTTTTTTAAGAAGGTAAGTAATATCTCTTTTTGTAATAATAGCATTTTATTGATTCTCGGGAAAGAAAACTGTACAAGGAAGCAGCATCTCTTAATACACTGTTGTTACTATCTATACAAATGTCAGCAAAGAAAATATACAGGTTAGTTACTCAAACATTCCAGATTCAAGCCTCATTCCAACATTAACTCCAGATTTTCTTTAACCCGAGAAACTTTAGCCCAAGAATACAAGTAACTTGTGCCACCTTAACCACCACTGCAGTTACTTGTATAGCAGAAGATGCATGATGTTGAAAAACTCTTCTATTTCTCTCCTGCCAAAGATGCCGTACCATAGCAGCAAATACCAGGTGTTTTAGGCTCGCACCAAAAGAATCTGCATTCACATGCTTCCTCCATCAATTGACTTCCTATAGCCAACTCATACTGCCTCTATAAAACAGACGCATTCTTTGGACTTTATCCCATACACCATTTGAGAAGCCACATTTGATAAACAAATGATCTAATGATTCATTTTCCAACCACATAAAACACAATATGGGGAAACATTTCCAATGCCCCATCTGTAAAGCCTGGCTTTAGTCATCAGTTTACCTTGAATAGCAAGCCAAGGAATGAATGCAAATTTAGGAACAAAGCCCCTAGCCCAGACCAGTTTATACCAGCTCACAGTACTGCCAGAGGAGAATATTGTTTTCATAGCAGATTGGATAGAAAACGCACCAGTAGAAGAATCCAGCCATACAACGCAATCTTCCCTATGCATATTTTGTAACAGAGAAAGGTGTCCTTTATCAGGCTCCTTTTGACTCTGGTCACCAGAAATTTCAACATCAAAATACTCAGCAATGCCAAAGGGCATCTGGCAGTAAAACTAAAAGTCCATCGTTAGCATTAGGGATAAACCATGGTAGACGCAGGAAGGAATCTGAAATCAAGAAAAGGGATCCAGCCCATCCAAAGCCTAATAGAAGTGGATATAACTTTTTCTTTACAGAGCAGCATGCCAGAATAAAACCACTTTATCCAGGAAAACATCAGTAAGGTGATTGGTGATTCATGGAACAAGCTAAATGACTCTGAAAACGCTTTCTATCAAGAAAAAGCTGTCAGGGATAAAGAAAGAAACGGAACAGAGATGGAAGGATATAGAGAAAGACTTAGGATAGGGCAGACTTTAGGCAGTCCAACTCCAAATCCACAACAGTCCCTTGATACACATGTGAGTACTGCTTTGGACGTGAAGCAGATACTTCAAACCAAAAATGCATGCTCATCTTACTTGTGTGAGAAAGCAAAAATTCCAAATAGTAATGGCAAAAATAACCTACAGCTGAGTAAAGGGCAGACCATTACTGGTGCAGTTGTCACGCAGAAGCAGAACCTTAGGCCGGATCTCAACTTGATGGACCTGGACAAGAATTTTCAAATGCAGGATGCACCTTATATTCCTGAGAATGAGATAAGTAGTGACAGTGGTGAGAGAAATGTTGAGGGTCATCACCGAATCATGGAAAAGGGTGCAGAAATGGAAGTGTCCTCCAAGCAGAAAGCGCTCGAAGGAATGGCTGAAAGATTTTGGCTGACGAAGAAGGAACTAAAATCCATGAGAGGACCGACATTGATGCAGAAGAGCAGAAGTTGTGCAGTGGAGATACTTCTGTAGAGATTGATAAAGTAGGATTTGCTACTAGTGAAGAAGTTCCAGTCTCCAATCAGGAGAACATGCTCTTAGAACTGGTCCCAGAAAATTGATGAAAAAGGGTTCTTGAAAATTGATGAAAAAGGGTTCTTGACAATTGCCAAAGACAAATAACAAAGCAAAATTAAATAAAAGAGAGATACAGAATTTACGTGGTTAGGTCTTGACCTATACAGGCGGAGGAGGAGCAAAATTTTACTGTGAAGAAGAGAGTACAAAAGCCTTAGGAAAATGTTCCTAAACCCAAAAGCACCTAGTACTAAAATACAAGAAAACCCAAAATAATTTTACTACAAAAGAGGTTTAATGATCCAAAGGCCCAAATAACACACTAAGAATTTTCTAGGTTAAGTGCACTTAATCTCATAATAAGCCCACTACATTTATAGGCAACACAGGAAAAGACTTCCCAATAAAATAACTGATGTGGGACAAAACCACACATAACAAATCTCCACCTTGGCATGTCTCCAACATCGACAAATAGTAAATTTGCCTCACTTTCTCCACAGAAGCCCCAATGGGGTCATTCACAAACAACGAATACCAACCAAGTACAAGCATTTCTTGAACTTGTAAACTAAAAGAGACTTGGTAAACATGTCAGCAGGATTCTCCTTAATATTTATCTTCTGAATAAGGACTTTCCCTTTAGCAATAGTGTCTCGAATGAAGTGATACTTCACATCAATGTGTTTTGTCCTCTCATTACACATCTGATCTTTAGCCAAGTGTATTGCACTTTGATTATCACAGTGAATAACAGTAACGTCTTGATGTAGACTAAATTTGCCAAACAAACCCTTTAACCATAAGGCTTCTTTGATTGCCTCGGTCACAGCCATGTATTCTACCTCCGTAGTAGATAAAGCTACTACAGGTTGTAAAGTAGCTTTCCAACTGACTGCACAACTACCAATGCAGAATACGTAGCGTGAAAGTGATCTGCTACTGTCAAGATCTTCGGCATAATCTGAGTCTACGAAACCAACCAAAGTGTTATTATTTCTTCCAAACTCCAAACAACCCTTTGAATTCCCACGCAAGTATCTAAAAAACCACTTCCCAGCCTACCAATATGCTTTACCTGAA
Organism: Gardenia jasminoides; assembly: GCA_013103745.1. NCBI lineage: Eukaryota > Viridiplantae > Streptophyta > Magnoliopsida > Gentianales > Rubiaceae > Gardenia > Gardenia jasminoides. Next base: position 41,657,817 of record CM023098.1, read on the forward strand.
CAAGACATATATCTACTAACAACACTAACTGCTTGTAAAATATTTGGACGACTACAAACCATTAAATACATAATACTGTCGACTGCACTGGAGTAAGGAACCCGTGCCATATATTCTTCCTCTTCATCTGATTGTGGTGACTGAGCAGCAGATAACCGAAAATGAGTAGCAAGAGGAGTACTTACTGGTTTATCATCTTTCATGCCAAAACGCTCCAAGACTTTCTCAAAATAATTTTCTTGGGTCAAGAATAACTTCCCTGCTCCTCGATCTCGCCTGATATCCACGCCAAGAATCTTTTTAGCTGCTCCCAAATCTTTCACATCAAATTCACTGCTTAGTTGCAACTTCAAATTGTGAATTTCTGACAAATTCTTAGCAACAATGAGCATGTCATCAACATAAAGCAACAAATAAATGAAAGAACCATCATTTAACTTCCGGAAGTAAACACAACTATCATACATGCTCCTCAAATAACCATGACCTAACATAAAGGAATCAAATCTCTTATACCACTGTCTTGGAGACTACTTCAATTTATATAAGGATTTCTTCAATAAGCAAACATGGTCCTCTTTTCCTTCAATTTCAAATCCTTTGGGTTGTTTCATATAAATTTGTTCTTCAAGTTCACCATGTAGGAAAGCTGTCTTAACATCAAATTGCTCCAATTCCAAATCATACATGGCAACTAAAGTAAGTAAAATATGAATAGAGTTATGTTTAACAACAGGTGAAAACACATCATTAAAATCAATACCTTGTACCTGACTATAGCCCTTTACAACTAATCGTGCTTTATACCTTGCACTTTCAACCCCTAAAATACCTTTCTTCTTTTTGAAGACCCACTTACAACCAACAGTTTTCTTAGCCAATGGTGGTTTTACAAGATCCCAAGTTCTATTTTTATGACGAGATTCAATTTCTTCATTCATCACAATCAACCACTTAGTAGAATCATCACAAGAAATTGTTTCTGAATAGGTAGAAGACTCACCAACTCCATCGGTTTCTTCTGCAATAGATAAAGCATGCAACCATATCTGCATATCTTTGTGGTGGTTGAATATTTCTCCTTGGTCGATTTAAGGCTATGGAATACTGCTCCTCTTCTAAATCTTCATTAATAGATTCAGGTGTATCTACTGGCAATTGCTAAATAGAAGAGTTGGACTGAGAAGGATTTGAATTTCCAATTTCAAGCTCCACCTACTTCTGTGTACCATTTATAGTACAAGGACTAGAAGACTCCTTCTTAGAAGATAACATAGATAATTTATCAAAAGTAACATCCCTACTAATTACAAATTTTGGAGATTTGGGATCGAGATACCATAATCTGTATCCTTTCACCCCAAAAGCATACCCAAGGAAAATGCACTTAATTTTTAAATCAGAATAATCAGCAGGAGTACATAACCAAACTTCCTCAAGAGTTTTGAAATCAAGAGATGCAGAAGGAGCATGGCTGACAATGTAACAGGCCATATTGATTGCCTCCGCCCAAAAGTCTTTCGTCAACCCTGCATTGGAGATCATACATCTTGCTCTCTCCAAAAGTGTTCTATTCATACGTTCAGCCACACCATTTTGTTAAGGCGTCATCCTAATTGTGCGATGTCGGACAATTCCTTCATTCTTACAAAATTCATCAAATTCACCTTTACAAAATTCCATGTCATTATCTGTTCTAAGCCGCTTTATCTGTTTGCCTGTTTGTTTCTCAATCAAAACTTTCCATTGTTTGAAAGTTAGATAAACATCATTCTTATGTTTCAAGAAATACACCCAAACTTTTCTTGAATAATCATCAATGAAAATCAGCATATACCTAGCAACACATTTAGATGGAACACGAGATGGACCCCATAAATCCAAATGAATATAATCAAGAGTACCTTTCATTTTATGAATTGCTGGTGAACTGAAGTTGACTCTTTTCTGCTTCCCGAAGATACAGTGTTCATAGAATTCCAATGGACTGGTACACTGTCCACAAAGAAGTCCCTTTTTACTTAGAATGCCCAAACCTTTTTCACACATGTGTCCCAAATGAATATGCCATAATTTGGTGATGTCAGTATCAGTCAAAGATTACGATGAAACTGTAACAGAACCTGTAACAATAGAACCCTACAAAATATACAAACTACCAGACGTACAAGCTTTCATCACAATAAGAGCTCCTTTAGAAACCTTCATAACGCCATTTTCAGCTGTGTATTTGTACCCAAGTGCCTGCAGGGTGCCTAAAGAGCTGAGATTCTTTTTCAAATCAGGAACGTGTCTAACATTAGTGAGCGTCCTCACAATACTATCATGCATTTTAATCCGGACTGTACCCTTACCAATAACATTACAAGCAGCATTGTTGCCCATCAAAACAATTCCACCATTAAAGGATTCATAAATGGAAAACAAATCCTTGTCAGGACATATGTGATAAGAGCACCTCAAATCTAAAATCCATTCATTTTTAGACTTTTTCCTGTCATTAGTCATGAAGAAAATATTTCCTTCATTCTCATCAGTTGCAACACTAGCTTCAGCGGTTTCGGTATTTTTCTCAACATATTTCCCCTTTTGCTTTAATTTATTTTTCAATTTATAGCAATCAGCCTTCATGTGCCCCATTTTATGACAGTAATTGCACTCCAAATTCCTATGTCTGGATTTAGATCTAGTTTTAGACCTACTACTGCTAGATTCCCTTCTATCATATCTGCCCCTAGCAACCAAAACTTCTGCCTGACCCCCATTAATTTTTCCAGTAATATCTCTGTCTATCTACTCCTTAGATTTTAATGCAGATTTAATTTCCTGATATGAAATAATTTCTTTTCCATAAATCATAGTATCACGAAAATACTTAAAGGACTGGGGAAGGGAATACAAAAGTAACAGGGCCTGATTCTCATCATCAATTTTCGAATCTATATTCTCCAAATCCATGATAATGGAATCAAATTTATCAAGATGTGAGAGTATAGATGTACCTTCAGTCATCCGAGCATATACAAGCTTTGTTTCAAATAAAGCCGATTCTCAACTATCTTTTTCATGTACAAAACCTTGAGCTTATCCCATATGGCCTTAGCCAAAGTCTCAATGGCAACCTCCCGTAAAACCTCGTTAGAGAGATTTAAAATAATGCTGGATCTGGCCTTCTTATCCATTGCAGCAAAATCCGCAGTTGTTAAATTTTTTGGCTTTTTCTCAACTTCCTGTATCGCTAAATCAACTCCATCTTGAAAATAGCCTCCATCTTAAGCTGCCACATCCTGAAGTTGACATTCCTATCGAATTTCTCGACAACCATCTTTATTATTGTCATCATTGTCACAGAACCTAGAGCCTCCTAAGAAGCTCTGATACCAATTTGTTAGAACTGGTCCCAGGAAATTGATGAAAAAGGGTTCTTGACAATTGCCAAAAACAAATAACAAAGCAAAATTAAATAAAACAGAGACACAGGATTAATGTGGTCCTGTCAAATTGACCTACATCCACGGGTGGAGGAGCAGCAAAATTTTACTATGAAGAAGAGAGCACAAAAGCCTTAGGAAAATGTTCTTAAGCCCAAAAGCACATAATTCTAAAACACAAGAAAATCCAAAATAATTTTACTACAAAAGATGCTTAATGACCCAAAGGTCCAAATAGCCCACTAAGAATTCTCTTGTTTAAGTGCATTTAATCTCACAATAAACCAGCTATATTTATAGGCAACACAGGGATAGACTTCCCAATAAAATAACCGATGTGGGACAAAGCCACACATAACACATGCATGCTCCCCATGCAGGGAGCCAGGTCCTACCCAAGGAAATCGGAAAATCAGTTTCTAGTCAATAGATCTCTCATACATCATTCAACTCATTATTCAATGATGGGCAGTGTAGTCATATGTTTTGTAAATTTTTATCATAATATCTAATCCTGGAAATTCCTCTCTCAATCCAGAACTAATTATTAGCAAAAAGTAGAATGCAAGACTCCCTGCTCATTAACCTTTCTTAGTTTGGACATGCATATTGGGCTGGACTTCAATATCAATAGTGAGTCAATTATGCATTTCATTTGTTGATATTTGATCTTAATTTTGACCACTTATTAGGCAAAGAATTGGGTTTCCGCTGATATTTGGTTTTTGTGACCATTGCAGACACTTGGTGCTTAAAGTGGTATTTAAGGGTGAATTTCCAAATATCTTTAGAAAATAATTTGGCAATAAATTAGGAGAAGAAAAAGGGGAGATATCTTTTAGAGATATGGAAGGCGTGATTGGCGAGAAGGAAGAGTTTTATTTTAGGAAAAAGTCCAAATCTGTTCCCTTGTTTCTAGGGATTCCGAATCATATGGGATTAATATCTTTTTGTTTCAAAAAGAGCCGACAAGGGAGAATAGTAGTAGTTGGTATCTTCTTATTTCCTTTGGTGAGACGTCTTTGAAGAGAGAAGAAGTACTTCGTAGTAGTTTTCCATTTTTCCGTCTCGACGGTGGCTAGACTAGTACCTTTGCTTTCTTTTCCAATTTTCCAGCAATTGTTCAATTAGCTGAACTTCTCCATTACAAGATTGTTGCTTCCTTCTTTCATCGGAATTTCATGAAACTCACAAATTGCTTTGTCCACATGAGGTGTGGCTAAATCAATTTCCTAATTGAGGAATAACCAAGTCTCGATTGCACAACAATTGTAAGATCTTTCTAATTATTCTATTTTAAGTTCTACATTCATGGGTATTTAATTATTCTCTGTTTTAGTGGGTTATTATTGTTTGGATCTCTTGGATTAATTTGGCCAGTTGTTCAATTGTCTGAATAATATATAGCCAATTAAGGTATTGGCACATCACCTTTAAGTGTATTGATTAGTGGCAAACGATACAATTTTATCGCCTCGCAAGTGGTCTAATCTGTGTCGTGGGAATAATTGATCTAGTTTGAATGAACCGGCGTGCGTGTTTGTTAACTAGAATTGGGTCTCTCTAATTCCTAAGGCTGTGACTACATTAAATCCTACGAGCGTCTCTAGAGTTGTCTAGTTCACAAGGGAGTAGTCTATGAGCGTCTCTAGACTACTATACAATGAAGGACAGATTGGTGGTTCAGCGCATCGCGAAACAGCTATAACCAATTTATTTGTGAACGTATGAATTACTCCAAATATTTATGATCAGTGGTGTGCACCGGAGTTGAGAATAATTCCTTGACTAGGTTGTGGTAATTAATTATTCTTGTATTCTTTAATTACTGCATTCTTGCCTAATTAGAATTTCAATATTTCTATATCTTTAATTATTTGTTTCCTTCTCCAAAAACCATCCGAAATTCCCTGTGTGATAAATCCACCAGTTCCCTGATGAAACGACCCGACTTGCCCTATACACAAATTAATAGGATTCTCTGGAATAAATTCTGGCATATCGGTCTCAGCAAACTATTTGGAAACAGGGTGAATCAAGTAAACCATTGTACATCCAGAGTCACTGCTTCAGTATTGGAATTAATTTGAGGATATTTTCATTGGCAATTGGGCTAATTATTTTAATTTTATTTTTGCTAGTTTGACAGCTACCAAATTTTGGCGCCGTTGCCTGGGAACTGGTGTTTTAAGTGATTTATTGCATAGGTTTTATATTTTTATTTTATGCCTCGATCTTCACGTACAGGAGAACTTGAATTTGATCAAGAGATCGAGAAAATAGCAAGAAGGTTGATGAAGAAGACTAAGTTGCGTAAGCAACAAGCTTCCACAGCATCACCTTCTGGATTTGAACAAGAAGTTGATTTTAGAGATTCGTCAGTTGACCTTGAAGAAGACTCAACTGTACCCAAAGAAGCAATGGTAGCCCAAAGAACTTTGAGGGAGCTAGAAATTCCAAATGTTAACCAACAACCTCTATGCATTATGTATCCTGACACTGAGTAGGCTTTTGAACATAAATTTAGTTTGATTCACTTACTACCTACTTTTCTTGGAATTGCAGGTGAGGACCTGCACAAGCACTTGAAGGAATTCCATGTAGTGTGCTCCACGATGAAACCTCAAGGAGTTACCGAAGAGCAAATCAAGTTGCGTGCCTTTCCTTTCTCCTTGGCAAACAAAGCTAAGAATTGGCTATTCTATTTGCCATCGGGCTCCATTACTACTTGGGAAGGATTGAAGAGGCAGTTTCTTGAGAAATTTTTCCTAACCTCAAGAGCCGCCAATATAAGAAAGGAAATATGTGGAGTTAGGCAGGCCAATGGAGAAACTCTATATGAGTATTGGGAGCATTTCATATAATTGTGTGCCAACTACCCACACCATCACATCCCTGATCAATTGCTAATACAATATTTTTATGAAGGATTGTCACCAATGGACAGGAACATGGTAGACGCAGCCAGTGGTGGTGCTTTGGTAAATAAGACCACTAATGAAGCTAAACTATTGATCTCTAATATGGCTAAAAATTCTCAACAGTTTGGTGACTAGAAGGGTTGATGCGGTAAATCATTCTGACCTTGAGAGTAAATTATCTGAACTAACTATCTTGGTTCACCAAATGGCTGTGGGATAGTTACAGGCAGTGAAAACCTGTGGGATCTGTGCTGCCTCCGATCACATCATTGATATGTGCCCAATCCTCTAAGAGGACTCTCACAAGCAAGCCAATGCCATGGGAGGCTTTTCAGGACCACCTCAAAAAAAGAATGATCCATTTGCACCAACTTATAATCCATGGTGGCAGAATCATCCCAATTTCAACTAAGCTCAAAACCCCCTAGTTTTCAACAACCATTCCAACAAAGACCACCAGTACAACAACCATCCACATCTAACTCAGGTATGTCTCTTGAGGATATGGTTAAGTCATTTGCTAACAGCACTTGTCAACTATAGCAGGATTCGCAAAGATTTCAACTGGATTCACAAAGATTCCAACAAGAGACTCATGCTAGCATTCAGAATTTGGAGGCACAAGTGTCACAATTGGCATCTTCCATGAGCAATCTTGAGAATAGTAATAGAGGGAAGCTGCCAGCTCAAGGGATTCCCAATCCCAAGGAGAACACAAGTGCAATGCTTCTACGAAATGGCAAGGAAGTGCAGGCCCCAAGACCAAAAGCAAAAGATGCTGAAGATGAAGAAGTGTCTGGGTAACCTGAAAAGAAGAAGGTAATTCATCCACCGGAGGTTTCAAAATCATTTGACATTAACCCTCATTTTCCTGGTAGGTCTGCAAAAGATGAAATAGAGGAGCCCGACAAGGAAATTCTAGACACCTTCAGGAAAGTTGAAATAAACATTCCTTTGCTGGATGCAATTAGACAATTACCAAAATATGCCAAATTCTTGAAGGGGTTATGTACTAAGCGGAACAAGTTGAGCCTCCAGGAAAAAATGAAGGTGGGTGAGAATGTATCAACAGTCCTTCAAAGGAAATTGTCACAGAAATGCAAGGATCCAGGTATGTTCACAATACCGTGCATTATAGGCAACAAGAGGATAGAAAGAAGCATGCTTGATCTAGGTGTATCTATAAATGTCATGCCTTTGTCAATATTTAGAATCTTAAATTTAGGACCTTTAAAGGGGACAAGGGTAATAATACAACTAACTGATACGTCAAATGTTTACCCCGAGGACCTAATTGAAGATGTTCTAGTGAAAGTTAATGAGTTTATTTTCCCTGCTGATTTTTATGTTGTTGATATGAATGATGATAACTCAGTCAATTCGGCTATAATTCTTCTGGGTTGACCCTTCATGAGTACTGCTAGAACTAAAATAGATGTGCATGAAGGTACATTGCCTGTGAAATTTGATGGGGAGACCGTTACATTTAATATCATTGATGCCATGAAATACCCTAAGGATATTGAGTCAGTTAATTTTGTTGGTATCACTAACTCAATTGTGCAAGAGGACTTTGAGCAGAATTTTATGGAAGATAAGCTGAACTTTATTTGACAACAAAGCAAAACCGAAATGGAAGTGGACGATGTCGATGAGGAGGAAATTAAAGAAGCAATTATGTCCTTACATTTACTTCCTCCAACTCTCAATTGGTTTGTCAACTCATTTTTACCATTACCCACCTCTAATGAAAGAATTTTACCTTCTGTTGAACAGGCACCAAAATTGGAGTTGAAGGAATTGCCAAAGCATTTAAAGTATGCTTACCTGGGAGATAACAATACTCTGCCTGTCATCATTGCATGTGATCTAACTATGGTGCAAGAAGAAAAGCTCGTACGGGTTTTGTGAGAGTTTAAACCTGCAATTGGATGGACGTTGGTGGATATCAAAGGCATAAATCCATCGATTTGCATGCATCACATTTTGCTTCAGTTAGATGCAAAACCAGTGAGGGGACATCAGAGAAAACTCAATCCAGTAATGAAAGAGGTAGTGATGAAGGAGACTCTCAAACTATTGGAGTTAGGAATTATATTTCCTATTTTTGATAGTCAATGGGCAAGTCCAGTTTATGTTGTCCTTAAAAAGACTGGACTCACACTTGTGAGGAATGAAAAGAATGAGTTAGTGCCAATGACATTACAAAATAGGTTGAGAATGTGCATTGATTTTAGGAAGCAGAATGCGGCAACAAGGAAAGATCATTTTCCACTACCGTTCATCGATGAAATGCTTGAGACATTGGCAGGTAAGTGTTTTTTTGCTTTCTTGATAGTTACTCTGGGTATTATAAAGTTATTGTTATCCAAGAGGACCAACACAAAACCACTTTCACTTGCCCTTTTAGTACTCTTGCTTATCGCTGTATGCCTTTCGGTTTGTGTAATACTCAAGCACCATTTCAAAGATGCGTGACGAGTATTTTTTCTGACATGATTGAAAGTTTCATTGAAATATTCATGAATGATTTCACAGTTTACGGTGATTCTTTTGATCAATGTTTACATCATTTGACAAAGGTCTTGTAGCAATGCATTGAAATAAATTTGGTCCTTAATTATGAAAAATATCATTTCATGGCCAAGGAAGGCATAGTTTTGGGCCATGTTGTTTCATCTAGGGGTATTGAGGTCTATAAAGCTAAGATTGATTTGATTACAAACTTACCTTACCCCACTAATGTCAAGGAAATTAGGAGTTTTTTTCGCCATGCAGGTTTTTATAGATGATTTATCAAGAATTTTTCAAAAATTACGCAACCATTGTCCCACCTACTTCAAAAGGAGGTGCCGTTTAATTTTGGAGACGATTGCAAACTGTCCTTTGATACACTAAAGGGCATGTTAACCACGGCACCAATCATTCAACCCCCAGATTGGAAATTATCTTTCGAACTCATGTGTGACGCAAGTCAATATGCTGTAAGAGCTGTGCTTGATCAGCGAAGTGGAAAATGTAGCCATGTGATCTATTATGCATCCAAAACCTTGACACCAGCTCAGTGCAACTACACCACCGCCAAGAAGGAGCTCTTAGCAATTATTTTTGCTTTTAAAAAATTTAGATCACATTTATTGGGTTCCAAAGTAATAGTTTTCTCTGATCATACAGCTTTGAAGTATTTTTTGTCAAAAAAGAAATCCAAGTCAAGACTCAGTCGTTGGATACTCTTGCTACAAGAATTTGATTGGGAGATAAAGGATCGTAGAAGGGTTGACAATTCTATGGAAGACCATTTGAGTAGGTTGATTCAAGAAGAAAAAACAGTCCCCATATCCGAGGTATTTCTAGACGAACATTTATTTCTTCTTAAAGGTAAGGAACCTTGGTAAGCTGATATTGTGAATTTTCTGGTTAGTCACAAAATCCCGAATGGTATGAGTAAGAATAAGAGGGATAAAATAAGCCAAGATTCTCGATATTACATTTGGGATGAGCCGTATTTGTGGAAAATAGACTCTAATCAAATTAGTCGTAGATGTGTTCCTGATGAAGAAATTCCCTCTATCCTTACTCATTGTCATAATTATGCATGTGGCGGCCATTTTGGTCCTAAAAGTGCTACTCAAAAAATTCTTGATTGTGGTTTTTATTGGCCAACCTTATTGCACGATGCTTACCTATTTTGTAAAAGTTGTGAAAAATTCCAGAAGTTTGGGAGTCTAGCTTAAAGGAATGAAATGCCTTAGGTTCCTATGTTATTTTGTGAAATCTTTGATGTCTAGGGTATGGATTTTATGGGACCTTTCCTAGCTCTTTTGGTTCTCTTTATATTCTTTTAGCTGTGGACTATGTGTTGAAATGGGTAGAAACAAAGGCTACCTGAACTAATGATTCCCGAGTTGTTACAGGATTTCTCAAATCCAAAGGTTCGGTGTGCCCAAATCAATCATTAGTGATCAAGGTACTCATTTTTGGAATCGCACCATTGAATCTTTAATGCGGAAGTATGGAGTGCACCATCGAGTGAGCACTACCTACCACCCAAAGACTAATGGGCAAGTTGAGATTTCCAATCGAGAGATTAAGAGTATATTGGTGAAAACGTCAACCCAAACAGCAAGGATTGGAGCTCCCGATTAGATGATACATTGTGGGCATATCAAATGGCATATAAGACGCCAATCGAAATGTCCCCGTATAGATTGGTCTATGGTAAGATGTATCATTTACCTATTGCAATTGAGCATCATGTGTTTTCGTAGTCAAGCAATGTAACTTGAATGCGGATAGAGATGGAAAGGAACAAAAGCTCCAACTCCAAGAGTTAGAAGAAATCCCCCTAGAGGCATATGACAATGCCTGAATGTACAAGGAAGGCACGAAACACATCCATGATAGACTATTGTGAGATAAGCAATTTTCTATAGGTTAAAAGGTACTTTATTCAATTCTCGGTTGAAATTCATGGAAATAATTGATCTAGTTTGAATGAACCCGTGTGTGTGTTTGTTAACCAAAATTGGATCTCTCTAATTCCTAAGGCTGTGACTACATTAAATCCTACGAGCATCTCTAGAGTTGTCTAGTTCACAAGGGAGTAGTCTATGAGCGTCTCTGGACTACCGTATAATTAAGGAGAGATTGGTGGTTCGGCGTATCGCTAAACTATTATAACCAATTTATTTGTAAACGTATGAATTACTCCAGGTATCTATGATCAGTTGTGTGCACCGGAGCCGAGAATAATTCCTTGACTAGGTTGTGTTAATTAATTATTTCTTGTGTTCTTTAATTACTATATTCTTGCCTAATTAGAATTTCAGTATTTCTGCATCTTTAATTATTTGTTTCCTTCTCCAAAAACCCCTCGAAATTCCCTGTGTGATAAATCCACCAGTTCCCTGAGGAGACGACCCTACTTGCCCTATATACAAATTAATAGGATTCTCTGGAATAAATTCTGGTATATCGGGCTCAGCAAACTCTTGGGAAACAGGGTGAATCGAGTAATCCATTGTACATCCAGAGTCACTACTCCAGTATGGAATTAATTTGAGGACATTTTTGTTGGCATTTGGGTGAATTGTTTTAATTTTATTTTTGGTAGTTTCACAGGTACCAAATTTTGACGCCGTCACCTGGGAACTGGTGTTTTAAGTGATTTATTACACAAGTTTTGTTTTTTTTTGTTTTATGCCTCGATCTTCACGTATAGGAGTACTTGAATTTGATTTAGAGATTCTTGAAAACAGTAAGAAGGTTGATGAAGAAGACTAAGTTGCATAAGCAACAAGCTTCCACAGCATCACCTTCTGGATTTGAACAAGAAGTTGATTTTAGTGATTCGTCAGTTGACTTTAAAGAAGACTCGACTGTACCCGAAGAAGCAATGGTAGCCCAAAGAACTTTGAGGGAGTTAGAAATTCCAAATGTTAACCAACAACCTCTATGCATTATGTATCCTGACACTGAGTAGGCTTTTGAACATAAATTTAGTTTGATTCACTTACTACCTACTTTTCTTGGAATTGCAGGTGAGGACCTGCACAAGCACTTGAAGGAATTCCATGTAGTGTGCTCCACGATGAAACCTCAAGGAGTTACCGAAGAGCAAATCAAGTTGCGTGCCTTTCCTTTCTCCTTGGCAAACAAAGCTAAGAATTGGCTATTCTATTTGCCATCGGGCTCCATTACTACTTGGGAAGGATTGAAGAGGCAGTTTCTTGAGAAATTTTTCCTAACCTCAAGAGCCGCCAATATAAGAAAGGAAATATGTGGAGTTAGGCAGGCCAATGGAGAAACTCTATATGAGTATTGGGAGCATTTCATATAATTGTGTGCCAACTACCCACACCATCACATCCCTGATCAATTGCTAATACAATATTTTTATGAAGGATTGTCACCAATGGACAGGAACATGGTAGACGCAGCCAGTGGTGGTGCTTTGGTAAATAAGACCATTGATGAAGCTAAACTGTTGATATCTAATTGGCTAAAAATTCTCAACAGTTGGAGTTAGAGTTGAGGGAGTGACTAGAAGGGTCGATGAGGTAAATCATTCAGACCTTGAGAGCAAATTATCTGAACTAACTACCTTGGTTCGCCAAATGGCTGTGGGACAGTTACAGGCAGTGAAAACCTGTGGGATCTGTGCTGCCCCCGATCACATGACTGATATGTGCCCAATCCTCTGAGAGGACTCTCACAAGCAAGCCATTGCCATGGGAGGCTTTTCAGGACCACCTCAAAAAAAGAATGATCCATTTGCACCAACTTATAATCCATGGTGGCGGAATCATGCCAATTTCAGCTACGCTCAAAACCCCCTAGTTTTCAACAACCATTCCAGTAAAGACCACCAGTACAACAACCATCCACGTCTAACTCAGGTATGTCTCTTGAGGATATGGTTAAGTTATTTGCTAACAGCACTTGTCAACTACAGTAGGATTCGCAAAGATTTCAACTGGATTCACAAAGATTCCAACAAGAGACTCATGCTAGCATTCAGAATTTGGAGGTGCAAGTGTCACAATTGGCATCCTCCATGAGCAATCTTGAGAATAGCAATAGAGGGAAGCTGTCAGCTCAAGTGATTCCCAATCCCAAGGAGAACACAAGTGCAATGCTTCTACGAAATGGCAAGGAAGTACAGGCCCCAAGACCAAAAGCAAAAGATGCTGAAGATGAAGAAGTGTCTGGGGAGCTTAAAAAGAAGAAGGTAATTCATCCACCGGAGGTTTCAAAATCATTTGACATTAACCCTCATTTTCCTGGTAGGTTGGCACAAGATGAAAAGGAGGAGTTCGAGAAGGAAATTCTGGACACCTTCAAGAAAGTTGAAATCAACATTCCTTTGCTGGATGCAATTAGACAATTACCAAAATATGCCAAATTCTTGAAGGGATTATGTACTAATCTGAACAAGTTGAGCCTCCAGGATAAAATGAAGGTGGGTGAGAATGTATCAACAGTCCTTTAAAAGAAGTTGCCACAGAAATGCAAGGATCCAAGTATGTTCACAATATCATGCATTATAGGCAACAGGAGGATAGAAAGAAACATGCTTGATCTAGGTGTATCCATAAATGTCATGCCTTTGTCAACATTTAGAGTTTTAAATTTAGGACCTTTAAAGGGGACAAGGGTAACAATACAACTAACTGATAGGTCAAATGTTTATCCCAAGGGCCTAATTGAAGATGTCCTAGTGAAAGTTAATGAGTTTGTTTTCCCTATTGATTTTTACATTGTTGATATGAATGATGATAACTCAGTCAATTCGGCTATAATTCTTCTAGGTAGACCCTTCATGAGTACTGCTAGAACTAAAATAGATATGCATGAAGGTATATTGTCTGTGAAATTTGACGGGGAGACCGTTACATTTAATATCTTTGATGCCATGAAATACCCTGAGGATACTGAGTCAGTTAATTTTGTTGGTATCACTAACTCAATTATGCAAGAGGACTTTGAGCAGAATTTTATGGAAGATAAGCTAAACTTTATTTTACAACAAAACAAAATCAAAATGGAAGTGGACGATGTGGACGAGGAGGAAATTAAAGAAGCAATTATGTCCTTGCATTCACTTCCTCCAACTCCCGACAGGTTTGTCAACTCATTTTTACCATTACCCACCTCTGATGAAAGAATTTTACCTTCTATTAAACAGGCACCGAAATTGAAATTGAAGGAATTGCCAAAGCATTTAAAGTATGTTATGGAAGATAAGCTGAACTTTATTTTACAGCAACACAAAATCGAAATGGAAGTGGACGATGTGGACGAGGAGGAAATTAAAGAAGCAATTATGTCCTTGCATTCACTTCCTCCAACTCCCGACAGGTTTGTCAACTCATTTTTACCATTACCCACCTCTGATGAAAGAATTTTACCTTCTATTGAACAGGCACCAAAATTGAAGTTGAAGGAATTGCCAAAGCATTTAAAGTATGCTTACCTGGGAGATAACAATACTCTGCCTGTCATCATTGCATGTGATCTAACTGTGGTGCAAGAAGAAAAGCTCGTACGGGTTTTGCGAGAGTTTAAACCTATAATTGGATGGACGTTGGTGGATATCAAAGGCATAAATCCATCGATTTGCATGCATCACATTTTGCTTCAGTCAGATGCAAAACTAGTGAGGGAACATCAGAGAAAGCTCAATCCAGTAATGAAAGAGGTAGTGATGAAGGAGATTCTCAAACTATTGGAGTTAGGAATTATATTTCCTATTTTTGATAGTCAATGGGCAAGTCCAGTTTATGTTGTCCCTAAAAAGACTGGACTCACACTTGTGAGGAATGAAAAGAATGAGTTAGTGCCAATGACACTACAAAATTGGTAGAGAATATGCACTGATTTTAGGAAGCTGAATGTGGCAACAAGGAAAGATCATTTTCCACTGCCATTCATCGATGAAATGCTTGAGAGATTGGCAGGTAAGTGTTTTTGTGCTTTCTTGATAGTTACTCTGGGTACTATAAAATTATTGTTGTCCAAGAGAACCAACACAAAACCACTTTCACTTGCCCTTTTGGTAATTTTGCTTATCGCCGTATGCTTTCGGTTTGTGTAATACTCCAGGAACGTTTCAAAGATGTGTGACGAGTATTTATTCTGACATGATTGAAAGTTGCATTGAAATTCATGGATGATTTCACAGTTTACGATGATTCTTTTGATCAATGTTTGCATCATTTGACAAAGGTCTTGTAGCAATGCATTGAAACAAATTTGGTCCTTAATTATGAAAAATATCATTTCATGGCTAAGGAATGCATAGTTTTGGGCCATGTTGTTTCATCTAGGAGTATTGAGGTCTACAAAGTTAAGATTGATTTGATTACTAGCTTACCTTACCCCACTAATGTCAAGAAAATTCAGAGTTTTTTTCGCCATGCAGGTTTTAATTGATGATTTATCAAGAATTTTTCAAAAATTGCACAACCATTGTCCCACCTACTTCAAAAGGAGGTGCCGTTTAATTTTGGAGACAATTGCAAACTGTCCTTTGATACACTAAAGGGCATGTTAACCACGGCACCAATCATTCAACCCCCAGATTGGAAATTATCTTTCAAACTCATGTGTGACGCAAGTCAATATGCTGTAGGAGCTGTGCTTGATCAGCGAAGTGGAAAATGTAGCCATGTGATCTATTATGCGTCCAAAACCTTGACACCAGCTCAGTGCAACTACACCACCGCCGAGAAGGAGCTCTTAGCAATTATTTTTGCTTTTAAAAAATTTAGATCACATTTATTGGGTTCCAAAGTAATAGTTTTCTCTGATCTTGCAGCTTTGAAGTATTTTTTGTCAAAAAAGGAATCAAAGTCAAGACTCATTCGTTGGATACTCTTGTTGCAAGAATTTGATTGGGAGATAAAGGATCGTAGAAGGGTTAACAATTCTGTGGCAGACTATTTGAGTAGGTTGATTCGAGAAGAAAAAACAGTCCCCATATCCGAGGTATTTCCAGACGAACATTTATTTCTTCTTAAAGGTAAGGAACCTTGGTAAGCTGATATTGTGAATTTTCTGGTTAGTCACAAATTCCCGAATGGTATGAGTAAGAATAAGAGGGATAAAATAAGCCAAGATTCTCGATATTACATTTGGGATGAGCCGTATTTGTGGAAAATAGACTCTAATCAAATTAGTCGTAGATGTGTTCCCGATGAAGAAATTCCCTCTATCCTTACTCATTGTCATAATTATGCATGTGGCGACCATTTTGGCCCTAAAAGTGCTACTCAAAAAATTCTTGATTGTGGTTTTTATTGGCCAACCTTATTTCGCGATGCTTACCTATTTTGTAAAAGTTATGAAAAATGCCAGAAGTTTGGGAGTCTATCTAAAAGGAATGAAATGCCTTAGGTTCCTATGTTATTTTGTGAAATCTTTGATGTCTGGGGTATGGATTTTATAGGACCTTTCCTAGCTCTTTTGGTTTTCTTTGTATTCTATTAGCTGTGGACTATGTGTCAAAATGGGTGGAAACAAAGGCTACTTGAACTAATGATTCCCGAGTTGTTACAGGATTTCTCAAATCCAAAGGTTCGGTGTGCCCAGATCAATCATTAGTGATCAAGGTACTCATTTTTGCAATCGCACCATTGAATCTTTAATGTGGAAGTATGGAGTGCACCATCGAGTGAGCACCACCTACCACCCAAAGACTAATGGGCAAGTTGAGATTTCCAATCGAAAGATGAAGAGTATATTGGTGAAAACGTCAACCCAAACAGCAAGGATTGGAGCTCCCGATTAGATGATACATTGTGGGCATATCAAACGGCATATAAGACGCCAATCGAAATGTCCCCGTATAGATTGGTCTATGGTAAGATGTATCATTTACCTGTTGCAATTGAGCATCATGTGTTTTCGTAGTCAAGCAATGTAACTTGAATGCGGATAGGGATGGAAAGGAATGAAAGCTCCAACTCCAAGAGTTGGAAGAAATCCCCCTAGAAGCATATGCCAATGCCTGAATGTATAAGGAACGCACGAAGCACATCCATGATAGACTATTGCAAGATAAGCAATTTTCTATAGGTTAAAAGGTACTTTATTCAATTCTTGGTTGAAATTCATGCTAGGTAAGTTGAAGTCCCAATGGATTGGACCATATATTGTGGTAAATGTTTTTCCAAATGGAGTAGTCGAAATTCAAAGTTTAGAAACTACCAAGAGCTTTAAGGTTAATGGTCATCGTTTCAAGCCATTTGTTGATGTTTCAAATATTGGCACTGTGGAGGAAATTCATTTGCTCGACCCCGTTTATAAATAATTGGTCACATTGGACTTGGTCTAGCCAAAAACGTTAAAAAAAGGTGCTGCTTGGGAGGCAACCCAAGGACTAAGCTATTAGTTATTATCATCTTGCAATTTTTCTTTTATCCTAGTTTTTCATCATTTATTAAGCGTGCTTTTTGGCATTAGGCAGAAGACTTCAAATTGCAAGGCGTGCCCACGCTTTATAGGGCTACGCCAAACAGGTTATTTAACCACGGAGGATTAGAAGATTTCACCTCGCAAGGCGTGCCCACACTTTACAGGGCTACGTCAAACAGGCTGTTCAACCACGGGGGATCTGAAGACTCCCGCTTGCAAGGCGTGCCCACGGCTTATATGGACATTGACAGGTGCCGAACCTGTGCAATAATAAATATTAAAATCCCAATTACCACCACAATTAAATACAGAATAATTCTGAGAACTGGAACAGGGACTCCAGATGTGCAATGGGTTACTGGTTTCACCCTGATTCCAAGGAGTATGCTGAACCCGATATACTAGAATTACCTCTAAGAAAATATTAATCTGTAGTAACGGCAAGTAGGGTCGTCTCCTCAGGGAACGGTAGGAAATTGTTTCTTTCTAAATCACGGGAAAATAGGGGGTTTTGATGGGATAGAACTAGAGATAAAATAAATAAAATTAGAAAATAAAAATAAAAGTGAAAATATCAATTAAACAAATCACCAGAGACAAACAGAGAATAATTAAATAAAAATAGTAAATAATAAAATTCTACCCAAAGGAACAACTTCTCAGGCACAATCCAATCAAATGATCATTGATGCAAAGATATTTCATTTATTTGTCACTAGATTAGTTATAGCTACCAACAAACTCTGACAGCCAGCTTTTCCTTACTTTTTTGACAGCCAAGGTACGACCGTTGACTGTTTCTCTAACCAGATAACAACCCTAGGTACGACCATAGGAATTTAATTATCCAATTGCATTAAAAGCTAGAAAAACCCAACCCTAACCAATGAACACGCTAAGAGGGTTCATTTAAGCTAGATCTTACGTTTCTCCAACAAAAAACCAATTATGGTGGTTGCCACTAATTATTAACCAAACGAACAATTACGGATTCAATTCAGTTAATTTGACAATAGGCTATTAGGTTAAATTAAATATCCAGCCGTTGACATTCAATTAATAAAATAACCTTTAAACAATTAATCTAGGAAACGTACGAATAGTAACCAAATTAAAGAAATAATAAAGATTCGATTAGATCTCACAAATAGTATGGACTGCACCTTCGAGTCACCCTTTGAGTAGATGAGAGATTTAGCCGCTCCTCATCGAGAATCGCAACCAAGAGATATTTTTGAGAATTGCAATTCTAACTAATTAATAGAAGAAAAGAAGGAACGAAAATAAGAAGAAGAAACAAAGGAACAAAAATAACGCTTCAAAGCCCAACGAATAGCCAAAGTTGGCAGCCAAGCAATCCAAGACCAAAAATGTCTGCCGTCCCACAATACCAAAAAACTAAGACTAAGTGAACTACTAATACTAAGAAGAAGCGAACCTACGAAGGAGGAAAAAGCAATAGAACGAAAAGCTCCAAAACAAGTCCTACGTCCTTCTTGCTTCCTTTTCCTAATTATACTAGAAAAATCCCTAATTGCCATGAGAATCCTCTAACAAATAGGAAACTAACAAATAAGCCTAATAATAGAAAAGGAAATCAAATCTTCTCCTAAAAATTAGCTTCCACTTCCAAAGAGACGTGAGTTTGTTTTGTCAGCAGAGATTCCATGTGGGGCCCATTCCAATACAATTTGATTCCATCTTTAGCAGTAGAGTAGTGCCTGCGCCTTATCAACCAAGGTTTTCTGGAATTTCCATTTAATTGCACTTTTAACTTCCATTTAATTCCAATGACCTAAATCAGTGCCAAAAACCAAATATGAGTATAATCAAGCAATTAACACAATATTTTGGCACAATAAAAGGAAAATCTCCATAAAATATGTGCACAATTAAGGACTTAATAGACATCTTCAACCATTGTCAAGGAGTGATGGGTAGAAAACAAGTGCTTCTCCAACATGCCCACGCCTTAAAATACATCGCCCAAAAAAGAAGAAGAAGAAGGAAAAAAAAAAGTGAGGGACGGTGATCAGAAGACTAAGGGTCCCAAGGCGTGTCCACGCCTTACCAACTATCACCCGAAACCCTTCTCCTCCATTCTTTTGTTCTTTTCTTTTCTTTTCTTTTCTCTTTTCTCCGCCCTTTCATTCATCTTCCCCACTCTCTTCCAACCGTTGCTGCTACTTCTGCCACCCACCGGAGGAGATCTTGCCGCACCACCCCCGAGCCCATTATCTCGATTACGCGCTGCTACCTTTGCCACCGCCGCGTGTTCTTCCACCTCATCCGCTTCACCCTTACTTCTTTTTGTTGCATTCCCTCCTCATTCTGGGAAGCTCTTGCTCCCTCTCCCTCGTTTTTTATTTTTTCTTTGATACATTGAGGACAATGTAGATTTTAGGTGTGGGGGGAGTAGTATTAGCTTTTATATTTCAATTGAAAAAAAAAGAGGAAAAAAAGAAAAAAAAAGTTCTAGCTAGTTGAATTCTTTTGGTTACAGTAGGATGCTATGATGATGTTTGCAATTACTTTACAGGCATGGGCAGTGATATTATGTGGTTACATGTCTTGTCTTAAGTGATAATGGAATTCAATGATGTATTTTGTAAGACTTGGCAATTTGTAACCATTATGTGAGTTGTTGAACCATTGAGCATTGCATTGATAGCTGCTCTATTTTCTTTCATTGAGTGAATATCACATATGATTTGATTGTTCTAAAACTTGCTTTGTTATGCATGTCAAGGCCTCATTTTTGAATTTGATGCATTAAAGTGATAAGGGCACTTAGGTTTGACCAATTTGGACCTTCTAAAGACCTACCCTAATTATATTTCCCCTAGTTGATCATGTTTGAGTCTAAACCTTTCCTTTGTTTAATAGCCCATTGTGTTACCCTTAATCCATTATTTTTTTGTTTGAACCCTCTTTGTTTTGAACCCCATGTCAAAGGAATGCCTTGATTTCGTTGCATGATGCTTTTGAATGGTGATGCAAGGGGTATGATTGAAGTTGGCAAGTGTGTCTGTATTTTCATGAAGTTATGCATTGTGGTGAATAGAAGACTGTGGCTTCTAAGGCGTGCCCATGCCTTCCATCATAAGATTAAAAAAAAAAAAGGAGTTATGAAGTGCTGTGTAATAATAGGGGCACGCCTTGGTTGTGCTTGCGCTTTCCAATTTGGGGAATTTTTGGGTATGCCTTGGAAAGATTATTTGGATGAAGAAAAATATGTGAATTCATGTAGCGGGTTATTGGTATTTCCTTTGATACAATGAGCCTAAATTACCTGTTTTGATCCAACCCCTACCTAAACCCCATTACAACCCGTATCAAGACCCTTTGATTTTTGCATTAAATTTGACTTTAGAGGTGGTGATATGATATATTAGCAAGCATATGGTAACGTTATTTCATCATATGATATGAGTGACCCTTTGTGTTTTGTTTTGGAGTGATGAGTAGTCATACATCATGCTATAGGTGAGGCTTAAGTCTTGCATTTGCGGAATTTGATAGCATTGTTAGGAGGATAGGACATTTGTGCTCGCATATTGTACTGCCATGTGTTTGTACTTGTAGCTGCATCTCTGAGTTTTGAAATGCTTGAGGAGAAGCATTGTCTTGGTATGGGGGAATTTGATAGTGAGGCAATTATGCATTTAATTTGTTGATATTTGATTTTAATTTTGGCCACTTACTGTGCAAAGAATTGAGTTTCCACTCATATTTGGTTTTTGTGTCCATTCCAGGCACTTGGTGCTTAAAGTGGTATTTAAGGGTAAATTTCCAAATATTTTCAGAGAATGATTTGACAACAAATTAGGAGAAGAAGAAGGGGAGATATCTTTTAGAGATATGGAAGGCACGATTGGTGGGAAGGAAGAGTTTTATTTTGGGAAAAAATCCAAATCTGTTCCCTTATTTCTGAGGATTCCCGAATCATATGGGATTAATATCTTTTTGTTTCAAAGAAAGCCAACAAGGGAGACTAGTAGTAGCTGGTATCTTCTTATTTCCTTTAGTGAGACGTCTTTGAAGGGAGAAGAAGTACTTAGTAGTAGTTTTTCATTTTTTCCTTCTCGACGGTGGCTAGACTAGTACCTTTGCTTTCTTTTCCAATTTTCCCGCAATTGTTCAATTAGCTGAACTTCTCCATTACAAGATTGTTGCGTCCTTCTTTCATCCGAATTACATGAAACTCATGGATTGCTTCGTCAACATGAGGCGTGGCTAAATCAATTTCCTAGTTGAGGAATAATCAAGACTCGGTTGCACAATAATTGTGAGATCTTTCTAATTGTTCTATTTTAAGTTCTGCGTTTATGGGTATTTGATTATTCTCTGTTTTAGTGGGTTATTATTGTTTGGATCTCTTGGATTAGTTTGGCCAGTTGTTCAATTGTTTGAATAATATATAGCCAATTAATGTGTTGGCGCGTCGCCTTTAAGCATCTTGATTAGTGGCAAACAATACAATTTCATCGCCTCCCAAGCGGTCTAATCTATGTCGTGGAAATAATTGATCTAGTTTGAATGAACCCGTGTATGTGTTTGTTAACCAGAATTGGATCTCTCTAATTCCTAAGGCTGTGACTACATTAAATCCTATGAGCATCTCTAGAGTTGTCTAGTTCACAAGGGAGTAGTCTATGAGCGTCTCTGGACTACCGTATAATTAAGGGGAGATTGGTGGTTCGGCGCATCGCTAAACTGTTATAACCAATTTATTTGTAAACGTATGAATTACTCGAGGTATCTATGATCAGTTGTGTGCACCGGGGCTGAGAATAATTCCTTGACTAGGTTGTGTTAATTAATTATTTCTTGTGTTCTTTAATTACTATATTCTTGCCTAATTAGAATTTCAGTATTTCTGCATCTTTAATTATTTGTTTCCTTCTCCAAAAATCCCTCAAAATTCCCTGTGTGAAAAATCCACCAGTTCCCTAAGAAGACGACCCTACTTGCCCTATACACAAATTAATAGGATTCTCTGGAATAAATTCTGGTATATCGGGCTCAGCAAACTCTTGGGAAAAAGGGTGAATCGAGTAACCCATTGCACATCCAAAGTCACTGGTCCAGTACTGGAATTAATTTGAGGATATTTTTGTTGGCAATTTGGCTAATTATTTTAATTTTATTTTTGATAGTTTGACAGCCACCAAATATGCTTGGTACATCTTTTTTATATGTTTTATGCTATGTATCTTTCCTAGAAAAAAAATTTTAGAAATATCCAAGCATGTGCAGAACACATGAATTTTCCTAGTCTAATTTAATATTCAACATTTATTTCCCTTTGTCATTTCTTCAATTGTTGACATTTCTTCAAAAGAAAATAATTTTCTTGATATAGAATGGGTAACATGATGTTTAGATTGATTATATGTATGTGATTGCTAATCAAGTGGTTAAATTTGCTAATCAAATGTATATTAGGTGTTACTTTTAATTGACGAAAGTAGTTCAGAATAACTCAATAAGTTGTTAGTTATATAAAAAAAAAAAAAAGTTAAGGATGTTCTAGGCGTGTAATAATTTTATGAAGGGTGTATTAGGGGTTCCAAAAAAGCAGCTGGATACACCATTATATTATATAGTAATGGATGGATAGATAATAGATAGATAGGTTAGCCCAAATATGCCTTATATCAATAATTAAAAGCACATGCTTGTTTCGGATCACATGTGTCGCATGATAGTGTGTTACTTTTCACCATAAATGATTACATGCTATTTACTTAAATAAACTTTCTCACGACTTAAGAGTACATTTAAAACACTTTTATATTTTGTTTGAAGATATACTCGAAATTGAGTTTTCTCCATTACTGCCCTATTTCTGTGATGTATAATATCAGAAGTTTTCTTATGAAATAAAACATGTGAAGACACTTATCAGGCATATATTTCATTCTTACTACTGTTGACTGTTTGAGTTTTACATTCATACTAAGAAGCTTCCTTTTCTATTCTTGCGTAGTTTCAAAAAAGTTATCCTTAAATGATTTCCTTACTAATGTTTTTCCAAGATTAATTTTACTCCATTGAAACTTTATTCTAGAAATTGAAATTGGAATGCTCCCTAAAAACCATCCTTAAATAGTAAAATTGATTTTCCAAATAGTGTTGCTGGTAAAAGCTTTGATTTTTCATGAGGAAATATATGTCAGCAAAATTTTATTTTTTAATAAAAATCCTAGGCCATGAACTTCTCCTCCAATTAATCTCTCTGCAGCAATTATAGGCAAGAATGAAGACATCTTAACGTATGTTTGTTTTACTTACCGCAATAATCCCTCCTTCAACCTGTCTCCGGGCATTGGTTCTTTATCATTCGCAGCCCGAATTTCAACCATTTTCATCTCAGTTTTATCTCATCACTTCCTCCTTCGCTGCCGCTGCTGGACTCTGAATCACTACTATTTGTCTCCCAGGGGTACAGACTTTCTTTAATGTCCTTCCGCCAAGTTTGTGCAAGCTTAGTTGCTAAAACAGTTTCCGACTTGAACAATTTCACTTTCTTTCAAGGTGGATAGTTTCAGAGTGTTACCGACATGAATAACTTCAATTTATTTCAAGGTGGGCATTTTAAGGATTTACATCATTGTAATGAGTTATTAGCTCTCGTGTTTTGACCAAAAGAAGCTTACCTTTGTGGCTCCAAATATTTTCTTGCTTCTATAAAATCTCATCAATAGATACTCGTCACCAAATCCCTCTATGGAGATATGGATTCTCTATATATTCATAAAACACTGTGATTTTGAGGGATTCTAAGGACAACGTATGGGAGGGATTCAGTGTATATTTATTCATGAATGGAGTACATATTATGGAATGGTGATCTTCATTGGGAAAGTGGCTGGGGCCACATTTTGTGCTTTGACTTGGATAAAGAATTCCTTAACTTGAAAATGCCTTCTCTTCATATGCATCGGAGCAACTTTGACACTTAATACTCTAGTTTGGAGTGTCTGGAGGGCGTTTTTTCCTTACTGACGTTTATGATACACAAGCACTATTGCTTGACATTTTAAGATGAAAAAGGACTCTTTGCAAAGGGTGTTGAAGCAGCATAAACGTCACTCCGCTGAGAACATGTATCCTGGATGATGTCCCTGGTCCATTTGGTGATGATCGATGGAGATAATTTTGTATACCTTGTTTTCTTGCGGATAAGAAAGAAAAGAAGCCGAGGCATGTGGTTTTTTCCTTTTTTTAAACCCCAAAATCATCACAAGTTTATCCAAATAAGTCACACTTACACGACAAGAAGGCCGTAGTCGAGAGTAACTAATTTTGGGACATTAGGAACTAGAAGTTTTTGTTCAAATTCGACCTCTCATTGCTATAAAATTAAAAAAAGAATCACAGTTACACATTCTTAAGAGTTTATTTTGTCCACTCCCTGCTATAAAATAATTGAAAAGGTCAAATTTACACATTCTTAACAGTTTATAATATCATTATTTGTAAAATGTCTAAAATTTGAAGTATAAATAAGTTCCTATAACATCTATAGATGTCTTTCTTTGCGCTCAATTACTATGATTATTTGTGATTACAATGGAAACTAAAATGACTAGAAGCAGATCAAAGTATTGCATGACCTCTAAAATGACTTCTCAAGACCCCGGATCAAGTCAGCCTTGTGAAGCTTAGAATATCTTTTCAATTTGTGTTCCTTCGCCGTGGCTCTGAGTTTGATCCATTGGCAAAAATATGAGATCTATAGGGGCCACCATGTAGTACAAGAGAGTAATTATAATAATTTTTCTCGTCTTGAAAGGGTAATTTTGCACGAGATTAGGTATGTGATTGTTAAGAAACTTTCTGAAGTAGGACCAATAGATATTAATCTTGACTGGAAGTATAATTTTTATTGTTGGACGATGCCTACCAGTTCATGGGGACGCTTATTAGTGTTTGATTTCACAAGATATTTTATGTCAACAAATTTGTACTTACAAAATACAACCTCAAGCTGAGTATTATTTCCATAAACCCAACAATAATTAAATATACATGCATGTTTTGGATCACAAGCATTGCACGTTTTTCGTTACCTCTCATGAGAATTGTTAAGACGTTATTTTTTTTAAAATAAATATTTTGTACAATTCATTTAGAAGTCCTCTCTGTCATCTTAGGATTTATTATGGACTCAGAATTTTACACACATTTACAGCCCTATGTCTTTGATGTTTCAAAATACCATGTTCTTTTCCCATGGAACAGAGCAAATGAAGATCATTCAACAGAAAAATGCTTTCTTTTTTTTTCCCTTACTCTTGTTGACCATTTAATTTCTCAGAACCGTGTTAAGGAACTTTCTTCTCCATTCATAATTGTGTAAATAAAGTTGTGTTTTATATAATGGAAGTATTCGGATGATGTCATGGAATCTGTGCATTGCATTCATTTCGAGAATGATCAATTCAGAACTGTTCATTTTCCAAATTAATTTGAAGGTTTGAGAACAAATTTTTTTTTTTTTTCCTTTTCCTCCAAATTTGTGGAACTTCATGGTGGCCTGAAATGATGCTTGCATTTAGTTACTGTTTTCCTTGATGTTACAGGCAGTGTTTTTAAACTCGGACCGGACCGGCCGGTTCGACCGGTTGAACCGGGAACCGGCCAGCATCCGGTCCGAGTCAACCATCAAAACCGGAAAGTTAAAAAGCCGGTCAAAACCCGGGTTTGACCGGGTCTGACCAGTGAACCGGTTAACCCGGTTGACCGGGTTTGACTTTTAACCAGTTTTTTTTTTTTTTTTTAACCTTTAACCCATTTATATCCTTTCAAACTCACTTTTTAAGTTTTAGTAAATATGCTTTAACCTCTCATCATTTTAATAAAGTATAAAATTAATACAATACATTTTTTAAATTACATTTCTACCTCTATATATATATTATATTCTTTAAATCAATTTATTTATTGAATATAAAATTCTCTAATTTATATATAAAGTCATAAATTACCAATTTAAGAAAATTTTTTATATATATAAAGTTGAAAACTACCAATTTGAGGGAATTTTTATATATTATTTTTTAAGAAAATTTTTTTATATGCTATTTTGATTATATATTATTAATATATATATTTATGACACATTTATGACGTCATCCGATTCGACCCCCGGTTGAACCCGGTCGGACCCATCGACCCCTGACCCCTGAGCTCGGCCGGTTCGATGCCCGGTCCGAGTCTGAAAACATAGGTTACAGGCAGTGACGCCTATCCGTTTAAGTTGCATGCAAGTAGTGGAAGTAAGCAGCCTCCAGAGTGCAATTGGTCAGTCAAAGTCAAGGCCCACCTTTTGCCCGAGCTGCAAAGGTGATTGGAGCACCACCCATTTTTAAATATCAGCTTCTGCTTTTAGAGAGTCAGAAAACAAGACCGCCGAGTTAACTAATACAAATTCCAGGTATTCTTGTAAACTTTTGTCTTCTTGCGGGTGAACAGATTTGTTTTCTTAATTTCTGCAATCTGCATGTTCTTGAAATTTTACCTGTTGATTTTTTTTCTTGTACTTTTGTCTACTCATATACTATACGTAATTCAGCGGTAAAATTGTACAGAGTATGCTTCAATCTTACTAGTGTTTTGGTATGTGCAACAAACTAATGAGTGATTGATACATGGTAGTTGGAATTAAAAAAATGCGTGCTGCTCAAAAAAAAAAAAGGGCTTGCCATCTTTTAGTTGTCTAATATTGGAGGAAGTATATTGACGAATCAAGTGTATATAAAAGAAAGTTATGATATTATATTTTCAAGAAATAGGGCAACAAATATGGGCTAAAATCTAATTTCAATATATATTCCAATGAAAAAGAGGTGTCATAAATGAAAATTTAAATTCTTAGCATGTAAACTGATTATTATGAAATTAACACACAAACGTGTATTGCATGTGCTCCAAAGCATGAATGTACTGTTTACTTATTTTTGAATTTATCATTATAAGACCAATTTTGAGGTTGAACAGACAAGGTATTTTTGCAAAATAGGGTGTAAATTGGAAACGTGTAATCTAAATCAGTTTGAAGGTGATTTGGAGTCTTATATTACACTTTTTCATGTTAGACCCTGTTATATAACAAAATCTTGTCTGTACAACCTCAAAATTGGTCTTACAACAATAAATTCAATAGTACATTCATGTTTTAAAGCACGTGCAGTACACGTTCACATACTACTTTTCGTAATAATCATTTACATGCTAAGAATTTAAAAGTTCATTTATGACACCTCTTTTTAGTTGGAATATATATTGAAATTAGAGTTTATCCCATATTTTATTTGTTGTCCTAAATCTTTAATTTATAATAGCATAACTTTCTTGAATATGCACTTGATTCATCAATATACCTCCTCCAATATTTTTCACTAATTTTCATACAAATAACGATCAACTGATGCTCTTTGCCAAATTATATTTGCTTTGGATTGATAAGGGTCTAAAAGAGGCTAAGATGAAGTTGATTAGTTGGGAAATTTGATAGTTTTGCACCTGTACGTTTTGTACGAAGTGGAGAACTAGAAAAGTTAGGAGAAGAAGGAGACCTAATTAAGTTCAGACCAATTAATTAGTATCTTTAAAAAATTTCCACCTTTCATCATTATTATGTGCCGAATATAATTAGGGGTGGCAATTTCCGACACGACCTGAAAACCCGACACGAACCTAACACGAAAATAATGGGTTTGGGTCAAGGCTTAGCGGGTTCGGGTCAGAATCGGGTCGAACCCGATTGACCCGAAAAAAAATCAGGTCGGGTCGGGTCATTAACGGGTTGACCCGTTTGACCCGATTGACCCGTTAAAGGTCAAAAAATTCGGGTCATTTCGGGTCACTTCGGGTCATTTCGGGTCACTTCGGGTTATTTCGGGTCACTTCGGGTCATTTTCGGGTCACTTCGGGTCATTTCGGGTCGACCCGCCAACCCGTATCAGGTCGTGTTCGGGTTGGGTAGTTTCGGGTTGGTGGGTTGGCGGGTCGGGTTCGGGTCAGTGGGTTTTGTGTTATACCATTCTCTCAACCCGACCCGCCAACCCGAACCCGACCCGATTGCCACCCCTAAATATAATACTACATATCAGAGACGGAGATAGAATTGCACTTCAATGAGGGTAAATTTAATATGTTAATCTATATAGTTCCCAATATCGAATCCCTAATAAGGGGTTTTGCTACTTCTACTATCAAATTCTCAAAGAGTTTCCTCTATTTGTAAAGGTAAAATGAAGAAAGAGTTAGCAATTCTCGTAAGTTTCAATATGTAGAGAAAAATATTACGAAAACTTTTCAAATGAATTTGCATCTTGGGAGCACATTGAAAAGGAAGGAGAAGCAATATAGGGTAAGTTGGGAGGGGAAGTTTCTTCTTTTATCCACCCACTAGCAATTACAATTATTACTATCCAGGTTATAATGGGACCTTTAATCTATTGGACGATCAAGGTTATCTTGCTATGGGTGGCGGTTATTCAGGTACACATCCCATCCGCCAATAACTCATTGCTCTGTTATAGCTATAACCCTTACAACACTGGGTTTATTGGTGCTGATGAGGAGCAGCTTCCCTATGTATCGTCCGGATATTTTCAGCCAGCGGTCTCATGTGGATCTGAAGCCTTGCCACATTATACATGGGATTCCACGTATGTTGGAGACATTAAGAATAGAGTCGTTAGCAGATACCATGGTGTAAAAACTACCTTTTGCCGGAATGGTTCTGTCAATTTGAGTGTTATTAACTCTTCAGAAACATCTAATTCTTCTTCACTATGCCTCTGAATTCAAAAGAACGAAAACTTATATTGCCATCCGATTTTTGCAAGTCCTTTCCTCATACTCAATCTCTCAAAACACTGATCAAGTTAGGTTCTGGTTTCTTGTCAATAGTGAATTCCATGAGGAAAAGTTTTTCTTAAAATTGCTATTTGTGAAGCACTTTGCAAATTTCTTATCATTGTCCCTTCCTAATTATGTAGGATGCTTTGTCCACATTTCTAGATAAAGAAGCATTTTCTTGTATTAGCATAAGAGAACGTGCTTTGCACGTTGCTTGGTATCTTACTTATGGTTAAATTGAATTTAATAGTTATTGATTTGTAACATTGTTCTGTATGTACCAATTTTCAAGAGATGTAAAACGAGCTACTTGAATTATAGATTCCATTTTATAGCAAAAAAATACAAAAATAAATGAACAATTAGTTTGTAGTAAGCTAATTTAATTTGTTTTTCTTCTTAACTAACTATATTTTTTAAAGAAAACATCTAGTAAATTAAAGTTATGCATGCATGTACTATGCATGAATTGAGTTATAAAATACTTTAGAAGACCAAAAGAAAGTTATGGTTATACTATAGATGTTATGCACATATTAGATTGGATTCTATCTCTCCTTTATTTCATACTATTGATAATGATAAAGAGTATTAGCAGAAATAATTTGGTAAGATCGAAGATTTATCATGATTTAATAGCCTTTAGAGGGGGAGGAATGGATTAAGTGGCACATGAGGAGAGAGTGTAAGTGAGAGATCTCAGGTTCGAAAAACCCCGCTAGCATTTAAAAAAAAGGGTCTCAAATAAATGTATGGTTAAAGAATTAATATTTTCATGTCAGTCTACTTGTTTAATTCTTGTTTTAGATTTTTATTTTTGGTCTATTTTGTAAGACAATGCTATTCA
Organism: Gardenia jasminoides; assembly: GCA_013103745.1. Classification (NCBI taxonomy): domain Eukaryota; kingdom Viridiplantae; phylum Streptophyta; class Magnoliopsida; order Gentianales; family Rubiaceae; genus Gardenia; species Gardenia jasminoides. Next base: position 41,687,810 of record CM023098.1, read on the forward strand.
TTTTGTAACTTGCATCCATCAAATGTAATTGTATTTTTTTAATTAGATATTTATTTCATAATCCCAAAAAACATGTTAAAACTGCACAATGAAAAGAATTAAACTTTATTTTTTTTTAGTATTCATACATTTATAATTTAGATGGCAGGCTATAGTTCATATCAACTTATAAGTAAGGATATTAAAAGATAGTTTTCTTTTTTTTAAACCATTATTTGTAGGAGATTAAAAGATATATCTTCTTAAAATATTCTATTTTTTAGCTTGATGTTATTTTCTTTTTTAATTCTTAAAACATTATTTGTCAAATTTTACCCAAATTGAATTTAGACTCAACATCCTTACCAAGTTCAATCTACTAAATACCTATCTTGTACTTTTATTTTACATGTTAGTTATTGATAGATTTTACTATCATGTTTAATTCTTAAAATATTCAGTGTGATTCATTAAGAAATTGAGAGTTTCTTATGTTGACTTGAGTGGTTGTCTTTTTGAATATCTTTATTCTTCAAATTATTTTTTGCTTGTGACTATAATATTACTAAATAAATGCTATTGGTTTGCACTAATAGCTCGAGGCCCATGTCGGGATCATAGAAACAACTTTTATATTTTATACTTATAATTTGATAAAATATAGTTATTGTGAAATTAGATTGAAACACAATTTATATTTTTTTTCAAGCAATAATTGTCCAATATTGAAAGATGTGTACATGGATTAATCTTACTAATTTCTTTATTTTGCTTGAGGTTTGGAGTTTAATTTTTTTATTTGTTATACAATGAAAAGTCAAAAATACTTCGATTATTCTTAAGGAAATTTTGTTTTATATTACTACTTAATTTCTAATGTTTGTAGCAAGAAATTACTTTTGATAATTGTTTTGTTCAAAGTCATTCCATTTGAAATTTATTCCAAATTATTTTTTTATAAAAATGTTTTGATGAAATTATATTTTTAAAGAATATCTCAATGTTTTTTTTGAGCAAAACATATCACAAAGATGGTATTATCTTACAAAATATAAAGACAAAATATACTCTTCCTTTGTGTACTTCAAAGAAGTTCACTTACTGTCTCAAAGATTAGATTAATTTCTTTTTTATTCACCTTATATTCTAAGAACAATTCAAAGAAATTTAGAGGTTTACAATTCTTTTGAATGAAGTATGCTATAATAGAGTTTTATTGCTAGACTAAAACATCAAAGTCAATATTACAAGAAAACCCTCAAAAGTTGTTGTTTAGGGATTAATGTATCAAGATATCACATCGTAATTAATTGTAATGGATATTTGACAAGCGAATTGCTAGAGAAAAAACTTATATCACTAAATTTACCAAATCATATTGCTGATTCACTCAACCTGTCTTTCTTTTTCATACTTTTTTATTATTTTTGCCCTTGTTTCTCTATATTGGCACCTATTTATTCCATATAAAATTAATTTATATAAATTTAATTTTCTAGTTCATGTTTAGTTTCTAAATTATCCACCTATGTTTTTTTTTCTTGTTCTTCACTAATTCTGGACTCTATTTTAAAACACGACTCAATATGAAAATTTATTTTTGTGAGTTTTTTTTCTTAGATGAAATTTAAAGGCTAGTATTATATGAATGCAAAAAGAATGGAAAAGTCCATCTTGGATGCATCTTTTGGAATCAGCAGAATCACTAAAAAGAAAAATAAAAAAATATGATTTTGAGAGGTTTGAACTAAATTCAACTTGTCTATGTTATTTGTATAACTTTCTTATATACTCGATGTGTATCCACTAATATAGTAATATGCCACTTGTTTAATGTAATCTAACGTAATGAAACATTGAACTTATAAAAGTTTAAGAAATTTAATATATACGAAGTTAGATAAGACTTTTAAGAATATAGCCTAACTAATGCCTAGTCATTAATTTTTAACGGAAAAAGTTTTCAAGTATCTTATGTAAGGCCTGAAGACAACCTAAGAGGGGGGTGAATTAGGTTGATTAAAACTAATCAAGTTATGGCACCCTTTTTTCACAACTCACAACTTGCCCTCTTTTCTAAGTGATCACACAATAAATTAATCAATAAAGGAGCAATATTACTCAAGAAAGGTAGAAGATAAGAGCAATATAAGGATCGTAAAATAAAATATAGAAGAGATAAGAATACGCTAACCAATTGACTACCAAGCTCCACTTGAGCTTGAAGACCATTCTTAAAACAAGCTACTTCAATTTGATGAATTGCAACCAATGTTGTATACAATGGAAGGCTCATTTCCTCCTTGCCCCAAGCAGCACTCGGTCAAGTTAGGAAGTTTTACAATCACTCTGGATAACCCTCTCAAAGCTACACTATTGAAGAATTCTATCACAAATGAAAAGCTTACAAAGAAATTCACACAACTAGGAGCACAAATCTTGTTTGGAGAGTATTTTTCTAGCCAAAATCACTCTTGAGAACTTGTATTCTAAGTGTGCAAAAGTTACTACACGTTTCAAACTAAAGACTATTTAAAGGAGGCAAAAAAAAGTGCATCATTAAAGTTGCCAACGGATAGAAGGTAGGTGAAGAGTCAATTAGCCGTTGGAGGTGTCGGACGTTCGATACATTCTTCTGTATCTGATGCCATCGTCCGAAAGGTTCTTCTCAACATTTATTGGACGGCCGATGAATTTTCTGCGTTCGAATCTAGACAGAGAGTTTGGATTTCCTCTTTGATTTGATCGAACGTCCGATGATGATGAAAGGCATCCAATGGGAGTGTCCGATACTTTGTGACGACCTACCTCTCCCCAGGGCGTACCCTAGGGTATCAGCGACCGCCTGCCCAACTCTCGCCAGGACTCACTCACTCAGTCATCATATAACTTATCAAACTAAAACTCTGAACATAATATATAAGGTACAATACTTAACAAATTCACAACTCCCCAATTACAAATCCATAGTACATCAATCATTCATCCATACAATCAAGTTTCATTATACAAAAGTTCTCAACATTCATAATTCTAAGTTCTTCAAAAACATCAAAACAAGAAGAACCCTAGTCTTAAGGGTCGGCATCTTCATCGGGATCTCATATCCTGCTAAGGAAAACAAATGAAAAGGGTGAGCTAAAAAGCTCGTGAGTTCCCAAAAACATGCAATTCACATAACATATAAGAACATTCACTCAATAAGATTTCACTTGAATTTAAATCAGATAAGAAAGCATTTAACAATACAAGTATGGATACGGGGCTCTCAGAAGCCAAAGTCCACGTCGCTTGTCCACGAACCAGTAGTTGACACTCCGTCAACTGTCACTATTACCATGTAGAACTCCACTTCCCTTTTACTCCTCCAAACCCCCACCGGGACCGTACTCCAAACAGTTCAGTGTATTTTGAAACAGTCTGTAATAGTTCAGTTTGTTTGAGTACTCTCCATGAAGGACAAGTCCATACACCAAGTCCAGAGTACTTTTCATTTCATTGATCGATGCCGGTGGTTGGTTGCTCTTCTAGGAGGCAGGTTGGTTCCAAAACTTCGGTCTCGAAGCACAGATTGGTTTAAGTCAGGCCGTGACATTGAAATAACCTATGACTCTTCCTTTCTTCGACCTAGGCCTAGCCTCGGGCTCGAGTGGTTCACCGATAGGTCTCAGGCATTCCCTGACCTTTTCAAACACATGCAGTCACTAAGTAGTACAGTAACAGTCAATCATTTCAGTTTACAATCACTTTCATTCACTTTAAAGCATTTTCATAGTCGTTTCACTCGGATAAGAGTAAGTACGATAAAGTACACACTACCCTATCTGAGAGTTCAAAACCAGGTTTCACAGTACAATCACAACAGTAAACACCATTGCAGTCATTTCACATAAACACATATGGGCATGGAAACTCACCAAAGCAATAAGGCTCGACCTCTACATTATGGGTGAATTCACTTTCCTCCGCAAACCCTAAACAAGTAAAACGGTAGTTGAGAATTCTATCCTTTAGTTCATTAATCAAAACAACTCACTTCCACTTTTTAGTTTTCAATCAATGTTTTCCCAAAAATCCCCTCAAGGAAACACTTTCATTTTAAACGATGTCATATTTCAAATATCTCCTTGAAAATCACTCATTCCTCCCAAAAACAATGTTTCAAGTAAATCTTTGGAGGATCAAGATCTCATTTCAAATAAAACATGTTATCGACGTTCTCACTAAACGTTGTTTTCACATTTCTTTAGTAAAACACTTAGGTGAAACTTATCACCTCAAAAATCACTTTTAACATAAACTCAACACTCACTCCTTGATAATACTTTAATATAACTTCAAAACACTTTAAACCATATCTTTTCTTACAAAATTCATTAAATGGAACCATAATACTACAAAACCCTCAAACGACATTTTTCGCCCAATTTTCGTGAGAAATTCCATTCTTTATCTTTTCAAAAAGTCATACACCAATAAATGTACATATCATATATTTTCTTAAACAGAAATTCATCACAACTGAATACAAAATTTCGAAATCATACATAGAAGTTTTCAAGTGTGGATTCGGCCATTTTAATCATTTTTTTCTTCAAACTTTTCAATAACTAAGACCCTAATTTCTAACCAGATCATGCCAAAATCACAAATATCATTCAAAGCCACAATCAGGTCCTCAAGATCCGCTACCTAGAGGTCACCTCAAGTCCGCTACCTAGGTTGGGATTTCAAGAGCCCAAAGTCATCTTTTCAGATGAGATCATTCTTTATCAATATTAACCACAGATCTACACTTTTTAACACTAATAAAGCTAGATCTACAAGTTTCAAAACTTATACCTCCGGATTTATTAAGATCCAACAAGATCCGGCAAGATCTAACGAGATCTCTCGAGCTCTTCTTCAAAAAAGTTGCTTCCAAGCTTGATGGCTTCCAAGAACTTCGATCCTAACTCCCGATCTACAAGATTCGTCGAGGATCTCCGTCACCAAGTTCAACCTCGAGCCCAAGACAACCACCCAAGCTTTTCTTTCGTCTCTTTTTCCTTCAAAAATTTTGGACCTCACTCTCTCTCCTCTCTCCTTGGTTCGGCTGCCATGCAAGGAAAGAAATCAAGCCCACAACCCATCAATCAAGTTTCATATGTTCAAGTTGCTTGGAGAAGAAAGAAAGTGGAATATCAAACCTCAAACTTACCTCTCTTCTCCTCCAAGAAATTGGACCAGCCTTCACTTCCTTCTCTCTCCTTTGGCTGCACTAAGTGAAGAAGATGATGGTGGTTGATGAGTTTTTGAAGCTCCAAGAAGAATGGATGAAAAACTATGGAGAAGACAAGCTCAATCTCTCTCTTTCTCTCCCTTCTCTCTCTCGGTAGTCTCTCTCTTTAGCTCCCTAAGGTTTCTGTGACAGCCCCACCTCTCCCTAGGGCGAACCCTAAGGTATCAGCGAGCCGCCTGCCCAACTCTCGCCGGGACTCACTACAGATCCTTAGTTCAAATGCAAATAACAAAATACATCGATATCCTCAAATCAACTGTAACATTTAAACCCCAAAGTTTTCTTAACGAACCACAAACATCCCGAACTATTATTACAGATACAAAAGTTTATCTATCCAACATTCCATTAGTACAATTCAAAATACAAGGGTTACATCAGAATACAAGATTAGGTCTCCAAACCAATCGACCTAGTGTAACCTCTGGAAGCTCTCGATCTCAAATCCTGCTAAGGAAAACAAAGTTGAAAGGGATGAGCTAAAAGCCCAGTGAGCGGTCCTAATATCATACAAATCACACGGTAACAGTGGAGCAAAAATATATCAGATAAGCACTCAGTAGGTTAATATAATTCAGTTTAGAAGCATAAAATGTACAAACACATAAACTGGGAAATACCCAGTGAAAGGATACAGGTTCCACTGGAAGCCGTTGCAGTCCGTCTTGTTCAATACTCAACCTCCTACTCCTCCTTATAACTCCTAGTGGTAATACTCGAGTATACCGTACCGTGCCCTAAGTACCAACCTACCCGACCGAGTCCGCTTCTGGCTCGAATAGGTCGATAACGAAGGGGAAAAGGCCTTATTCAGCCCATGTGGTGAAGTACACATGGCCTACATCATGCGCAAGTAATATACACACAATGGAAAAGCACACAGTTGAACAGTAAAATACAAAGTAGGCCGAGTGTGATAAAGTACACACTCGCCCTTCACATAATTACTAAAAGCATTTAAACACGTCAACAGAGCAATTCATTCACAAACATGCAAGGAACACTCACCAACAGTTGAGCGTAAGCAAGATAATGTAGAAGTCAAACACGCTCGTCAACGTCCACGGACTCACCTGGAACATGCAAATCAACCATCAACCCTTTTGGTTTCTATTTAAAACAATCTTGTCATAAGATTGGAAGAAAACCATTTCAAAGGTGAACCGACGCGACACGCATATGCCCAATGAATTAAGCCCTTATAAACGCTTATAAACAATTAAAATAGCAAAAGAAGCACATATGTGGGTGTTAGACGGAAAACGGACAGTGACAACGTGAAAACGGAAAACACACACAGGGAGGTGAAAAAACAGTTTTGACACCTTGTACGCCATTGCCCATATCTCAGGCTACAAGTGTCGGATTTGAGCGTACGAGGTGCCGTTTCGAAGCTAAGAGAACAAGCTACAACTTTCATGAAGACAACTTCAACCCAGATTTACTCTATCTAGGTCAAAAACGTAGAAACAGTTTCGGGAATTTCGCCGTCAGAATGTCCGACAGGCCAACTTCAAACGGGCATAACTCAGCGCTCACAAATCGAAATCAAGAAATTCCAGATGCGTTGGAAAGCTAGAACAAAGGGCTATAACTTTTGTGTTTTGGCAAAAAGCTAAATCACAAAGGAACAACACCAAAAATGACGCCAAAGTCGCTGCAGTCAAAATCCTGTTTTTTTCCGTTCAATGCCCAAACGAATTTTTACGCAACCAAAACACATTCATGCAAATTCCCTCGACCCGCCTGCGATTACAAACATGCAAAACAGCTCCACACACACCTCACATCACTCCAATTCAGCACGCACATACACACACTACACACACAACACACCACAAGTGGGATTTCAAGAGCCCACCAACCGTTCAATTACGCTGGGAATTCAAGACCCACCAAACAACTAACGCATACAATCCAACCTTAATCTCTACCATTAACACTAAAGCAAAACCCTAACCCTAGCTCATAATCATGGCAAGGCATACATACATCAAATTTAACCATTCCAATCCATAACATCATTCCATAAGCTAAAAATAGGTATGAATCAAGCCATAAAACCACAAAATCCTTCAATCCATAATCTTCAATCAAATTCCAGCTTGTAGGAAACTAGAAAAAACCTTTCTTGATGTTGTTCTTGGTGAAACTTCAAGGCTTCAAGTCCAAGCTTCTTCTCCCAACTCCAAATCAAAATCGTACGGTTGAAGGTAGCAACAATCTCCAAGCTTTTCTTCCTTTTTTTTTTCCTCTCTTTTCTCTCTTTTTTTCCTTCTATTTTCTTCCCTCTTTTTCCCTTGGTTTGGCCGACTTCCTTGTCTTCCTTCTTGCTAAGAGATTAAGTCTCTTAGATATTTTTTTGTTAGTCAAAATTTGGTCCAAGTCCAAGTCAAAAATGTCATGCTCAATTCAACCTAGAAACTTAAGCTATTTCCCACTCTTGCCCAAGTAATTTTCTTTCCTATCAAACTAGTCCATAGGTGCTCAATTTAACCTAGCCTATCAAAGCTTAATCACACTTACTTAGGCTACTAATCACCTATGCACCCCAATCTCTCTTCTTGCACATGCATTACCACACGTAAAATCAAAGAAATAACAAACTTGTAGTTGGACATAAAACTTAAATTTATTTTCAAAACTAGGGTTTTACGAATCCAAACTAGGGTTTTCATATATACAAATTAGGGTTTTATCCAAATTTAGGGTTTTCGAAGCAAATTAGGGTTTAGATTTCAAATTAGGGTTTTCAAACTTGTAAAACAAAATAATTAAAACAAACATTTTTTAAAAGTAAAACAAACCATATAAACACCTTGGCAAACAAAAATAACTCTAATTAACATCATTTAATATTTTCCAGAAATTGGGGAAAAAATCGGGGCCTCACAATCTCCCCTCCTTAAAAGAATTTCGTCCTCGAAATTCATACCTTCAACCACCTCAGTTGATCTTGAAATCTGTTGGCCAAGAAGGTTATAGGTTCTCGCCGGTGCTCGTGATCGGTTTCCTCCTTCAGTAACTTGTTGAGAAGTAGTTACATTTCCTTGATGAGGATTACCCTCTCTCAGTTGCTTCCTTGGGCAGTGACTAACTTGATGGTCGGCACTCCCACAACGCAAACATTTCCGTCCTTTCACCCAACAGTTGTCCTCAGTGTGATTGCTTTTCCCACAGTATCCACAAGTTGGTTGGACAACCGTGGCTTGACTTCCCAACGGTGTTTCCTTTGATTGAACCCTTCTTGTTTGAGTTTTCTGTGATGTAGTCCCTTCTGGTTGCTCCATCTTATGAGGAGAATAGGGAGGTAGTTTTATCCCACCAGTTCCTTTTCCGACTTTTGAAGGCAGTACGGTCTCTCTAGGAACCTCAAGGGAACTACCACTAGGTGCATCTCTCTTTCGGGCTTGAAAGGCTTTCAGTTGAGATTTTGTTATCTCGACTCTTTGGGCTTTCTCAAGGGCATCGGTAAATGTCTCAATTTGAGCTGCTGCGAGAGCATCTTGAATTTCTAAGTTAAGTCCCTGAATAAACCGTCTTATTCTCTTTCGCTCTGTAAGTACCAGTTCTGGGGCAAATCTAGACAACTTCGTGAATTGAGTTTCATATTCAGCCACACTTAGGGTTCCTTGGCGAAGTTTTATAAAATCATCTTCTCTCTTTTCTTGGACCAGTGGTGGAAGGAACTTTTCATTAAATTCTTGTACAAAATTCATCCAAGTTCTCAGAGTTTGTTCCCTTTCCCACTTATTTCTGATAACATTCCACCATGCTCTAGCCGCTCCTTCAAATTGGAACACAAAAGTTACTTGTCTTTCTTGAATAATTCAAAGCATCAAATATGTTCCTTATATTTTCCAACCAATTCTGCTATATCGGGTCGGACCTCCAAAGAAACTTAGGGGAGAAAATTTTTGAAATCTCTCTAGTGCCTTGTCTTCTCCTTCTACTTGATTCCCAGGGTTTCCTTGTTGATTTCCAAGGTTTTGACCAGCCATTTGTGCTAACAAATCAGTCATACGTTGGATGGCTGTGGCTACCTGATCATTAGCATCGGCCCTTGGTTCACGATTATTTCCCTGACTGATTCGTGATCATCCCCTAGATTCGGGTTGTCTAAGGCCCGTCCACGTCCACCACGGCCTCGTCGTTGCCTCTCGCTTCCATGTTCATAGCTAATCTATATGCATATGTATATCAACCATACTAAACCATAATTAACTTCACACACACACAAGTAACAACTCTTAAAGCAAGTGGAGCAAATACATTTTCACATAGCACATTTCACAATACAGTTCAAACTCAGTCATGTCTCAGATTAGTACAAACTAGAACTCGTTAAACTAAAACACAAGTCACAGTCAAGTTGAGTACATACCAAGTCAAAAGTCATAGACAAAACTAAACAAGTCATCAACAAAATACACTGGCCTTCAAAGTAGAACATTCTACATCCCCATCCTATCATTCTCTTACAAAAGGTCAAAACCAATACGGCACTGGATTAATTAGACCCAAGAGATTCTCGTTCTCTAACACGTTCGACTTCATTTCCTACGCTAGGATCCTCAAGGCCACGATCTCCTCCACCTCTCTCCCTTAGTTGTTGTGCCATCTGAGCCAAACGATTATTGGCCTCTTGTAATTGTTCACGTAAGGTTTCGATTCGTTGTTGCTCCTCGAGCACCCTAGTCTCTAACTCTTGAATTCGGCCATTTGCTCTGGCATTTGCATTGACTAACCTCTGCCTCTCATCTACTATAGCTAGCACCACTTGATTGGGATATGAATATGTCTGCCAACAATCACACCGCCTATCCACCCTACGTCCTGGAACAAACTGTTGAAATGGCTCGCCAGGTCCTATCTGAAACATAACAGGACGAAGTCGCCTCCGAGGCAGTCCTCGTGCTCCATTTCCTTCCATTCCTACAATCACAACTAGAATTAGTGTTCTAGGTAAACTATTACCGTAAATCATATCATTTAACAGCTAACCTAATCCCACAGTCCGGCACCCTAAACGTTAAGCCTAGGGTACACTACAGAGATCTGAAACCTAAAACTCGATACCAAGCTGTGACAGCCCCACCTCTCCCTAGGGCGAACCCTAAGGTATCAGCGAGCCGCCTGCCTCTCCTGTGGGACTCACTACATCCTTAGTTCAAATGCAAATAACAAAATACATCGATATCCTCAAATCAACTGTAACATTTAAACCCCAAAGTTTTCTTAACGAACCACAAACATCCCGAACTATTATTACAGATACAAAAGTTTATCTATCCAACATTCCATTAGTACAATTCAAAATACAAGGGTTACATCAGAATACAAGATTAGGTCTCCAAACCAATCGACCTAGTGTAACCTCTGGAAGCTCTCGATCTCAAATCCTGCTAAGGAAAACAAAGTTGAAAGGGATGAGCTAAAAGCCCAGTGAGCGGTCCTAATATCATACAAATCACACAGTAACAGTGGAGCAAAAATATATCAGATAAGCACTCAGTAGGTTAATATAATTCAGTTTAGAAGCATAAAATGTACAAACACATAAACTGGGAAATACCCAGTGAAAGGATACAGGTTCCACTGGAAGCCGTTGCAGTCCGTCTTGTTCAATACTCAACCTCCTACTCCTCCTTATAACTCCTAGTGGTAATACTCGAGTATACCGTGCGTGCCCTGAGTACCAACCTACCCGACCGAATCCGCTTCTGGCTCGAATAGGTCGATAACGAAGGGGAAAAGGCCTTATTCAGCCCATGTGGTGAAGTACACATGGCCTACATCATGCGCAAGTAATATACACACAATGGAAAAGCACACAGTTGAACAGTAAAATACAAAGTAGGCCGAGTGTGATAAAGTACACACTCGCCCTTCACATAATTACTAAAAGCATTTAAACACGTCAACAGAGCAATTCATTCACAAACATGCAAGGAACACTCACCAACAGTTGAGCGTAAGCAAGATAATGTAGAAGTCAAACACGCTCGTCAACGTCCACGGACTCACCTGGAACATGCAAATCAACCATCAACCCTTTTGGTTTCTATTTAAAACAATCTTGTCATAAGATTGGAAGAAAACCATTTCAAAGGTGAACCGACGCGACACGCATATGCCCAATGAATTAAGCCCTTATAAATGCTTATAAACACTTAAAATAGCAAAAGAAGCACATATGTGGGTGTTAGACGGAAAACGGACAGTGACAACGTGAAAACGGAAAACACACACTGGGAGGTGAAAAAATAGTTTTGACACCTTGTACGCCATTGCCCATATCTCAGGCTACAACTGTCGGATTTGAGCGTACGAGGTGCCGTTTCGAAGCTAAGAGAACAAGCTACAACTTTCATGAAGACAACTTCAACCTAGATTTACTCTATCTAGGTCAAAAACGTAGAAACAGTTTCGGGAATTTCGCCGTCAGAATGTCCGACAGGCCAACTTCAAACGGGCATAACTCAGCGCTCACAAATCGAAATCAAGAAATTCTAGATGCGTTGGAAAGCTAGAACAAAGGGCTATAACTTTCGTGTTTTGGCCAAAAGCTAAATCACAAAGGAACAACACCAAAAATGACGCCAAAGTCGCTGCAGTCAAAATCCTGTTTTTTCCGTTCAATGCCCAAACGAATTTTTACGCAACCAAAACACATTCATGCAAATTCCCTCGACCATGATTACAAACATGCAAAACAGCTCCACACACACCTCACATCACTCCAATTCAGCACGCACATACACACACTACACACACAACACACCACAAGTGGGATTTCAAGAGCCCACCAACCGTTCGAATTTACGCGCGGGTGGGAATTCAAGAGCCCACCAAACAACTAAACGTACAATCCAACCTTAATCTCTACCATTAACACTAAAGCAAAACCCTAACCCTAGCTCATAATCATGGCAAGGCATACATACATCAAATTTAACCATTCCAATCCATAACATCATTCCATAAGCTAAAAATAGGTATGAATCAAGCCATAAAACCACAAAATCCTTCAATCCATAATCTTCAATCAAATTTCAGCTTGTAGGAAACTAGAAAAAAACCTTTCTTGATGTTGTTCTTGGTGAAACTTCAAGGCTTCAAGTCCAAGCTTCTTCTCCCAACTCCAAATCAAAATCGTACGGTTGAAGGTAGCAACAATCTCCAAGCTTTTCTTCCTTTTTTTTTTCCTCTCTTTTCTCTCTTTTTTTCCTTCTATTTTCTTCCCTCTTTTTCCCTTGGTTTGGCCGACTTCCTTGTCTTCCTTCTTGCTAAGAGACTAAGTCTCTTAGATATTTTTTTGTTAGTCAAAATTTGGTCCAAGTCCAAGTCAAAAATGTCATGCTCAATTCAACCTAGAAACTTAAGCTATTTCCCACTCTTTCCCAAGTAATTTTCTTTCCTATCAAACTAGTCCATAGGTGCTCAATTTAACCTAGCCTATCAAAACTTAATCACACTTACTTAGGCTACTAATCACCTATGCACCCCAATCTCTCTTCTTGCACATGCATTACCACACGTAAAATCAAAGAAATAACAAACTTGTAGTTGGACATAAAACTTAAATTTATTTTCAAAACTAGGGTTTTACGAATCCAAACTAGGGTTTTCATATATACAAATTAGGGTTTTATCCAAATTTAGGGTTTTCGAAGCAAATTAGGGTTTAGATTTCAAATTAGGGTTTTCAAACTTGTAAAACAAAATAATTAAAACAAACATTTTTTAAAAGTAAAACAAACCATATAAACACCTTGGCAAACAAAAATAACTCTAATTAACATCATTTAATATTTTCCAGAAATTGGGGAAAAAATCGGGGCCTCACAGTTTCAGCTGAAAATGAAGTATAAAGGTGCAAGAAGTCAAGGCTTTTATGGCCCAAAAAGTGTACTTCCATATTTTAAGGGAAAAAGGTGTTTTTGGCACTTTATGTCGCGTCACGCGCGACAATCTAAATTACACTATTCTAATCCATTCCGACACTGTCCAAACTTATTAATATTCCCAAAATATCGCCACTTATGCTTAATTTCAACTTAAAGTCACTAATCACGCTCCGGTAGAAAATTAGACACCTAATTCGGCCAAAATCGCACACCGGCAAATAAATCGTATAAAATGTTATAAATTGGAAAATATTCAATTTAAACACAATTTACTCATAAATAAATAAATAAACACAATATAAATAATATTATGCATTTTTAAAATAACTTTGAATTTCGAGACCCTCACATACTTTCCCTGTCTATCGGACGTCCAGTACTTCAGTTTGAGCGTCCGACAGTAGTTCTTTTATAAGAGTTCTCAATCTTTATCGGACGTCCGGTACTAGCTTTCCAGCGTCTGACAAAGTTGAGTTTCTTTTGCTCTTTTTGATTGAATCTTTCGTTGTCTCCATTTGCACCTAAGGATCTGTGCTGACATTTCTCTCAATTGAAAAACATTAGTTTGAATTATCCAATTATTTTGTAAACAACAAAATCCAGGATCAAGATGGACATCTTATATGACTTATAATCTTTCCAAATCAATCTCTATTCTTGATAAGTAATTATTTTGCTCCTTTTAGTGTATTTTATTTATCTATTTTAAGTAGTTTTATTAAGAAAGATGATGGAATTAAGCTCTTTATTATAATTGTACATTCGAAGTATGAATTGTGAAAAGCAAATTTTTTTTAAGCAAGTTAATGTATTTTTGAATGCTTTATGAAGGAAATTGAGTTTGGAAGGAAAGTTGGAAAATTAAAGTACTTGAAGTTAATGAAGTTCCAAATTGAGATGGTCATAATGCAGTTCAATCATCAAGGAACTAAGGGATCAAAAGTTGGAAGATTAAGTGCTTCAACTTCTCAACGAAAAATTCAGATTTGATAATTCTAAAGTTGATCCGTGAACTAAATCGTGAAGTGACAGTTGGAAAAATTGAAAAGCTCGCGACTCTCTCTCAACAGAGATAGGACAACTAGATCCGCGAGGTGATCCGTGATCTATACCTCACGGATTCTTGAGTCTCACGGATCTATGATAAAAAGTTGTACAACTTGCATTCGATTTCCAGATTTTTCCCCAGCTCATTTCTAGCTCAATTGTCAAAGAATTTCATCTGATAACTGTTCAAATTAGACTTGGAGAATTAAGATCCAACTTTATGTCTTTTCATTTGTAATCTTTTCTACTTCAAATCTTGTATAAATATCCCATGTATTCTATGCATTAAAGAAGTAGGAGGGAGAGGGAAAGGAAAGATTAGAGAGGAGAACTTAACTAGTTCTTGTAGAAGAATTAGTTTAGACTCAAGTTAAGAGGTCCATTTGCTAAGGAGAAATCCTTGTGAACTTATAAGTGAATTTAAAGATTGTGAAAGTGAACAATAAAGAGCTTGTTTCATCAATTGAAGAAGATTCCTTCGTCCTTTACTCTGATTTCCTTAAGTTCCTTCATTACTTGTTCTACAAGTTTTGTGTGCTTAAACTACATGAATAGTTAAACTTCTTCATCCTAGGGGTAGGATGAACTTGTATGGGTTTGGTTGTGATTCACTTATGTTGATTAAAAGGTTAGCTTGAGAATTGTTAGTTCATATATTGCTCCTCATATTCATGGTTGCTTGATCATCAATTGTAAATCATTGAAGCATATGTTAGTGCATGAAACATGTCTTGCATGTGTAGTTCAAAATATATGAGCATTAAATTGCATGTTCACGTTAGTAGGAGATGCATTTAGGAGGAATCATTCTTGTAACTTCATTGAGTTTAATGAGCTCATGTTAAGCTAATTCATCATGTTAATAGATGAAGGTATAGCTTGAGTATGTTTGTTTATTTACGAAGGCAATCTACAAATAATAGTGGAGGTTACTTCCTTGACAAGTCACAAGTTTATAATCTAACTTAACCAAGTGGACACATTCTTAACCTAACAAGGGATTCAAATCCTTAGGAAATCTCTTACTTAATCTCTAAGTTCTTCTAATTTGTTTACTTTCACTGCCAATTGGAGGATATACCCCATTGGATGGTTTTATTTCCTTTCTTGTTTACTGCCATTTGGATGTCTTCGACACCTAACGGTCAGTTTTAATAGCTTAATCCCATCTCCATAGGACGGCTATTCCGTCTTCTCCCTTTTAAATTTCCTTATTTTGATTTATTTTTCTTTACCACCAAATAAGATCAGTTCTACCATCTTAATCGATTGGTTTTAATTATTTTTTTGAGGGATAGTGGTACCACCCGACAATTCATATTTGCACTCATCATTAATATTTAGATAATAAAGTGAGCTAAAAAAAAGTCATAGTACTTAACCAAAGTCCTTAAGGGATCGACTCCTAATTATCACTATACTCAATACACGATCCGTATATTTGCAAAAAATCGGGGTATAAGAGGCTTAAATTGAACGAAAATTGGGAGAATATAACTTGAAAGCCTAGACCACGTCAATTCTATAAGAAGTTCTACTTCTAAGACAAAACTCAAAGCATAAAAGGTTAATGGTACATAAAAAGTCCCAATAATGTTTAGAGTTACGTTTACATTGGAAAATAAAACAAAGTCATTAATATTACTAATAAAAGTATTTTAGGAAAGAAAAACTAAATCACTAATTTACCAAACTCCTAGACCTCCTTAGATCAGACCCAACCCCACAAAGACTAAAAGAAAATCATCTATTGATTCAGGTTAATTCATTTTAAAAATATATAAATTTAGATATTTTATAAGTTTATTGATCTGAATAAAAAAAAAGAAGTGATCTAATTTTTTGTGGTAGTTTTTAACTAAGTGAAATTTAATTGGGTCTGGATTGATATCAATAATGTTATTGGAGTATTCTAATTTAGTATTTGAGAAATGGTTTGAAACTATATTATATATATTTTTTGAAGTCATTACTCTATATAGAAATACATTCTCAATCCAAATAAAAGAATCAACATTTGTAATGACTCTAATATACATAACATATACAATAATAACGTATAATGATTTGAAAAAAATAAAAGACAATCACCAAAAGTATAATAGGAAAATTATCTATCCTAAAATTTTCTGCACATAAGGCAGACCAATGTTTGATAGAGACAAAATCAATCTTCAATGCTGACCAAACATCTAAGATTTGAATTTTGTTTGAAACTCCTTTTCTTTTAAAATATTAACAAATCCATTAATAGATAAATACTTATTGGTAACTTCTTATACATTTCTTGAGAGATGATACTATTTTTTTTGTTTTGGGAATATGGTTTTTGTATTTTTTGGTTTAATTGTTTTTTAGTTTCCATAGGTGTCTCTCTCTCATTTATCATGTGCCATTTTCTTCTATGACATATTTGAACTAGTATTAGGCACAAATTTCGTGGCAGTATTCCAAGACTAAATCCCAAAACATTTGAAGTTTGGTTTTCCTTGGTTTCCCTTTTTTCAGTTTCACTTTCTTTTACAGTATGATTTCTTTTTTTTTTCTTTGAGTTTAACATTTTTTGGAATTCCTTTCCTTTTAGAATACTAATTTTTAGAAGATGGTAATTACATTAACACTAATATCCATAAATATCTCTCACTCAATTTATATTTGGAGTTTAAGATACTTTCATTATTTAATTATACAAGGGTATTATTAGAAAGCAAGAACTAAACCACTAAATCACATTGGTGCTTTTAATATATATATATATGATATACGATATAGAGAGAGTTGGCGCGTGCACAAGAGTCAATCTTCTTGGCAATATTTGCATCTCCTATTGTTGCAGCCAAACTCGGTCAAGTTTACAAAGCTCAGTTGAAGTGCTCTATTTCGTGTAGGGCACATCCATGACCCCTTAATTTCTTATCTTTTTTCATGAATTTACCTTGATGCCTTTGGTAATTGGCACGTGTTTTCCACGCCCTTAAAACACTGCTGGTATTCTAGATTCTGTCAACTATTTTACGTAACCAAGAGAGATTTTATAGTTTAGGGGCGTAAGTGTTCTATTTTAAAATTGAAGGATTGAAGTGAGACTTCACATATAGTTTAAGGGGACAAAGTAAAATTTACCCTTCATTTTACAGAATAAGATTGTAAACTCAACTTGCTAGCATTTTAGGCAGTCACTTGAGTTTTCTTTTTTCTTTTTTCAACCTTACAAAGCTGTCACGTTTTACCTTCACTTCCGACAGAAAAATAGCATCGAAGAAGGTTGAAAGATTAGCATTTCAAAGATCTCCCCTTGATTGTTGTTGTTATAACGAACTATGATAAGTAAGAAAGACAAATTTATGATGGTAACCTAGGCAATTAAGGCAGTCTTTATGTTTTGATCTTCAGAGGAAATGTGTTTTCACAAGTGCATGTGTTTCTTTTGGAAAGACTTGGATGGTATACTATACTAAATTATATAGTTTATTATCCTTGCAATTAGCAGTAAGGGGTGTCTTTATCATTATAGGGATTTTCAGTTCATTATTCATATTGTTAGGGTATTTTCTCATCAAGTAGTATGATTGATAAGAAATTTTAAAGTCTTCTTTGCCCTAAAAGAAAAGAAAGATGGTTGTTATTTGTTCCCTAAAATTTATGACTTGACAGATACTGTTTACAATTATTTGTTTCTTGTAGTTGCTTAACATTTGGAAACCTAAATATACTGCATGACTTTGCTGCTTATTCAAATCGATATCCTTCTTTGGGCCTAGCGTTATTGCAGAAATAAGAATGAGACTACCTCCAACTAAAAGTAAAGATCTCAAAACTCTGGTCAAGAATCAACAATTTCAGTTGAGATTGTGGAAAGCAATGAAGATCTTTTGATAATCATTCCATCGAGATTGCTAGCAAGATATCTATTACAACTTACAGTTCAAAGTTCTCTCAAGACAACAGCATGCTCTCATGTCATGCTCCAAACTTGCTCTTCTACACTTCACTGTTAGTGCCATGCCATCTCTGGCTTCTTTTTCAACAGAAGAGCAGGAGTTCAGTTCATTCCTCTTGATTGTGATTGTGTAATAGTACTTTAGCCCCCTCTAGCAAAGCCTCTTCGAATTAGCCATGTAATACTAATCTCTTTTAGAGACAATTATAACCCACGTGATTGATTGATATCTTGATTAACCAATTGAGATTTTGTCAATCATTAATTGAATATCTTCCATTTAATAGTAATTGATTGGTATATTCTATTGATTGATATATCACTCAATCAAACCACCAATCAAATCAATCAAATAGTCAAAGATATTATTTTCAGTTATGAATTATGATAAGATTTTCTTGGTAGAAGGAAACCCTAGGGATGCAGATATTTGTCAGTAAGGGTCCCTAACTTAGCCTATAAATAGCCTGTGATACTCCATCAAACTATGGTCTTTTGGTTAGGCATCGGTTAGAACTCCCCTTACTCTGAATTTCCCTTTTACATATTTCTTTTTCTACATACTTTGATACTTTAGTTAAGAAGAGGAAGAAGACAAAGGAGGCATAATATTAATCTCTATTTGACAACAATGGCTGGAGATAAGAAGACACATGGGATATATGTCGTGTTTGACAATAATGGTTAGAGGTAAGTCATTTAGTTTTCCGTTGTGTAGTACATTTAAATGTACATATTTAGTTTAACATGTGGTATCAAAGCCACCTTCTAACTATGTTGTTAGCTCATAACTTCACGGTTTACTGGTTATTTGATGAATGTTGCAAAGATTCATATAATGTTACGACGAATCGAATCTAGTTAGGCATGGGATATATAGTTCCATTGTCTCAATAATTGAGAACTAATGGTAAATCCCATGTACGAATTTTATGATAATGCTAATATCATTTGAATCTAGTGTGGTTCAAAACTATTACTTTCTAAAGTTTATGTTAATATGAGTCATACCATATCTTGATTCTCTAGTATGGTCACAACTCTCAATTTCATAGTTGAATGTTCAATACATGTCTTAACAAATATTAAGATTCATGTAAAGAATCCTAGTGACCATATACTTTATTAAATTAGATTCATCAAGATATATATAGCTCCATGTGCCATTTAATATACTATCATTTTGTTAGTAATGTTTATAGCCTTATATAACTATTGAATTTTTGAATTCTTATTAGAATCAAACTGGCATGGTTTTAATTAATAAATCACATGATTCGAATATTCTAAAAATTATAACATAAGCTTGTTCTCAACCTTAGAGACACTTTTCTCATGATCATTGACTTATTTCAATGTCTAATTTCATAGGTCTCTATATTCAAGTTGTTGTATGGGATCATGTAGTGTATTTATACACTACAATTATAGTCACTTGTTTCATATTATGATATTTGGTATCAACATTAGTTATTGACTATATTTGAATTTCATAAACTTTCCTTTATAAAGTTTTTCCCTACATCTCAATTCTTTGATGTATAAAGTATTTTAATCACATTAAGGTTGGTGATTTAAATGAATAAAAATGGGAAATTAAGAAATTCTTTTATCAACATGCAGATTGTTTGACTATTTTGATGTCCTTATAAAATCTAACACACTATGTACCTGAGAGTAACCACAGCATCTCAGACATTTGGTGTATAGAAAAATTTAATCGCGTATGACAAAGTGATTGAAGTCAAGGACTTCTAGTCAATAAGTTGACTTGCGAATTTCTATTAGAAAGGTTTTTTTATATCTGTATTTGGGAATAGTCATAGCATCTCAAATATAGAGCATATAGAACTTTAATCACATAAAGTTAAGTGATTGCATTAAAGAAAATTCACCGAATTTTACTCAACATGTGTGTTTTTTGACTATTCAAAGGTTACTAAATGCCATATTGAGAATTTTCTTTTTACATTATATATTTGAGAGTAGCCACAACATCTCAAATATTTGATGTGAAAGGATTTTCATCACATATAGGTTGGTAATTGAAATTATGGGTTATGGTCAACATATTGAATAGTTGACATTTTTAATAAGTTTCCTTATAACGTCATATCATCTTAAGTATATTGTGAGGGCCTCAAAATCCAGAATTATTTTTTTTAAAATGCATAATATTTTTTACATTGTGATTATTTATTGAAACATGAGTGAAAATATGTTTGAAGTAAATATTTTCTAATTTAGAGAATTTTATACGAATTATTTGCCGGTATGCGGTTTTGGCCGAATTAAGTGTTTAATTTTTTACTGGAGCGTGATTAGTGACTTTAAGTTGAAATTGAGCATATGTAGGATATTTTGGAAATATTATTAAGATTGGACAGTGTTGGAATGGAGTAAAACAGTGTAAGTTAGACTACTGCGTGTGACGTGACATAAAGTGCCCAAAAAGCACTTTTTCCTTAAAACATGGAAAAGTGCACTTTTTGCCTCTTGAAGCCTTGACTTCTTGCAACCTTGAGCTTCACTTTTCAGCTGCACATTGGAGTGAAGAGAGAGAGGGAGGCCGAGAGCAACAAGGAAGAGAGAGAGAGGGTTTGTCATCTTTGTCTTCTTCATTTTTCTTCCTTGCTTCCAACAAGCTTCAAGCACCATTAAACACCATCATCTCCTCCATTTCTTGCAGCTGAGTGAGAGGAAAGAGAGAGTGAGAGCTGGTCCAAAATTCTTGGGGAAGAAAGAGAGGAAAAGCTTGTGGTTTGAGCTCCCAATTTCTTCTTCATCCATCAACTTGAAGTGTGAGACTTGATTGAAGGATTTTGGGCTTGATCATCCTCTTCCTTGGCAGCCGTGAGTGAGTGAGAGGAAGAAGGGGAGAACTCCGAAAATTTGAGAGAGAAAAAGAAGAGAAAGAAAGCTTGTGGGTGACACTTGATCTTGTTCTTGGAATTTTGTGGGAAATCACCAACGAAGCGTGTGGATCAAGAGCAAAGATAAAAGCTTGTGAAGTTGCTAGGCTTGGAAGCAACTTTAGGGAAGTGAAACTCACAAGATCTTCTTTGATCTTGTTGGATCGTGTTAGATCCGGAGGTATAAGCTTCAAAACTACTAGATATAACTTTATTAGTGTTAAATAGCTTAGATCTATGGTTTATATTAGTAGAAATAATTACATCTGAAAAGATGAAGTTGGGGCTCTTGAAATCCCAACCTAGGTAGCGGACTTGAGGTGGCCTCTAGGTAGCGGACTTGAGGACCTGACTGCGATTTGAATGATATTTGTGAAATTCGTCATGATATGGTTAGAAATTAGGGTTTTGGTTGTTGAAAAGTTTAAAGGAAAAATATATGAGATGGCCAAACCCATGCTTGGTGATTTTAATGGTTGATTTCGAAATCTTGTGATTGTTCTTGATGAATGTTTGCTTAAGAAACTAAACGTCATGTTCATTTGTGAGTGTATGAATTTTAAAAGATAAAAGTGAAGTTCTCGTGAACTTTTGAATGAAAAATGTCATTTAAATGAATTTGAGGGATTTACAGTATTGTGACCAAATCTTATGATTTGAAAATAAAGATAAGGTTTGAAGTGTTCCAAAATTATGTTAAAGTATTGACAATGAGCAAGTGTTGAGTTTTGTGATAAGAGTGATTTTGAGGTAATAACCCTCACTTAAATGTTGTATTGAAGAAAATGTGAATGTGGTGCTCAGAGAGTACGTCGATGGAGTGCCATTTTAGAATGATAAAGTGATTTTAAAAGATTCATTAGAAATATTGTATCATGCGAAATGAAAGCTTTTTCTTGAGGGAATCTTGGGAAAAATGTTGTTTGAAACTAGAAAAGTGAAAGTGAATTGTTTTAATGAATGAGAGAAGAAGTGAATCTCAACCACTATTTTAAATTGTTTTAGGAAGTGCACAAGGAAGTGAATTTGATCCTTACGTGGAAGTTGAACCCTACTATTTCGGTGAGTTTCCATGCTTGTTACGTGTTTACGTGCAAATGATTGTAAATGTGTTTAATGAAGTGAATGTGATGTGAAACATGGTTTTGTTGAACCCTCCGATGGGATGGTGTGTACTTTATCGCACCTACCCCATTTGAGTGGAAATGATCATGAAAGTGTAGTGTAATGATTGATTGTAAAAATGTTATACAGTGACTTGCTTGTGTATGTGAAAGGTCAGGAAATTCCTGAGACTTATCGGTGAGACCTTCGACTCTAGCCGGTGGTTAGGCCAAGGCCAAAAAGAAAAGCATATGAGCCATGGGGTCCATAAAGTGAAGTGAAGTGAAGTGTACTCGAGACTTGGCATTTGGACTTGTTTCGGAGAATGAAATTACAATGTACACAAATAAAGTGAAGTGAAGTGAAGTGTACTCGAGACTTGGCATATGGACTTGTCTCGGAAAATGAAAATGCAATGTGCACAAATAAAGTGTTAAGTGCTTGTAGTGCGGGCCCGGTGGGGGTTTGGAGGAGTAAGGGATAAGTGGTGGTCTACATGGTTAAATGTGAAAGTTGACGGAGTGTCAACTACGCGGTTCGTGGACAAGTTTCGTGGAATTTGGCCCCTGAGGGCCCCTGTATCCAACATTGTCATGTTAATTGCTTTTCTATCTATTTAAACTCCAATTGTTATCTGTGAAGTGATTTGTGTTATATGTTAAGTGATTTGCATGTTTTTGGGAACTCACGGGCTTTTTAACTCACCCTTTCCATTTGTTTTCCTTAGCAGGAAATGAGCACTTCAGTGGAGGAGCCAACCCTTAGAATTAAAGCTTTGCTTATGTTGATGTTTTGAGAACTTTGAATTGTGAACCCTTGAAAGCTTTTGTAATATGAAACATGAATGTATGGATGGATGGTTTATGTATTCTGGGATGTAATATGAAGTTATGGATTTGCAAGATATTGTTTCTTCTGTATTAAGTTATTTGATTGTTTGAGTGAGTGAGTTCTGGCGTGAGTTAGGCAGGCGGCCACTGATACTCTAGGGTACGCCTTAGGGAGAGGTGAGTCGTCACATATATTGGTGGTTGAGGAAAATTTTATTTTCTTTTCACATATTGTTGAGTGATCAAAAAAATTAAAAAAGCGCATCTAGATTTAGTTGCAATTAATTAACTAAGATAGTTATTTGGCCCCATAGGGAGGTAATTTTTTTGGTGAGATTAATTGACATAAGATAGTAAATTAGATAATGAATTAAGAAATATTTCTATGCCTACAGGTACGTATTATTTTTTCAATTTATTGTTTTAGATTACTAGTCTTATAATTAAGGAAGTAAATTCTATGCATGTTTTGCAACCTTTGTTTACACGAAGGTTTGAATTTATTTGAATTAACATAAGGTTGATTCAAAATCAAGATTGAAACTTCATAGCTTTCCTATGTTATGATTATTGACTAATAAATTATATTCATTGTTTCATTCCAATGATTTTATGGCTCTTATTAGCATGACTTTTAAATTCATTCTCTTTGTTTTGGGTGCAAGTTTTAAATTAGCATTTCTATGAGAACAAACTATTCTCATAATTTTGTTATATTTGCTAATATAGAGGTTGAATATGGGAATTTGGAGCAACTTAATATTTTGCTCATTGAGTCTCATATTCACATAGAGTAACGTTCAAACCTTAATTATTTTGTAGTTAAATCTTGCATGAAAGCCATAAAGAAATTGTTGCAAGTTTTAACTAGCACCCTTAAAAGACTTTCTTTTGTGACACTTAAGTATTGAAGTGTGCTTTAACTCATTTTTGGAAAAAATATGAGAATTTTGCTATATCATCAGTTTACGTTCCATTAAATTGAGATTGAGTTATTTTTGTAACATTTCGTTCTTGATTCTCTCATAAAGAATTTCTTAACCATACGAACATTTTATAATACACATAAAGATATATGGTTAATCACTTGTTTGAACCACGTGTATTAGAGAGGATAAAGAGATTAAGAAATAAGAGAAACATATGAGACACTTAAGTATTAAGTGTGTTTCAAGAAAGTAGAAATGCAAATATAGATAATTTTGTTCTCATTAAGTCAAACAACAATAAAGACCAATGTTGTTTGTAAGAGAATAAAATTTGATACCTTGTCTTGAGACAATAACTCTAAAGTAAATGTCAAATTGTCAAGTATTATATATTGTGATATATTTGGTGAATTGGTTAAGCTTTATCAATTCACATTTGCCAGTGTAATAAGTTTCTAACTATATAGAAACATATAGAAGGTGAGCAAAGGAACTAAGTATATTCATATATAAATAAGTGGTGTATTATTGCTCATTTAAAGAAAAAAATATTTTTTGCTAAAAACATTATCTTCTCTTTACTTTAGAATTTCTATTTTTAAATCAAGTACTATTGGACTCATTATCTATTAGTATATTTTGAAAATAGTAAAGTTGTTAATTCTAAAATTTTTAGTGCAATATTTTAAATTGAGCAATATACTATACTTGATCACAATAATTATATTGGCAGCAAGTATATTTATCGCCTAGAGAAACTCATTAACTTTGGCATAGGAGATTGAGATATATCTCCATAAGGAATATAAAGAGTTGATAAATCATAAATTTTTTTTAGATTTATTAACTGTGGTGTATTAAGTAGACTGCATAAGTAAAGCAGACTACTGAATCATTATGAATGCCATAAGAGTTTCATTATAACACTAAAATCATGTGAATTATTTTCTATCCTTTTATGATTGATAAGAGATATTTATATCATTGTTGGATAACTATTTATCAAATATAAAGTTCCTTTTCTTGTTTGATAAAGGATCAAAATTTGATACCTTTACAAGTGTCCAAACGAGAAAGGAAATTTGAAATTTAAGGGATAGAAAATAAAATGAAGACACAAACAAAAATGGACTGTTCTGTTCATACTCATTTTATGAGTTCCTTAATTGAGAAGTATTTCTAATGAATGAAATCAATACTTGATTTATTACATCTAAATGATGTACTATAAGGAAATAATGAGTTATAGCATATCGGCAATTTTTATCTTGTAAGTAAAGCCTTGGGATTGAAGTATATACTTAAACAATTTCCTCCAATGTTGTTTAAACACCATATTAATTATGGTATGGATAGAAATCACGTTTAATGTATAATGTTTAGTTTTGTGATGATAATTAGCCTACACATAAAGAAGCTAAACAAAAGAAACAAGGCTATCTTGTTAACTCTAAGAAATTTAGATGCTTTTACACTTCAAAAATTATTAGAACTGGAGAATTTCTTAAGAATGTGAAGTAAGTAGAAGTGCTTTGACTTAAGAATGGAGTTTGAAAATATAAGGATTCATATTTGACTCCTCTACATACGGAAAAATTGATGGCTTATATAATTATATAAATTATTTTGGATAAGCAATCAATTGAAAAGAACTCCTTATCAAATGAACACATAAAGATAAATCCACTTTAAATCCACTAATTTTATAATAGTAGAAGGATCTATAATAAGAAATTCAAATTTTCTAGTGACTGTATTGTATATTTTCAAGAGTTTTAAGGATACTATTTTCTATATAAGGCACAAATGGAGAAAACTTCATATTTTAGAATAGTGTCATAGGAAATATATTAATTACCATAAAATCTCTATTCAGTTTTAAGAGATTTTATTTAGGCTAATTATGGCACTAGTAACTCACTATTAGAGTTACATTAGATAAATGTGAAAACTAATGTCTGTGACGACCCCCCTCTCCCTAGGGCGTACCCTAGGGTATCAGCGGCTGCCTGCCTGGCTCTCGCCAGGACTCACTCACTCTATCATCACAACTTATCAAATAAACACTTAACACATTAACGCTCTAAACACAATATAAAAGGGTACAATACTTAACAAATTCATAATTCCCAAGTTACAATCCCAAGGTACATGGATCATACATCCATACTATCAGATTTCATTGTACAAAAGATCTCAATATTCCTATTACATGGTTCTTCCAAAAACATAAAAAACAAGAGTACCCTAATCTTAAGGGTTGTCATCTTCATCGGGGATCTCATATCCTGCTAAGGAAAACAAATGGAAAAAAAAGGATGAGCTAAAAAGCTCGTGAGTTCCCAAAAACATGCAATTCACATAACACATAAGGATTTTCACTCAATAAATTGCACTTGAAATTAAATCGTATAAGAAATCATTTAACAACACAAAGGTGGATACGGGGCTCTCAGGAGCCAAGGTCCACGTCTCTTGTCCATGAACTAGGTAGTTGACACTCCGTCAACTATCACTATTACCATGTAGAACTCCACTTCCTTTTACTCCTCCAAACCTCCACCGGGCCCGAAATCCAAACACTTTAAAACACTTTGAAACATTTCACTTTGTTTGAGTACTCTTAATTAGGGACAATTCCATACGCCAAGTTCAGAGTACATTTCATTTCACTTCATTGAGTATCACTGGTTGGTTGCTCTTTTGGAGACAGGTCCGGTTCCAGAACCAAGTCTCGAGCACATTGCACTGGTCTATAACACTTCATTAGGCATCACTGGTTGGTTGCTCTTTTGGGAGACAGGTCCGGTTCCAGAACCAAGCCTCGAGCACATTGCACTGGTCTAGGTCACTAGCTTTGTGACATTTAAATAACCCTATGGTTCTTTCCTTTCTCCTCGACCTAGGCCTAGCCCCTGGCTCGAGTCGAAGGGTTCACCGATAGGTCTCAGGGATTTCCTGACCTTTTCAAACACATGCAATCATTATATAACACTGTAACAATCAATCACTACACTTCACTTTCACTTTCATTCACTTCAAAGCACATTCATTATTATTTTCACTCAAGTGGGGTAGGTGCGATAAAGTACACACCACCCCCATTGGAGGGTTCAAAAACCACGTTTTCACATCACAATCACTACATTAATCACAATTGCAATCATTTCACTTAAACATATAACAAACATGGAAACTCACCGAAGTAATAAGGTTCGGCTTCCACGTAGGGGTCAAATTTACTTTCGTCCACACCCCCTAAACAAGTGAAAACAGTAGTTGAGATTTTACTCTTTCACTCATTAATTAAAACAATTCACTTTCACTTTTTAAATTTTCAATCAATGTTTTCCCAAAATCCCCTCGAGGGAAAAGCTTTCATTTCACATGATATCGTATTTCAAATATCGCTTTAAAAATCACTTAATCATTCCAAATACAATGCTTCATTGACAGACTCACCAGGCACTGTTTACATTTTCTTTAATTAAACACTTGGGTGAGATTTATCACCTCAAAATCACTTTCATTGCAAAACTCAACACTTTCTCTTAGACAATACTTTAACATGACTTTAACACACTTCAAACCATATCTTTATTTCCAAAATTTATACAATACTTTAAAAACCCTCAAACGACATTTTTCACTCGAGATTCATGAGAAATTCCACTTTTCATCTTGTCAAAATTCATACACTTATAAATGTACATAACATGTATTTTCCTGAACAGAAATTCATCACAAATAACCACACAATTTTGAAATCAAACATAGAAATTACCAAGCATGGATTCGGCCACCTTAATCATTTTTCCTTCAAACTTTTCAACAACTAAAACCCTACTTTCTAACCAAATCATGATAATTTCACAACTATCATACAATTCCACAATCAGGTCCTCAAGTCCGCTACCTAAAGGCTACCTCAAGTCCGCTACCTAGGTTGGGATTTCAAGAGCCCAACTTCATCTTTTCAGATGAGGTCATTATGCTAATATCAACCATAGATCTAAGCTATTTAACACTATTAAAGCTATATCTAGTAGATTTAGAGTTTTTACCTCCGAATCTAACACGATCCAACAAGATCAAGAAAGATCTTGTGAGTTTCACTTCGCAAAGTTGCTTTCAAGCCTAGCAACCTTCACAAGTTTCGATCTTAGCTCTCGATCTACAAGCTTTGTTGAGGGTTTCCAACACCAAGCTCAAACCCAAGCTTAAGACAAACAACCCAAGCTTTCTTCTCTCTTTTTCCTCCAAATTTTGGACTTCATTCCTCTTTCTCTCTCCTTCAATCGGCTGCCATGGAGGGAAAAACTCAAGCCATAAACCTTCACAAATTCAAGGTTCTAGTTGAAGAAGAAATGGAAGATTTAACCACAAAACTTACCTCTCTTTTCTTCCTCCAAGAACCGGTCCAATCT
Source organism: Gardenia jasminoides (assembly GCA_013103745.1). Classification (NCBI taxonomy): domain Eukaryota; kingdom Viridiplantae; phylum Streptophyta; class Magnoliopsida; order Gentianales; family Rubiaceae; genus Gardenia; species Gardenia jasminoides. The sequence goes on from CM023098.1 coordinate 41,716,169, forward strand.
CTCTCTCTTACCTCCCTCTCTCGGCTGCAAGAAGTGGAGAAGATGGTGGTGTGTGATGGTGCTTGAAGTTTCAAGAAGATTGGACGGAAGAAATGAAGGAAAATTGGATGAAATCTCTCTCTCTCTCTCCCTCCTTGAAGAGCTCGGCAGCCTCTCTCTCTAACCCTCTCAAGTTTCAGCTGAAAATGATCTCTAAGGGTGCAAGGAAGTCAAAGCTTCATGGTTCCAAAAGTGCATTTCCATGATTTAAGGGAAAAAGTGCTTTTTGGCACTTTATGTCGCGTCGTGCGCGACAGTCTAACTTACACTGTTCTAATCCATTCCAACACTGTCCAAACTTATTAATATTTCCAAAATATCGCTGCTTATGCTTAATTTCAACTTAAAGTCACTAATCACTCTCCGGTAGTAAATTAGACACCTAATTCGGTCAAAATCGCACACCGGTAAATAATTCGTATAAAATGCTATAAATTGAAAAATATTCACTTTAAATATAATTTCACTCTTAATAAAATAAATAAACACAATATAAATAATATTATTCATTTTTGAAATAATCTTGAAATTTGATGCCCTCACAATGTCTTTACTATATCTCGTTAAATAGATATACACATGTGTTACCATGTCTTTAAGAGAATGCAATTTAAACTAAATTGTTGTTTCTCAATAGTATATTAATTTATTGATTCTTCATTTGATCTTAGAAGAATTTTTTCTAGTAAATTAATATGCATCAAGGTTGTTGAGAGTAACACTGAGAGTTTTCTCAATAACTTAACCATGATATTTGTGAAACCCTTCTGTCATTGGTATTCACAAAATGGAATGTAAAAGATAGTTGATCTATCTTAAGACATTCATGCAAGAATTCTTACGAAATAAAGGGATAAATATTACTTCCAAGTAATAATAGTGAACAATTGTAAAATGTTCACATCATACATTGGAATGAATATAAATTCTTCAAAGATGCTATGAAATTATATCACAGGAATCTAATATTTGGCCTAAAGTTTGTTGATGTTACATTTTTGGCCACTATTGATATTCGACTTCACTATGCACTTTCATTATGTATGTGTGAAAGAGTGGGAGTCAAGGCAAGTAAGTCGATATAAGGTATTTAATGGTTGAAAATGACATTTAAAAAGCAAAATATAACTATTGAGTACACAATAAGGAGTTATTATTATTGATCTAACAATTAAAGGTTGTTGGCTAAGTTTTTAATGATCAAATAACTCATACAGAACTCAATAGTTTATCTACTATTTTGCTATTATTTTCAAACTATTATTGTTCTCTAGACACTCGAGATACTTATGTTTACATGATTTTGTACACATTGTTGTTCATGTACAAAATAAGGATTATTTGATCCATAAAGGTGGACCCTGAATAACTTATATGAAATTATTCATAAAGTTCTTTTAAAGTAATTAATTAGGAAGTGTGATACATTGTAATACATGGAAGGAAGTGTTCGTGCTAAGAATATAACTGCCATGATTCGAATATTATCATTTTCTAATTAAGCAGTTGTTACATAACTGTTAAATTTATTGAGTGATAATGAGGATTTATGGTCATTTTAGGTATCTAGTCACTCATGAGTTTTTTGACTATTACATGTGGGTCAAGTGGAAGAATGTAAGACTAACCACTTTTAGAAGCAATTATGACTCACGTGATTTATTGATATCTCGATTAACCAATTGAGATTTTGTCAATCATTAATTCAATATCTCCCATTTAATGGTAATTGATTGGTATATTCTGTTGATTGATGTATCACTCAATCAAATCACCAATCAAATCAATCAAATAGGCAAAGATATTATTTTCAGTTATGAATTATGGAAAGATTTCCTTGAAGGAAGAAAACCCTAGAGATGCTGATATTTGCAGTAAGAGTCCCAAACCTAACCTATAAATAGCCTGTGGTACTCTTGTTAGGAACTGGGGCAGCAGGCACAGCGAAAAATTAAAATTTTAGCCCCAGATTCCTACCAGGAATCACCCTAAGTTCTACGTATGACTTACAAAGGGGGTTCTAGAGGATTACCTTAATCCGTAGATGACGCCTCTGACTTGTTTGAGAAGGCTGAAGATCCCCTGAGCAGCAGTCCAGATGTCCTGCCTCTATTAAAATCCACACGAGAGTGCTTTTGGATTACTCCTGATCATCTCTACAATCTATGTGTGCGTGTGAGTGAAGAATAGGTGCTAGCCTTTCTCACTCTAACTCACTGACTCTCTGTTTTTCTCTCTACGTAATGTTTCTCTGGAGAACTTTTCTCTCTGTAATCTGACTATCAGAAATTCAACTAACTGACCTATCGTAGTATCTGATACTATTAATAGGATAAAGAGAGAGAGAGAGAGATAAGAGAGTAACAGAAGGATGAGATAGGGTCAGGTGGTTTGATTCAAAATCAAAACCACAGTAACATCTGATGGCTCCCTATCCTCTTCTGTTATTTGACAGATAATAGATAGCCATTTTATCTTATCTGTCAGATAACTCTAGGATTTATTTATCTTTATAATTAAACCCCAGAAGTATTTATTTTCAAGTCCCTACTGGACACACAATTTAATCCAGAACCCAATCTCTATGCGTGTGATCCAATAGGTCCCAAATACACTGGTAATAATTATGAATTATAATTCTTAAAAGAATTAGATAAAATAAACACTTTTATTCTATCATTAATTACAATAATTAATTATTCACAATTATAAATTGTGAGCGGTGTCTAGCAACACATCACAACCACCCAGGTATTCGGAATTGGTCAAGGGGAATTCCGACCTAACCTTTCCATGAAAAATTACTATGTAATTATTATCCTTTCACTATTGACATCCTATTAGTCAGGGAATAAGGAGCAAGTGCCAATTCCCTAATGACTAATTAATTTTCTAGTTCCCGGAATTAACCTTAGATTAGGTTAATCTGGAAGACACTCTTCAATTAACCTAATGTAGTCGGACTACTAAGGTTACATTCCAACTAGTGGCCTTACTGGATATCAGCTCCCACTATCGGAGTGGTGAATCCTTTCTTGATCACTCACTATCTCTCCATGCTTCACACTACCCCCAATTTCTATTCTTTAAGTCACTCCTGGTGAGTAACAAGAAACAGAATCAAAAGGTAGTAATTCACACTCAAGATACTATGGTGATCTCAAGTCTAGGATCACTTACACAATTTTTCATAAGAAATTCAACCATTAGCACTAGATAGATATCCTAATGGGATCTCTGTGTGGATCACTCCAATGAATTAGTACTCTACAATTCATCTACATATTAGCCTACGTATCTCTATACCACGGTTGATGGGAACAACCACTATTTACATTAAGTAGGGGCTAACTGTGTACTAGTCTGTCCGTATTAATGATGTCCTGTCTCATTAATACTATGACTAGGAAAATTTAAGAATATTTATTATAAACGTGATTGATATCTCATAGTCAGCAACTCTTGTGACTACCATCACATTAATAAATATTCTAAGGACTTTATCAGTTATATCAAATATTTAACAGATAAAATTGGAAGTTCATAAAATACAAAACTTAATTTAGGAATGTATTTAAACAAAACAATTGTTTTAAGGCATACATTCCAACAACCTCCCACTTGCACTAAAACAATTCATTCATAACTTTTAGTCCAAATGAAAGTACATGACTATCATGTTTCTTTTGAGATAGTGCCTTAGTAAGAGGATCAACTATGTTGTCCTCAGTGGGGACTCTCTCTATCTTTACATCATTCCTGACAATGATTTTCCTAATAAGGTGAAATCTTCTAAGTACATGTTTGGACCGTTGATGATACCTAGGTTCCTTTGCTTGGACTATAGCCCCATTGTTATCACAGTACAAAGTTATTGGATTAACAATGCTAGGAACCACACCTAGTTCAGACACGAACTTCTTGATCCAAACAACTTCCTTAGCTGCCTCTGCGGCTGCAATGTACTCAGCCTCTATTGTAGAATCAGCTGTGGTGTCCTGTTTGGAACTCTTCCAGCAGATGGCACCTCCGTTGAGAGTAAAGATGAAACCCGACTGTGACTTACAGTCATCCTTATCAGATTGAAAACTTGCATCTGTGTAGCCCTTAACCTCCAATTCACCATTTTCATATACTAAGAACAGATCTTTAGTCCTTCTCAAGTACTTAAGAATGTTCTTAACGGCTGTCCAGTGACCTTCACCTGGATTAGCCTGGAATCTGCTCGTGACACTCAGAGCATGGGAGACATCTGGTCTTATACACAGCATAGCATACATAATTGATCCAATTACCAAAGCATATGGAACATTATGCATCTTATCAATCTCACCTTGTATCTTAAGACACATGCTCTTAGAAAGGCTTATCCCATGAGACATAGGTAAGAAGCCCTTCTTAGACTAATCCATGCTAAACCTCTTTAGCACTTTATCTATGTATGTAGATTGTGAAAGACCAAGCAGCCTTTTAGATTTATCACTATAGATCTTAATACCCAGTATATAGGCTGCCTCTCCTAAATCTTTCATGGAAAAGTGCTTGGACAACCAACCCTTCACTGATTGTAACATTGGGATATCGTTTCCCATTATTAATATGTCATCCACATATAGTATAAGGAAAACGATTGAACTCCCACTAATCTTCTTGTAAACACAAGACTCATCCGGATTTTTGAGAAAATCAAACTCTTTGATTGTCTCATCAAAATGGATGTTCCAGCTCCTGGATGCTTGCTTGAGTCCATAAATGGACCTCTGTAGCTTGCACACCTGACTGAAATTTGGCGAAGTAAAGCCTTCAGATTGTGTCATGTACACATCCTCTTGTAGATTCCCATTAAGGAATGCAGTCTTTATATCCATCTGCCAAATTTTATAGTCATGATATGCTGCTATTGCAAGCAATATCTGAATGGATTTAAGCATAGCTACTGGTGAGAAAGTTTCATCGTAATCGATTCTCGCTTCTGCTTGTAGCCTTTGGCAACTAGTCTAGCCTTATAGGTAATCACATTACCATCCATGTCGGTCTTCTTCTTGAAGACCCATTTGCACCCTATGGGTTTTACCCCTTCAAGTGGATCAACTAAGATCCATACCTTGTTGTCATACATGGAATCCATTTCAGAGTTCATGGCCTCTAACCATTTGGAGGAGTCTGGACTGTTCAGAACCTCTTGGTAGGTAGTAGATTCATCATCTTGAATGACTAGTACATCATTCCCCTGACTCACAAGAAATTCATATCTCTTGGGAGTGGAGCGTACTCTTACTGACCTACGGAGCTCTTGAACGTCCACAGCTTCCGTTTGTGCCTCATCACTATGTGACTGAACCCTTTCTTCAACAGGATATTCTGTGTTTGTTTGAACATTTTGAACTTCTTCAAGTTCCATGTCAGTTTGAGTGTCTTGAATTTCTTCAAGTTCTATTATACTCCCACTGCCCCTTTCTAGAATAAACTCTTTTTCTAGAAAGATAGCATGCTTTGAGACAAACACTTTGTTCTCAATTGGGTTGTAGAAATAGTATCCAATAGACTCTCTTGAATACCCCACAAACAAACACTTGTCAAATCTAGCTTCAAGCTTATCTGACTAACATAGGCGGGGCAACCCCAAACCTTTATGTAAGACAGTTTTGGTTTCTTTCCTTTCTATATCTCATATGGTGTGGAAGCAACAGCCTTACTGGGTACTCTATTAAGAGTATGGGAGGCTGTGTCTAGAGCATATCCCCATAACGATTTTGGGACACTCGAGTGGCTCATCATGGACCGTACCATATCTAATAGGGTGCGGTTTCTCCTTTCAGATACACCATTTAGTTGTGGTGTCCCTGGAGGAGTCTATTGTGGAACTATTCCATTGTCCTTTAGATAAAATCGAAACTCATCGCTTAAGTATTCTCCACCACGATCAGATCGTAGTGTTTTAATACTTTTACCGGTTTGTTTCTCTACTTCATTTCTGAATTCTTTGAACTTTTCAAAAGATTCAGATTTGTATTTCATTAAATACACATAATCATATCTTGAATGGTTATCAGTGAAAGTAATGAAGTATGAAAATCCACCTCTAGCTGTGATTGTCATTGGGTTACATACATCAGTATGTACCAGTCGAAGTAAATCACTGGCCCGTTCCCCTTTACCAGTAAAGGGCATTTTGGTCATTTTTCTAAGTAAACGAGCCTCGCATACATCATATGATTCATAATCAAATGAGTCCAAGTACCCACCTTTGTGTAATTTGGAAATGCATTTCTTATTTACATAACCAAGTCTACAGTGCCAGAGGTAGATTTTATTCAGTTTATCTAACTTCATTCTCTTTTCTTGTATATTGAGAATTTATTTATCAAGATCTAGAATGTATAAACCGTTATTCCAATTTCCAGAACCATAAAACACACCATTCTTTGAGAAAGAATAATATTTATTCTCCTGAGTTATCTTAAACCCATTTAAATCCAAACAGGAAATAGAGATGATGTTTGTTGTAAGTGCTGGAACATAATAACAGTTTGATAATTCTGAAATTAACCCACTAGGTAAACTAATATAGTAAGTCCCTACAGCTAAAGCAGCAACCTTTGCTCCATTACCAACACGTAGGATTACTTCTCCTTTACCCAGTTTTCTACTGTCCTTTAGACCCTGCATAGATGTGCAAATGTGAGAGTCACATCCGGTATCTAATACACAAGAGTCAGATTTGGAAGTAGAAACATTAATCTCAATCATGTATGTACCTGCTGATGAAGTTTCCCCAAGCTTCTTCTGCTTCAGACTCTCCAGATAGGCCTTACAGTTCCTCTTCAAATGTCCAGTTTGTCCACAATGGAAGCAGGTTGCCTTAGACTGGTCTGCCTTAGCCTTTTTGGGCTTCTTGGCAGGCTTGTTATTGGGCTTTTTGGGCCCTTTTCCCTCTTCCTTTTACTGGATGAAGCAACAACAAGCACTCCAGTAAAATCCTTCACCTTTTTGATCTCTTTCTTAGCAGTTTTCAGCACATTCAACAATTGAGGTAATGTGTGCTGCAGATTGTTCATTTAATAGTTCATAACGAACTGAGAGAAAGAGTCTGGCAGAGATTGAAGAACTAAATCAACATTTAGCTCCTGGTCCATCTTGAAGCCCAATTCAGCTAATTTCTCAATTAGCCCAATCATCTTCAAGACGTGTAAAGCAACGGGTGCTCCCTCTGCCATCTTGCACCTGAACAGTTCTTTTGGAGGTGTCATATCTCACCGTCCTAGATTGTTATTCAAACAACTCTCTCAGGTGTTGAACTATTTCATATGCCCCCATGTTCATGTGCTGCTGTTGAAGTTGGAGAGTCATAGAGACTATCATGATACATGAAACCGTTCTATTATCATCCCTATACTTCTTGTAAGCATTCTTAACAGTAGCAAGTGCATTAGGTTCAGGTTCATTAGGCATGAGCCCATCAAGTACATACTCGATTTTCTCATGTGTGAGAATGAATAATACATTGTGATGCCAGTCAAGAAAATTTGTGTCGTTTAATTTACAATCAGTAAGGATGGTGCGTAGGCTCAGATTGTTACTCATTCTACAACAAAAATGAAGATAGAGTTTATTAGAAAAAGTTTTGTTTAATAAAAATCATAAAACTTCCAAAATTATGATTTTATTTCCACTATTTTTCTAAATCAATTACCCTCTAAAATTGATTCGAGATTTTCAAAAAATCCATAGTGGCTAGAATCCTGCCTTAATTATTTTTGATCTTGAGTGAATCCCAACAAATCAAAAATAACTTTAACAGGTAGGTACTTTACCAATTACAACCCTTTGTAATTTCTAGATCCGTTAGGTATCAACTCTTGATTTTACATTTTATGTATTAACCTAACCCTTGCCTTTAAAATTCATGGTCTTGAGTGAATCCCAATGAACCATAATTTTAGTTAAATCAAACCCATCATTCTTAAGAACATTTCTTGTAGTATAAAACATGTAGTAAGTAAGGCAGTTTTGGGTGAATCCCAACAAACTAGCACTTAATAACCACATTTTGTTTAATACTATAATGATGGAAGGCAGTCTTGATTTAATATTTAAATTTGAGGGATTTATTTCCTTTTCCAAAACATTTTAATTTAGTTTGACGTTTTGAAAAAACATTTGATGATCTCATCAACATTCATGCATATAAATATTTCAAAAATAAATATAGTATAAAATAAATGTGGATGGTTGTGGATATTCCTAAATTAATTTCCCCAGCCATTAGGAAAATTAATAATTGACTAAGGTTAAAACAAATTTTCTCCTTCTGGTTGTACTTCTCCTTTCTTCATCTTTCAATTTACAATTTCTATGCTAGAAACATAATTTCCTATCATCTATTCCTATCTATTGTATATTACAAATAGATATAAGAAACCCCGAGTTACATTCGGGGGGAGTTAGATGAGGAGAGAAATTACAATCAGAAGAATGAGAAAGGCAGGACACGCAGGCCCTATTTTAAAAAAATACAACCATTCAACCATTCCACAATCATATTGGATTTATATCCACAACCATCCACCATGCATCCATACGAATTTAAACACCTTTAAATTAAATGAAAGCATGAAAAAATAATCATTCATAGATTATTTGGATTTTATATACATCAAGATCCCAAACAAATTTTGAGACCATACATGTGCAGAAAATTTTGGTAAAAAAAAAATTTTTATTAGGTCAATTTAATTTCTAACAAAATTAGAAAATAATTGGAATATTATTTGAATTAATCAAATTCAAATTCAAATCAATTCCTGACCCAATAAATCATGAAATGATAAAATTCACAGCAAATTTTAGCAATTAAAATTCGGATCATTATCAGAAAAATTTCAGAAAGTGAAAACTCAATTTTTCAAAAATTTTATTTCGCAGAATTTCGCCTCCAGAAGGATCCGTGAGTTGATCCGCGAAGCCATTTCGCGGATCCAAGCTGCGCGGATCATTTTCTGAGACACCTGCAAAGGATTCGCGAACCCGATCTGTGATACACATATCGCGGATCACCGCCGCTGACGTAAACCGAGGGTCGTGAATAGATCACCGCCAATCAAACCGCGGAACCGATCCGAGAAGCTAGTTCGCGGATCCCACATGTTTCTGAAACGCGAGAAGCATCCGTAAGGCAAACCTCGCGGATCAGCCAAATAAGATCCGAGTCGCGAACCTGATCCACGATATCCGCGATCCGCCGCAGATCCGAAGTCGTGACTGCTCCAAGAGCCAACGACATATTCCGTAGTCCCCGCAGAAAAACTATCCGACAACAATTGCACAGACCATTTAAGTGGGAAAACATGTCACAGAATCAACAATTTTGCAACATAAATTTTTCCAGATTGCAAGACTACTTTAATCAAATTAAAGCTGCAATTTTCAACCAAGAATTCTGCACACGTATACATATACATCATCCAAACACCAGTTAATCCATGAACAACAACATAAAGTCATACGTAAACGTTAGATATGGCTCTGATACCACTGTTAGGAACTGGGGTAGCAGGCACAGCAGAAAATTAAAATTTTAGCCCCAGATTCCTACCAGGAATCACCCTAGGTTCTACATATGACTTACAAAGGGGGTTCTAGAGGATTACCTTAATCCATAGATGACGCCCGACGAATTTGTTTGAAAGGTGAAGATCCCTCGAAAGCAGTCCAGATGTCCTGCCTCTACTGAAATCCACGCAAGAGTGCTTCTGGATTACTCCTGATCGTCTCTACGATCTATGTGTGTGTATAAGTGAAGAATAGGTGCTAGCCTTTCTCACTCTAACTCACTGACTCTCTGTTTTTCTCTCTACGTAATGTTTCTCTAGAGAACTTTTCTCTCTGTAATCTGACTATCAGAAATTCAACTAACTGACCTATCGAAGTATCTGATACTATTAATAGAATAAAGAGAGAGAGAGAGAGAGAGAGAGAGAGATAAGAGAGTAACAGAAGGATGAGATAGGGTCAGGTGGTTTGATTCAAAATCAAACCACCGTAACATCTGATGGCTCTTATTCTTCTCTATCTAACGTGATAATAGATAGCCATTTTATCTTATCCCGATAACCCGGATTTATTTATCTTTATAATTAAACCCCGAAGTATTTATTTCCAAGTCCCTACTTGGACACACAATTTAATCCAACCCAATCTCTGTGATCCAATAGGTCCTAAATATCGGTAATAATTATGAATTATAATTCTTAAAAGAATTAGATAAAATAAACACTTTTATTTTATCATTAATTACAATAATTAATTATTCATAATTATAAATTGTGAGCGGTGTCTAGCAACACATCACAACCACCCAGGTATTCGGAATTGGTCAAGGGGAATTCCGACCTAACCTTTCCATGAAAAATTACTATGTAATTATTATCCTTTCACTATTGACATCCTATTAGTCAGGGAATAAGGAACAAGTGCCAATTCCCTAATGACTAATTAATTTTCTAGTTCCCGGAATTAACCTTAGATTAGGTTAATCTTGAAGACACTCTTCAATTAACCCAATGTAGTAATTACTAAGGTTACATTCCAACCTAGTGGCTTGGATATCAGCTCCCACTATCGGAGTGGTGAATCCTTTCTTGATCACTCACTATCTCTCCATGCTTCACACTACCCCCAATTTCTATTCTTTAAGTCACCCCGGTGAGTAACAAGAAACGTAATCAAAAGGTAGTAATTCACACTCAAGATACTATGGTGATCTCAAGTCTAGGATCACTTACACAATTTTTCATAAGAAATTCAACCATTAGCACTAGATAGATATCCTAATGGGATCTCTGTGTGGATCACTCCAATGAATTAGTACTCTACAATTCATCTACATATTAGCCTACGTATCTCTATACCACGGTTGATGGGAACAACCACTATTTACATTAAGTAGGGGCTAACTGTGTACTAGTCTGTCCGTATTAATGATGTCCTGTCTCATTAATACTATGACTAGGGAAATTTAAGAATATTTATTATAAACGTGATTGATATCTCATAGTCAGCAACTCTTGTGACTACCATCACATTAATAAATATTCTAAGGACTTTATCAGTTATATCAAATATTTAACAGATAAAATTGGAAATTCATAAAATACAAAACTTAATTTAGGAATGTATTTAAACAAAACAATTGTTTTAAAGCATACATTCCAACAACTCTATCAAACTATGGTCTTTTGGTTAGGTATAAGTTAGAAGTTCCCTTATTCTAAATTTCCCTTTTACATATTTCTTCTTCTGCATATTTTGATACTTTAGTTAAGAAGAGGAAGAAGACAAATGAGGTCTAAAATTAATCTCTATTTGACAACAATGATTGGAGATAAGCAGACACATGAGATATATGTGGTGCTTGACAACAATACGTAGAGATAAGTCGTTTAGTTTTCCATTGCATAGTACATTTAAGTGTACATATTTAGTTTAACAAGCCAAACTATAGAAATTTTGTACTCTTTCAATGGCTTATTGCTTTGTAATGATACTTGTTTCAATTGTTGAAATGACATCCTCAATCTCTTCCTTTATAATCCGAATCTCAGATAGCATATATATCAGTCTTCGAAGTCCCTATGCTGATTTGATTAGCTGTACCTATAGTCTTGAGGTCATATTCTGGTTTCTGGTAATGAGTCATGACCACCTTAAATTTTTTACGAAAAAAGGGTTGGTTTATATGGATAGCTGGCTCTGAAGGCACGTGGAGAGACCTATCTTATGATATTTACAATGAGAATTATTGAACTTTGGCTTTTGATCATGAGGTAAGTTGTCAACTTAACTCAAACAATAATTATCTCAATGAATGCCGCACTTTAGTCAATTACTTTTCTTTTCATGAGCACGAGCATTGCACATTGGCGCATTACTTTTTGTGTAAATTATATAAAGAGACACAAATCAAGAAAATATGGTTACTCCATACTTAAATGCAAAGAATCAAAAGGAGACGGTGTGGTTGCTTTATCTTCCCCTACACCATGGCATGATTGGCATCCAGGGGAGAGTTACAAGTATAGCAAATGAATGAATACAAAGAACATATGTGTTTAGAAGCAAAGTTCTTCGCACGCTGGCTTGTTGCATTTCATGATAGTTTTTGGAAATTTGTCATTTTTATCCAATAACAATGCCAACAATACTAGAATTCAATTACGCAATCCTCCCTATTTGTTAGCAAAACAGCTACAATCCTCCAAATTGGTCGTGAAAAGCAACAAGCCTCGCCACAAACCGCTGTTCATGTTGCCTCTTCTGCTGGCCTGCCAATTCCACAATCCTGATTGCACCAATCAGCTCCAAGGAGCGATACAAACTAGCATTAGCAACTTGAATGATCTATGTTACTAGTTTAGCTCAAAGAAATTAAATCTTTTATTCTTTCATCACCTGTCCAGAATATGAAGAGAATACTCAACTCTGACAGCCATTGGCTTAGGAAATAACTTGTAAACTTGACTGAGCCAATAGGAACAATTAATCACATTACCCCTATTGAACAAAAAGAAATTTGAAACTTCCAGCAATCACAATCAAAACCACCTTCCTTCCTACATTAAATTGACCTCATAGTACTCTTCCATTACTTTCAAGAAAATTCTCCACCAGAAGAGAGACAACTAGTTGCTGAAAGTTTTGTGAACTGGTAAGATCCCCTGTGAAACAAATACCACCAATTTTAATCTGGGCACACTGCAGAAAGCCTTCTATCCAACATTCCACACACTTCTTTCTGGCTCCCTCCAATTTGGTTGACACTGGCTCCACCTGAGTCAAGTTCCTCGTTGAACAAATCAATTGAAGGTAGAAAATGTCAGATTTTTGTCGCTGTAAAAAATCTCGTGCCTATCATTTGACAATATCCCAATGATTCTATGACTATGTCAGACTTCAAAAAATTTGATGTTATGGGCTAGTTGTATCCCTTTAATAATTCATTAGGCTATCTATCATGAGAAAAAGTTTAATAATTTAAATGAGAATCTGAAATGGTTTAGTGGGTGATATAGCACTCTACCCTAAGTATAATTGTTTGTGAGAATGCACTATAAATTTTATGTCTCGAACTTTAGTAAGATAGGCATGAACATTCCTTTGCTTTCTCTATAAAAGGGAAATGCCACGTGCAAAGTCCGTGCTCCCAAACTAGTTTACACAAGATTTTATAATCTTACGACATCTAGAACAAAATTTATATTATCTCAAACAATATGATTACAATCTTGTACAACGCGTACAAGATTTAATTAAGGCGTTCGAAGTGTGGTGAAAACATTCGCTTTTGCGCCATTCGAGATCGCTGCACTTGAGAAGCGATTGCCGATTTATGTGTGTATAGTAATCTTTTATATGATGAAGTGTTCGAGTGACATAATGAATTTAATGTATTATCTTGATTTGGAGAATGATTAATTTAGACTGATTAATTTAGACTCGTCTTTATTCAATTTGATGATCGAGGACAAAATATATTATTTACATATTAGAATCTGAAATTTGATGGAACTTCTTGGCCCATTATATATGCTTGAAATGCTATGGCGGTTAACTTCCAGTCTTTCTTTCTATACATTTAAGGATGCTAAATTTGGGCCATGGAAGTGGCTACACCTAATTTCCATCCGTTCTGCAATTCTGAGCTCAGAGTGCTCATGTCTTGGTCAGTGAACCCTTGTATACGTATCCATATACTCTATAAGAATTAGATTGGGCCAGGTCTTTCTTTGAACTTCAACTTCAAGGTGATAGGCAGCTAGGGAATATGATAGACACTGAAGTGTGGTTAGAGCACTCGGTAAAAGTCATTCAAGCTTAGTTTTTAGCGGAATCACCTTTTTCCCATTTTGTTCAGTTAAATACACTTTTGATGTTATGGGAGTTAATTATAAACACTCGCTATTGGGTACACCTGCACCCATAGAAAGCTGTTTTGGTTTTTTGCTCTCACAAATAAAAGCCTGCTTGGGAATAATTTCACAAATTTTATTAGTAAAAGTATTATGTCTACGCAACAATTTTAACTGTTACTAAGATCTATTGCAATGCCCCCATCTTCCATCTTCTTTCGTCAGATTCCTTTGACCTTCTTCTTTGTGGTTATTACTATTTTGATTTTTGTATAGTTGGATATGTTCTCTCATGTCTATGCCTGGTGGATCAGTTTTAGGCTTGTTTTCTTCCTTTATTTGTTCTTCATGCTTTATTTTTTTAACTCAAATTTTTACTTTATGTATGTTTTAATTGTTGGTATTAGACTCGTATAAGTTGTAGAATTATTGTTCAGTGAGAAATTTAGTTAGTTTCCATAATTTCAATTGGATTTTTTGTCGAATAGGTTCAGGATTTCTATAAAAGAAAAGCTTTATTGCAAGTGTTCCCAGTAAGGTATGCAATTTTGTTCCTTGCCATAAGATTTGATAAGCTAATGTGATTGTAGGCATGGTTCAAAGTTGTGGTCACAGTTTGCACCGTTCCACATCGGTTTAAGCATATCGATTGTAGTTTCAGTGACACTCATATTTTAACGCATTTATTATTCCAAAAATTGCAACTAATTATTCAAAATATAAAAGAAAAATATGCTAAACAAGAATAAAAAAAAATAGTAAAGAAAATCTCTAAAGGGTGTCTCGCCGAATTCTCCCAAGACGACTCGGGAGTTTTGGCTATTTCACATTATCTCAAAGATTACTCGGATTGACTTGGTTGAGTCTCACCAAATTCTCGGTGAGTTTGCCTTCTCCAAATTGATTCGGACCGTCTGAAAACGGTTTAAGGTGTTCTGATAATGACTCAACCGAGTTGTCTTGAACTCAACCTGAGACATTGAACCATGCTTGCTGGTTTGTGTTTATTGCAAGTATACTCAGTAATGTACTCTTCCTGATGTAATTGGTTGCCTGTTTGATTTTTGTGGCAGTTCCTATGTGATTTAAATTATTTATAGCTTAACATATTGGATATGATTTACTCATGAACAAATTGTAGAAGCCAACACCCTACTGTGGCTTATGTGAATGAATTTAGGCTGTTCATTATTCAACTTAGAAGATCGGGGAAAAAATAATTTTTCTTGTAAAGTTATGAAATTCGTGGAACTTCTTGGCCTATAATGCTTGGAATACTATGGCCTGTTCACCTCCATTCTTTCTTTTTATGCATTTAAGGATGCCAAATTCGGGATGTGGAAGTGGCTACACGTAATTTCCCCCGGTCCAGCATTTCTTGAGCTCAGAGTACTCGTGTCTTGGGTAGTTTACCCTTATATCATCATAAAAATTAAACAGATTGTTAACAATGATAGTGGTCCTTGAAGAGGAGTCTGAATAAAAATTTTTGAAGTGCCATTAATATTATTTTTAAGTAATTGGGAATATAAAAAATTATAGGGGAGGGTTGAATCCACACCCCTCCATATAAAATCCATACTCCCTGTACTCGTTGGACAACAATACCCTCATCTATTACATTTATTTGACTTTTTTTGTAGTTCGAAGTAACATATATTGACAAAGCAAAGATGGGGGAAAATGTTTTGATTTAGAAGAGAATACTTTCATACATTTTACAAGCACTTAAGAATATTAATTTTTAATTTAAAGTTTACTTTAGAAATCGAGATTTTTCATTAGCATGTAAATAGCAATGTCTACACATTTCAAGTCTCTAAAATTAAAAATCTCAATAGATTTCAAGATAGAGCATGCAATCATAATAACTTTTTCATACAAATATCTATCATTTGATTATGTATAAACTAGTATTAAAAATGGTTTGTTAACATGCAATCATAATAAATTTTACATACAAATATCTATCATTTGATTGTGCATAAGCTAGTATTAAAAATGGTTCAACAAAATAAAGGTAGTAGGCTCAAAAAAAGAAAGAAGAAAAAATTATTTTAAAGCAACTTCAAAGACACATAAATATTGCAATGACATAAATAAAAAGAAATAAATTTCTCTATAAAACTAATATAAAGACTGTGACAGCCCCACTTCCCCTAAGGCGAACCAAAGAGCTGCCGGGCTCCCGCCATGACTCAAGCATTCGAAAATACTAACACTAAAAGATAAATCTAAAAATTCCAAATCAGAAGAGAGAATGGAAGCAGTAAAATGACATTTAACCTTAGAGTACAAACGTCAACTTACAAGCACCTAAAGCTCCAATCCAAAACCTATTACATCCCCACAAGTCGAAATTTACAAAACCAAAAGAAAATACAATTCATACTTCCAAACTCGGGACAAAAGCCAAAAGCAGGAACTAGACCTGACTAGACCCCTAGATTCTCGTCACCTGTTAAGGAAAAACAAATTGGGAACGGGGGTGAGCTAGAAACTCGTAAATTTCCAAAAGGACATGCACAGGCATAAAGCAGGATAAATGACACTTTAAATCAAGTAAAGAAAATACATAACACACAAGTAGGAAACAGTGGCTCTCAGGAGCACAGGTCCACGACGCACGATCGTTTCAAGTAGCCGACACTCCGTCAACTTTCCAATCCAAGTAGACGACTCCTTACAACAATCTCCTTCCACCAAACTTCCCCCTACCGGGCCCGCAATCCGAAACACTTAACACTTAACTACTCAAACTCAAGGGACACGGCCAAGAGTAGTTTTATAAACACTTTCTCCACAAGCATTAACACATGGATGAACAATTATGTCACCAACTCTACTTAAAAGAGAGTAATAAAGTGTACTTTCTCTAAGTGAGTGGTTCAACAATTTCATTTCCAAATAAACAAATACGTAACACATTCACGCAAAACATTCAATTAAAGCAATTAACATGCATTGGAAACTCACCGACAAAAGAGGGCTTGGTGTCCAAATTTTGATCAAAGTCCAAATCAGCTCCACTCCCTAAGCGAATTAAAAGAATGGCGAAAATAAGTTCTCTAGTTCATTTGTCAAATCTAATTCAAGAAAGAAAATGTTCCTTAACTTTTAATTTGAATAGAATTCTTATAAAAATTGTAACTTGAGTAGTATAAGTCCAAAATTCACAAGGTTGGTACCGTTGGAAACCTTATTAAAAGGGCTAAAACTTTGTAGAAGACACCTTAGTGAAATTCTAAACAGAAACAGCCCAGATTTTCGTGCAAGATTACTGCTTCAATGAAGACAGGACAAAACAGACTAGTTTTTCAGTATACTTTGGAAATTTTTCAAAAATTGTAGAAAATGAATTAGCCCCTGAAATTTACACCGTTCAAAGCCCTAAGAATCTAGTTTCAAACGCCACCAACGGCACTTGATTCTAACTCTTGAGTAAGAAAATATAGTTATCCAAACAGGGCAGGTTCAACACTCCTGTTTTTCTAAAATTTCAACTCAAAACCACACTATAATCCTAGTTTGACATCCCAACAAGTCATTTGAGTCACAACCAAACCAATAAAAACTTAACCAATGCCCAAAACAATTTGCAAGTTCGCCAAGACTGCTCAAAACAGTTTTGGTGCAACAATGACGACAAATCCACTTTTGTCAAACCAAATTTCGAAATTCCCACACAAAACTAACCTATATATAGAGTATAACATGTTGGCAACTCATTTGGACCAAAATTAAACCGAGAAATCAGTGATTAAAGGTAAAACAGTCCGCAAATGGCCAAAAATGCTGGACAGGGCAGTTTTAGGTAAACAAGTTTTTGGTTTAACTTTTGCCCAACCAAAATTCCAAATCTTCATCCCAAACTAACATATAAACATCCCCTAACAATGTACTATATCATTTGAGCCCAACTTAGGCAAGAAACCACCAAAACACACACAAATTTCAAGCCAAAACAAGTCCGGGCAGATTTAGGTAAAAACAGAATTTCTTCCAAAGAGTCCAATAATCAACCATTAAACCACGCAATTAGCACTATAAACCCTAAGAGCTTCATCAATCATTAGCCCTTAGGTGTCCATAATCAAGATTTAATCACAAACAATCACAATTCCAACCAAATTTTCTCAATTCAAATCCAAAGCACCAAGTTGGGGCAATAAAATTCCATGGCTTAAATCATCAAACAAATACCCAACACTTCCACAAATGTACCACAAATCTCAAACAAGGAACCTAATTAAAGCTGAAATTTCAAAATTTAGGGTTGAGATGAAGAGTTTACCTTCCAAACACTTGAACCCTAGTTCAAAATCCCCAAGAAATGCTCCAATGTTCAACCCTAGTCAACTTCCCAAGTAGTTCTTGCTTCCTAGAGCTCCCTTGGTTGATTTCCTTCCTCCAAATGAAAATGGCAGCAATCAACAACCTCTCCTCTGCCCAAATTTGGTTCGGCCAGCCTCCACCCAGCAGCTCTTCTCGGTTTCTCCCTCTCCCTCCTTCAAGCTCTCGGTTTGCTCAAGAAAATGGAGGAAATGGAGGTGATGGCTTGGGTGGTCTTGCTTGAGCTTCTTAGGGTGGGTTGAAGGCTAGATGAAGAAGCTTTCTTGCCCCTCTTTCCCTTCTCTCTCTCGGCTCACAGCTCTCTCCCTCTGTCTCTCCTCTCGGCTGGAGCAACAAGAAAAGATGAAGTGGTAGTGAAGCTTGGAGTTTTGGCTATGGAGTTTGAGTTGATAAAGAAGAAGATGAAGCTTTCCCTTGGCTCTCTATCTGTCTCTTGTCTCTCGGCTCTCACAAGGGAAGAAGAGGAAGAATGGTTGGCTTTTATTGTTCAAGAGTTGACCAAGACACAAAATATCTCTTCTTGTTTCAAGAGTTCAACTATTCCAACTACTCACACATACTTATGTTCCCTCTTGAATTTGTCTACTACATTTTTCTTGTCCAACTTAATTCTATCTCATTTCTAATTCTTTAAAGCCTACTCATAGTCTAATCTTTCACCAAAAATTAAATTCCTCGACACGGCTCAAAAATTGAAACTTAATACTAATCAGACAAACATTAGAATTTTAATCAAGTGAAATCATCTAACTATGAAAAATGTAAACTTCATAATTAAAAATCATGAAATTTCGTATAAACACATAATTTACTTATTTTCACAATTATTTCATAATTTTTTTTTGAAAAATGCACAAAAATAAGAAAGAAAATAATAATAATGAAAATAAGATAATAAATTTTGAGGCCCTCACAAAGACTAGGATATATAAATTTTTTTGTTTAGAAAAAAATATTATTGTTCTTATTTTCATTGTGTAGAAAGATAAATTAAATGCTACAAAAGGCTTTAGTTTAGTATATAAAGATTAAGGGCATTAATGTCTAATAAATGTATAGTGTATGGATTTAGTATGAAGGGATGTGGATTTGACCCCTTCCAAAACTATATTTAAAAACGTATTTATGATACGAGTAAAAAAATTCAGCATCTAAATACATTGTTGTATTTAATATTTTGAAAAAGTTTAAGTATTAATGTTTTGGAGCATAAATATTGCACGTTCATATGTGTTACTTTTCTTGATAATCATTTAAGTATATTCTTAAATGATAACTGTTGGAAAGTTAGTTTGTAGTAAAAAAATTGATTAGAATTCATGACTTGGGACATGACTTTTCAATTTCATGTCTAGAAGATTAATACATGAATTTCTCAAAAGATTCATTGGTACATTGATGGATATTGAATTCATTGGCACAAGATTAATACATGAATTTCTCATAGTTCTTTACTACTCAGTTCATGTACTTGAAGTATTAAATTCATGTATGGTTATTAAATAGAGTTCATGCATCTTTGATCTTCTGTTACCTAAAAATAGAGGTAGCCTAACCTTACTTGTGGTAACTCATGGAGGTCTCTCTTGTGGTAACTCTTGGAGACCTCTCTTGTGATAACTCTTGGAGAACTTTGGAAAACTCTTGGAGACCTCTCTTGTGATAACTCTTGGAGAACTTTGGAAAAACTAACTTCTTGCATCCTTTTTCTTGTGGAAACTAAGTTTAAATTTGCTATAAGCTAGTTTCTTGTTTCTATTATATTTTAGAGATAATTTGCCATTTCAACCTAGTTAGCAAGATAGTGGGGGCAAATAAGACTTTAAAGAAGGTGATTACACACCTTGGAAACTATCTTGAATTTCCCCTTGTTAGTTTAGTAAAAATCTTAAAATACTCTTGTAAGAGTTTCACAGTAGATTCCGTATTCTTGTAACTCCAAATTCCCAACAACGATGTCTATAATGTTAGAATTCGTTGATGACTCATCTCTATTTTGCTAGATTTGATTTTTGATTTAGATGCTTCTCCAAATTTATTGCCCTCGTTCTTTAATGTGGAATCCCAACTTTCATGGAGTAGAACATGTAAAGATCATTTTTTATGTAAATTTTGCTTCATTTCTAGTTTGTACGTTAATTCCTAAAATCACACTTTGCGAAATTTTGTTTTCTGCTCAGTTTGAATAAATCATCCTTAGACGATTTCCAAATTATTACTCTATTTGGTACCTTCTTTTGCATGTTTTTAATAGACAAAGTCTTATCACAACTTTAGTCGAGAGTGTATACGAGTCGAGTAGATCTCGAATAGTATTATACCAAAATTTGACTCGTAAACTTTGGCACTCTGCTCAAGTTAAGCTCCAGATCGATCGCATAGGGGATTGGAGGCTCGAACTCACTCATAGAAAAGTTGAGAAAAATCCAAACTCAACTCAATACGGCTCAATAAAGATTAAGGCATAAAGAAATTAATAGTGCTGTAAACATGACATTTCCCTCTCACATTAGGGCCAATTTGCCCCCCGTCCCATTAGCTAGCATAGTAGGATTTCGGTCATTTGGGATTTGGGAATTTTTGTTTCAAAATCCCACTTTTCTTTATTTCACATATATTTTCTACATAAAGCTTAATTGTAGACACAATAAACGAGAAATTACATTGAAGGCTTACCTCAAATTATCTCCGCTGGTTACTCAAACTTATTTCTCTTGTGGGACTTGAGATGACGATTTGAGCGGAAAAGGAGCTGAGCTGAGCTCCGGTGCGTTTCGTGTGTTTGTGAAGGCAACAGCGACAATGGCTAGCAGTGTTAAACAGGAGGAGAGTAGTGGTAGCGAGCAGATGGTAGGTGTGAGTCATTGATAATTGAGATTGAGAAGAAGAAGTGAGACTGACACGAGGGCCTTTTCCCGTATTTTTGTTAGATTTTGTTAATCTCTTTTTAGTATTTTAGAATGAGAAATTCTAAAAATCATCCCTGACATATCATTGATATGAAAATTTAATTCCTCAGAATGAGAATGATCACTTTTCATCCCTAACAAATTAAACAAAAAAAAAAGATCAATTTTTGTTCCTAATCACTTTTCCGTTCAAATCTTGGCTAGAATTACTCACGTGCATACCATGCGACTAATTTTTGAAGAGTAAATATGGCATCGGTGTAATGTTGACCGAAAAGTTCTATATCTCAATAAATACTTTTTGTATATTAAAATTTTTTTTAAAACGCGTGGATTGTGCACCCAATTAAAAAAAAAGGTTTTGAAACAAACATCTAATTTTATCCACCTCTTCATTATAGATAAATCCTCCTAATAACTTTTACAAAGCATTTGAAAGCATTATTCTACCTTCTGGAAACCGTTTGAAGTAATTATACATTACAACAGCAACAATAAGAGTTTTACCAAACCCAGTAGGCAAAGCCACCAAAGCGTTGGAAAACGAAGCAATGCGTGTGATATTGAAGTGATAGTCGTGAAGAGGGATATTAAACGTCCAACATTACACAAAATCTAAACTTGAATGCGGAAAGATCCATGCTTGTTACTGTAATAAGCACGAAACACTTATATGTCCAAGCCACTTGACAACTTAGTCAAATATGTCAAAAACCATTTTTCCCAATATTATATACTAGAACTACAATTTCTTTCCATACTAATTCAATTCATATTTTCAAGCAAAAACAGTAATCAAACAAGTAGGTATTATCACAAAATTCAAATTCCCAGCAAATCGATCCAAACATAGGTTAGCCTATAGCATCTAGCCAATAAGTATACAGAAAATGATCTTGACTACTAAGTATTAAAAATTGCAATAAATAGGAATATTAGATATTCAACAAAAGAAAAAAAAAAACTGGGTAAGTCCAAGTCTTAACAGCCTGAAGATTAATCTTGTCAATGCTGAAATTTTCTTCCCCATCTTCAGCTTGTCCCTTCTATTTGTAACCATTATTACTAACATTACTCTTATAATTACTGTTAAAATTATTTTGATTGTTTTTATAAAACCCATTGCAGTACTTTTCACTTTGGAACCCATTGCAATTTCTAGAAATAATCCCAATAAACCTATCTGGATTCAATTGCCAGAAAGAAGAAGAACAAGAAATAAAATTGCTCTCATTGTGCACTAGCTTTTTGTAGATTTCTTGAATTCTCGTATTTAAAGAGATAGAAGTTGAGATTTTGCAATTAAGTACATGATTCAAACCATTATTAGCAGAAAAATTAGTAGAAGAAGAAGTTGTGGTTAGAGCACAGGCTGCATCATTCTGCCTCACTATTGCCTCCTAATGAAATACCTGAAATTTTTCAAAGAAAAAATTAATCATAAAAATACTACTAATAAGGATAAAAATGGAATAGGACTTGCGTCATCGTGTTGGCCAATGATGTAGAGAGGAGTAGAAGAGGAGGATAGAGTTTTTTATATGTGTGTATGTATGTGTATGTATATGTGTGTGTCAATTTCTTGAAGGAAAAGTGTTGAAATGGGGAGGCAGAGAAGGACAAACCAACAAAAGAGTAAAAGGTGACAGGTGTCGAGTTTGTACAAATAATACTCAATAGACCTAATGCCAATAGAAATAACCAAAAGCTAATCCCAGATACTAGAGCAGGGACTCCGGATGTGCAATGGGTTACTGGCTTCACCCTGATTCCAAGGAGTATACTTGATCCGATATACCAGAATTAGTTAATTTGTGTATAGCGGCAAATAGGGTCGTTTCCACAGGGACTGGGGAAAATTAACTCCTTTTTCAAGTGACAAGAATTGGGGGGAATTTTAGGAATTAAATGCTAACAAAAGATAAACTAAATAATCAACTAAGAAAAATAATTAAAAGAGAGAATTAATGGGAAAAACTCTAGCCAAGGATACACTTCAGAAATGGTTCAAATAACTGATCATTGATGCAAATATAATTCCAACATTTATTGACAAACAGGTTTTTCACTGCCGATACGATCTGACAGCAGTCTCTCCTTACTGTATCGATAGTCAAGGCACGACCATTGACTACTTCCCTAATCCAAGAATAACCCTAGGTACGACCATAGGATTTAATTCCCAATTGCATTAAAAGTTAGAGAAACCCTGTTCTATTTAGCAAACACGCTACGAGGGTCCATTTAAATTAGACTGTATATTTCCCTGATACAAAACCAATTATGCCAGTTGCTACCGGGATTAGAGTAATCAAACAATTACGGATTTGACTATCCTAATTAGCAAATAGATAATGTGAATAATCAAATATTGCGCATCTATTCAATCACACACAATAATCATAGCCAATAAAGTAGAAAACATACAAATGTCAATGAATAGAAGGAATAAATAAAATCGATTAGATCTCACAGTAATAGTTGAACCAAATCCTCAGGTGTTCCTTGGCTAGAAGGATGAAATTAGCCACACATCATGTATGAAATTCCACCAAAGTTGTTAAAAGAAAATAGGAAAATCATCTACTAATATTCTAATGAAAATAGCAAAGGAAGGACGGAAAACGGGAAACACTATGGCTGGACTCGGTTTTGCTTCTTGTGTGCGTCATCTTTCGTCCCGTCTCCTTCTTTTCCCGAAGCTCAAGAGGTGATGATGCGTTCCGCCAGATGGAGTCCCACGTTCACCTTCTCCTTTTTTTCTCAAGTCACACGATGATCTGCCAGCCAAGAGATGATGATAGCCAATAAGATCGGTTGATTCCTCCAGAAGATAGATTGGTCACGTTTCTTTTTGTTTTTTTCGAAAAGGAGATCTTCTTTTTAATCTATTAGTCCAAGGTATATATATATACCTTTTGCACGACACACTTTGTTGTTGGCTTCCCCGAATTAAGTTCCCACGCTGCATTCCGTTTCCAAGTCTGAAAACAACTCCCAACCACATTTCATCCGTTTCCTTTTTGTCCTCCAAGAAACAACAACTACTAATAATACCAAATCCTATTCTAAAAGGTTTCCTAAAAACAAAATACCAACTTAGTTCCAACTACCAAATAAGAAAACATCACAATTAACTCCACAATCTTTCAGAATTTGGACTTCACACACTCTTGGAAATTGCCCACGCGCCCTTGGAAATTTTGGAAACTTGAAGCTGGACGTATGACTTAGGCGCGCCCGCGCCTAACTGTCAGGAACGCTTCTGGATTTTCCCTTTTTCAGCACAATTTCACCAAATCCTGCAATTGACCACCAAATAGATAAATTGAGCAGAATCCACCCAAGAACGCAAGTTTTAGTCAAAATAACCAGGAAATATTGACACAAGAAATAACTAAAATTGCATCTCATCAAACTCCCCCACACCTAAATGATGCTTGTCCTCAAGCATATTCCAACTCAGAAGCACAATCAAAACATAGGATAATTGCAGCAATTCCATACCAATCAAGTTTCCAATATTCCCTAACAATTTCACCAAAATCAGAATGTACTAATTTGGCAAACCTCACCAAGAATTTAACAATTGCACTCATTCACTCCAAGATGTAAAGAATATGGCATATCACTCAACTCAACACGATGGAATGTCATTACCATAAATTTGCCCATATATCACATCCCACCACTTAATCATGAATTAAATGCAAAAATCAAGGGACTTTCACAAGGTTGTAATGGGGCTGGGGTAAAGGTAGGACAAAAAGGTCAATTTAGGTGTAAAATATGCTAAAGAAAATGTTAAAATTCCAATGCATGAATCTCCTACAACTTTTCAATTCCAAGGCAAAGTAGCCTTCTATCAACCCACAACTGTAGCGAAGATTGGTACTTGCCATAATCTCAATCAACAAAAACTTCACAGGAGAACACATCACGACCATCTTTACGACCATCTCTTCTTTTCCTCTTCTTTTTTTTTTCTTTTTTTCCTTTTTTTTTCATTTTTTTCTGGTTCTTTTTTTTCATTGCTTTTTTTTCCTTTCTTTTTCTCTTCTTTTTTTTTTCTTTCTTCTTTTTTTTAGAAGAAAAAGGAAACAAACACTTATAAAGCACCTTAACTTGCTACAGTTGCTCTTCACATTTATTGCCTTGCAATTAGTCCAACACTTCTTATACAATGGAATTCAACATTTCTCTAACATATGGGTTTGAAAAGAAAAAGTCTAAAAAGAGGCCTTAGGCTTATAAATGTGGTTATCAAGCAAAGAAGGGGTTAACGGCCCAAATTGGTTCACTAAGGGGAATAATAAAGGTGGGGTTATTTTTAAAAGTCAAAAATGGCTAATCCTAAGTGCCCTTATCATCTTAATACACCAAATTCAATGGAAAAGTGATTTTGACCTGCATAACCGAGCAAATGCTAGAATAATCAAACCCACGTGGAATACCACTTAACAACAAACATAGAGTAAATTCCGAAAAATTTCTCGTAATCAAGCCCAAAACTCACATAAGTGGTCAATAATTTCTACCAAATCCAATACATTCATCAATTGATTCTATCATTAAGAAAAATAGAAGACCCAATTGGCATGAACTTTCTACTCAGACCCACATCTTGATTGTATTCATCATTGTTTTCATCATTTTTTTCCAAAAGAAAGTAAAATGCAGAACAAAGGACTTAAAGCATATAGGACCCTCCCCCACACCTAATTGCTACATTGTCCTCAATTGAGCAAATAAAGAGCATAAAGACGAAGGAAAAAGGGACAACGGGACTTCCCTGAATCATGGAGGAGGGAAACAATCCAACTACGGCTCGGGGGGAAACGGAGGATGGAAGCCCACATGGTGGAAATACTGGGCCAAGTTCTGAGCCAACCGGGAGACTTGACGCTTAACCCTCTCCATCCGAGAATCGATCTGATGCAACTGGAAACGGAGTTCGGAGGGGTGCTGCTCCCCAGAGGCGAACGGTGGTGGCCTAGAGCTGGAAGCGCCATGAACATCAGTGGAGGAACCACCAGGCTGAGAGGAAGCAACCTTGGAAGTCGCTCTCTTGGGAGGGAGCTGGATGGGTCCTGGAGGGGTGAACAAGAAGACACCATTGACCTGTTGAACTAAGCCCATTTTCTCCAAACAAGCAAGGTCAAGAGGTTCCATATCACAAGCCTTATGCAAATTATGATGAGACAAATCCAAAACCCCAAGGTGCACAGCCAAGTGTGTGATATAAGAGCCCAAAATCAGTGGCTTATTCTTCTTACTTAGCACATTGATGAACTGAGACGCTAACCAGCAGCCCAAATTAACCTTTACATCAGCAATCATACACCAAAGAAAGAAAAACTCAGGCTTAGTCAATATACCAGAGCTGTCTCGTCTACCAAAAAAATTGTAAGCCATGAACCTATGCAAATAACGGAAAGCAGGATTTTTAAGAAATGAAGCCTTAGATTTGCTAGGATCATAAGGGTATTTATCCATTGACAGATCAGCCCAATAGCCCGTGTTATGGGAATAAAATGGTTCAGTGTATTCACAAGGGCTATGCAAATACTCCTCAGTCTGGGAATAGGGCATATCAATGAACCCAAAAGCTAAGTTAAATTCAGTGATAGACATTTTAAATTCCTTGCCCATTAACCGGAATCTAACCAACTCAGGGGTGGAGACAGAAAACTGATCAGGGACAGTAAATTCAAATGTAGCATAGAATTCCCATGTCAATTCAGTAAAGGTAGGTAAAATAATGGAAGCATAATTATTCCACCCAATAGTAGCTATTCTCTTAGTGACTTCCTCCCTAATGTGCATAGTGTCGAGGGTGGGGCCATGGATGTATTTGGAAGAGACTATCTTGCGTGTACAAGCTGTTGTATATCGTTCCTTGTCAGCCGCCTTGGTGAAATTTAAATGCCCACCAAAGTGGGCAGGGGAGGATAGATGTACCTCTTTACTTTTTCCAAGGCGGGACCGGGAACTAGATCTGAAAAAGGTCCAGGTAGAGGAATAGTAGGTTGGGGTGCAGAAGTGGGTGGTCGGGTCCATTTTTTATCTTTAGTTTTAGGCATGATGTCTAGTAAAAGCAGACCAAAGCAATCCCAACACAATAGCAATGACAAAACCACAGGGCAGTTTCCCAATCAATTAGTTAAAGAACAAGACCACAGGGCAAAATACCCAATTGAAATTTCCAACTAACGACAAGCAGTCCACTAAAGTTTACTCAACAAAATGCACAATTGTGCCCTAAATTCCCGACACAGGTCACAAGAGCACGTGCAAATTTAAACTAATTCAACTGATTCAGCCAATCAACTAGTGCACGTGACCAGACATTCGAGCCCACAACAATAAAACTCCATATCACTACAGAATTGAGAGACGATGCTAATGCACAAAATCAGAAGCACTAACCAATCAGCCATACAACTTTAATCAACAAACCATCAAGGGGTTTAGAAAAGAATCGGAAAAATCTCACAAAGATTGCCGCTTGCACAGCTGTTGGAATGGCTGAGTCTCGGATGGCAATTATGTTCGCCAACCAAAGATCTGTGAGCCGCAGCAATGGCAGACCAGGGATGCGACAGCAACAGTAGCAGCACGCCAGATGCAGTAGCGAGACATCCGTCTGGAGTAGCGGCGGCGGAGGTTGTTGGTGAAGGTCGACGGAGCAGAGCAGAGCAGCGTTCGGCGGAGCAGGGTCTGGTGCGAAGGAGGCAGCGACCATGAGGATACAAACCAAGCGCAGCGGCAGCAGCAGCAACGGCGGCGCGAGGTGGAAAACAGCCAGATCGTCCTAGCAGAGGTGATGGCGATGCGCGGAGGAGCAACGCGATCGGCAAGGCAGGAGGCCCGGCATTCGCTGGAGTAGAGCAGTCGCGAGCAACGGAGACCGTGGTGGAGATTCACGGTGGAGCAGCGGTGGCTGAGGTTGAGCAGCGGCGGACTTTGCGGAAAGGAGAAATAAGGGAGAAAGAACGAAAGAAGAAAAAAAAGAAAGAAAAGAAAAGGAAAGAAAGGAAAAGGAATTAGAGCCTGGAGTTTTTTTTTTTTTTTTGGTTCAATCAAGTTAGGCGCGGGCACGCCTAACTATCTCTAACGCTTCTAGTTGGCCTTCGATAATTTAGTGTCTTAGGCGTGACCACAAGACGTGGGCACGCCTAACGTATGCCAATGCTTCTGATGAGGCGACGGAATTTTGACTCCTGAAGTGCGACCAGTTGGCGTGGGCATGCCTAACTGTCTTCATTGCTTCTGAATACAGACGGAAATTGGCCACAAGCGATAGTTCCCTTCCTTAAACGTGCCCAATTTACGTGGGCACGCCTAACTACTGGCGACCTAACACATGAGAGATTGAATATTTAAATTAAGCATATTCACCTAGTAAAACACAAAAATACTAGAAATACTTAAAATAAGCAAAGTAAGGATCCTTGGGTTGCCTCCCAAGTAGCGCCTTTCTTTAATGTCTTTGGCTAGACAATGCCGGAAGCTCTTCAACTGGTGTAAGGGGGATCCTCAAGGTGCATTAATTCAACCTCCTGTACAGAAAAGCCTTCATAGTATGGCTTAAGACGATGGCCATTTACAACGAATCTCTTATCCGTCTTCAAGTTTTTAAATCTCAATTGCACCATAATGAAAGACATTAGTAACAACAAATGGACCATTCCAACAGGAGCGTAGTTTACCTGGGAAAAGCCTAAGTTTGGAATGATAGAGGAGGACTTTTTGCCCAATTTCAAAAGTCTTTCATGAAATTTGTTGATCATGAAAGACCTTATTTTTCTCTTTATAGATCATAGCATTTTCATAGGCCTCATTCCTCAACTCTTCCAATTCTTGCAATTGAAGCTTCCTTGCTGCTCCCGCTTCAACCAAGTCCATATTGCATTGCTTAATAGCCCAAAATGCCTTATGCTCCAATTCAACAGGAAGATGACATGGTTTTCCAAACACCAACCTATAGGGAGACATCCCAATAGGTGTCTTGTACGCAGTTCTATACGCCCAAAGTACATCTTCCAGTCTTAAACTCCAATCCTTTCTATCGGGGCGAACCATCTTCTCCAAGATGGACTTGACCTCTCTATTAGAAATTTCAGCTTGTCTATTTGTTTGCGGGTGATAAGATGTAGAAACTTTGTGAACGACCCCATATTTGCAGAGTAAAGCTGCAATCACCCTATTACAGAAATGCTTCTCTCGATCACTGATCATAGCTCTTGGCACTCCAAAACGGACAAAGATGTGAGATTTCACAAAATCTGTGACTATTTTGGAATCGTTAGTCCGGGTGGCTTTTGCTTCCACCCACTTCGAAACATAGTCAACAGCTAATAAAATATACAGATAACCATAAGAAGAGGGAAATGGCCCCATAAAATCAATCCCCCATACTTCAAAAATTTCACAAAAGAATATGGGGTTCTAGGGCATTTGATCTTTACGAGAAATGTTGCCTACTCTCTGACATCTATCACAAGACTTACAAAACAAGTAAGCATCTTTGAAAATAGTAGGCCAATAGAACCCACTTTCCAACACCTTACGGGCTGTTCGTTTGGTCCAAAATGACCCCCACATGCATAGGAATGACAGAAAGTAAGGATAGAGGCAAATTTACTTTTACTTACGCACCTTCTCATTACTTGATCCGCACAGTGCTTCCAAAGATATGGATCGTCCCATATGTAGTACTCGGCATCACTCCTTAGTTTGTCTCTTTGTGCCTTCGACCAACCTGCAGGAAATTGGTTAGTAACCAAAAAATTGACCATATCTGCATACCAAGGAAGAGATGATTGAACAGAAATTAAATGCTCATCAGGGAAAGTTTCTCTTAAGGGAAAATCATCCTTGGCGGTAGGTAATCTGCTCAAATGGTCAGCAACTAGATTCTCTACTCCCTTTTTATCACGTATCTCCAGATCAAATTCTTGGAGCAAAAATATCCACCGGATTAGCCTTGGCTTGGCTTCTTTTTTGGTCATCAGGTACCGCAACGCTGCATGATCAGAATATACAATCACTTTAGCTCCTAGTAAGTAAGAACTAAATTTTTCCAAAGCAAAAATCACAGCTAAGAGCTCCTTCTCTGTAGTGGAGTAGTTCAACTGAGCTCCATTAAATGCCTTTGAAGCATAATAAATTGCATGAGCAGCTCTTCCAACTTTTTGCCCCAAGACCGCTCCCACTGCCGTGTCACTAGCATCACACATAATCTCAAACGGGAGACTCCAATCCGGGGGTTGGATAATTGGTGGTGAGGTCAAATGCTCTTTCAACTTGTTGAATGCCTGCCTACAATCCTCATTGAAGTCAAACGATACATCCTTTTGCAACAGTTTGAACAAAGGAGCTCCAATCTTTGAGAAGTCTTGAATGAATTTCCGATAGAAACCTGCATGACCCAAAAAAGAACGCACTTCCCACACACTCGCGGGGTAAGGTAGGGACGAAACAAGATCTATCTTGGCTTTATCGACCTCAATGCCCTTAGATGAGACCATATGACCCAAAACAATCTCGTGCTCAACCATAAAATGGTATTTTTTCCAATTAAGCACAAGGTTAGTTTCAATTCACCGTTTTAAGATTAAAGTTAAATTGTCAAGGCACTCATCGAAACTATCACCATAAACACTAAAGTCATCCATAAAAACTTCTATGATCTTTTCCACATATTCAGAAAAGATACTTACCATACACCTTTGAAAAGTTGCTGGAGCATTACACAGTCCGAAAGGCATTCTCCTATAGGCAAAGGTACCAAATGGACACGTGAATGTCATCTTTTCTTGATCTTCAGGTGCTATGGCAATTTAAAAGTAACCTAAAAAACCATCCAAAAAATAATAGTAAGCACGGCAGGCTAATCTTTCAACTATCTGATCAATAAAAGGAAGAGGGTAGTAGTCTTTTTTTGGTCACTGCATTGAGCTTGCGGTAGTCAATGCACTGACGCCATCCTGTAGGCTTACGAACTGGAACCAGTTCACCCTCATGATTTGCTTCTACTGTGATTCCAACTTTCTTTGGGACTACTTGCACTGGACTGACCCATTGACTATCAGAAATAGCCAAGATTATTCCCACATCTAAAAGCTTGAGTATTTCATTCTTTACCACCTCCATCATCATTGGGTTCAGCCTCCTTTGTGCTTGTCGCACTGGTTTTGCCTCTTCCTCAAGTCGAATCCGGTGCATACACAAGGAGGGACTTATGCCCTTAATATCAGCTATGGACCACCCTATCGCCTCCTTGTGTTCTCGGAGCACTCTTATCAGCTTCTCCTCTTGAATGGGTGATAGTTGAGCTGAAATGATGACTGGCAAAGTCTTCCCATCACCAAGATAGGCATACTTGAGATGATTTGGCAGGGGCTTCAACTCTACTTCTAGCGCCTGCACCACAAAGGGTAACAACTTTCGATGAGACTCTAGTATAAAGAGGGGTGCAAGGTCATACCTGCTTGTAACAGATGCCAGAGATTGCAGTGCTCCAATCATGTTCTTCAATTCTGCACTTAACTTCACATCATAAGTTGTTCCCAACTCAAGATGTTTGGTTAGAGCAACTTCTAATTCATCCCTGCCATTCAACTCAAAAACTTCCTGGACCACAGGATTAATTACACTTATAGCAAAAACAGAATGAGATTCAGGAGGATATTTCATAACATCAAATATATTAAAATCGACTACCTCCCCATCAAATTTCATTGTAAGGGTCCCCCTTTTTATATCTATTTTTGTCTCAGCAGTACTCAAAAAGGGTCTCCCTAATATGAGTGGTGATGGACTAGGGGAGTGTTCGTCATGCATGTCAAGTACGTAAAAATCAGCAGGGAACACTAAATCATTTACTTTGACCAGAACATCTTCAATTAGCCCGTCGGGATAGGCATTTGTACGGTCTGCTAACTGAATGATAATTCTAGTCTCCTTCAATGGTCTTAGATTTAAGGAGGTATAAATGCTTTTTGGCATCACATTGATGGATGCTCCTAAATCTAGCATTGCATCTCTAATCTTTAGATTCCCAATTCCACATGAGATAGAGAACATACATGGATCTCCACATTTTGGTGGTAGCTTCCTTTGTAGCACAGCTGATACGTTCTCACCCACCATAACTCGTTCATCTCCCCTCAGCTTTCTCTTATTAACGCACAAGTCTTTCAAAAACTTGGCGTATTTGGGCACTTGCTTGATTGCCTCTAGCAGACGTATATTTACTTGTACTTTTCTGAATACCTCTAAGATCTCCTTTTCCTTCTCTTGTCTTCTTGGCTTCTCCAACCTACTAGGGAATGGTGGTGGAGTAGCCTTAGCTTTAATTATTAGATCAGGAGTTACTTCAAAAGCCTCCTTGCCCAACCCTTCTTCTTCCAATTCTTTCTCAATTTGGTCCTCATTCTTGTCTTTGGAAATTGCTGGTTTAGGACCTTCAACCTCTTTCCCACTTCTAAGGGTCATAGCACTCACATTTTTGGGATTTACCTCAGGCTGTGAAGGTAACCTCCCATCTACCTTGGCTTCTAGGCAGTTGACAGCAGTTGCTAATTGACTCACTTGCGTCTGTAAGCTTTATATGTTGGAGTCCATTTTCTATTGGAATTGCAACGTGCTAGAGCCCAGGCTCTTGACTATGTCCTCGAAAGATGCATTGGATGAACTAGAGGAGGGTTATTGTGGCTTGGGTTGGTAAGATTGCTGGAATCCTGGGGGCCGGTTAGGAAATGAATTTTGTTGCCTATTCCCATAGCTGAAGTTAGGATGATCCCTCCATCCTGGATTGTACGTGTTTGAATATAGATCATACTGTCTTCTGGGCGCGGGCACGCCTCCAGCCATGTTCACCTGTTCAGTTCCATCTTCTTGCAACATGGGGCACGTGTCAGTGGAATGCCCTCTATTTGCACAAATCCCGCACACCTTTGTCTGTTGAGCATTTCCTACAGCTAGTTGCCGAACAAAGGATGTCAGTTCAGACAACTGTTGTTGCATAGAAGATACCTCCACTTCATTGACTCTACGGACGGATGAATTCTCAAGGGTGCTGAATTGTTGTGAATTTTCTGCCATCTCCTTAATTAGCTCCCATGCGTGGCTAAGGGTCTTATTAGCTAAGGCCCCTCCACTTGCAGCATCAATGATGTTTCTATCAGATAGTACAAGTCCATCGTAGAAGTACTGGATTTGTAATTGTTCACTAATTTGATGTTGTGGACATCTAGTGCGCAATCTATTGAATCTTTCCCAGTACTCATACAGGGATTCCCCAAGATGCTGTTTTATACCACATATCTCCTTCCGTAGACTTGCAGCTCGGGATGCAGGAAAGTATTTCTCTAAAAATTTCTTCTTCAACTATGCCCATGTGGTGATACTACCTGCTAGTAGATAGCATAACCAATATTTGGTTGCATCCTTAAGGGAAAATGGGAATGCTCGAAGCTTTATTTGCTCTTCAATTACCCCAGGCGGCTTCATACTCGAACAGACTACGTCAAATTCCTGGAGGTGCTTGTGGGGTTCTTCACCTGAAAGTCCATGAAAAAATGGTAAGAGGTGAATCAAGCCAGATTTTAACTCAAACGAGGTATTTTCAGCTAAATTTGGAAAAGTTATGCAAAAGGGTTGTTGAGTCAAATCTGGGGCAGCCAACTCCCTAAGTGTCTTATTATTGTTATTGGCCATATTGTATTCTTCTGATTCAGAGTCACTAGAGGAATCAGTTGAAAATTTGGCCAATCCAATTGTCAAATTAAGCCCAGGAGATGTTGTAGATGATTGCCCTTTCTTGTGTTCTCTGGTCTCTTTTCTTAGCCTACGCGCTATCTTCTCAACCTCTGGATCGTATATCAATTTACCTGTGCGGGAAGAACGAGGCATCAACTAGCAAAAATACCAGAGATTAAAAAAAAGAATAAATAGAAATAAAATAAAATAAAGTAAAATAAACTCAAAAAGGAGCAAATAATTCAGGCACCAATCCCCGGCAACGGCGCCAAAAATTGACAGGTGTCAAGCCTGTACAAATAATATTCAATAGACCTAATGCCAATAGAAATAACCAAAAGCTAATCCCAGATACTGGAGCAGGGATTCCGGATGTGCAATGGGTTACTGGCTTTACCCTGATTCCAAGGAGTATACTTGATCCGATATACTAGAATTAGTTAATTTGTGTATAGCGGCAAATAGGGTCGTTTCCACAGGGATTGGGGAAAATTAACTCATTTTTCAAGTGACAAGAATTGGAAGGAATTTTAGGAATTAAATGCTAACAAAAGATAAACTAAATAATCAACTAAGAAAAATAATTAAAAGAGAGAAATAATGGGAAAAACTCTAGCCAAGAATACACTTCAGAAATGGTTCAAATAACTGATCATTAATGCAAATATAATTCCAACATTTATTGACAAACAGGTTTTTCACTGCCGATACGATCTGACAGCAGTCTCTCCTTACTGTATCGATAGTCAAGGCACGACCATTGACTACTTCCCTAATCCAAGAATAACCCTAGGTACGACCATAGGATTTAATTCCCAATTGCATTAAAAGTTAGAGAAACCCTGTTCTAATTAACAAACACGCTACGAGGGTCCATTTAAATTAGACTGTATATTTCCCTGATACAAAACCAATTATGCCAGTTGCTACCGGGATTAGAGTAATCAAACAATTACGGATTTGACTATCCTAATTAGCAAATAGATAATGTGAATAATCAAATATTGCGCATCTATTCAATCACACACAATAATCATAGCCAATAAAGTAGAAAACATACAAATGTCAATGAATAGAAGGAATAAATAAAATCGATTAGATCTCACAGTAATAGTTGAACCAAATCCTCAGGTGCTCCTTGACTAGAAGGATGAAATTAGCCACACATCATGTATGAAATTCCACCAAAGTTGTTAAAAGAAAATAGGAAAATCATCTACTAATATTCTAATGAAAATAGCAAAGGAAGGACGGAAAACGGGAAACACTATGGCTGGACTCGGTTTTGCTTCTTGTGTGCGTCATCTTTCGTCCCGTCTCCTTCTTTTCCCGAAGCTCAAGAGGTGATGATGCGTTCCGGATGGAGTCCCACG
Source organism: Gardenia jasminoides (assembly GCA_013103745.1). NCBI lineage: Eukaryota > Viridiplantae > Streptophyta > Magnoliopsida > Gentianales > Rubiaceae > Gardenia > Gardenia jasminoides. The sequence goes on from CM023098.1 coordinate 41,751,518, forward strand.
CGTTCACCTTCTCCTTTTTTCTCAAGTCACACGATGATCTGCCAGCCAAGAGATGATGATAGCCAATAAGATCGGTTGATTCCTCCAGAAGATAGATTGGTCACGTTTCTTTTTGTTTTTTTCGAAAAGGAGATCTTCTTTTTAATCTATTAGTCCAAGGTATATATATATACCTTTTGCACGACACACTTTGTTGTTGGCTTCCCCGAATTAAGTTCCCACGCTGCATTCCGTTTCCAAGTCTGAAAACAACTCCCAACCACATTTCATCCGTTTCCTTTTTGTCCTCCAAGAAACAACAACTACTAATAATACCAAATCCTATTCTAAAAGGTTTCCTAAAAACAAAATACCAACTTAGTTCCAACTACCAAATAAGAAAACATCACAATTAACTCCACAATCTTTCAGAATTTGGACTTCACACACTCTTGGAAATTGCCCACGCGCCCTTGGAAATTTTGGAAACTTGAAGCTGGACGTATGACTTAGGCGCGCCCGCGCCTAACTGTCAGGAACGCTTCTGGATTTTCCCTTTTTCAGCACAATTTCACCAAATCCTGCAATTGACCACCAAATAGATACATTGAGCAAAATCCACCCAAGAACGCAAGTTTTTAGTCGAAACAACCAAGAAATATTGACACAAGAAATAACTAAAATTGCATCTCATCAAAAGGCACCAAAATGATGAAAATTTTATAGAAGGATATGAAGTAAATTAGGTCAATGCCATAAGTTATATGGCAATTTTACCCTTTAATTATGAAGCACGTGATCAGTCTATGGTTTGTTCTAACTAAAATTGAATTGAAAAGGTATCGGAGGACTAAAATCAATCACATTTGAATTTTCAGGGTTAAAATCACTTGTTTTCATTCTGAGAGATTAAATTTTTACATCAATGACATGTGACTGAGAGATGACTGGTGCAATTTTTCCCTTTAGAATTATGTTACTACTTTTTTGCCATCATAGAATTTTATTAAATATGCAAAGCATCTTGTAAATTAACTGAAACATAAACCCTTAATTGTCATTTTGTAATTAAAAATACATATTATTTAATTTAATTAACTACTCATCAAGCCTTGAGTAGCATGTATCTGGCACGAAACTTGACTTGACCACCCAATGAAGTAGCTCAATCTTCAGTGTTTGACCAAATTGCTCGCAAACTCACCTCGCCATGGCCCCTAAGTTTAGTTACCATCTATGTTTTCAGACTCGGACTGGATCGGCTGGTTAGATCGGTTGAACCGGGAACCGGTCAGGCATTAGGTCCGAGTCAATTTAATTAACTAGAAGTTCAAAAATTGATCAAAATTTGGGTTTGACTGGTGAACCAGCGAACCGGATTAAACCGGATTTTTTATTTTTTTCACTTTTCTGCCTTTTTTTTTTCTTTTTTTCCTTTGACCTTTAATTCTTGACCGATTAAAACAAAAAAGAAAAGACAAGAAAAATACCAAAAAAATAGACAAACCCTCTGTAATATTTCATTTTGTTGGTGTTTGGTTGTTTAATTGAATTCTATAATATTCTTTTTTATTGAATTTGTTCTAAATTACTAGAATTGAATAAGAGTTATTTGTTAAAAACTTAACAAATTTTCAAGAAAACAACTGATTCTTGGATATAAATAATTCCATTTGAGAATTACTGGTCGTGCTTAGGTATTTCGAGAATTCCTTTCTTTTTTTTTTTTGACATTCAAGAATATTACAATATTGACTACTACTAATCTTTAGAATTAGATATTTTTCCCCCTTTAGTTTGTAATAGCTTCTTTTAATGGTAGTTGTATATTGCTATTTTTACTTTTATTTTTCGTTAGTTACTTATTTAACTTTTTGGCCTTCTTTAACTTTAAAGATATAAGAACAATGAATAGATATATGTGTATGTCTCTCTCTCATTCTACATACATACATATACATATACATATACATATATATATATATATATACACACACACACACATACATATTATATATATATATGACGTATTTAGGACGTCATCTGGTTCGACCCCGATCGAAACCGATTGGATCCATTAACCCCTGAACTCAGCCGAATCGATTTCCGATCGGAGTCTGAAAACACTGGTTACCATGACTTATTAGAACATTTCAAATTCTATAAAAATAGACCACAGAACATAACAAATAAACACCCCTTTCCCTCTTCCACCACCATGTTCCCCCATCATATCACCTCCTCCCACCACTGCATGTAAGACTAGCCTCTTTTAGATGCTATTGTGACCCACATGATTGATTGATATCTTGATTAACTGATTGATATTTTGTCAATCATTAATTGAATATCTCCCATTTAATGGTAATTGATTAGTATATTCTGTTGATTGATATATCACTCAATCAAATCACCAATCAAATCAATCAAATAGTCAAAGATATTATTTTCAGTTATGAATTATGGTATGATTTCCTTAATGGAAGGAAACCCTAGGGATATTGATATTTGCCAGTAAGGGTCCCTAACCTAGCCTATAAATAGCCTGTGGTATTCCATCAATATAAGGCTTTTTGGTTAGGCATAGATTAGAAGTTTCCTTACTCTAAATTTTTCTTCTACATATTTTTCTTCTTCTACAAATTTTGACACTTTAGATAATAAGAGAAAGAAGACCAAGGAGACTTGGTATTACTCTCTACTTGACAACAATGGATGGAGAAAAGAAGGCACATAGGATGCATGTGGTGCTTGACAACAATGGTTAGAGGTAAGTCTTTTATTTTTCCGCTGCATAGTACATTTAAATGTACATATATAGTTTTACATGTGGTATCAGAGCCACCTTCTAACCATGTTGTTAGCCCATAACTTCATGGTTTATTGGTTATCTGATAAAAGTTGCAAAGATTCGTATAATGTTACGACGAATCAAATCTAGTTAGTCATGGGATATATAGTTCTATTGTCTCAATAATTGAGAACTAATGGTAAATCTCATATATATGTTTATGTTATCATGAATCATACCATATGTTGATTATTTGGCATGGTCACAACTCTTAATTTCATAGTTGAATGTTCGATACATGTCTTAATAAATATTAAGATTCACGTAAAGAATCTTCGTGACCATATACTTTACTATATTAGATTCATCAAGATATATATATAGCTCCATGTGCCATTTAATATACTATGATTTTGTTTATGGTTATTTAATATCAAGTAACAAGTAATGTTTATGGCCTTATATGACTATTGAATTTTTTAATTCTTACTAGAATCAATACTGGCATGGTTTTACTTAATAAATCACATACTTCTAATATTCTAAAAATCATAATATGAGATTGTTCTCAACCTTAGACACACTTTTCTCATGATCATTGATTTATTTCAATGTTTAATTTCTTATGTCTCTATATTCACGTTGTTGTATAAGATCATGTAATGTATTTATTTATTCGATTATAGTCACTTATTTCATATTATAATATTTGGTGTCAATATTAGTTACTGACTATATTTGAATTTCATTAAATTTTCTTTATAAAGATTTTTCCTTGCATCTCAATTGTTTGATGCATAAGTATTTAATCACATTAAGTTGACGTCTGAATTTCTATTAGAAAGTTTTTTTTTTTTTTGCATTTGGGAATAGTCATAGCATCCCAAATATAGAGCGTGAAAAAACTTTAATTACATAAAGTTAAGTGATTGCATTAAAGGAAATTCAATTAATTTTTTAGTCAACATGTGTTTTTTGACTATTCAAAGGTTACTAGATGTCATATTGAGAATTTTCCTTCTACATCATATATTTGAGAGTAGCCACAGCATCTCAAATATTTGATGTGAAAAGATTTTCATCACATATAGGTTGGTGATTGAAATTATGGGTTTTAGTCAACATATTGAATAGTTGACATTTTTAATAAATTTTCTTATAACATCATATGCTTAATAGTAGCCACAGCATCTTAAGTATATTGGTGGTTGAGGAAAAAAATTTATTTCCTTTTCACATATTGTTGAGTGATCAGAAAAAAAAGAAAAAAGGAAAAAGGGCATCTAGATTAAGTTGCAATTAATTCACTAAGACAGTTATTTGGCCCCCAGGGAGGTAATTATTTTAGTGAGATTAATTGACATAAGATAGTAAAGTAGACAATGAATTAAGAAATATTTCTATGCCCATAGGTACGAATTATTTCTTCAATTTATTGTTTTAGATTACTAGTATTATGATTAAGGACGTAAATTCTATGCATGTTTAGCAACCTTTGCCTACACGAAGGTTTGAATTTATTATTTGAATTAACATAAGGTTGATTCAAACTCAAGGTTAAAACTTCATAACTTTCCTATGTTATGATTTTTGGTTGATAATTTATATTCATTGTTTCATTCCAATGATTTTATGGCTCTTATTAGCGTGACTTTTGAATTCATTTTCTTTGTTTTGGGTGCAAGTTTTAAATTAGCATTTCCATGAGAACAAACTATTCTCATAATTTTGTTATATTTGCTAATATAGAGGTTGAATATGGGAATTAAGAGCAATTCAATATTTTGCTTATCCAGTCTCATATTCACATAGAGTAAGGTTCAAACCCTAATTATTTTGTAGTTAAATCTTGCATGAAAGCCATAAAGAAATTGTTACAAGTTTTAACTAGCACCCTTAAAAGGCTTTCTTCTGTGACACTTAAGTATTGAAGTATGCTTTAACTTATTTTTGGAGAAAATGAGAATTTTGCTCTATCATAATTTTAAGTCCCATTAAATTGAGATTGAGTTATTTCTGTAGCATTTCATTATTGATTTTCTCATAAAGAATTTCTTATCCATACGAACCTTTTATGATACACATAAAAATATATGGTTAATCACTTGTTTTAACCATGTGTATTAGAAAGGACAAAGAGGTTAAGAAATAAGAGAAACATATGAGACACTTAAGTATTAATTGTGTTTCATGAAGATAGAAATGCAAATAAAGAAAATTTTGTTCTCATTAAGTCAAACAACAATAAAGACCAATGTTGTTTGTAAGAGAATAAAATTTGATACCTTGTTTTCAGACAATAACTCTAAAGTAATTCTCAAATTGTCAAGTGTTATATGTTGATTTGCTGAATTGATTAAGGTTTATCAATTCACATTACCAGTGTAATAAGTTTCTAATTACAAAGAAACATATGGAAGGTGAACAAAGGAACTAAATATGTTCACATATAGATAAGTGGTGTATTATTGCTCAGTTAAAGAAAAAATATTTTTCTCTAAAACATTATTTTCTCTTTACTTTAGAATTTTTTATTTTCAAATCAATTACTATTGGACATGATTCTGGAACTCATTAACCAGTAGTATACTTTGAAAATAGCAAAGTTATTAATTCTAAAGTTTTTAGTGCAGTCTTTTGAGTTGAGCAATATACAACACTTGATCACAATAATTATATTGGCAACGAGTATATATTTATCACTTAGAGAAACTCATTAACTTTGGCATAGGAGATTGAGATATATCTCCATAGAGAATATAAAGAGTTGATAAATCATAAATCTTTAAAGATTTTAGATTTATTGACTGTGGTGTATTAAGTAGACTACATAAGTAAAGCAGACTATTCAATCATTATGAATGCCATAAGAGTTTCATTATAACACGAAAATTATGTGAATTATTTTCTATCCTTCTATATATGATGAGAGATATTTATTTATCTCATTGTTGGGTAACTGTTCATCAAATATAAAGTTCATTTTCTTGTGTGATAAAGGATTAATATTTGATACCTTTACAAGTGTCCAAACGAGAAAGGACACTTGAAATTTAAGGGATAGAAAATAAATGAAAGCACAAAAAAAAAGGGATTGTTCTGTTCATGCTCATTTCATAAGTTCCTTGATTGAGCAGCGTTACTAATGAATGAAATTAATGCTTGATTGATTACATCTAAATGATGTAATAATGAGATACAGTATATTGGCAATTTTTATCTCGGAAGTAAAGTCTTGGGATTGAAGTATATACTTAAACAATTTCTTCCAATATTGTTTAAACACCATATTAATTATGGTATGGATGGAAATTCATTTAATATATAATGTTCAGTTTTGTGAGGATAATTAACCTACACATAAAGAAGCTGAACAAAAGAAACAAAGCTATCTTGTTAACTTCAAGAAATTTAGATGCTTTTACACTTCAAAAATTATTAGAACTGGAGATTTGAATTTCTTAAGGATATGAAGTAAGTGGGAGTGTTTTGACTTAAGAATGGTGTTTGAAAAGGTAAGGAATCATATTTGACTCCTCTACATACAGAAAAATTGATGGCTTTTCTCAAAATAATTATATAAATTATTTTGGATAAGTAATCAATTGAAAAACTCCTTGTCAAATGAACACATGAAGATAAATCCACTCTATACCTACTATCTCTGAAAAAGTGGGAGGATTTATAATAAGAAATTCAAATTTTCTAGTGACTGTATTGTATATCTTCAAGAGTTTTAAGGATAATGTTTTCATAAAATACAAATAGAGAAGACTCCATATTTTAGAATAGTGTCATAGGAGATATATTAATTACCACAAAATCTCTATTAAGTTTTAAGAGATTTTATTTAGGGTAATTATGGCACTAGTAACTCACTATTAGAGTTACATTAGATAAATGTGAAAAACTAATATCCTTACTATATCTTATTAAATAGATATACACGTGTGTCAACATGATTTTAAGAGAATGTAATTTAAGCTAAATTGTTGCTTCTCAATAGTATATTAATTTGTTGATTCTTCGTTTGATCTTAGAAGAACTTTTTCTAGTAAATTAATATATATCAAGGTTGTTGAGAGTAATACTATGAGAGTTTTCTCAACAATTCAATCATGATATTTGTGAAACCCTTCTGTCATTGGTATTCACAAAATGGAATGTAAAAAAATAATTAATCTATCTTAAAACATTCATGCAAGAATTCTTACGGAATAAAGGGATAAGTATTACTTTCAAATAATAATAGTGAACAATTGCAAACGTTCACATCATGCATTGGAATGAATATAAAATTTTCAAAGATGCTATGAAGTTATATCACAGGCATCGAATGTTTGGCCTAAAGTTTGTCAATGTTACATTTTGGCCACTATTAATATTCGACTTGACTATGCGCTTTCATTATATATGTGTGAAAGAGTGGGAGTCAAGACAAGTAAATCGACATAAGGTATTTAATGGTTGAAAATGATATTTTGAAAGCAAAAGATAACTATTGAATATACAGTAAGGAGTTATTAGTATTGATTTAACAACTAAAGGTTGCCGACTAAGTTGTTAGTGATCAAATAACTCATACGGAACTCAATAGTTTATCTAATATTTTGCTGTTATTTTCAAACTATTATTGTTGTCTAGACACTCTAGATACTTTTGTTTACATGATTTTGTGCACATTGTTTTTCATGTATAAAGTAAGGATTATTTGATCCATAAAGATGGACCATGAATAACTTATATAAAATTATTCATAAAGTTCTTTTAAAGCACTTAATTAGGAAGTGTGATATATTGTAAAACATGAAAGGAAGTGTGACAGCCCCACCTCCCCCTAAGGCGAACCAAAGGGTTCGACGGGCCGCCTGCCCGACTCTCGTCGGGACTCACTACAATTCCTCAATTCAATATCGAGCAATTACTTCACCTAACAAAATAACTTTAATACTCTCCAATCAAATGTAACATTTAAACCCCAAAGTTTCCTTAGCGAACCACAACCGTCCCAAACTATAATTACAGATATAAAAGTTTATCCATTTAGAATTTCATAAGTACAATTCAAAATACAAGAATTATATCAAAATACAAGCTTAAGTCTCCAAACCAAACGACTTAGTGCAATCCTTGGAGGCTCTCGTTCTCAAACCCTGCTAAGGAAAAACAAAGTTGGATGGAATGAGCTAATAGCCCAGTGAGCGATCATAATATCATGCAATCTCATAGTAACAGTGGAGCAATATATATATCAGTTAAGCACTCAATAGATCAATATAATTCAGTTGAGAAGTATACAACGTATAAAACACATAAACTGATAAAACACTCAGTAAAAGGATACAATTTCACTGGAAGCAATTGCAGTCCGTCTGGTCCATCACTCGACCCCATACTCCTCCTTATAACTCCCAATGGTAATACTCGAGTATACCGTAACAGTGGCCTAGGGTTTCTAACCTACCCGATCGAGTCCGTTTCTAACTCGAATAGGCTAGTAACGATGGGCAAGGGCCCAGTTCAGCCAAAGGCTTACACTCATGTACAAACAGTCAAATAACAGTCAATTAATCACTTTAAATAGTAAAATGTCACATTTAACTAGGCTGAGTGTGATAAAGTACACACTCGTCTAACAAATTGTATAACGGAGAAAAGTTTCACATTTGAGCAGTTTTAGAAACACTTAACACTTAAACAACTAGTGAACATTCAAGGAGCACATAACAAGATCATTCAAATCACACACATGCAAAGATCACTCACCTTCAAGCAAAGCAAACCGTATGTGTCCGTTCTCAGATCCCCTTTGTATCCGCCTTCCAAGTCTAATAACACACAAGATATGAGATATTTAGGTTTGCATAGGGTATAAACCAAGCCACAAAATTATCCAAACAATCACTAAGATGCCAAAACAACACTTAAAAACATTTAAAACAGCAAAGAGAGCACATGCATGGGTGCTCAAATGAAAACGGACGACGTTAGAATCAAAACGGAAAACACACACTAGAAGGTGTGAAAGACAGATTTGACACCTTTTGCCATTTTGATCATAACTCATAGTATGAGGGTCGGATTGAAGTGCACGAGGTGCCGTTTCGAAGTTAAGAGAACAAGCTATAACTTTCATGAAGACCATTTCTGCCTAGATTCACTCATTCTGGGTCAAAACACACGAAAACAATGTTAGAAGTTTCAATCTCAGGTTCACTGACAGGCCAGATTCAAATGACCATATATCAGCGTACAAAGATCCAAATCAAGAAATTCTAAAGGCGTTGGAAAGCTGGTATACAAGGCTACAACTTTCATGAAGAAGTCAAAACCCAATTCCATCTCGAACTAGGTCGAAATTAATCAAAACAGTGGCTTTTTTACTCTATCGCAGAGATATGAGTAGGATAGATTCAGTTGGCCATAACTCGACACTCACAGCTCCAAATCAAGTGATTCCAAAGCCGTTAGAAAGCTGACATACAAGGCTGCAATACTTAAGAAAACATCAAAAGCAAAAACATTCATCTTCCCGGTCAAAATGACCCATTACAGTGGCAAAATAACATTTCGGCTAGAAATAGGGCATCGAGGGCATTTTAGTCATTTCACATGATACAGTATTCCGATTCATCTGAAAATTTACAGGTAAAATCCTCACTCAATTCTCTACAACTTTCATGTTTTGTGCTAAAGCTAATTCAGCCTCCATCATACTCAAATATCCAGAGCAAATTCAAATAGAAATTCAGACAGAAAATCCTACTGATTTCTTCTTAGCTGAAGCTTTACACAAGAAAATCCAACAATCTAAACCATAAATTCATCTAAGAAGCTAAACATGATCCTCAATCAAGTCAAAACAACAACAAAATCCAACAACTTCATCAACTTAATCAAAATTCTAGCTTGTAAAGATAGAAAGACTACCTTTCTAGCTTATGTTCTTGGTGCAACTCCAAGTTCCCAAGTGCAATATTCTCCTCCTAGCTCCAAATCAAGATTAGATGATTGAAGTTGGATGAAATCTCAAGTTTTTTCTCTTTTTTTTCCTCTCTTTTCTTTCCTTTCTTTCTTCCCGATTTTTTTTCTTGTTCTTGGCCTCTCTCCACCCGAGCTCTCTTGTCTTCAAATGGCTAATAGATTGAACTTAGTAGATATTTCTTTCTCTTAGTCAAAGTTTAGCTGATGGTCAAAATTATCATGCCAAGAAGACCTAGCAATTTAAGGTGTCCATTATCCTTGCCCCAAATAATTTCTTATCCTATCAATTTAGTCCATAGGCCCTACATTCAACTTAGTCCACTAATGCATAATCTCACCTACTTAGACTACTAATCACCCAAGGATCTTAATCATTTTTTTTAATCATGCATTAACATACATAAAATCAAAGAAATAACAAACTTGTAGTTGGACATAAAATTTAGATTCGTTTTCAAAACTAGGGTTTTACGAAACCAAATTAGGGGTTTTTTTTATATACAAATTAGGTTTTATCCAAATTTAGGGTTTTCAAAGCAAACTAGGGTTTTAATTTCAAATTAGGGTTTTTAGACTTTTAAAACAAAATAGTTAAATCAAAATACTTTAAAACGTAAAACAAACCATATAAACACCTTGGCAAACAATAATTACTATAATTAACATTATTTAATATTTTTCAAAAATTGAAAAAAAAATCGGGATCTCACAGGAAGTGTTCGTGCTAAGAATATAACCGTCATGATTCAAATATTATCACTTTCTAATTAAGCAACTGTTGCATAACTTTTAAATTTATTGAGTGACAATGAGGATTTACGGCCATTTTAAATATCTAGTCACTCATGAAGTTATTTGACTATTACATGTGGGTCAAGTGGGAGAATGTAAGACTAGTCTCTTTTAGATGCTATTGTGACCCACATGATTGATTGATATCTTGATTAACTGATTGATATTTTGTCAATCATTAATTGAATATCTCTCATGTAATGGTAATTGATTGGTATATTATGTTGATTGACATATCACTCAATCAAATCACCAATCAAATCAATCAAATAGTCAAAGATATTATTTTCAATTATGAATTATGGTATGATTTCCTTGATGGAAGGAAACCTAGGGATATTGATATTTGCCAGTAAGGGTCCCTAACCTAACCTATAAATAGCCTGTGGTATTCCATCAATATAAGGTTTTTTGGTTAGGCATAGGTTAGAAGTTCCCTTATTCTAAATTTTTCTTCTACATATTTTTCTTCTTCTACATATTTTGACACTTTAGATAATAAGAGGAAGAAGACCAAGGAGACTTGATATTAATCTCTACTTGACAATAATGGATAGAGAAAAGAAGGCACATAGGATGCATGTGGTGCTTGACAACAATAGTTAGAGGTAAGTCTTTTATTTTTCCGCTGCATAGTACATTTAAATGTACATATATAGTTTTACACTGCAGCCCTACCTCTGCCACCATCTCCTTCACCATAACAATTGGGACTTAGGCCTCGAGGCTTTCCAACCCAAACTAACTGGAGGCGAGATGCTAAGTGAAATGAGCCTTATCGACGAGCCTGAGCTCGTTGTGATGGCCTTTGAAGCTTGGAGATGCTTCCATCGACGGAATAAGTCACACTGGGGTAGTTGAATCAAGTGCTATTTTTGGATCTATGGGTCTTAGAATTGCCAGGAGCTCGATGGTTTCGTTTCTGGAATAGGTATAGATAGACGGCAAAGGAGACAATGGCAATAGCAATTACGGCAGTGAAAGAGGAGGATGGAGGGAGGAAGAAGGAATGGAGGAGAAAGAGAAGAGGGATTGGTGCAGAAAATGGAGGTGGTGGTGATAGAACTAAGAGGAAAAGTGGTGGTGGGTGACGGAGGTGGGGGCAGCGGTAGTCGTATTGATGTTGGGGTGGATATCTCGTGGAAGGTGACAGTTTTATAACTATCCTCCAAATACTTCTAAATACATAAAAGGGTTTTTTACAAATTTCACAATAAGTTACAACACCCCATTTAAATCGACCCTATATTCTTTCCATTTAAATTTTTCGACAATCCATCCCTGCAAAGTTGTGCTTCAAAAAAATATCTACTCCTAGGGAAATTTAAATCAATAATGTTTGAAAATACAACCTCAAGTTCGATATTATGTCAACTAATTCATATTCATCACGCATTGGCATGTTATTTTCATGATTTTTTTAAATTGTATTTTATTAAATAATGATATTGTGTTAAAATTCATTTATGTCTATGATTTAGAGTTAGAGTTTTCTCCACATTTACTACCAAATTGTTTTATATAGATTACCTTCATTTTTTCCTAAAGGTATAACTATGTGAAGATCATTATATGCAAGTAAATTTTGTTGTTGTACACATTGAATATTTAACGTATAATATGGTATTTTGTTTCTATTTATGTTTAGTTTCAAAATGTAATCCTTGAATAATTTTCAAAATTAACTCTTTCAACAATAAAATTTTATATCTAAATTAGAAACGAATCTACTTTTTTTTAAAGGAAATTTATGCGAACAAAATTTCAATGATAAAATATAGCGGAAGATCGATACAACATAAATAAATTCCAAAATGTTAATGTGCATTCATGTCCCAGAGCACGATGGATGCACGTTTTCATATTACATTTTATGGTAATTATTTGATAAGTATTTTTCTTCAATGACAATATCAACAATTCTAGAATTCATTTACTACTTTGCATTTTGTTAAAATTTATTTCGGACCCAGAGTTTTCTCCACAATTAATGCCCTATTGTCTAATGTAGAATTTCTTGTTGTTTACCCATTGAATAAAACATGTCAAGATCATTTTCCAAGGTAAATGTTCTTTCCTACTCTTGTTGAATGCTGAGTTCTAAGAACTTTCTTTTCCATCCATGTTTAGTCTAAAAACAAAGTCGTCTGTTATGATGTGGAACATATGTACATTTTTGGCATGCAAGAAGTAATACCAAGACTTAAACCATCAAGTGTTACAACATTGACCATTATCATAGATGTAGCATATTTGTTGAGCTTAATCTGCACCCCCCCCCCCCCCTCCCTCTCTCTTCTATTTTGTGAACTACTCATGCTAGCAACCATGGTTCCGGATTAAAATTTCCTGGTAATGCACTTATTACTATACCATTATGAACTTCATACTATGCCATTATGAACTTCATACTATGCTTAATTGCAATAGATATTTTGAACTTCTTTTTCCAAACCAATTTTGAGTTCTTTAGCTGCGCTACTACAAAGGCACATCAATGTTATGTTGGCACATCGCATATTCTACCGAGGATTAATGATCTTCAATAATATGTTTAGCAATAGGTTTTTATAGACTTTGAAAAATAGAGAATTAATTTCACTTTACACTTGCTAATTTATATTCAACTTTTACTTTGTGTAATAAACTTTAATTGTGGACATATTGCATCCTAATCTCTTTGATCTGTCATCTATCCAATTTGAATCCAATAATTAAAATCATGACCAAAATTTGAGTCCAATTGTTAATTTACTAAGCAGAACAAATGAAGGAATGAGATCTCCGTATTTCAGATTCTTAGTTTTGGGGCTTTAGACTTGCTGGCTCAAAGGCATCAATATGAACTGAATTTTATCACCTAATTTGGTTGACACACATATATGTATGTAGTTTTTCATTGGCTTGCCAAAGAAATTTGGTTTAGGAGCAATCTCACTTTGCTTCCCCATTTTGTACTCAACTTTCACTTTCACTCTGTACCCTAAATTTAAATTTTATATACATTGTACATCTTAGTTGAATCTATCTCATTTAAGTCCAATCTTTAAAATAGCTAAATAAGATAAGAAAAAATACTAACATGAAATCATACTTGCTGTCTTTTGAACCTATCAAAATATCTTTTCAGATTTCCATTGAAGTAGGAAAGTTCGTAAATCCATTTCTTTCTTTTTTTTCCTTCCACTTTGTCAACTAAAAAAAAAAGTCCAATTCATCCATCCCAAACCCATATTCTAAATTTTCCTTCTTCATTAGATGGTGCTACTAAAATGAATATGTCATTGACTCTAAACAAAATTCTAAGATCTACTTCATTAATTTCAAATTAAAAAATTTTATTATTAATATTACATAAACAGCCTCAACAATTATGGAGAAGACATTAAAATCTAGAAAGATGCATAATCAGTAAATTTCATTGGAACGATATTATCAAAAAGAGCATGTACATGCCCCTTTTTTTTTTTCTCCTTCTTAGTATTTGAGGTATCCAGTGTTCTCAAGCATTTTTTGCTAATAAATCAATGACAATATGCCAAAAGCAATCAAAAGGTACCAAAGTATCATATCAAAAATAAAACAATACATTATTATTGATTTGCACCATCTTTATCTCATTAATTTTGCTAATAATATTAGTAATTGAGACGATATAAATAAGTGATAATGTGCTAATTAAAAATAGTCAAAAGAGCTAAAGGCTCGTCGTTGGAACAAAACGGTACATTGTGATTAATTTTCACTATCCTTTATCTCGTTAATTTTGTAAACATAATCATTGATTGGAATTAAATGAGACAAACTTGAGAATTTAGAGCCAAAAGTGTCCAAATTTAAGAGTTTAAGGTGTAAATTGTTTAAAGTTGAAGTTTAAGGTATAAAGTGAGAAAGTTATACAAATATAGGGGTGTAAAATGGAGTTAATCCTGATGATAATTACTGCTTTACAAATTTTAGATCTTAACGGGTTTACACAAATACAGTGGTGCAACTCAAGGGACTCATGTTGACAAAATAGAAAACCTATAAGGACTCGAGAGCAAATTAACATTTTCTAATTCACCAAACCGACATCAATGACAGCCGATTCTCTCATTAGGGCTCACACTTTCCACAGACCTATTATATACGAACTATTACGAAGTATAGAAAGCGAAGAAGAGGTAGAAGGAAAAAAAAAAAAATCAAGAAAACAAAAAATCCGGAGAGAATTTCAGAAGAGTCAAGAATGTCGACCAGGGTGGCTCTGAAGGCGAAAGGCGGCAAGTCCAATCGGAACAAAGCCTCGGCGGCTGCAGCCGGAGAGGATGAGGGGTTGTCGACTCTGAAGATTGTGAAAGACTGGACCAATTGGGGTCTCCACAAAACAAAAGTCATCGCACACTATGGATTCATCCCGTTGATCATTGTGATCGGGATGAACTCCGAGCCAAAGCCCTCTTGGTCTCAACTCCTCAGTCCCGTGTGAGAACAATTGGAGAATATCTTGTCAGGACCATGACCCATGTTCTTGAGATGAAGTAGAAACATGTTTTTTTTTTTTTTCAATTTGATGCTTATTGGGTCGGTTATGGTATTAGTCGATTTCACAAATGGTGTCTAGTTTTCCTGATTTTGCAATGTGGGTGTTTTTTTTTTTTTTTTCAGTGTAATGGGATTGGGCTTTTTTTAGCTTAATTATGAATTATCGCTATGTTGTTGCGATTTCTAAACACTATGATGATGTGAATTTAGAGCCTTTTTCTTCTTCAGTGAGTAATGTAGTTTTATCTATCAGTTTTTTTTTCCCTTGTTTGTTTCTTTTAACTTCGTATTATTGTTTAAAGTTGCTATTGTGGAAAATCGTTTTTTTTTCCTGTTGAAAGTTGGAATTTTGAGTTGGAAGATTGAAAGTTGATGAGCAGTTGGAATTTCCTTGGGTTTATTTGTATTTGTTTGGGGGAAATGGTGGTTGACTTGTCTGTTGAAATATGAAGGTTTATTATTGAACCTTAAGAAGCAGAATCTAATCAGAGTATTGCTATTAGCCACCATTTTGTTGAGTAAATGTGTTGGATTGGATAAAGAATATGAATAGGTCCATACATTCTAGGCATTAGTTATATCTGTTCCTCTAGGATATAGTTGTTTATTTGCTTTTCTTGATGTTGATCTTTGGTATATTAAATTGAGTGATTGTTGATTTGAGGAATATGGGATGATTGTGCAGTCAACCTTGAGTTTATGTTTTGGTCCTTGTTGCTTCAGGTCCTTCTAGATGGATAGTTGGTTATGCTTTTCCCATGTACTGATATTGTTGTGAATTGGACTGGTATGGTTGCAAGCTTTGTGCTAACACTTGTGAGAGAACTAATTTTTCTTCTCATGCATGGCAATGATATGGGTTTAATAACATGTTACAGCTAATATCTTGGAATTTACCTTGGTTTTGGAAGGCAAATTGTTTTGCAACTAGCATAGTGTCTTATTTTAAGTAGTGCATCATCAGTTGCATTTCTTTTCTCAGTTGCAGTAGTGTACTCTTGCAGTTCGCCCAAAAAAAAAAAAATCCCTGTTATAGCTGTTGTTTCTCCTATTTCTCATTGATTTTCCTACTCCAGCTTTACATAACCTTTTTTTATGCAGTGCTACCTTGTGGTAATCATGGATTTGTCCTCACTACAGAAATAAACAAAAGCTTCTCTTTCAGTTGAACACCATGGTTTTAAGCTTATGATGCTAGTTTTTGCCACTTGAACTTGTGCACGAGCTCTAAAACTGTTTTAACATTTTCTACCAGACAAATCAAGTTTTAGCACAGTCTGCTGTTCTTCCGTGCTGTGGATTTGTTTAATGGTTGACTTTCTTTAATGATCGACTTTCTTTAACATTTGTCATCTGGCCATGGAAATTTTAAATTCTGTGCTTCTTTCTCCTTCTCAAGGGTGGTATCAGGTCATCCTTGGCATTTGTGTAATCTTATTATTCTTCTTAGTTTTGTGATGTTGTGTTAAAATTGCATTTCATTTGAGAGTTCCACTGATGAAATCTCTGCTGGCAAGCGTAAATTGATTGAGCATATCCTTTTTCTATTCTTGTTAACATTTCTGTCCTTTTGACCTTTTGACCTCCTTCTACTTCACTCTCTTATTTATCGCACTAGAGTTCTCTTGGACTCTAGTACTCCTCTAATCTCCATGATAGATTTAGGCATTTCCATTGTTCTGACATTCTTACCTCTTTGAGTACATGCACTCTGTAGCTGAATGAGGGGACCAGTGATATGAGCTTAACTAAGGTAACTTGGTTATAGAGGGAGTCAATAGGAGTCTTAGTGTATGTGTACAGTCTAGATTGATAAAATATTGTGACAGGGCCTGTAGAGCAGTTAAACTTTTTATGTAATCTCATGCTGTAGATACTTTTGCATACTTGTATCTAGAAGCATTGATTCACAGGGCAAGATGTAATTTAGAACAATGACATGTATAGCGACTCTCAAAAAGGAACTTCCCTTTGACTTCATTCATTTTTTTAAGAAGTACCCTTTTTTCTCTTTCTCCTTTCCCTTGTCACTCAGCCTCTTTCCCCTCCACACATCTCCTCAGACCTATAACCCTTCTTCTGCCACCACCTACTAGTCTGAATTAATCTTTGCCTAGTTATTTTTCTTCCTGGGATATGTACATCCATTCATTCCTTTTTACCTCTCCCAGTTGTGGTCAGTTGTAGATTAGTGTGGAAATTGGGCTTTCATCGACTGTGGTTAATGGGTGTAGTTTGGTGTGATGGTTTATGTGGTGGTTGATTGTGGATTTGTATTTAGATGGTATGGTATCAGCTATCCTTGTGTGGATTACTCTGATGGCTTTGGTGATGGGAGGTTGCGAATTGCTCTGGTTGCGGTGAAGGTCTCCTTGTTGTGGGTAATGGGTGCGTATTAGTATAGTGCTTGAGGTGGTGCGTGACTGCAGTTGTAAGTTGCATAGGAGATGGAGATGGAGATGGAGATGGAGATGGAGGGGAAGGGGTAAAAATGGAACTGGGAGAAGAATGGAGAAACATTAGGAGTTGCCACGTAGGTGGCATTAAGTTATTATATATGCTACTTTGAATCAAAATACCTCTGCCAGAAGCACTTTGCGTTGGTTTTCTCCATCATTTGACCATTGTTATTTTTTATATCCCCTCCTCCCCATGGGGGTGGGGTTCTTTATTTCTGGTGAGCTACACCAAAGCTATCTGGAAAGGGTGCTTAAGCAAGTTTACATTAAGTTTATGATTATATTGGCAAGGTTACCACTTGATCCTCCTGGCACATATTGAGTTGCCTTTTAATTTCAAGTAGCCTGAAGTTTACATTAAGCCCAGAAGTTACAAATTTCTGTTTCTGGTAATTTCATACATCTGATATAACTTGGCTACATGCAGAGAATCGCGATAGATTCACAAATTACAGGACCTATCAATGTTTCCCTTTTTTCCATTTGTTTTGTGTTTGATGTGTCTTTTCGTTGTGAATATTCGTGTTTGTTCTTTTTTTATAGCATTTGATTCATAGAATCGTGCTGTGAAATTGGTATGGCTAACCAAGTTATTGCTGTGGGAGAACTGATCTGGTACATTTAACAGCAATTCAGTTTGCTCCCCATTTAAATTTCTTGTAACTGAAGTTTTACTTCAGAGTCAATTAGACTATGCAATTTACACTATGGATGCTGCTATGTAGAACTTCTATATTTACTGTACAAGTCTTCTACTCTTGAGCTTTGCTTCCATATTGACTGTAGAGGGCGTCTACTTTTGTGCTTTGCTTCTGGAGCTACTGGGCTGTGCTTAATTCATGTGCAGCCTCCTCTGTATTGTCTCATTTCAGCAAATCTTCCACTGTCTCATTTGTTGATACGTTTCAAATAAGATAGTGTAGCAATTACCACATCATGCAACAATATTCTTGAGACGCAAAATGTATGTGGACAAGGGGGCTTAGCTCGCGATTAGTTTCTGAAAAGATGGCTGATGAGCTTTGAACCATTGGTTAGTTAAAGACATTGTGATATTGGAGCCTTCAACATTTTTATTAAAGAATGGCCTAAATATTATATTTAATAGTGGCTTTTGTTTATTGTTTGCTCCATAACCCGTTGCATTTCTTATGACTGGAGGATTAGCTTTGATTAAGCTCACCAAAACATATGCTGATTAACCGTACGAAAAATTTATGTCTGCAAGTTGTCAACCAAATAATAGCCATTTGAATGGTAATTTCAATTTGTAGCCTTCTAGTTGTAACTATTCCAGTGCCATCCCTATTATTTTATACGGTTAAATACTTAAAAACTCCCTGTGGTTTAAGTAATGTTCAACTTAACTCCCTGACGTTTGAAAACCTACATTATGACTCCTTGAAGTTTTAACTAAAGTGAAAAGTTAACAGAAACCGTCCAAACTAAGTAAGTTTGAGAGACACGCGCTTCTTTGATATTCAGTTAACTCTTTGTGGTTTGAAAATTTACAATTTAGCTCCATGTGGTTCTAACTAAAATGTAATTTGACAAAAATCGTTCAAATTAGTTGACAATTTTACCCCAATGGATGAATGAAGAATCACTTTTAGGATTTCAAAACTCCATTCTTTGGCTCTTCTACAGTAGCAAAACGATGGATACATTCTTTAAGTCATTGCATTCTCCCGAGTGTCCTTTAGGTCCCGAGGTTTGGATTTTAGTGAAGTTACAAAAATTATACAAACCCAATTGCACTTCTAAATTACATAAGAAATCTAGGTAAAATTAAGGACAAAAAAAAAAAAGTCAAGGTTTGAAAGGACATTTGAAATGTCTTTTCCCTTCTTTTCTGAATTAGAGATGTTACCAAAAATGTGGTTATTCATATTTGGAAAAATCATGTAATGATTCGCATCTTTAGTTCTATCTTTATGATTCATTATTTTTTATTTTTTATTTTAAAAAGAAGAGGAAGGGGATGGTGTTGATTGTAGTTGTGGTAATGAGATTGGAGTATAGAAACTGCCAGAATGGAATAATAGATTTTGAGGGTGAGGCGCTACAAAGAAAAAGAATGGAACAATTATGGCATTTTACATATAACTATTAATTTAGATGTTTTCTGTCAATTTTTCAATTTAGTTAAAATTTCAGAGAGGCATAATATAGGTTTTCGAATCTCAGGGAGTTAAATTGAACATTAACTAAACCACAAGCAGTTTCTCAGTATTTTACCATAAGGGCAATTTTGACATTTTACGTCCTACCGTCAGTTTAGATGGTTTCTGTCAAAATTTCATTTTGGTTAGAAACACAGGGAGTTAAATTGTAGGTTTCCAAACGTCAGGGAGTTAAGTTGAACATTTTGCCAACCACAGGAAGTTTTTAGGTATTTAACCCTATTTTATACTAGTTTGAGTCTATGTAAGAAGGGCACTAGAAGCATAGATTGACGTTGTAAGCTTTGAATTAAAGATCCAATAAATGTAACATTTGAATCCTATTTCACACATTTCATCAAACAAATGCTATATGTATCAACAGCAGATTATTTTCTTAGAACAAAGCAGAGCTCTAAAACTACATTTTTTCAAAAGTCAATTTCCCTTACAAGTTCATCTTCGTATCAATCTTTCTTTGTATTACTAAATGCCAAAATAGTAATTATCAGCAATATGAAAATGTTTTAGCAAAAAGGGAGTTAGTAGCCTTGAATATATGACTTTGGTTGCCTTCTCAAGTGCCTTACTACTCAAATGCCCTGTCCGTTATTAATTACACTTTGACCCCCATATTGTCCTCTAATAGTGTAATTGTAGGCTAGTTATATGCCCTGCCATAGCTCATTTTGGGAGAACATTAATAAAGTTAAAATTTCTATTATTTTGTTTTCATTATTCTTAATATATATGGAATTTCCCTCATTTATTATTCCTGGGTATTTTGGATTGCAAGTGCTAGAAGCCATGTTTTGAAATGAAAGGATATATGTCAAAACATTTGTGTATTTTGTTTTTCCTCTTTTGCAAGTAAAACGTAAACTATTTGCACACAGACAATTGTATCCAAAGCTGTGAATTTTTATGAAACGGTTTGTCCTGAAATAATTGCAAATGGTTTGTAAGTTGACACATTAAACAAATTTTCAAAATATTTTTCTAATATAGAGCAGTCACATGAGATATTTTCTTTCAAAAAGCTAACATCCAACCAAATAAGAAAATTTAAAAAAAAACATTTCACTATTATTTTCATACCTTTAGACCACTATTTCTCTTACTACCTAACTGCTCTACAAGCTACGAATCCATAGCTGCTTTCCAAAATCCCTAATGAACTTTAGATGCTAATGGAAGTATCCAATTTTGTTTCAATTTTTTCTATACTCCCTGTTGTTGAACTCCTTGAAATTTGTGAGAATTATGAAGAGCTTTCTTCTAAAAATTTTTTTTTTCGTTTATGAATGTAAAATCAATTATCCTAGATTTCAAGTAAATCATTTTACTAATCCACCAAAAAAGAAAAAACGTATACAGCAAATAGTATGTGTGTGCATAGCAATTGGATACAAGTAACTAGTAAAATCTGAAAATATTTATTTTTTGTTTCAAAGTGTTGATTTTTAACACAAATGTTGCACGATTAGCTCAAATTATTTTAAATTTTAAATACACACAAATGTTGCAAGATTAGCACATAATCTTTTAGAAACTTTTCTTATTAGATATAGACATACTTAAGGACCTTGATTAATAGAATTTCGTACTATTCTTTTATGTTATCTTACCTTCTTGGGGGTTGCAATGAAGCAACCCTTTTTTACCAACCATAGTAGCAAAAGCATGTCTTAATCCATGACACAAAATGCATAGCGATTTCACGTCATCTTCATTTTATCTAAGCATGCTATGAGGAAGTATATGTAAAATAATAGAAGGCTGGAATTATTGTTGTGACAAGGTTATGGTTATTGTAAAACGAACTTCAAGCCCGAAATTTTGTGTCATCATGAAGATTTCCTTTTGAAATGAAGTATAATCAATTCGATTCACTAACTATATCTTGTGTACGCATTTTTGGGGTTAACGCACTCAATTCCGTAGGATTGCAATCCACTAGTTAAAGAATTTGATATATGAAGGGAAAAAAACTTGAGCGGTCATTAAACTATTGTTTAGGTCAACTTTTAGTAATCAAATAATTTTTCATCACAAATTGGCTACTAAACTAACTACTCAGTATACCCATGGCCATTTTGTCAATTATTGCTCTTAATCTGGAAAATAATCAGAATATCTGGCAAATTATAGGGGTATTTTTGTCCGCTATTATTTTCTCACTCAAATAATCACGGTTTTTCCTCAAATAATCAAAACACATGGCAAATTGCAGTAAGACTCCAAGTTTCCCTATTTTTTCCCCAAAATAAGCACGATTGAGTGTATGTTTGACGTTCGAAATAATAAGGGTTACTGTGTCTAGTTGGTGCTGGACAAAAATACCCTTGTATTTTGCCATGTGTTCTGATTATTTTTTAAATTAAAAGTAATAATAGACAAAATAACCATGGGTGTACTGATTAGTTGGTTTAGTGGCCAATTAATGACAGACAATTATTTGATGGCCAAATATTGACATGATCAATAGTTTAATAGCCACCCAAATTTTTTGCCCATACATAGATAGTGGCATGTCATAATTATTTACTAAAAACTATACTAGAGAGGTAATGATCATAGTATATTAAAGACTAGTTGTTCTAATACATTAATGAAGGAAACAACAACTTAAATGAGCAAGTAATGGCATATCAAAAACTATAACTTTTCTACCTGTGTGCAACTACAACCTAACTGAATCAGTGGTGACACATCAAAAATTATAATTGTTGTAATAAAATATATATAGAAGCAAGTAGTAATATATCAAAAACTTTAGTTGTTTTAGTACACTGCTTAAGTAAATAGTAATAACATATCATAGATGGTACACTACTTTAGTTGTTGTAGTACACTACTTAACTAAACAAAGCAGTCGCATATCAAATATTGTAGTGGCTATAATATACATATATCAATTGTTATAACAAATAAAAGATTGTAGTTATTGTAATATAAATTTTAAGCAGTGGCAGAGTGAAGACCTAAAGCTAGGAGGAGGGGGACCATTTGTTATTGGACAATATAAGGGTTGGATTGAGAAGCAACTATATTGGTTGTTGGAGTTTGCTAGGGCTCAAAATAACTATTTTGGCGGTATGAGTAACTACAAAATGTGAAAATGTCTAATTTTTTATATAATATGTAATGTATTCTATTATTAATTGATAGTTAGCATAAAATGACTAATCTTTATAAATCTAATATAGTCAACAAAATTGGCTAAATCTTGTATGTATGTGTATGTGTGTGTCTATATATATATATATATATATATATATATAGACACACACACACACACACACATACATACATACATACATACAATATATATATGTGTGTGTGTGTGTATTATGTGTGTGTGTATTGTATGTGTTATATATATATATATATATATATATATATATATATATATATATATGCAATAGTTGAACTTTTACTGATTTTACTGTTCAACATTGAAAAATCTATTAGTCCAGGTTTAGAAAAATGTAATATTTGATTTCTAGTTTTTCATTTAAGTTAGATTAGGTCTAAACTCAATTTCAATCCTGAGCTCAAACTCGAAGTTTGTATTCGATGTTTGATCGAGTTCTATCGTAATAAGATTAAGTCAAGGTTGGCTCAATTATGCCAACACTTGAATTGACTCATTTGCATTTGAAATGCCTGCATGCTTGAGTTGCTTTTATTCCTTATATTCAATGTAAGATTACTTAATTTCTATAATTGTTGATTCACTTGACCTTTTTCTAATTCATTCATTAGTGATGTCTGGCAAAAGTTTCTTAGATAATTAATAATCAAGATATATATTCTAGGTCAAATAAGCTATAATTTTATTTTCTTTCTTAATTATAATAGCATGTTGCCTCCTATGAATTTTTGCTTTTAATGGTAACTACATATTTGTGGTTTTCCTTTCTCTTCCTCCTCCTAGTCTACCACTAAAATGTTTGAACAAAACTTTTTTTTGTCACATGTACAATATTAAGCAAGTCACTTGCAAGAGTTAATGCACATCTTTGGGTATGTACTTCTATTTACAAGAAAATTCTCCGTGGAATTTTATTCAATTTTTGCTTGTCAAAGTAATGAAAATATTTCTATGGAAAAGGATTAAAATGAGAAAGTTATAGTTCTCTCAATTTTTATCAATATTTATTAATTAAGGAGAATAAGATTATCTTATGCTGGATTAACTTCTTTTTGCATATGCGCTTATCGCTCCAGATATTTAAAAGTCAGAGGATTGAACCCCCCCAACTATTATCAAACTAGCTGTCGGAGACAAGTTATGGTTTATACATATTTGATTTGAGGGGGGATGGATGAGATTAATGGTATGACACAAAATTTTAGTGCCAAATTTTTTGTTTTTTTTATGAGCATGCTTATTTGTTAGGGTTAATCTTAGAAACATCCCCTAAAATTTATCCTAATATCACCTAGCACCTATGAAGTTTTAGAAATCTCACATAACTCCCTTAAAATGCCAACTTGTGTAACATTGTCACCCTTATGTGTAAAAGTGATATTAAAAAATACATTGGATGAGAAAAATAAGATCATATTATTTTTTCATTTTTTACCCTTGTGCAATTTGTTTTGTAAATTTTGAAATATGAAAAGAAAAAGATAAACAAGGTGAAATATTAAACTTAGAATATGAGGAGGCATAAGTGTAATAAGTAATAAATTTAATCGCTTCATAGCCAGAGAACACCTTTGTGTGCAAGCGTAACTTCTAAATCTACATTAACATTATAAAAAAAAGAATTGAAACTTTAGAGATTGGTTACAACGAGAAGGAATTAAGAGCAAATATTTTATAGCAAAGAAACACAAAAATTTTGCCACAAAGAGGGAACTTAAAGTGAAAATTCCAGGAAATCGCTTGTGGTATAGAGGAAAACTAAAAGCAAAAATGTTTGCAACAAAGAGGGAGAAAAATATTTTAGATAGCAGTTTGCAGGTAAAAATAGAATTGACAAGAGTTTTTAGGTAGGAGACTAGATCTATTTGAAACTTCAACCATATCGACAAACTTCTATTGCATTAAGGAAAAACCTTAAACTTGCAGCTAAATATTACGGCCCTTATCAAATTGAACAAAAAATAGATGCTATTGATTACAGATTTAAACTACCAAAGGGGTCTACAATTCATCATGTATTCCATCTTTCTCTGCTTAAAAAATCACGTGAGAATGCTATAGTTTGTGCTAAATTACCTTAGTTGACTAATGAAAATGAGATGAAAGTGGCTCCTATGGAAATGCTGGACAGGAGAATCATTATCAGAAAAGGACAGGAGATAGAGCAAGTTTTGATCCATTGCGAAAATTTGGGACTTGATGATGCAACTTGGGAAGACTGGTCTTTCATAAAGACTCAGTTTCCAAAATCCTAGGGACTAGGATTCTTTAATGGGGGTTGATGTAATGACCTTGATGAAGCATACCATGATGACTAGCGTGATGATGATGATCACATGATGAAGAATCAAGTGGTATAATGCTCAGAGTGAAGCAAGTAAGCTACTGAAGCTAACAGTTTCTAATGTTGAGCTTGCCAATTACTAGTTAGCTAGTTAGTTAGAAAATAGAGCCAGACCCATTATTCTATTAGACATTTCAGCTTGATGCACAAGATACTGCATAAATAGAATGCATTGTATTGTATAGAGATAGCTTGAAAATCAAATAACTCTAGAGAATTTTCCTAACATGGTTTCACTTGTTGACTCCAAAATAATAAAATGAATAGAAGTAAACAATTCTGGTACTCTAAACCATTTCATCTACTTCAACAAAAGCTAATTGTATGGCTTTCATCATTCCATGCATATGAATATCTACATAGATTATGTCTATCAAGAGTGACAAACCTATTAACTGATTTGAAAAACCTACTTTTAAACTAGGTCTAGGAAGTTATTACTACACCTAATTACACCACCTTTGCCCATCTTATTAGATTGGGTTTTCTCTGGAAAAAATCCTTCTTCAGGATACAATCTTGCTTCAGTAGGATTGGGCTATAGAGCATTTATTACTTCAGTAGAGATTTACAACTTTTAAAACACATTTTTTGCTTATTCTAAAGTCAATTATTTTTAGTCAATGTTATTAAACTTAGACCACATGGTGAATCATATGGGTTACCGGTTTACAGTTTTTTAGCTCGACCGGCTGGCTCACCAATTCGCTACTCTTTCCACATCAACCTCCCCCCACCCCTCAATCCCTAAAAGTAATTTTAAGGCACTGCTAAGCAATAAGCATATGTGATGGAGGGCAGAAGGTCGGATCCCTGTTTGCTAAGAAGTCTTTCTCTGCTTTATTTTCCAACAAAACTGCGGAATCCTCCTTGGACATTCAAGCATCACGGACGACACATAAAGGGGAGCCGGTAATAGTGTTCAATGCAGCAAATATAGAGATGGTTTCTGCCCCTTTTCGGTTTCCTTTGGTTGGAAAATTCTCTAAGAGGCGCCCTAAGATGGAAGAGATTCGACAATTCTTTAAAACTTTAGATTTGAAGGAGATGGCCTCGGTAGGATTGTTAGACTATTGTCATGTCCTAGTCATATTTAACAACAAAGCTGATTTCTTGCATGTATGGTTGCGAAGTATTTGGTATGTGAATGGCTTTCCGATGCGGGTGTTTAAATGGACGAGCAAATTTCACGTCGATCGTGAATCATCTTTGGTCCCTGTGTGGTTCAACCTCCCAAAGCTTCCGATACATTTGTTTAATAGGCATTGTCTTTTTCATGTGGTTTCGTGTTTGGGAACCCCTTTGTACGAAGATGTTGCGACTCTTAATCTGTCACACCCGAACATTGCTCGAGTTTGCGTTGAAGTGGACTTGCTCAAGCCATTGCCGGTAAGAGTATGGGTGGATATGGGGGATGGTGAGGGCATTTGGCAAGGGTTGAATGTGGAGAACTTACCAAAATATTGTTCCTTTTTGTTATCATCAGGGCCATGCAATCGAGGAGTTCACCTTCACAATCCAGCACTAAAATTGCAGAAGCGAGAGGGTGGGTAGCAGCCGCTGGTTCGGGAGCCAAATCAGTGGGTCAAGAAGAAACAGCCGGAGGTGGTTATGCAGGAAGGGCAGGGGGATCCGGATGCTGTGCAATTGCCGACAGCTGATAAGGTGTTGCGCGTTGAAACTGGTGCGCACACAAAAGGCGCAATGGTGGTAACGGGAGGGGAGGCGCCTGAGGTGGGGTCGCCTTCTCCCGTGTTACAGCCTTCTCCCCGTATGGAATCTGGGGAGGCAAATGAGAAGGTGCTACAGATTGGGCAAGAGGGAAGACTCAATGTACACTCCCTAGTGGATGTTGCAATTGAGAATGCTGCTGATGCACTGTTGGAACAAATTGCTAGTCATGTAGTGGAGGAATCCGGTTTCAGATGATGAGGGTCTGGTGGAGGAAGCGGAAGCTCAAATGGTGCAACATCTTGGGCTCTCCCTTGGCAAGAGCCCGGTAGTGGATCCAATTGAAGCTTTGAGGCGTCGGCTGGATGGGCTCAAGCACCCGGAAGAGTGACAGATTGTTCAAAGTCGGAAATCTCGAAAGAGGCACGTTGTGTTTTCATCAACTTCTCCCATTCTAGGTTTTAATGGTTAACTGACTTTTTTGGAATGTTATGGGAATCAATAAGGCCGTCACTATAGCTCGTGTTAAGAAACTTATTAAATTCTACCGAGTTGCCTTGTTGGGCTTATGTGAGCCGCGGATAGGGGTGCATAAATTACAGAATATTCAATTTTGCTTGAATTTCGCTAATGGGATGGCGAATGAATCGGGTAGGCTCTGGTTGTTTTATTCCGATGATTTTTGAGTTAAATTGGTCATGCAATCTGATCAATTTTTGGTGGTTGATATTGCTCATATGTGCTTTAAATATAATGTGCTGGTGGTGTTGATACATGCTAGTTGTAATGAGTTAGAACGGAAGGACTTGTGTAACGGTTTAACTGGGATTAGGGTGGGCGATTTTAATGTGATTGTTAATCAAGAAAAGAAGAGGGGTGGAAAGCCTTTTCAGCTAGCTGAAGCTATGGATTTCTTGAATTGCATTGCGGATCTTGAGTTAGTAGATATGGGATTTTTGGGCTCCAAGTTTACGTGGTGCAATAATAGAATGGGCCGTGCAAGAATTTGGAAGAGCTGGATAGGGTTTTGGTTGATTCGAATTGGTGGAAACTAGACCTGAATGTGTTGGTCAAGCATCTCAATAGGTTTCCTTCGGATCATTCTCCTTTACTAATATCTTGCTCTTAGGCAGATGGAATGTCGTAACCGAAGTTTGTAGCATCGATTTTGACATGTGAATCACAGATTTTTTTGGAGGTGGTTAAGAGCAGGTGCAGTCTTCCAGTGGAGGTGGCGACTTTGTGTTTTAACAAAGCCGAGAAATGTGTCAAGTCAGTTTGTCGAGGTGGAATAAGGAGGTTTTAAGGATGTTACTAGGGCCGAGATTGCATGACCATGTGGGAGAAGCTATGAGATTCGGAGATGAAAGTGGGCAGGGATACTTTTGCTCAGGCGATTCATGGTTGATCGAGTCAGAAACACGGCTGAGCTTGACAGCAAACATGGGAGCAAAGTCTGCAGTTTAAGTATTTAGGAGGGGAACCTTGAACACCAGTTTCACTGAGGTCAATGAGAAAGAGTTCGTTGGCTTACGTATTCATGGGATTGCAGATGTGAGGAACAGTGGGTGGAGGACCGCGAGCAGATTGAAGAGGTGGCGGTTAAGTTTTTGTCGACTTTATTGTCCTAAGACTCACAGATTAAGTATCACGAGGAGCAGTTTTACATGTTATTCCAGCGATTGGTTTATTGGATAATGAGAGAGTTAAGTCGTGACTGTGGGATGGGAGTCAGCCGGGTGGTGTTTAAGCTTGGAGAAGGCATTGGGGTGGATGGCTTTTCTGGATCGTTCTTTACCATGTTTAGGATTTCATAGAATTTGGCTTATGTATCTAGTAGTGCTATGATTTTTTGCAGTGATTTACCCAAA